>CM034156.1:334164589-334912089 GCA_019776745.2 Taxus chinensis | reverse complement strand
TTGATTACTTTGATTGATATCATTATTTAATTTACTCTTTACACATATACATTAATGAGGTATGTTGAATCTGATGCAGGACATCCATAGATTGATGCAAAATGATAGTGTTGGTCTAGAAAATTCCAGTTGACCCTACTCTGCTAGGGTATCTCATTTGCCTTTTAAGTGAATTTATTTCATTTACATTTACTTGTCATTTCCCCATTATTGTTCACTAGTTATAATATACACATGCTATATTTTTTAGACTAATGTGCCTAATCATGTGTCTTGTGTAGTGTTTTCTTATCTAGATCTATCTTTCCTTGCTTACCATTTCTTGTATCACTTGCTTGTTACTAGTTACCTTACTTTCTTAATTACCTTATTTTTCTAATTTCTTGGCTACTTGTATCTTGTATGTGGGAATAAGTACATTTTTCATCGCAACATGTTCATGTCTCTTATTTTAGGTTTCATAGATAATTGCTTATGCTTGTGTTTGAAACCCTAATATCCCTTTCTTGCGGATTTTTAATATTTTATGTGACTAACACATGTGACCTTACTTGTATATTTGTATGTTGTATTACTTGTATACTAAATTAATTGTATACTTTATTACCTTTTCATTTTGTTGATTGCTAGTATTACTTGTTGCATGTTTCACTTATTTTCACACCATGTTTTCTACCATACACATATCCATTGGTTTTTTAGAAATAATATCCCCATAGTGTGCATTTCCCTCCACGGTATCCAACATAATAATTCTTAGAAACAATACAAAATAGAATTACTAAATTTTAGATGGGTTGTGAGAGAATTTACTTCCTCTTTAACACTACATAGTTTTACACTTCTACACTTATGGGGTATGAAGGAATGAGCCTTCATTTTATCCTTTTTCAGGAATACAAGTATGAAAATATAATAATCACATTAGGCATCACCTGGTGGGGGTATGGGCCAACCATTCCCTTTTGAATTTTTGTTAATTTATACTTGGGCCTAGATTTTTCTGTAGGGGTATGGGATTTATATAAAAGTGAAGGTGACCAAAACACATTACAACAACCTTTGATCTCATTTTATTATTAGAAGAAAGAGGACCAACTAGGAAGATTTATGAAACTCTTACATCTTTTGGGGTCTTTTGATTAGGTTCTTACCACCTTCCTCAAGCATTTGGTTTACAAACACTTGACTCCTTTATGTAGATATGATATCTTGTTATCACCATTGTGAACTGATAAACCCTATCATTCAACACCAAATATAAAGGTAAAAATCTTCAAGCACATATATATGAGATATTCTCCTCTGAAAAAACCAATAGGTGAATTCCTTCTATGATTTTTACTTTTAACATTTTTTCAAATTGAGTTAAAGGTAATTTATGGAAATTAATTAATTTTTTTTTCCAGTTTCATCATGGAGTGTGCCAACACTAACATAAAACCAACAAAAAATTGAAAAAATATAAATGATGTTTTTCAGACTCATGTAACTTTTCCTTTAAGCATGTAATTGAATTTCATAGTTGAAGGGGGTGAAATGTAGGCACATAAATTTGGTAATTTATCCTTAGAATATGTCTTGTGCATGCATCTTAAGACTAAGTTTCTTAATAATTTTTCCATTACATGACATGATCTGTTGCACACTCTAGCTAGTCATTCACATACTCAATTACATTATTCCATAACAATGTATTTCTCCTAAGCACATCATCTAGAATCCTAGATTAATTACATGAACTAATTTTCCAAACTTGTATGAGACAAGACTAGGTCATACTATGGTTTAGGCCTACCCATATTGTCCTGTATTTTATCCTCTAATGACTCTTTTCTCAATTTTATATCTTTTAATGGGTCATTTTATCTTCCATAGTTTGACGTTAATGTAACAATATACCTAAAAAAAACCTATATAGACAATCCTAATTCACAATTTTAAATTACTTAACAATTTGAATAGAACCCTTACAAATACTATTCTAGAACACTCTAAATCTCTCCTCTCCCCATATACAACAACAAAACATCCTTAGGAGTAACTCATAAACTAGATATAAAGCACTCAAATAGGTAAAAGTGTATATTTTATGCATCCACGAGCTAATCCATAGTCAAGGTAAAGCCAATGTTACACATTGTCAGACATATAAAGGGTCAAACACATTTATTCCAAGTCTATATACACCAACATTGTATACACAATCATGAAGGGTACATTTCATTTTATCTAAATTTACATATGTTATCTTTGTGTCAAGATATTTAAAGGAATATTAGGGGGTCATATTATGTTTTCATTCACCCTTTCACCTCTATTTGTAAAACTACGTGAGGTTTTCTCCAATTCGAGGGGATTATGTGCACCCTATTTTACACGGTGTCAGAGTTAAAATACCAAGTGATGATGAAAAATATCTCAAAAAACATGATGAGATGTTTTCAATGATCTCAGAACCCTTTCCTAATCTCCTCCTACCCCTTCAAAACTTTTTATCCCCTTTTTAGCTCTCCCACACTCTTTTGGATGTTTATCTCTTCTTTTCTTCCTTACCATTTTTCAGCCCTTCTGAGATGTAACAATTGTGATGGTTATAGAATTTACACGATAGTTAAGTAACCAATATAACCTATTAGTCCCATACTGTAATGGTTTTATTATATTTTCCGGTGTTTACGTAAACTACCGCATGCAAGAACCGATGGTTCCCTCACCAGTTAAACTCTAGTTGAATTTTTAGTTTTAGTTCATGATTTTTTATTTTTTCATACAAAAATGCACATTTTAATTGTTTTTTATTCCCAATTAACTTTACTTGACCTCTATCACTTTATTTTACTCCCTGGGTGATTGAATCTAAGCCATAAATTGAATTTTGATCTTGAATTGTGATTGAAAAATACTTAGAGGTTTCCTATTAGGTTAGGTTATATGATCATTTTCTACTCCCCCATTTTTTTGAGAAATTTTGATAGATAATTATTTTGTGTCATCCTGTATCCAAAGAGAGAAAGAGATCAAGCATATACGGGTTTTTACTTCCAATATAGAACACCTTGAGGATTTTGAACTTTCATTGTCACCAAAGAGATAACACAAGGGCCACTAAACCAACCTTTTGCATCCCTTGAGCTAACCTTAGATCAGTTGTTGTTTTTATTCCTAAGTACATCAAGCTCTATATTTTTCCCATTTAATTACATCAACCAAAATCCATTTCTAAGAGGCAGTTATGTAACCGTCGTGACCTATTAGTCTCATTCTATAACAATTTTGTTATGTTTATCGATAATTATATAAATCGCTACCTGCAGGAACTGACGGTTCGGTCACATGTTAAAATATAGTTAAAATTTCAGTTCTAGTTCATGAATTTTTATCCTTTCTTAATCCCAAATGTGAATTTTCATTCTTTTTAATGACTATTTAATGTTACTTACCCTATAACACTTTATTTTACTCCCTAGGTGATTGAATGTAAGCCATAGATTGAAGTTTGATCTTGAGTTGTGATTGAAAAACATTTAGAGGTTACATATTAGGTTAGGTTGTATAATCATTTGTTATCCCCTATAATTTTGAGTATTTTTGAGTGAGCATTGTTGCTATGTCATCCTACATCCAGAGAGAGAAAGAGATTAAACATCCAAAGGTTTTTGATTCTAGTACAGAATGCCCTCAGGACTGTGAGATGCCATTGTCACCAAAGAGAGAATATAAGGGCCACCGGATCATCCTGTTGCCTCCCCTTGATCCAGCCTCAGATCATATGTTTTTCTTCTTCCTAAGTGCATCAAGCTCCATATTTTTCCCATCAAATTACATAAACCATAATCCAACTTTGAGAGCTTAATTGGAGTAGTTTGTTGAGGGAATAAATACAAGACAACTTCATCTGAATTACAAAAAAGAATTTAGATATATTTTTTATTTACTTTTATAGATTAGATTTGATTTAATTACTTTACTAGTAATTAAAAAACCAAGAAAAGAGAATTAGAATATATTTTTTTCATTGTAATTTTCATTGATTAATTAGATTATATTTTTAAAATCAGATTGCTCTAGGATCTTCCCATCTTTGGGATCAAGATCTAGGTTTAGATTAGTGAATTGCTTTCTTTTGTCTTAGATCTAGGTAAATTTAGCTTTGCGAATACAAGAAATCCTGAAAATAAAAATTTAGTTTAGTTATTTGCATTTGTATGCTTGCATCCAATTTTTAGATTAGTGAAATTTCAATTACAAACTAGATTAGGTGTAGCTTGATATTCATATCTTAGATTGCATAATTATCACCATTCAAATTAATTTTATGATTAGGAATTTTTAATTGAACAACTTAGGGTTATTAGATCTAGCACGTTAGTATTCCTAGAAGTATTAATAATTTAATTTCATTACATTATAAAGATTTTTAATTTGGTAGAAACATTCTTAGTTGTTGGTTTTATTCATTTCTTTCACATGTTCATTATATGATAAAAGATTCAAAAACACCAAAATATTTATCTCCTAAAAAAATATTGAAACAAGCAAAGTGAATTGCCAAATTGGTCAATAAAATATATACATGACAATATGATTTTTGACCTCCAACACCACGTTTCTAGTGAATGCTTTATTTCTAAAAATTACATGCAAACGTGCTTTAGACAAACTTCACAAAATTTTAGTCAAACATGCATAAACAACACTTCATAAGATGACCTTTAACACACTTATAGGATGATTGTGAACATAAACAAGCTTTGAAACACTCTCACTTGACCTAAAAAACAAACAAGATACATAAACACATTATCTTAAGTATAAGAACTATAAAATATCAAACGAGCAAACTCACTAATCCATAGGAAAACTAGTGATACTTATACATAAAAAAAATACAATCCTAAGACTCCAGTCCTAGCCCAAAATCAATTTTGGATAGCCTACCATCACATAATCATTTACTACTTTGATCTTGATCATAACAAGAATTGCATGATGATTGTCTCCCCTCGACCCTGAATGAATTTGGATAGCCAGATATTTCTTGAGAAGATCCAGAAACTTTCCACGTGTCTCAACCCCATGTAAGTATCAAAACCTCCAAGATGATATTCTATTCAAGCTCAGACAATAAGTTTTTCAAGATTCACCAGATCCCACACAGATCATCCTATTGTCCAAAATAATGCCTATGCTATTTGGAAAAATTCATTCATGTCATAGACTCACGTGGCTTCAAATCTATGAAATGAGGGAACTTAGGATTATGTGAAGGTGTAATGTTCCACAGAGTTTAAAAAAACCTCCCAATAAAGGAACTTAACCGTGGGGATATATGTCATGAAACAAAGGAAAAAAAACATGGAGGACACCTAGTCAAGGAAAGTGAAGCACAAGACTGTTATAAAGGATCACATGGAATAAACCACACGAGTTGAAATATTTGTGAAACAAATAAAATTCAAAAGTCTATGTTACAAGGAAAATAAAAATTCCATGGAACAAAGAGTCCATAATATAAGGAAATTATGTGAAACATAGAAGACTCCATGAGAGGATTAAAGATCAAGCCGTGGGTGGTAAAATAATTGTAGAGTTAGGGGTTGTTCATGGATCAAGGTGGAGATCAAAATGAAATAATGGGTCATCTAAGGTTCTCCAAGTAGAACAGAAATATGTGGAAGATGAGATAGTCCATGAAACACAAAAATTATGTGCCTAGTTTAGATCAAGCACTTAACCACTCCAATAACTAATATTAAGGTTTGAATGACACTATATTCTTGCATAGGTGATCTAATGACTTATGATTAGAAAAATTTTAGGTTCCCATACCTAGCCTATGAAATCAATATGATTTGGTCCTTGATGTTGGAAGGGTGGTTGAATTAATTCATCACTAGATGTGATCATTTCCCTCTACTTTCCCTCTCTAATTTATATAAATGTAAGTGCAAAATTACATGCTAAGGGTTTATTTTTATACTAAGTCTGATAACTTTTCCCTTTTGAGCTTGAAGATTTTTCTCGTATACCTCTATAATGTACCTGCGAAGGTTTTACGTACCTCAAATCTATTAGAGTTTGAATGAATAAGTTCTTGGTATTATATGCAAATGTGATCTGTTTCCTTTGAATGCATAAGTGTTTAATGTGAATATTTTGATCCTCTTGCTCACACTCAGTCTTATTATATTTACTCATTCCAAATTTATGTGTGCGTTATCTTGTATCTTCACATGTATTATTATAACTATGACCATAGATCTAGAATTGAACCTTATCCCAGTTTGGTGCATCAAATTTCTTTATTTTCAATTTTTTTTTCTCAATCCTAGTCCCTTGGAATACTTATGATGGGACTAGATAACAATAGTTTATTTCTGGTTAGTCAATCACAGTGAACTAGGATAAAAGAAACTATCCTTTTATGGATATTGACCTAAAAATGCACCATTGTCCCACACTTTTAAGGTCTCTCCATGTTTTAATGAGGTGTTGAATCTGGTAGATTTAACAAGGGTGCAATATTAGGTGATAACAATTTTTAGCATTCCTAGTGGGACAATTTGAGTCACTTGTAGCTCACATTTGATTGTCTTTCCCTACGATTGGTGTGTGTCTTAGTGGATCTTAGCCTTTGGAGGAATTTTTTTACACATCTGGTCACTCCCAATTTTAGATTTATCAGTTTTAAATTAGTCTAGCATCCATTTTCATGAGAAGGATATAAACAAGACATAATACAATGAGAAGAGAATATTTTGAGTATCTGCAGATTTCACCAAGAAGAAGGAGAGAAATATTAGTATAGTGGTCTCTATCACCTTCCAACATAAGCCTTCCCACTCCCCCTCTTAGTAGATACTTCTATTTCTCTTTCATAAATCTTAGGCCCATTCCCTTCGTGGCACATCAAATAAATTCACCTTTTATAACCTTTAATGAAGGAGGTCCTTTAGCCCTAACAACTCATAATGATATTCTAGTGGTTTCTTTAACAGGTATTCCATTTTTTTTGGTGAAAATATTACTACCCCATAGAACATAACCAAGATGTTTCTAATGTATGTTCAGTCCACTTTATAACTGACGATGATGTAGCAATTATACTTTTATCCTCTTTCCTAAAAGGAAAAACATTGCAGTGGTATAAATACTTCAATCCATTCATGGGACGAGCTTGGAGAACAATGTTTTCAATAGTTTGAAGAAAAATTAGACAATATTTCTCTATTAGAACAACTAATAGCTATTAAGAGATCTCCCAATGAGCTTATGTTGGATTTTAACTTCAAATATTAGAAAACCTGGGGCATGATTCCAACTCTTTTGAGACCAACCCCACAAGGTGCATTTTTGTATTTTATGAGAGCTCTTAATTCTAATATTGCAGTAATGATTCAATATATGACAACTATAACATTGCCTAATGTATATACAATAGCCATTGGGGATGATAATTATTCAATTCAAGCTGAAAAAATAACTACTAGATTACATATACCTCTATTTCTTGAATTTCCTCAAGATACTTAGCCTTATCTTTCTCCTTTCCCAAATCCAAATTCTCCATCATCTACCTCCACATATTATTACTCTCATAAGTAAGATGATAATGATGACCTTAAATTCTTGGTAAAAATTTCTATATAATGAAATTGTTTCCCTCAAGAGGCAACAAGCTCAGACACCTAGAAATTACCCAGGCTTCAATCAAGGGAAATTTTTAGGTAAAATTTTGAATCAAGGTTATTAGTAGTAGAGATATCAATATACAAACCAAATATAATGCCAAAATATTCAAATATTCAGGTTCCTACATAACCACTTTATGTTTCTAGCACTAGAAAATCTTTTGTTCCAGTGTAAAATAATGTAATACAAGAAGTTGAGTCATGTTTTCCATGCTATTAGTCACATAATCAAAATACTTGTGCAAATGGTGTACAAGTTCAAAATATCATGGTGTAAAATTATTTCAACCAACATGAACCATTGATGGAAATGGAAATATCCAATTTGGAAATGGTGCAAGAAGCTGCTGTGGAATCCAATCTCATGTTTTCTAGTAATGAAGAATTTTGTGTGGTTAATAAAACCACAAATAACTTAAAAAAACCATAGCTTCATGTCACAGTTAATACAAGGTCAAAGAAGTGGTAATTGGGAATTGTTGATCCATCCCATCATGTGCAAATTCCACCTCTCAAACAAGGAATCTACGAACTTCAGTGAAAGCATGTCAGTGGATTCATCCAACAAATCTATCCATTAGTTCTCAAACAAGTAATATGTGGACTTGAGTGGAAGCGTGTCAGTGGATTCATCCAACAACTCTATCCCTTAGAAAAATTGTGGTATAAATAAATTTTGTAGTATAATGTACCAATTTTGGTAGTTGAGGAAAGAAGAATATAATCCTCCACACCCTCCACGTATAAATTTTTTGGTATTCGTTTGAAATTTTTAAAGAAAATGAAGAATAAAAATATGAATTTGATAATGTGGGACACATTTTCCATACCATCTCAAAGGGATATCCTACAAGAAGCTTTGAATCAATTACTATAATCTAAATTGGTTATGTGAAATTCAAATTCTGCAGTTAACCTGTGTCAACCAAATAATAAACAAGTAATTAAGGTTAAGAAGCCTCTACCCTTTTACATGTATTTGATTACGGGAAAACACCTAGTACATAATTACATGGTATATTTTGGTGCTAGTACTTCTGTAATGCCCAAAAAAATATCATACATTTTAGGCATTGAATATAACCCAATATTTAAGGGATTCCTGTAACTTGATGGTTCAACTATTAAAATATTAGGGGTTACAAAAGATCTTGAGTTGACTCTTCATTCTTACCCTAGTTTAACAATCAATCAAGATGTATCATTCATTGAATTAGCCCCTTTCTTTTCCATCTGTTTATCAAAATATTTCATAGCCAAAGTGGGTGGCTATTTATCTTCTTATTGGTCTCACATGTTTTTAAGAACCATATATGATACAAGATTTACCATCAGATATGAGCCATTTTCCTCTAACCGTGTTGAATAGGATGACCCTACTCTTAATTCTATCTACATGATCCAAGAGGATGAAGAAAATTAATAAGTGTCAATATAACAGTCTACTCCTCCTTGATCAATACCTGATATTTTACTAGATGCATGGGCCAAGGAGCATTATGAATTTGACCCATATGACACAACTGAAGAAACTGGTTTGGGTACTTATTGTATCTGTGAAGAATATTTTATAGCCCCCATGTTGCATATATAAGAAGATGATGCTTCTGGTGTATGGAAGATGTTTATTGATGGATCTAGAAGGAAAAGTGGGCCAAAACAAATGTAGTTCTAGTTTTTCTAGCATGAAATAAATTATTATTTTCCCATAGATCACAGTTTGCATGATATGAAAATGCAGAGGAATATGAAATATTAATTCATGGATTGTTATTGGATGAGAAAATACATATTAAGGCCTTATAATTATTTAGATACACTAAGTTTGTTATTTATCAAGTCAAAGGAAGGTGTGCTACCAAAAATAATCTTAATAAAGCTTATATATGATGGTCATTGTGAGTTTGTGTTATCATTGAAGTCAACCAAAGTTTATGGAAAATGGTATCATGGTGATGTATGAGTCCCTATCAGGTGTTTATTAGTATTCAAACATGAAAGTTGATTCGTAGTGTCAATATTTGGAGTGTTCTTGGAAGTCGTGGTGCATGGTCTAGTGAGATAAGTCACTGTATGAACTATATTGAGTTGGATGGAGTGTGTCATGATGTAACTCATAGTCCGTGAGGAATGTTATAGGTATGTATGAGTATGAAAAATTTTATTTTGGTCAAGTCATGTGGTTACAGTGTTGAGTCAGGTCATTCCAAGCTTGTTTCTAGCCCTGGAACATCTAGAATGAGGTAGAGGTGTGAGATTTTGACCATATGATTCTTGTTAGATCATGGTATCAATTTTTTTTTTATTGTACCTGAAGTGTGTGATGAGTTTCAGGTCATAATTCATAGGTTAGATACATGTATGATGTCATTGAGAAGTAAACAATTGAGAACATACAATTTAGCATGGGTAAGTGGCTGTGGATGGAGAATTTTAGGAATATATTATCTATTTGGTGATTATAGAAAGGTATAGGATGTTTTCATGGCACTTAATGCCAATTTTAGGGTCATTTAGAATAAGTAATTGCAATTTATGCAAGTTTTGGCAAAACTGGGTAAGAAATAATGTGTTTTTGTGATTAAAGTTGACCTTCTAATGCTCATTGTGAATTGTGTGATTTACATGGGACCTTATGGATTTTAGGGATGATTATATGGTGATTTTAGAAGGTTTTAAAAAAAATCAGGTCATTTGATCATCATATTTTTATGAACAAATGTTAAGAAGGTAAAGTGGTCTAAAACCCTAGTTAAACCCTAGCTAGGAGATGTTTGCAAAAAGTGAAGTATAATGACCCAATTTTTATTGGTTAATCAAAAGTGATGATTTTATTATGTATAGGAATATATTATATTTCAAAAAATGTATGGTTGAGGTCATGGTGATGAGTGGGCCCCATATAAAAATAGAATTTTATGAAGAAGAAGGTTTTAGGACAAGATGGTGCAAAGTAGTAGCATGTAAAATTGATGGTGAATGATGTATTAGAGTTTTTCTTGGTGTCCATGGAGGTTTCAGGAAAATTTCATGTAAGTACATGGTGTTTTGAGGTCAATATAGGTTGACTGGTCAAAGGGTAGTTTTGAGACCATAAAAAGCAATTCTCAGTAAAATGGCCATAACAGGAGCTACAAATGGAGTTTGAAGATGATTCAAGTTGTGATGGAAAAGATTATTTAGAGAAATTTACCAGTGATATTTTTCTTTCTCATGATGAGGTTATTTGGTAGTGTTTCCAAGTCATTATTTGGACAAGAATATTTTTGGTAGTTCCAAGACATGAATGTACTTGTTGCAGAGATTGATGTTGTTTGAAGCATCAAATGGATTGAATGTAATTGTTTATACCACTTGGAAATTGAATATGGGTGAATTTTTAATCCAATTAATTTTTTTTAGGTCTTGGAATGTGACATAAATAGTGTTTATAAGCTCACATTTGGAAAACAATTTTTGGACAGCTTATTTTGGTGAAGGAAAATGTTGTTGTGGTTTGAACCAGTCGATGTTTCATGATCTTATAATTTTTTTAGATATGTTAAAAAAGTATATAAATTTCCATTTATTAATGGTCACATGACATTTTTTTTTGTTTTTAAATGATATGGTTGCCTAAATGATGTTTCTATGTTCCTGAAGGGCATAGGAAACAACTGTTTTGGGAAATACAAAGACTACTGGGCCCATTAAATGAAACAATTTGATTAGTTAATGAAAAATATGAACCATATTAAATATTTAAATGATATATTTCTCATGTTTATGAATATTAAATCTTGACTAATCATGGTCTTGTAATGATGAGAATTTTGGCAAGATCCTAATGCACGTGTTTTAGTGATTTTTGGATCATGAAATGAAGGGTTTTTTCTTGGTCCGACCTACTTGGGTCACTTGTATCTATTATGAAAATATTATGTGGTGTGTTTAGTGATGAATTGGTAAAACCAAAGGTTTAGGTACTGACCTCCTTTGGGTTAATGGGAAGAAAGTTCTTATAAAAGTGAATTTTGAGCTCATTTAGTGAACTAGTCTTGCATGGGTGAAGAGTATGACCCATAGGTGAGTGAATAATAGAGTATGAGGGGAATTTTGAGAGAGTTGATAATATTTGATGACAGATTAAATGAATTTTTTAGAGACATGTGTGCAAGTGTTTAGAGGAAGATACAATTCCAAGAAGACAGAAGGAAAAGAGCAAGGTTGAAGATCTATCGTTTGAGAAAAGGTTGTGTGAGATTAATAAGTGATCTCCATCAGTTTTGGAAGCAGAAATTCAGAGATCAAACATTTAAGGTGGATGAGTTGGTGCTTGGTCATCCTTAGGGGGTTGTAGCCTCCTTGTGGATTTGGGTGCTTCACTAAATTAGGGGTTGGTGCTCTCTATAGGGTTGGTGCTCTATTACTAGGGATTAGTGCTCCTTGTGGGTTTCATGCCTTAGTAAATTAGGGGTTGGTGCTCCTTTTGAAGTTTGTGGGGTGCTTCACTAAATTAAACTTTTATTTGTGTAATATAAGTATATTTTCAGTGGGTTTTCTTCCCCGTGAGTTTTTCCCACTTACATATGGTGTTCTTGTGTTGTGTACTTTGCTTTTTCATGCTCTTATGATTGATGTTACACATCTATAATGCACACATATGGTTATGGATGATGTATGAAAATATAATGGATGAATGTATGTGATGGTTAAGGAATTGAAAATTAATTTTTAGGAATAATTCAACCCCCACCTCTCTCAGTCCATTGTGCTTCTAACAATTGGTATCAGAGAAGTATTACCACTTGAAGGAGATCCAAGTGAAGCACTTGAAGGAGATCATTTAAAGCAAAATGTAATGGGAAAGTCTGTAGATATGAGAACTTGCTATAAAAATGGTTTGAAATATGGAAATCATTTATGTATTGACTCCCTATACCAAATTCAAGTCAAGGATATGAGAAGTTAAGCATAGTCAAGCCATTCTTGTTTTGTGTTTTTGAAAGGTTTGACCAAATGGAAAGGATGAAAGAAGACTCTCTTTTTAGTATGAATGAAAATTGATCTAGCTCTTGAATTATGATGAACATAGAGGATTCATGATGAAATTGCTTAAGATGTATGTAGGAATTGAAATATCTACAAAACTTTACCTGAATATCTTAGAAGGTCAAAAGGATGATGAAAAAATAGGGCTAGGGTTTCAATGAAAGAATCATCATGACAGCTAGTCCAAGATCCAAATCAGATGTGAAGGTGATCTAAGAGGTTATGATCGAAGAAGTTCTAACTCATTTATACAACCTAATTCTATGAGGTATGATTCTTTGTTCAATGGATATTGTTTCATTTATAATGAGTTTGAGGCCATAGAGATAGATTCTTACAAAAGAGGTTTCTTAGGAGTGATGTATCTCTTTAAATAAGGTGAAGCCTTGTTTCATGTTGTGAGTTTTTCATTCAGGCTAAATTATTTGGATGGATCTATAGTGTAATTGAGCAAGTAGAAGGAAGATGAATGTTGTTAGTTCATAAGTGCCATCTAAAGGATAGTGCTAAATTTGAGTACTCAAAGTCTGTGACACCAAGTCAAGTATGTGTAAATTTCATATTCTTAATAAGTGTGCTTCCAAGAGGAAAATCATGTTATTTCAAGTCCAATACAGTTAAAGGAATATAGGATTCATCAATCCAACCATGAAAATGTTTGAAGCCTATCAAGGAGAATTATAAGTGCTAAAAGGTGTCAAAATGGTCATCAAGCTTAATCCAGTTCATATGAAGGTATGTTTGCAATTGTTGAAGAAGAACACATGTGTTTGAATGGTTTTAAAGTTCATGTGTAAGACAGATCAAAAAAACTTGGCCAATGGGATACTAAAAAAGTAATAAGGTATGTAACATGACTCTTCCCATGCAAATTTGAAGTCCTTGCTGCTGATAGGTGTCTGATATCTTGGTGTTTTGAATTTTGAGTTCTTAAGTCCTTGAATATGTATTGAGTCATGATGTTAAAGTGAGTTATGCATGTATGGCCTAGTATTTAAGAAATTTTTGAAGGTCTTATATCAGTATGTTATTCTTGTTTTGAAGTGATTCAGAACATATAGTTATAAGTATTTCATGTCTTAAATGATATGTGATTAAGTATCAATGTTGAAAGGATTTGAAGGCATGTCAAGTCATATGTCCTTCTCAAGAGGTGGTCTTAGTCATGTGTGGTTATGGTGTGTTGTTATGAGTCTGTAATAGGTTATGTCAAAGGTTATCTTGTGGTCCTTTAAATAGTCATGATGAGATTCATGTGTAGAGGTCTTGTAAATGGTAATTTTTTGGTTTGATAAGTGACAAGTTAGTTTGACCATATGAGTTATGATTCATGTTATAGGTTTATTTAAAGTATGAGTTTTTCGTAAGACTAATAAAGGAATTCTCATTCAAGGGGAATATTAACCTTAAGTTGTAGGTATAAGAGTATTATGCAAGTGTCAATTTACAGTTCATGTGGTCTATGATTATAAAATTTTTATACGAGTATTCTGATCAATTTGTAATTGTTCATGCAGGTATGTACTAAGTCTATTAGGAGTATCAAGTCCTTATGCTGTGTCTTGACTCAAGAATACTTTTAGAAGTCAAAATCTAGGTTTAGAAATTTGTGATATTATTGGTCTTGAGTCATGAAAGATTCTAATGAATGGGTGTCATGTGTCTAAATAGTTTGTAGTCAAGAGTGCAGATTTGCATCTACTTAGACTACAAGAGATGTGAAAAGGGTTTCCGGTATACAATGTTGAAAAAATTTGTATCAATACAAATGATACAAGTTCTCAGAGGACTTGTCAAGTGCATTTGTACTCATATGGAGCTAGAGGAATAAACTCATGTTGATGCATTTAAAGCTCAAATATGGTAAGATGTTTGTGCATACAAAGAATGAAAATTGAAAGCTATGATCATAAGATAAGTTTGTGCAAAATTACCTCAGAATATATGGACTCATAGAGGTTTGTCAACTATAGCAGTGGGCTATGGAGACAAGGAGTCCATATCATTTACTTGACTTAATATTTTTCAATGCTTTGTAAGGCAGTTAAAGGCCTAATTTGAATTTTTTCTCTATCAAATCAGTGTATGATTGGAGCTGTGAAGATTATCACAAGGGTTACTAAGAAGTGATGAAAAATGCATTTCTAGAAGGTGCTCTCTGTTATGTAGGATTGCAAGTAGTCAAATGGCATCAAGGTGATTGAATTATCAGGTATATAATGATAGCCATCACAAGCTCAATATTCAAGAAAGTTGATTAAGTGGTGAAAGAGAGAATTTGTGATGATCACAAGTGTCTTAGAAATATTTTAAATAAAAAAATGTCATTGATAGGTGAGGGTTCCTAAGATACCTCTAATGAAGCTAAGAAAGATCCTAAGGTTGAGGGGGAGCCTATATAACTCATGGAGTCTCCATTTGAATTCAGAGAAAAAGTAAGGTTATAGTGATCAAAAGAAAATTTGGTATGGGAGTTAGTAGTTTGTGCATTATCTTGTCCTGAGTAATTTTGAAGAAAATATGCACTATCAGGTAAATATTGCTCTAAGAATTGTAATGACTACAGGTTGAAGTAGAGGGTTTGAAAGGTTTGAATCCTAAAGCTCCAGATCCATCAAGTCATGATATTAGTATTTATCCAGTAAATGATGCACATGAAGGCTACAAGGTATGATGTCAGAAGTTCCTTGTCATTGGACTGTATAGTGGTAGGAGACTTTGCATGAATGTGTGTTTATTGGCTTTGTCAAAAGTTTCATGAGTTCTTTACACAAAATCTGTAGTGTTGTACATTAAGGTATCTATCAGTATAGATTGAAAATGAAAAACTTATAAGCTACATGAGTTTCAAGAAGTGTAGTCACTAACCTAAGGTGTGATTATTTGTGAATTAATGTTGAAAAATAGAGTTAACAAGACCAAATTACTAGTTCTTTGTAGTATAAAATTTCTCAGTTGTGACATGGTTGAAAGATTTCAGTTATTGTACAGGTCTAAACTAATAATATGAGAACTGTGAAGTGTAATAGTGGAGTTTATGTAAGATTGTTGAAGAAATTTAGGTTAGATCATTATGAAGCTTATCACACAGGTTAAAGAATATATAGGTGATTTATACATGAAGTGTCTTGAATATATTCACAGCCATGAAAGGCTTCCTTATATTCCAGGTAATCATTCTCTGGAAACTAGAAATGTCTGAGGTATTTTCAAGAAAACTGTATAAATATGATGTAGTAATACTAACAAGTTTCAAATTGAATAATTGTAAAACATGAAGGTAGTGTGTAGTGTCTACAATGGTGCTCAATTTTTCACATATGGTATTACAAGAAGGGAATGTTGTCACTCAGTTAGTGCTCTAAGATGGTCCAAGGTGGAATAAATGCATGAAAATATTCAGGGTTTGTATATTTGAACAGTTGCTCAGTGAAGGGTCTAAAAATATGATCTAAACCATTGTGAAAGGAGTAAAAGAAAGTGAAGTTACATTCTAAGCATGACAGTGATTAACTATAGTGAATAAATTTGTGACCCAAAATATTAGACAGAATCTCATAATAGATAGTATCCTCAAGTTTATGTGTCTTTATGAGTTTATTAGGATGAGTCAAGTGGATTGAAAAGAATATGGGAGGTTGATGCAAAATAGTGAGTCATTTTGGTGAAGATTTTGACAGGTGCTTAAAGGATCAAAAGGATCTTTGGTTGACATCAGTTCTCAATGCATGATGAAGGTAGTAAAGAAAGTGCAAGGGGCATTGAAAGGTCCATGATGTCAGTGAAATAGTAGCAGTGAATAGTGAGTTTTGTTGAAAGATAAGAAATGTATACTCAAGGAATTATGTAGGTACAATGATAAGAAGAAGTTGTATGATGTGCAAGACAATCATTATATAGTAACAAGTATTCAAAGGATAGGGTCTTGTGCTGCTTCAAAGTTCTTGATGGTTCTGTCCTTGTCTCCATCAAATTCATATGAGAATGTTTTGAATTGTGGAAAGTTGTCTTAGAAGTCTATAGTTTATGTATAAAGTATTGATATGGTGTATTTGAGAGCTCTAAACTACCTCTTGGAAAAATGTATGATGTGTATTTAAATATCTTTATAAGGTAGAAGCATTGAAAATTGCAAAATAGTGGATCAAGATGAAATGATTGAGTCAGTCATTTGGTGTTTTAGTATACTTGTAAGGGAAAACACTGTAAGTATGCTTCAGGGTAGAGGTGAAATAGGGGGACTCATTTTTCAACTCATGAAGACTAGGAAAGTACTGAATTGTTGATTCATAGTTAGATAAAAGATGATGATTAAGGATGGGAAGTTTTGATAAGGATTGGATCATGAAAGGTATATGCACTTGCATGATTGGTAAAGGTTACTGAAATTGCAATCAAGATCTAGGGCTTAAGGTGATCTCATCTATAAGCATGTACAAGGAATACAAGGTAAGAATTAAGCTAATTTTGTATGTTTCACCAGAGAAGAGTTTATGAATCAAAGATAAGGTAGTATGATTCATTTAGTCCTAAATCAGTTGTTGATGATCATGAAAAATGCTATATTAAGGCCTGGTATATTCTAAGTTCTATTGATGATAAGTTGGGATAATGAAGGAGATGACAATGTGTAGAGGTAGATTGAAGTTCGTGATTTGAGCATGATTTAATTGACCTAGAAAAATGATGATTTTGACAAGATGAAGAAAATAAAGGAAGTATCAAGCTCAGGGGAGATTTTTTCTCTCATCAAGTCCAAAGATGATCTTCATTGTCTGCTGTTGGAGTCAAAATGAAGACAATTAAGTCACAGGGGGAGCATATTGGGAAAGTAAGTCAATTTTGAGCATTATTTCTTGTCTTGTGTTGTCATTTCTCATGTCTAAGAGTCAATGTATAGCATTTTTCATAGATGGAAAATGGAGGAGAGAAGCTTCAGAAACATGGAGTTGAGGTCATGTAGGTGTGTTGTCTTATTGGTTGCCATCAATGTTTTTGAATGATGGTTGCCATCAATGACAAAGGGGGAGATTTTTGGCCATTGTGGGTTTGTGTTGTCATTTATGTCAACCCCATTGATGGAAAATGGTTTCATGGTGATGCATGAGTTCCTATCATATGTTAATAAATATCAAACATGAAGTTTGATTGGTCAAGGTTTGGTGTGTTCTAAGAGGTCTCCTGGTGCATGGTCTAGTGATTTAGTCATTGTATGAGTCTTATTGAGTTGGTTGGAGTGTGTCATGATGTAATTCATGGTTGCATGAGGTGTTTGAGCTAAAGGTGTGTATGAGTCTGATAATTTAGTCATCATTTTTCAGGTCATGTGGCTGGTTGAGTCAGAGTCATTCCAGGCTTGTTTCTAGCCTTGGATACATCTAGAATGAGGTAGAGGTGTAGATTTTAGACAAGATGATTCTTTTTGGAAGCATGGGTAGCATTGAATTTTTATGGTGTACCTAGATTTTTTGATGATTTTAAGGTCATAATTCATATTCAGATGCATATCTTGAGGTCATTGGGAAGCTAACAGTTGAGAAATGCAATTTAACATGGGTAAGTCACTACGGCTGGAGAATTTCAGGAATATCTGATATATGTGGTGATTATGGATAGGTAGAGGATGTTTTCATGGTGCCTCATTCCAAATTTCAGGTTCATTATGAAGAATTATGTTTTAAGTCATGCATGTTTTGGAAAAACCAGGTAAGTTTCAGTGTTTTTAAAGATAAAAGTTGACCTTCTGATGCTCGTTGTGAATTGTATGATTTTCATGGGTACCTGTGGATTTTAGGAATGATTATATGGTAAATTTATGAATCTTTAAAAAAATAATTAGGTGGTTTGATCATCATTTTTATGAATGAATGTTAAGAAGGTAAAGTGGTCTAAAACCCTAGTTAAACCCTAGCTAGGAGCAGTTTGCAGAAAGTGAAGTATAATGACCCAATTTTTAATTGGTTCATAAAAATTGATGATTTTATGTTGTATATGACTCTGTTATATTTCCATAAATGTATGTTTGAGCTTCATGGTGATGAGTGGGCCCCACCTAAAAATAATAGTTTTTGAAGAAGAAGGTTTTAGGAAAAGATTGTCCAAAGGAGTAACATGAAAAATTGATGGTGCATGATTTATGAGAGTTTTATTTATGTACATGAGCTTTTAAGACAATTTTATGTAGATACATGGTGTTTTTAGGTCCATACAAGTTGATTAGTCAAAGGGCAGTTTTGAGGCCATAAAAAGCAGTTTAGTAAAATGGCACATACTTGAGATACAAGTGGAGTTTGAAGATGATTAAAGTTTATTTTGGAAATAGGATTAAGATATATTTCATATTTTTATGAGTTTTTCCTCATGATGAGGTAGTTTGATAGGGTATCCAAGGCATTCTTTGGACATAAATATTTTTGGTAGTTCAAGACAACATCTGTTCTGGTGAATGCTTTGATGTTGTTTGAAGAATTATATGGATTGTGGTTATGTTCCTATCACATTTAATGTGAATATGGATGAATTTTACATCCAAATTAATCCATTTTTTAGGTATTTACTATGCATGTATAAATATTTTTATGAGCTAACCTTTGAAAATAGATTTTTTGGCAGGTTGTTTTGGTGAAGGAAAACATAGCTGTGGTTTGAGAAGGAGGTTGTTTAAAGGCTTATAAATTACTTATAAGTTATATAAAAATTATTAAATTTCCATTTTTAGTGGTTACATGATCATGGGTTGGTATATTATTGAAGTGATTTGGTTATCAAATGAAGTTTCCAGGGTGTTGAAGGGTGTAAGAAACACTTGTTTTGAAAGATTTGCAAAGTGAATTGGGCCCATTAAATGAAATAATTTGATTGGTTGAGAAAAATTATGACTGTGTATGATTATTAAATGATATTTTAATCATGTGTAATGGTTTATGGGTCATGAATAAGTATTCTTTTTATGTAAGGGCATTTTTTTATCTTTGTGTCCATGGGGTTTCGATCCATTTTTGGCACATATAATGAGGGTTTTGGCTAGGCCGAAATATTTGGGTCATATGTGAATGTTGTAATTAATTTATTTAAATTTAATTAAGGTGTATGGGTTGAATTTATCATGAGGTACCAAACTCCTTTGGGTTAGAGAGAAGAAATGCATATAAAAGTGATGTTTTAGCTCATTTTGTGAGCTAGTCTTGCATGAGGGAGTAGTGTGACCTAGAAGAGATTAAATTTCAGGTATGAGGGAATAGTTATAGATATGATCATATGCATGAAAGGTTTATGAATTATTGAGAGCATGTGTGTAAGATATTAGAAGCAAGACAAGGTGAGAAGGAAGAAGACATAACAAGATTGAAGACCTAGTGTTTGACCTAGGGTTTGTGAGATGAATTAGTGATCTCCATCAATTGTGGAAGAATAATTATTAGATATAAAATATATTCAGTTGGATGATTTGGTGCTTGGTTATCCTAGGGGTTTGTAGCCTCCTTGTGGAGTTGGTTCTCCTTGTAGGGTTGATTCTTTACTAAACCAGGGGTCAACGCTCCTTGTGGGGTTGGTGCCTCACTAAATTAGGGGTTGGTTCTCATTGTGAAGTTTGTTCTTCACTAAATATATTTAATTTGTGTAATATAAATATATTTTTAATTGTTTTTCTTCCTCATGAGTTTTTCCCACTTACATATGGTGTTCTTGTGTTGTGTACTTTGTTTCATGCTCTTGTGATTGATGTTACATATATAATACACACATATGGTTATGAATGGTTAATGGATGAATGGATAAATGAATGTATGTAATGGTAAATGAATTTAAAAATGATTTTTAGGATTGATTTGTCCCCCTCTCAATGCATTGTGATTCAAAAAATATACATAGAGTATGGGATCCCATTGGAATTTCTGACATTATCAACCTACAACAAGGGCCAAGAAAGTTAAACATAGAAGAAGATAATATGATGGATATTGGATCATAATTTCCTCCTTCTCAAGACCTCACCCAAAGTAATGAGAAACATTTTTAGATGGTAGTAAGGTCATCCATTCCAAAGAATGAGATCAGATGGCTAGTTTTTGATAGTGATGAGTAAATTTTCAACTTCATCCAAAATGAAAAGGAATTTTCATCACATATGCAACCTAAATTGCAAGAAAGCTATGATGATTATATCATTCAGTTTAGGACAAGTAAATTTCCTATAGGAATGGTCACACTTGAGGATATATTTATCCCTGATGATGAATTCAAAGGGGAAAATAAGAACATAGAAGTAAATGAAGAAGGCTACCAACTAGTCACCATTACACAAGGAAAAGAGTTATTTCTTTGGAAGGTATGTGATGAAACTGACAAACATGATTTTATTTCCCTATGTCAAGATCACAAATGATTTTTTTCATGGAAATATGAATCTCTTAGAGGTTTTGATCTAAATATTACTCAATATGCTATAGATATTGACCCCAATACCAAACCAATTAGATAAAAGTAAAGGTTTGTTAATCCTAAAATAAAGCCCCTCATGAGAAAATAATTATCCAAACTCATAGAAGATTAAATCATATTCCCCCATCAAGTATTCATCCTGGCTTACCACTTTAGTTCATGTTAGGAAGAAAAATAGATAAATTAGGCTATGTGTTGACTTCAAAGATTTGAATAGAGATTCATTTAAGGATCACTATACTTTTCCTTTAATAGATTTTTTTTACAAATAGTGGCGGGGGATGGAAGGTTCTCTCATTTAGATGGTTATTTTGGCTTCAACCAAATCAAAGTGAAAGAGGAAGATCAACATAAGACAACTTTCATAACCAAATGGGTAACATATGCCTATGAAAAGATGTCATTTGGCCTAAATAATGCTGGTGCTACCTTTAAAAGAGCCATGAATATTACATTCAAGGGTCACATAAACAAGTTTATCCTCATTTACCTGGATGATATCACAATTTTCTCAAAAGATGGAGAAGATCATATGAAATATCTTGAGAAATTGTTTGAAGTATTTAGAAAGTTTGGAGTATCACTAAATCTAAAGAAGTGCATATTTTTAGTTGCTAAAAGGTATACTTATAGGTCATGTTGTCTATAAAGAAGGTAATTCTATCGAGCCATAAATGATCTCATCCATTCTTTCTCTTTCATTGCTAGCTCAGAAGAAAGCACTACAATATTTTCTTGGAAATATCAACTTCATTAGGAAGGTAATTCCTAACTTTGTAGGAATTTTCAAGCCCATCACCTTATTGCTAAGGAAGGATGTGACTTTTGAATGGACCAGGGAAGGAAAGGAAAGTTTTTTTAAGATAAAATGAGGTATTTCTCAAGTACTCACTCTTGTCAACCAATATTAATCATGGGACTTAATTTTGTATACATATGGAGTAGAAACTAGTATTTCCACAGTGCTAACAAAAAAAAATGATGAAGGTTTAGAATAACCAATAGCTTTCTTTAGTAATAAATTCAAAGACTATGAGTTAAAATATAATCATTTGGAGAAACAAATTTTTTCCATCTTGAGAGTTGTTAATAAATTCAAATGTATGATCACAACTAACCGTATCAAAGTATTAGTATATTATATGTTAGGATGAGGATATTAATAACCATATTAATTAATATTTGCACTAAACATTAATATGAACAAATAAATAAATAAACATAGTAAAAAAAATAACATAGAACACATTGATTATGTGGTAAACCCCTAAGGAGAAAAAACCACACAAAAGAGAATTTTCCATTAATTTGAGAAACAATTTACATTCTAGTAAATCCCCTTCCCTAACTTGTCTCCATATCAAAGTCACTTGAATTACTGAATAAACAATATGACCCACGATCATATTTATTTAACCCCATAGGTCACGAAATATATCAAGTGACATGGTACAATTAATAACACCCTGATTTAATATAAATTGATTAATTAATAATCAATTAACATAAAAAACATAGTTTATATTAAATAATTAAGAATATAACCATTCTAAATTATATAATTATAAACTAAGGTTTATAGGCACTTAATATTACATTTTAACACTCCTCGTTAATATTAAGTGGGGAACCATATGCCAACTTTACTTGTTTATACAACAAGATTTACAAATCCATAAACCACAATGAAGGTTTATGATATCATATCACATTTGAAGGATTTATACACCTTCATCATTCTCTAATTACCTTTTGATATAAAAGGATTTGGAATCCTTAAACCAGTAGTGAATGATTTAAGCTAAACATGATTCAAGGGTATAGTCCCTTTCAAAAAACTATTTGCCAATAATAAAAAAAAACATGATTTTTGAGACTACATCTCACACTTTCTCATGGAAAAACTCTCAAGTAAAATATATAGGATCCTTTTATAACACAAGGACACCCTTTACAAATATATTAACCATACTCAAAGTTACAAGTTTTTAAATATCATAGGGATTTTTTTACAATACTTTATAATTGGATAATAAGTATAGAGGAGAAGGAGATATTAACTGAATGACCATTAAGAGGTGAAATTTCCATGCACAATCCCCCTCAATGGAAACTTTGAAAGACCAAGAATTACATAGAACTTACAGAATTTTACAACACAAAATGGATTCATAAACATATCTGCAACTTGATCTTTAGTCGGGAAGTACTGGAGATATATATCACCACAGAGAACCTTCTCTTGGATAAAGTCCATATAAAGATCTATATGTTGTCCTTTGATGCTAAACTGGATTCTTAGCAAGATAAATGCAACTATGGCTATCATATAGAAGTGGAGTATTTCATTTATCTTCCATGTGAATATCTTCCAACAACCGATTTAGCCACATGGGTTCTTTCGATACTTCCATTGCACTTATATACTCTGCCTCAATAAAAGAAATGGAAATTGTTGGCTACTTTTTACTACTCTAAGTAATGGCACCTGCACCAAACTTGAACAAATATCCAATTGTAGAATAATGATCTATCACATCAAAAACATGACCAACATTGCAATATTCATATAAATATGTATTGCTAAAAGAAGTATAATGTAAACTAAAATTAATTGTGGCTTTAATATAACGTAATATTATTTTACCTAACTTCCAGTGATCCTGATATGGCTCTTGTATAAATATTGAAGCAATACCCACTACATAAGCGATTTCAAATCTAGTAATAGTTAGATTAATCAAACTACCTACAAGTTTCCTGTACAAAGTAGGATTATATTTTTCACATGCGGGTTTAGAATCAAGTTTACATCCATCTTCTATAAGAATAACAAGTTTACAATCTAACATATTGAAAAATTTAAGTAAATTAGCGGCATATTGTGATTGAGATACAAAAATATAATTTTTATCTTGATATATATTCATGCCCAAGAAATTATGCAATAATCCTAAAAAAGTCATTTCATAGTATTGTTTTAATTTAGCTTTAATTTTCATAATTAAATTGTTATAATTACTAGTAATAATTAAATCATCAACATACAATACAATGAGAATAATTTGATTTCCTTCAACTTTTACAAATAAATCATTATCAGAAGAACAATTTAAAAAACCAACTTCATTGAAAAAACTATTAATCTTTGCATATTAAGCTCTAGGAGTTTGTTTTGAACCATATAGACATTTGTTCAATTTACACAAATCCATTTCTTTACCAGGTTATTCAAATCCTTTAGGTTGGTTCATATATATTTCTTATTTTAAGTCACCATTTAGAAATGCATTCTTGACATCCATCTAATGGATTTCCAAACCAAATTAAGTAGCTAAGGAAATAATAATCCTTAAAATGATCATCTTTACAACTGGTGATAAAGTTTCAACGTAGTCGATAGCAGGTTTTTTAATAAACCCTCGAGCTACTAGTATGGCTTTGAATTTCTCAACACTACCATCCGTTTTATATTTTATTTTCTATATCCATCTAGATTCGACTACACTTCATTTTTTAGGAGGAGGGACTAAATACCAAGTCTGATTTTTAATTAAGGATGAGTAGTCAGATTTCATTGCTCATACTCGTCTTTCATCAAAATAATTTTCTTCGAAAGATTGGGGTTTGGGTTCATTCATCGTCATTAAATCATGATATGTATGTTAACTTCTAGTCATTTTATGAATGTTTTGAGGATTAGAGTCTTGAATAATAGACTCATCCCATATAGGTATTTTGGTTATAGAGGAAACAAGAACTAACTTTATTTCAACTACATGTTCATTATTAAATTCATCATCACATATATCATTATCATTGTTATTATTATTATTTTAAATTTCATTATATTCATCATGAACAATAGAAACAGAAGAAGATGAAGATGAAAAAAAAGGTTTTTCTAATATTTTAAAATTCCTTTTTTCTATAAATTCTCTTTTTGTAGGATCGTAGATCCTAAGACCTTTATTTATACCTCCATATCCTACAAATATACAATGATAAGAGGTTAGATATAACTTATTTCTTTTTGATTTGGGAATGAAGAAAGATACATGGCTACCAAAGATTCTTGGATGAGACACATTTGGTTTTTGATTTGTCAACTTTTCTAAATTAGTGGAGTTAACTAAGGTTGTAGTGGGTACTCTATTAAAAATGTGAACAACAATGTTCATTGCTTCATCCATAGGAATTTAGGGATTTGAGTTAAATGCAACATAGTTCTAGTCATTTCCAGAATGGTGTGGTTTTTCCTTTTTCAAATCCTATTCTGGTGAGGGGAATAAGGAGTAGTTAGTTCCCTTTGTATACCAAATTTGAAAAAATATGATTCAAATGCTTTACTACCATATTCTCTCCCATTATTTATTCTAAGCCTTTTAATTTTATAGATAGAATTATTTTTGAATAAAACTTTAGTTTTTTTTGATATTTTGTAAAAGGAGGGTCTTGGAAGAGACCCTTCCCTGATAGGATCTATAATAAAAATATGAAAATAAAAATTTCATTAGTCAAAACTAAACCAAACACCAAAAAATACTGGAGCATACAATAAAAAAAGCATAAAATTGATTAACTAAAATAAAACCTAATGGGACCTAAATGGGGTATTAGAGTATTAATGTTGATCTAAATAGGAGGACTAAAATGATTGTAAATAAAGAGGCTAAACAATAATAAATAATAGAAAACTAATATGCTAAATTGATGTAAAGTAATTACATGATTTGATATAATGGAAATAAAACCCTAGAATGCAAGAGGGGAGTAAGGAAATGCCTCAGTTGATTGAAGGTGATTGTTCAAGGTTGTCGCAGATTTGGAACTGGAACTCAAATGTGTAGATGAATACTCAGGGGCCATGCAAAGGGAAAATTTAGATTGTCGGAAGTGACACATGCACCTGGGAGTGTACTCAGGCACCCCAAGGTGCCATGTTTTGCAGTCTGGGTGCTTGAAACAACATAAATGTTCAAAACCCTAATTTGGCACGGTTGCTAAGTGTCTCTGAATACTCTCTATTTTTCACACTAGATTCGCTAGATGAACTAGATGATGCCATGCACATGAAGAAGAATAAGGGGTCAGATTGACCTCAACTACAAAACTGGTGGACTTATTGCTAAACACTACACTACATTGCAGACCATGATGTAGTTCTGGTGAGTATGTGTATGTCGTGCCCTAGGTGCTCTTGTGCTGATTACACTTTGTGAAATAGTGAGCTATTGTTACTATAGAATATGTAAATAGTAGAATAGAATCCCTCCAACTCTAAGAATGTGTGTGATGTAGAATTTCCTAGATTGAATGTATGGTGCTATGTGAATGTAAAATGGTGCAATGGATGCAACCCTAAATCGAGTGATAGTGGTGATAGGATGCAATGGCCTAGGAACATCATTATGGTCTTGTAAGATTTATATTTATAGGGCTATCAAGTTTAATTTTTCAATTAATCCCAACAATTATGACTGAGGAAAATATAAAGATGACCAATGGCTAGAAGTGACCATAAAAGGAGCAAAAGAGGATAAACATAGATTGGGGCACCCAAAGTGGGACCGGGGCTCCCCGGGTCACCTCAATACAAGGTGGGGCACCCAATATTAGGGCTAGAATATTGGAATATTTGGCAAGTTATAAAATGGGGTGATAAGTGTCGGGAAATACGTGGGAATGATGAAGTAAAATATAAAACAAAGATGGTAAAAAGGTAGGATTAATTGGTACTTTGTAAACTTGGGAACCTTATAAATTTTAGTATTAGACCACGATAAATATTATCTAATGTGTAATATTTGTGTCTACATTTCCCCCCACTATATGTTGGTGAGAAAACAACTTGGTTACATAAAGTAGATGGAAAAGTGTACTTGATGTCCATGTAGAGTGTCAAAGAAAGCGTGTCGATGGACTAGAAGCGTGGAATGAAAAAAAGAAATATGTGGAGGAGTGTGGATTTTAAAGATAAAACATGTGTAAATAGTGATGATAGTGAGCCTAAGGAAGAACGCATGTGTAGGTGTTGCATGTTTGTGGTGTACTTGTATGGTTAGTATGGCAAGTACCATCGCGGTGTGTTTTCATTGTCACATTTTTTTGTTGTTGCCCCCAATTTGACTGCTTTTTTCTCATATGGTGGACCTGTAAGAAAAAAATGATCAAGTAGTCAAATATGTATGTATGTAAAAATGTTGTGTAAAGTATGCAAGAATAGAAAGTGTAAATGGAAAAATGGAACATGTGCACCTGATCCATATCGAGAAAAAGGGTGTAGAAGGATATCTTGTGATGTCACAAGTTTTTTGGGTGAACTCATGCCACTCTAGCTAAAGAAGTGTAGGGAGGAAATGCTTGGTGTCCTCCAACTCTAATCACTTCTACTACAATTTTTTGAAGAGATATCTATACTATGCTAGTTTTTTGGGCAATCCTACACCACTGGACGAAGAAGTGTAGAGAGACCACCCCCTGTAACCCCTGATCTTGTGACCACTCTAAAAAATTATGAAAGGACACCATGTCTTATTAAGGCCATTATGTATGGAGTTCGTAGACTAGTTTGAACTCACTCGTGATGACCTTGGAAGGAGAATGCAGCCCCAAGAGAGAATTAACCACACTTTGACCTTGTAACCAACTCATCCCTACTGGGGGAAAATGGAAAGTGCTTGGTAGATCCTAAGGTATAAACAAAAGTATATGGCTAGCCAATACAAGTGTTATTCCAAACACATGCATACAAATAAGTGTAAAAGACAAATAATTTAAAAAATACTAATTAAAGTAGTCAAAACACGCAAGAAAATAATGAGACTGCACAAAGTGGATTTCAAACATGGGACATCACTAACTATGTCATAAGACACGCAAGGCCATCATGGCTGAAAATAGCAGAGAAGTGTGCACACAAGCAAAGGGAAAAGCCCACATACAATAGCAGACAATGAAGACAAGTAAAAACAAACATGTAGTCAAGGAAACATGTAGTCCTGTGAAAAACATGTTGCATATGGAACACCCGTTAGTATGTTAGAGTGAAAAATAATATGTAAAAACGTGTATAAGTAAGGAGTATAAAATGTTAAGTATAAAATGAAACAATAACACTTGTATGAGACGACTGTGGATGTCCCCATTGACTAGTATAGTAAGGATAGGAGGTGAGCATCCATACCACATGTAAATGTCCTATATCTTCAATCACACTAAACAAAGGCATGAATGCACATGTGTGTATGACAATGACATATATGAAAGAAAGATAACATGTGTGGTAAAGTGAACATTTAAAAAATGAGTAAGAAAAGGTAAATTCTACCAAGACAATACAATATGTTGTGGATGGATGGAATGGAATGCAATATGGCATGATAGGAACAACGTTCCCCCTGAGTGTATGGAAGTTTATGCAATGATGTTCAATTTTTTCCCCTCTAAGTAGTAAAAATGAACCGTAAAAAAGAGTGCATCATCAGGAAATGGTCGAGTAGTGTTGGTTATGTCTAGCGCACTGCGATAGATGTGTATGTGTAGTGGTGATGAAATGTGACATGTAGAGAGATGATATTCATGAACCCTACAGTTGAAGTGTATATCATGAATTTGTTGACAAGAGGAGTGATGATTTATCCCTAATCGTATATCACTATAGAAGGAGTGTGTGGGAATACGTCGTATAAAAAGGTGTGAGTGGACCCTATAGCCTAAGTGTATACCATGACTCATAGAATGTGTGAGTGATGATTTAGCCCTAAGCGTATATCACTATAGAATGAGTGGATGAGGATGAGAGGTATGGAAAAAAATGTGCATGGAACCTATAGCCTAAGCATATACCATGACTTAGTGGTTGAATAGAGGAGTGATAAATTAACCCTAAGTGTATATCACTACACGATGATATAAGAAGGTGATGATATAGACTATAACATATGTCACTACTAGATGGGTGATGAGGCTATATGAAGCATAGATAAGTATGTGGTGGGTAACATAAGGTGGTGATTTTAGCACTAAGCGTAGACCACTATTTGATGAATAAGACGAGGGTGGTGATTTATCCTAAAATATATAACACTAAGTGAGGAGTAGGATAAATGACGAGGTAATAGAATTATGTAGAAGAGGATGATAGAATAGGTGATATAGAATGAATGAAGGGAGTGGTGATTTAACCTAAGGTGTATGCCACTACATGATATGATGATGAGTATGGGTGATGATATAGCCTAGAGTGTTGGTCACTAGTCTGATGAATTTGGTATGACATGTCGCATATAGGTAAGGTCCATTTGATTGGTAAATCATCGAAAGTTGAGTATGGAATGAGGAACTAGAGTGTGTCATGGGGTGGTGGGTGTAACGTGTATAAGAAAATGTAGTGTAAATGAACAAGGTAGGTGATTATGTGGTGTAGATATGTAGTAGGTATGGAATGTAATGTAATATGTAGGTAGGTAGAAATAGAATGTAGAATATGTTAGGTGTATGAATGCAATGTGGGTGTGTAGGATGTAGATGTAGCATGGAAGATATGATGATAGGTGTAGGTATAATATGTGATGGTAAAAGGTAAAGCTAGACACATATACAACATGACCTAGCGTAAATGTAGAATGAGAGGATGGGATACAAAACTAGGCTCATATATAATGATGACTAGTGGAGTGTATGCTATTGAGATATGATGTAGGATGATGGGATCTAGATGTAGAGGTCATGTAGTGTAGTGTGTGGGGTTTAGTCTAATAGTAATCCCTCAATAGTATAGTATGAATCAAAACACTAGGGTGCGTCATTGGGTAATGATGGTGCTATAATGCGTGATATTGTATGCTATATGGAGTGTATGCTATTGAAATATGATGTAGGATGATGGGATGTAGATGTATAGGTCCTATAGTGTAGTGTGTGGAGTTCAATGTAATAGTAATACCTCAATAGTCTAGTATGAACCAAAGTAATAAGGCGCATCATCAGGTAATGACATTACTATAATGATGATATTGTAAGCCTATATAAAGATGACATATGCGTGAGTGAGTAGGATGGGTGTAGGGTTCTATGCCCCCCAAGTGTATTATGATGATAGAAATCTATGCATCCATGCAAGAGGTGTCATGCCATTGTGGGAGAGCATTGGCTGTGTTATAATAGGAGAGAGGGCCAACACAATGGTAGGCCGAAACAACATTAAAACCATGTGACAATAACAATGTTGGAAATGTTGACAACCCATTAGTATAAGGAGTAGTGTCTTTGAAAACAGTGATGGGTTGGATCTTATGTGGGATTGGTGATGCTACAGAAGTCTTGGTAGGAGAAGGGGGTGGACTATTTTTGAGAGGTAGTTGTTGAGGCGGTGTTTAATTATTAAGTAGTGATGAATCAAAGCTAGGAATCCATTGGCATGTAACATTATTATTATGTTCAAATATGAGAGGCTCAGGGGATGATATGTCATGAGGTTCAATAATATGACATGTAGGGGACCTAGATTACATATGAGATGTAAAATGAGGGAAAACATGTAATGGATAAGCTTCTTTAAGTTGATGGATTTCATATTTGAAATATATAATAGCTTATTCTATAGCTTGAAATTTTTCATGAAACAAAAAATGTATAGCTTGAATTGATTCTAATAAGGGTTGATTAGGTGGAGGAGGATGGAAGGTAGTATAAAAATATGTAGAGAGTAAAGAGGGATAGCCTAACCCATGCTTATGTGTTTGTGTAGGAATATCCCAAGGGGCGGTGACTTTAGGGTCTTGTGTAATAGTATTAGTAAATCCATAACATTGTAAATAGTCATACCCTGACCCATACTTCGAAAAATACAGGGACTTGTTGGCAGAAGGATCACTAGATTTCTCAATTGAGTTACAATATTCGAAGGGAGATGGGTCGTCTATACATCATAGATAGCGATTTGATGTTGAAATTTAAAACATGCATGTAGTGTAGAAGGTACCGCATGCATGTCATGGACCCAAGGTCAGACCAAATGAATGTTATAATTAATATCATTGGCCATGACATGGCATGGGATCGTAACTATTTTTATACCAATGGTAATAGGGAGGTTTAAAATACCTAACACATGCTTAGGGATGTTATCAAAGCCACATATGGAAATAAATGATGGATTTAGAGATGATTCTAAAATACCTAAGTGGTGAAGAAAGGTAACATTAAAAATATTGAGGCCAGATCCATTGTCTACTAAGGCACTCTTAACACCTGATTTTTTAACACAAACCTAGATATATAAGGTAGGGTCATGGGATAAGAACTTTTGTGGCAAGAAGTCATCAAATGTGAAAGTGATTTGATCTTTGTTAAGGGATAAAGCTGAAATAAACTTATGGTAAACATATTCTGGTGATATGTGTGGAGAGACATAATGGGTAGCTAAGTATTTTTGGAGGAGAAGGAGGTAATCTAGATATTTTTGTAAGTACGCGCAAATAGATATGCTCATGATGCATTGAATGTAGCAATAACTATAGAAATGGATAAGGTGGAAATGACGATAGATAAGTGGCATATAAAAAGAAAAAAGAAAATTAAAAAAGCATAATGACAATAGGGAGGAAAATTGAAATCCCTAAAAGGTGCTAGAAAGAGATGACATGTTCACTAAAATGATTAACTAAAATAAAACCTAATGGGACCTAAATGGGGTATTAGGACATTAATGCTAATCTAAATAGGATGATTAAAATTCTTGTAAATAAAGAGGCTAAACATTAATAAATAACAAAAAGCTAATATGATAAAGCAATGTAAAGTAATTGCATGATTTGATCTAATGGAAATAAAACCCTAGAATGTAAGAGGGGAGTAAGGAAATGACTCAACTGATTGAAGGTGACTGTCACAGGTTGTCACAGATCTAGAACTAGAACTCAAAAGTGTAGACGAACACTCAGGGGCCCCAAAGGGGGAATATTTGGACTTTCTAAAGTGGCAAAGACACCTGGTTATGTACTGGGGTGCCCCAAGGTTCCCTAGTCTGAAATTTGGGTTCTCAAAACAATATAAATGATCAAAACCATGATTTGGCACGGTCGCTAAGTGTCTCTAAATATTCTCTGTTTGTCACACTAGATTCACCAAATGAACTGGATGACACCCTACACATAAATAAGAATAAGGGGTTGGAATGACCTCAACTTCCAAACCGGTGGACTTATTGCTAAGTGATACACTATATTATGATCCTTGATGTAGTTCTAGTGAGTGTGTGTATGCCATGCCCTAGGTTCTCTCGTTCTAGTTGAACTTTGTGAAATAGTGAGCTATTGTAGCTATAGAAGATGTGGATAGTAGAATAGAATCCCTCCTCCTCTAAGAATGTGTGTGATGAATACTTTCCTAGCTTGAATGTATGGTGTAATGTGGATGCAAGATGGTGTAATAGATACAACCCTAGATGGAGTGATAGTAGTGATAAGATGTAATGGCATAGGACCCTCATTATGGTCTTATAATATTTATATTTATAGGACTATCAAGTTTAATTTCACAATTAATCCCGACAATTCTGACCGAGGAAAAGATAAAGATGACTAATAGCTAGAAGCAACCCAAAAAGGAGAAAAAGAGGCTAAACATATATCAAGGCACCCAGAGTGGGACTAGGCTGCCCCAGGGTGCCCCATTATAGGGTGGGGTTCCCAGAATTAGGGATATAATCTTGAGGAAGTTAGAAAATGGGGTGATAACTATTAGGAATACATGGGAAAGACGAAGTAAAATATAAAACAAAGATGGAAAAAAGGTGATATTAATTGGTACTTTGTATACTTGAGAACCTTCTAAATAGTATTAAGATTGGGCTAAATATTGTCTAATGTGTAATATGTGTCCCTACAAAAACCAACCCAAATCCATACCAAATACAATTTAGAAACAATCCATATCCAGCAAAAAACAAGAAAAGTGTAAAAACAATATTGCAATTACTTTCTAAATTTATTGAGTCCTCTTGTGTTTATCTTATGATATTTTTTGGGCCCTTTGTGGTCCAATTTTGATTTCCTCCTTACTGCTATTTCTTTTTTTGTGACTCATTTTTTCTCCTCTTTGATTGATTTTCTTCCTCTAGTGGTACAACCTCCTACATTTGTAGATTGCTTAGGAGTCTTGGAGGACGATGCTTCTTGAATCTTGTTTTTCCCATTTGTAGGGGTCACCATGATTACCTCTCTTATTTCCTCCTCTGCTTAAAATTTCTAGGTCTGATTTTCCATAATCATGGAGTCTTCCTGTGAGTGGTTTTAATTTTCTTCTATTTTTTCTCGAGTCTCTGGATTGTTTATCTTTGAATTATATTCTGATTCTATTGGTAACTCTTCTATCTATATTTATTCAACAATTTCCTCTTACGACATGTGTTTAGTGAACTCAAATTCCTCTAGTTGTTCTTGATCCTGTAATCCTAAGCATGAGAAAGGATTCTCCTTATCCTTGAAATGGTTTTTTTCTGCTATATTCCTGATTTCTTGGGAAATTTATTTTAGGATGGCTTCCTCCTGTACCTTTTTTCACTATTCTTATCATGTCACTCCATTATTTTTCTTATTTCCTTCACTTGTCCTTCATGTGTGTCTTTAGTGCAATTTTTGATATTGTGTCCTAGCTTGCACTTTTTGCATCTTGCTATTTAGGTCTCATAATTTATGGCTTGTTTCCAGTTGCCTATTTTTGAATGGATATTGATGACCTCTGGTAATTCTCTATCCAAATCAACATTCACAAACATTCTAGCCAAAGCCAATCTTGTTCTAGATTTAGTAGCACCATTAAAGGCTATCAGAGAGCCTAGAGATTCTGCAATGCTTTTAAAAAATCTTCCTCTCAAAATTCAAGGGGAAAAACAAGGAGATACACCCATACTATAATTACATTTATATTTTCTTTTTCAAGTACAAAAAATGTTGTCCACCTTCTCAAGAACAGTCTTGTATTTACTAATAACCAAAGCCCTACCATTAGAGCTTGAGAGAAATCTTTAATATTATTAAAGTGGGCAAGGAAGAAACTTCTAGTGAGCAGGGATATCTCCATGTTACCCTTTGGTTTCCATTTCCTGATTGGCCATCTTTTGATGATGTCCATGTTAGGTTTGGGTCTATGGAATTTTCCAATCAAAGCTATCCAATTTTTCTAAGCTTCTCTTTCTATAATCAGATATGGTACATAAAAATGGTGCTCATTCTTAGAAACCCTATGTGTGAATTACACCCTTGTGTTATCTTTCTCTTTTTCAAATCTAGGGCTTTACAAGGATACTATGTCTGCTCACATGGGTCTGAATCCTTCTGAATGCTTAGGTTAATTTGTATGGTCCCTATCCACATCACAATCTACTTCCTTAAGCTCCATGGAATGATTCAAAATCACAATTTCCTGCTCAGTCCCACTTAATCCATGGAAGGATTTAAATGTAGACAAGACATCAGTTTTAATTTTAATAAAATATAACCAAATAATTCAAGAGAAATCATCAATAAAATTGACTTCATACAATGAACCATTTAGGGATGGAAATTCTAAGATTCCTCAAACATCACTATGGAATAGTTCAAAAGGCTTACAAGAATTTACATCATGATGACTGTGGAAGGGGTTAGTAGATTTCTTACCATGTAAGCACCCTTTGCACATTTCATGAGCTTAGGAAAAAAGTGGTAGACCAGAAACTAGGTTTAGTCGAGACATGACATACATACTTCTAAATTTGACATGACCTATTCTCTTATGCCATAATTTCATGTCACTTATTTGGGTTGACAAACAAGAAGAAGAGGCAAAGCCTTTAAACACATATAAACCATAACTTTGTATGCCTTCAACTATAGTGACATATAGTTCATTTTTAATAAGCCATTTATCTTTCAAAAAAATTACACTATAGTTATTCTGAGTTAATTGAGAACAAGAAAGGAAATTCATTTTTAGTTTAGTAACTAGCAACATATTGTTAATAAGACCATTAAATAATTTTTCTTTACCTTGTCCCTGAACATCGAGGATGGAATGATCACCCAAATAGATCTGATCATTACATTCTCTAAGATTAGTTAGGATATCAAACCTATAAGTCATGTGCCTAGAGGCATCACTATCCAATATCCACTCATTTTATTTTGTAGTGACAAGGGCAACATATAAAACAATGTCATTAGATTTATGATTGTTTTTCTGGTTCTTGTTTTGATTTTGATTTTGGTTTGATTTGTTTCCTTTTTTATTTTTGAAATTTGAATTGTTTTTGACTTTACAGTCTTATTTCTTGTGGCCAAATTTTCCACAGTTATGACATTTACCAGCAAAACTAACTCTTAAATTTCCTTGTTTTTTATCTTTACTAGGATGTTTAAAAGTTGATTTTTGATTCTTGTTGAACTTAGAAGGTTTGTTTTTGGATTTTTGAGAAAGAATTGCCTGAGTGGAATTTTATTTTGAATCAAATTTTTTCATAACTTTCTCTTCATGGATTAGAAGAGCACTAAGGGTTTGAAAATCAGGGATGTCTTGTTCTATTTGATATTTAGAATTCAATATTGAAATGAAATTCCTAAATCTTTCATGAATATTCGATTAAATAATAAATTATAGTAATTTATCATGAATTAAGTTACATTTATAACCATCCAAATGAGACTTAATATTCTTAATTTTTGCTAAAAAATTAATTAATTTTCCATCTCCCTTCATGGGATTCATCATTAGTTCTAGAATCAATTTAACAATTTTTTATAACTATGTAACTTCATGCATTTATTCCAGTTGTGTCCAAGCCTCACTCATACTTTCTTGATTCTTGATATGAAGGAGGAAATCATCTTGCATGCTCCAAAAAATAATGGAAATTACTTCATGTACCTTTTTTTGCTATGTAAGAACATTATCCGGTGTCGCTTGTCTTCTAGTTGGAGCCTTCTCTATACCATTCACGACTATCCAGAGTTTGTGAGCCATAAATTTAGCATTCAAGCTTATCTTTCAGATGTTGTAATTGGTTATATTTAAATATTTGATTTTTCAATATTAAATTGATTAGATCCCATTTTCATGTAAATAAATTTCAATAAATGAGAACAACAAGGTTTTAATGATAATAGTTAAGAACACCCTTGTTATTTTTCAAACCACGCTAGTTATATTTTAATGGATTCACGTTAAAAAAAGACATGTAAAACTAGTATACTTTACTTGCAGGTGCCTTGTACTTTTTCCACTTGGATATTTCATGTGAGGGTAAATTGAAGTGCTTTGAATTATTTTCCACCTGTGCAAAAAAATATGTATTCGATGTCCAAAAAGGGGGAATGGGGGATTATTTAAATTGTTCAAACCACATAACTACCCAACCAACCAACACACCATATTGGTTAAATAAAATTACCTGATTAATTAAATACTTTTTCTCTAGTACCATGTTAGGACGAGGATATTAATAACCATATTAATTAATATTTTCACCAAACATTAATATGAACAAATAAATAAATAAACATAGTAAAAAAATTAACACAGAACACAATGATCATGTGGAAAATCCCAAGGAGAAAAAACCATGAGAAAGAGAATTTTCCATTAATATGAGAAACAATTTACAGTACAGTAAATCCCCTTCTCTCACCTCTCTCCATATCAAATTCACTCAAAGCAGTGAATAAACAATATAACCCACGATCATATTTATCTGACCCCACGTGTCATGAAATTTATCAAGCGACGAGCTGTAATTAATAATACCCTGCTTTAATATAAATTGATTAATAAATAATCAATTAACATAAACAAACATAGTTTATATTAAATAATTAAGAATATAATTATTCTAAATTATTTAATTATAAAATAAGGTTTAAAGGAACTTAATATTATATTCTAACACAATCCCAATGTGAGAGACTTCATTATGGGAGTTGAGAATAGTGAAAAGAGAGTTGCATGGGTGACAAGAATAATGGAGTATGATATCACTATCAAATCCATGAAGCTGGTTTGAGGTAGAGGATTGTGTAAGAAACTAGATTTTGATGCTAAAAATGATTGAGAAACTATTATCCATTTTTACCCATGGTAAAAATGGACAACTTGAGAAAAATGGAATTGGGTAGGTGATGGAGCTTCAATGATGAATATGGAAGAAAGTAGGTAAATTTCATGTTTTTTGAGCACTTGCCGTCATTTGATGGTATTCCCCTCTTTATGACCTTTAAAAGTCCATACCCAACAAAATAATTACACAAATGGTCAAAATGGTAAAATTCGCTTGGGGGCACTTTACTGTAATTTTTCTAATTCCCCAGATATAAAAAATGAAAAAGGTTTCAAAATGAGGCAGATTTAATAAAATAGCTCGATGAGCTCATGGGTGGGGTTAGATGGTGATTTAAAGTAATATACCCCAAAATTTGTGCAAAATAAAGAAAAAAGTTAGAATATTGCGGGATTTCTGAGTGTCTTTACTTCCCTAAAAATAATTTAAGTAAAATAGTATGAAAAAGATGCAGAAATAAGGGGATAAAAAAGTAAAGTAATCGGTGAATTGGAATTAATTTACATATTTTAAGTAAATCAGTGTGAAAAAGCCATAGAACTAATGAGGAGAAAAAAGTAAAGTAATGCGGTGAAATAAAATTACTTTACTTCCCTAAAAAGAAGTTAAGTAAAACAGTGTGAAAAAGCCATAAAACTAAGGGGATAAAAGGTAAAGTAATTGGTGAATTGGGATTACTTTACTTATTTTAAGTAAAACAATGTGAAAAATCCACAGATCTAAGTGAGAGAAAAAAAAGTAAATTAATGTGGTGAATTGGAATTACTTTACTTATTTTAAGTAAAGCAGTGTGAAAAAGACACAGATAAGGGGAAGCAAAAACTAAAGTAATCGGCGAAATAGAATTACTTTACTTCCCTAAAGTTAACTGCATTAAATAAGTGTGAAAAAGCTATAGGTAAGGGGAAGTAAAAAGTAAATTAATTAGTGAAATAGAATTAATTTACTTCCCTAAAGTTAATTTAAGTAAAGCAATGTGAAAAAGATGCATAACTAAGGAGGAGAAAAAAGTAAAGTAATCGATGAATTGGAATTACTTGTAATCGGTGAATTGGAATTAATTTACTTATTTTAAGTAAAGTAGTGTGAAAAAGTCATAGATCTAAGTGGGAGAAAAAAAAGTAAAGTAATGCGGTGAATTGGAATTACTTTACTTATTTTAAGATAAGAAGTGTGAAAAAGCTGTAGGTAAGGGGAAGAAAAAAGTAAAGTAATAAGTGAAATAGAATAAATTTACTTTCATAAAATTAAGTGCAGTAAAGTAGTGTGAAAAATCGATAGGAAAGGGGAAGCAAAAATTAAAGTAATCGGTGAAATAGAATTACTTTACTTCCCTAAAGTCAAGTTAAGTAAAGCAATGTGAAAAAACCACAGAACTAAAGGGCAAATGGAAAAGTGAAGTAAGCAGTGAATACAAATTACTTTACTTCCATAAAAATAAGAAAAGTAAACTAATTGGAAAATTCCAATGACTAGGGAAATAATTGAGGGTCGGATTCCCATAGGTAAGGAATTGTGTAGTAATAGCCCCTGGTTTTCTTGCAGAACTGCAAAACATCAAACAGCCATAACTTTCAGCTGGGAGCTCCATTTCAAGCGTTCTTGAACTTAATGGAAATGTCTCAAAGCCCTTTAGGCACCATAAATTTCATAATTCAAATTTGGTGAAGGTAAGGTGGTTAAAAATTACATTACTTATTCTTCATACCCAGACACATTAACAACTACCTACCACCATTAGTGAGGTATGGAGGCCAATGCCTTCTGTTGTAAGGAAGAGTACATGAGAGATGGGCTTTACAGGTATTCCACGCTTCTTTCACATCAGTTGTTCCAAATTTTGGGAAAATGGAAGTGTGCATTCGGGTTTCTCAAATTCTCTCTCTTCTCACAAAATTTCTATAAATTATAAGGGGATGCATTATTGTAAAGGTTGTTGGTCATTTTTCCTCCCCATGCTCCCCTCTTCTCCATATCTAGGATGTTGCAAATTTGGGGCTTCAATCCTTCCTTTTGAAGCTTTGTAATGGAATTTCTTGCCTCCTCTTGCTAAAATGTTGTACTTTGCATACGTTTGGAGTAATAAAATTGGTGTTATGTGATACTTGTCTATCCTCTACATTATTATTATTTTTCACTTCCCTCTCATCGTTCTTGTAGGTTTTGTGCATATTTTTGTGTTTATTATAGGATTTATTAGTTGCTATGTTTACTTGGGATGGTGAATTGCATGTGATTTGGTTTGTGGTGTATGTCCACCCTCTCTAGGTTCATCCTTCTCCATTGACATGTTTGGAAGATTGTCTAACACACACCCTTTTTTGGATGTTATCATCACCCATTAGTGTATGATTTCCCTTTTTATACACTTGTTGTCTCCATATCTCCTTGGAATTTTTAGACTAGGTGTAGTTAGGTGTTTTATTGCATTAGGATTAGTTGTAGCAATAGGATTAGTAAGAGGTATCCAGAGGAGGTCCACCTCAAAAACTCAAGTCCCACAACTTGAGAGGTGGTACCCATGTTAGCAAAAAGTATCAGATCTACATTTCCAGATCTCATGGTGTTACTTTTTTGTGATAAAAATTATGGCACGCCTAGTGGGACATCACAGAGGTCAAAATCATTAGTAGGAGTGTATTTCAACAATCTCCATTTTTTCTAAGTTGATGTGTTCATTTAAAAATAAATTTCAGTTTTGGAAGCCTTGCAACAAAGGTAATTTGAAGTAATGAGGTCCTAAAACAACACAAAGAAGTGGAAGTAATCGGTGTTCTCATATTGCATTAATGCTAAGTAATCAACAATCCAAACAATGTAGATAAAGAGTAAGTAATTGCACCTTAGATCATCGATAAGAAGAAGCGGAAGTAAGTTGTTCAATTACTTCAAGTTAGAAGTCTTAAGTAGTTGCACCTCTAAGATGCACTACTTTAAGTAATGCAATTACTTCAAGTAAGTTGTTTACTTCAAGTTATCTTGTTCAAATCAAAAGACTTAAGTAGTTGCACCTCAAAGTTACACTACTTCAAGTTGTTTCATTACTTCACAGTGAAATACTTAAGTAGTTGCACCTCCAAGTTTCACTACTTCAAGTAATCCAATTACTTCAAGTTGAAAGACTTAAGTAATTTCCATTCCAAATTTTGATAAGAAGAATTAAGTACATCTCCAAACAACAAAAAGAAGGGGAAGTAATGTAGGTTCCAAAGACCGATGAACTAAGAAGAAGAAAGTTGAAGTGATCAGGTTTTATAACTCTGATGAACAAAGGGAAGTAATGGAGGTCAAGAACATCGATAAGGAGAATAAGGAGAAATAATTTGTGTTATTTCAAGTTGTTTCATTACTTCATGAAAGCTGATTACTTTGAGTATGATTGGTTACTTCAAGCTACAACAATTGAAAGACTTAGTTAAGGATCTAAATTCTAAAACACATCTGGTGACTCCATTGATCCAAGCAACCCATTCTCTAAGTTGTAAACTTTCCTTCCATCCATTTTCATCCATTCCCATCCATTTTTCTTTCCATATCTTTCCAATTTCTTCCATTCCATGAAGTTGTGTAATCATGACTTCATTTCCTTCATGGGATTCACACTTACAACAATGCAATCATTGTCCAATATATTTCTCAACTCCTCCATATTAGTTTTATGATAAAATTCAGAATCACTATGCATATCCCTATGAGTAATATCAAATTCAGTTTGGGTATGGATCTTATCAAGAAGAGGGATATGCATATGGTGAAAACAGTTATGTGGGGAATACTAATGTACATGAGACAATTCAAAGTATGGAGGCTAAGATGGTGCAGTCAAGGGATAAATATAAGATGAAGGCATTTAGGATTGATTTTGGGACACCTTGTCCATGGGTGGGCCCTTTTCCAAGACATTACAACCTTCAACATCAGCTTGAATTCATGGTTGAAATGTTTTCATTAATTACGAAATGGACTGAGGAGATTGAAGTTTATGAGCCTTATGCAAGACAACCTTGTCAATGGGTAATTCCACCACCTTATAGTCTTTCCTTTTCTCCTTCCCATTCTATATCATTTCAATAGTGTCATGGTTATAGCTTCTTACATACTGCCCCTAGTGTGGAATCCCATTCTCCATCTCCTAGTCTTCCATCCCATCTTGAATTTTCTACCCTTTTCCCTTCTAAGAATCCACCCCCCATATAAAACAAGAAGTTTCCCCCCTCTCACCACCTCAAATGTTGTAAAAACTAGTTGAATCCCAACCTACTCCTCCTCTTGTAGTCCCAAATCCATTATGGGAAAAGAAAAGTTAGAAAAATAGTAGAGGAGAGGAGAAACAGGAAGAGCTTAGCAAGGAAAAATTGGCAAGAAACTTGAAAGAGTGGGCTACCAAGTTTGATATTGAGAAAATAAACTTAATAATTAAGCCTTCAGTTAAGTTTGAGATCTAAAAATAAGAGGTGAAGATTTAGATTGGATTAGAAGATAAGAGAAAGTTGACAAATATCAGTAGTCAGTGTGCTCAGAGTGCAATATGCATGAAGAAACTCTCTCTACAGATGTTTTTGATCCATTATTAGCTACAGAATCAGTCAGAGAGGAGGAGAAAGAATTAGCTTCAAGTCTAATTGAAAAGGAGAACATGGAGGAGAAAAAATCATATTTGGAGACATTGATTAAGGATGACATCATTAAGAGCCTCTTACTTTAATTTGGAGAATCTAATTTGATTGATGAGTCCATGATGGAGGAATACATCTAAGAAGACCTTGTTGTCCAAAACAAACCTCTAGAATAGATAGTTTAGGAGTTTGATTTATCAGACTTCATGTTAGAAGAGGAAGTCATTCAAGAACAGTTTTGTCTTCGAATGAAGGAGGAGGAGATCTCAAACAAGTAGCAGGTTTTAGATAATTGTAGTAACATACAAATTACCTCATTAGATGTTGTAAGTAATCACAATGAGTTGCATGTTGAGAGGTAGTTCCATGTATTCGAAGAGGGAGAGAAAATTAAGGATGAAATATCTTTCATACTAGTCATCTAGGAAGAATATCAGTTGTCTATAGATTAATAACAAGAAGAATATCAAATCATAGGCAATCACCTTTTCTAGGAAGGATTGCATGAAGACTTCCTTATTAAAGTTGGAATTCCTACCAGTGGGAAAATCTAATGGATCAAACCTTTCCCAATCAGTTATTTGGCTTCATTAGAGCCAAAAGAGGAGCCATGACTAGTCATGTTTTCTTCTAAGCATGAGGATGAGCCAAAAATTACCAAGGGTTGACAAAAAATCCTCTAGGACCTAAACAGTAAACAACCAAGAGAGGTACTTGTCTTGTTTCTAGTTGATACCTTGATGAATAGAGTGGAAAACTAGCTTGCAGTCATTTTTTCACTCTTAATTATAGATGCGTCTAGTACCAAATCATGTAAATGGATGCCTATTATGAGGAAGGGGAGTTACTTTACATTTCCAATTTTAGGTTTTGTTTGAGTTTCTCATTTATCCAGTTAGTGTAGGGTATGAGTATGTTTGTTTTCATCAGAAGAAGTGCTTGTGCACATTCTGTATGTCTTACTTGAAACATGTATGATTTGTCTTTTTGTATATAGTTTTTTTGTGTGGTTTCTTTAAGCACTACAATGCATCATGATCCCCATAAGTAATTGCAACAAGTAGATCATAGTTGCATGAAGAATTTGTAAATATTCAAGAACAAACAAATGCAGAGCAACTAAAATTAGTTAAAGGGTCAGTTTTAGTGTTTTCATTCTACTTATCCCTTAAAGAGCAACAACTAGCTTCTAGCGCCCTCACAGAAATTAGAAAATTAGCAGTTAACATCCTTCCCAAAGGCATTTTAGAGAGACTCTTTTCAATAGTATCCCAAGTAAGCATCCTAAGAAAAAAATAATATTAGTTTTATTGCAGTCCCATATATACCCCAAATCATCATGTGTTTGCAAGTCTTGTAGTGCTTCATCTTGTCAAGAAATTAGTTAGTTTGTACTTTATATTGGAAAGAATAAGATGATGAGGCAATAATTATAGGTGTCATTATCCAATGTCACATATCATATTTGTAGGAATGAGTAGTGGGTGGCAGTTTCATGACAATGCTTCAAACATCTCAGAATGAAAATTTCAAGGTTTGGATCGGTTCCGAATTTCTTCAGAAAACTCCATGCCCAATGGATGCTTCAAGGAAGCTGGTCTACTCCATCTAGTAGGAAAATGTCCCCGTGAGTCACCAAATTTTTATTCATTTTTACCCCCTAGTAAAAATGGAAAACTTGAGAAAAATGGAATTGGGTAGTTGATGGAGCTTTGGTGATGAATCTGGAAGAAAGTAGGTAAATATCATGTTTTTAGCACTTGCAGTCATTTGATGACATTCCCCAATCTATGAGCTTCAGAATTCCATACCCATCCAAAGAATTGAAAAAATGGTAAAATTGGCTTGGGGACACTTTACTATAATTTTTCTAACTCCCCAGATTTAAAAAAATGAAAAAAGGTTTCAAAATGAGGCAGAGTTGATAAAACAACTCGGAGAGCTCAACGGTGGGTTAGATGTCGATTTGAAGTAATGCATCCCCAAATATGTGTAAAACAAAGCCAAAAATTAGAATATTGCAAGCTTTTTGAATTACTTTACTTCCCTAAAAATAAGTTAAGTAAAACAATATGAAAAAGATGTATAAGTAATGGGGAGAATAAAGTAAAGTAATTGGTGAATTTAAATTACTTTACTTATTTTAAGTAAAGCAATGTGAAAAATTTGCAGAACTGAGGGGGAGAAAATAGTAAAGTAATTCGGTGAAATAGAATTACTTTACTTCCCTAAAAAGAAGTTAAGTAAAACAATGTGAAAAATTCATAGAAATAAGGGGGGAGAAAAAAGTAAAGTAATCAGTGAATTGGAATTTCTTTACTTATTTTAAGTAAAACAGTGTGAAAAATCTGTAGAACTAAGTGGGAGAAAAAATTAAAGTAATGCGGTGAATTGGAATTACTTTACTTATTTTAATTAAAGCAGTGTGAAAAATCCACAGTTAAGGGGAAGCAAAAAATAAAGTAATCGGTGAAATAGAATTAGTTTACTTCCCTAAAGTTAAGTGTAGTAAAGTAGTGTGAAAAATCCGCAGGTAAGGGGAAACAAAAAGTAAACTAATCGGTGACATAGAATTACTTTACTTCCCTAAATTTAAGTTAAGTAAAGCAATATGAAAACATACACAAAACTAAGGGGGAGAAAAAAGTAAAGTAATTGATGAATTGGAATTAATTTACTTATTTTAATTAAAACATTGTGAAAAATCCACAGAACTAAGTGGGAGAAAAAAATTTAAAGTAATGTGGTGAATTGAAATTACTTTACTTATTTTAAGTAAAGTAGTTTGAAAAAGTTGCAGGTAAGAGGAATAAAAAAGTAAAGTAATTGGTTAAATAGAATTACTTTACTTCCCTAAAGTTAAGTGTAGTAAAGCAATGTGAAAAAACTATAGGTAAGGGGAAGCAAAAAGTAAAGTAATTGGTGAAATAGAATTACTTTACTTCCATAAAGTTAAGTTTAATAAAACAATGTGAAAAAGATGCAGAACTAAAGGGTAATTGGAAAAGTGAAGTAAGTGGTGAATACAAATTACTTTACTTCCATAATAATAAGAAAAGTAAAGTAAATGGAAAAGTCTGATGACTGGGGCAGTAATTGAGGGCCAGAGTCCCATAGGTAAGGAAAAGTGCAGTAATGGCCCTTGGTTTTCCCACATAACTGCAAAACTTCAAATGGCCATAACTTTCATCTAGGAGCTTTGTTTTGCGCATTATTGGAATTTACTGAAAGGTCTCAGATCTCTCTACGCCCCAAGAATTTTATATTTCAAATTCAGTGAAGGAAAGCTGGTCAAAAACTACATTACTTATGTTGTACACCCAAGCACATTAACAACTACCTACCACCATTAATGAGGTATGGAGACAAATTCCTTGTTGTAAGAAAGAGTATGAGATGGTATTTTCAGGTGTTCCATGCTACTTTCAAATTAGTTGTAAATTTTGGGAAAATGGAAGCATGCATTTGGGTTTCTCAAATTCTCTCTTCTCACAAAATTTATATAAATTGTAAGGGGATGTATTATTGTAAAGTTTGTTCATCATTTTTCCTCCCCATGCTCCCCTCTTCTCCACAGTTAGGTTGTTGTAAATTTAGGTCTTCAAGCCTTCTTTCTGAAGCTTTGTAATGGCATTTCATGTTTTCTCCTCCTAAAATGTTATACTGTGCATACTTTTGTTGTAGTAAAAATGGTGTTTTATGATACTTTTCTATCCTATGCATTATTTATTTTTCTTTCACTTGCCACTCATCATGCTTGTAGATTTTGTGCATATTCTTGTGTTCATTACATGATTTATAAGATTTTGTGTTTACTTGGGATGGTAAATTACATGTGATTTTGTCTCTGGTGTATGTCCACCCTCTTCAGGTTCATCCTTTTCCATTAGCACGATGGAAAGATTGTCTAGCATACGCCCCTTTTTATGGTGCTATCACCACCCCTTAGTGTAGGATTTCCCTTTTTATGCACTCTCTCTCTCTCTTTGTCTCATTGGAATTTTTAGACTAGATGAAGTTAGGTGTTTTCTTACATTAGGAGTAGTTGTAGCAGTAGGATTAGAAAGAGGAAATCATCCTTCTCCAGAGGTACACCTCAAGCACGAAACTCCTATAACTTGAGAGGTGGTACCCATGTTAGCAAAAAGTAGAGATGTGCATTTCCAAATCTCAGGGTGCTACTTTTGTGTGATAATAGAAACCTTCTATATCTTAGAGGAAAAAAGGAACAACCCAAAAAAATGTACCTAATAAAAAAAAATGGATAAGTGATATGGAAAAATTCTTATCTAATAAGGAATATCCTCCTGATTTGAAAAAGATAAATGCAAAATTTAAGAATGCACTCCATTCCTTATACATTAATAGGAAAAATTATTTTTAGGAAAAACCTGGATGGAGTGTTGTTGAGATGCATTAAACAAAATAAAATGAATAAAGTTTTGGTGGACATTTCTCAGAAAAGTCCACAATGATCAAAGTCTTGAAAACAATATACTTTTGGTCCACATTTTTCACGGATTCATATGAATGGGTTAGAAAAGGTAAGGAGTGTTCTATTTTCAATGGAAATAATAAGTTGGCAGCCCTCCCACTTGATACAATTCAAGTGGATGTTCCCTTTTATCAATGGGGACTTTATTTTACTGGTAATATCAATCCAATGTCAAGTTCTGGTCAAATGGGTTTTGAGAGTGAATGATTATGTTTTCAGGTGGACAGAGGCTATAGAACTCAAATAAGTGATTGAATCAACCATCCTTGATTTCTTGGAGAATATTGTAAATTTTTTTGGGGTTCCTCATATTATAATTTTAGATAATGCTATAGACTTCTTGGGCTATACTTTTTTGACTGGGCCCTCAAGCATGGTATCTACTCAAAAAATTCCTCCAATTAGTACCCTTAAAGTAATGACCTAGATGAGTCTACCAAGAATAACTTGATAAGGATAATGAAGACAACAATGGAGAAAAAAATGGAGATGAACTAAGTATAGTGACATACCAAGATAAATAATGCTCCTTAGACTGACATAATCACATGTAAAAGAGCACTAGACACTTTTCCTTTTATCCTTGTGTATGGTAGAGAGTCCATACTTCCATTATCTCTTGAATTTCCTTCTTTGGAGTTGGATCATCAGTTGGAATTAAGGATAAAGATGAAAGAACAATCCAGATGGAAGAGCTGGCTAGAATTTAAGAATTGAGGCAATCCACCCTAATCAAATTAGAAGAACATAAAATGTCAACCAAGTGTTGGTTTGAAAAGAAACCCAAAGCATAAACTTTCAAAATAAGGTATATGGTTTTTAAATGAGATGTGGACATTTCTGAACCGGGTTGTCACTCTAACTTTTATAAACTTTAAAGTGGGCCATATTTCATCACTTCTTGTAAGTAGGATAACTCTTTAAGTTATCTAAACTTGATGGGGAGGCACTTCAAATCCTAGTAAATGGGATTTATCTCAAACCTTCTCTTTGAGTTTGTTTATGCATCTTATCAATAGTTGTTGTTCCTTTTGTTTTATTTTAGTTTTTTTTGTTGGGGGATCCCTCATTTTGTTGTGTGGTGATCACTGATTGAGTTTATTTTCGTCAATCTTTGTGGTGATATTTTGAATAAGTGTTTTTTTGCAAAAGTTTTGGTTCTATTTGCATTCTACAAAAGGAGGCTGTAAAGTAAAGTTAGAAAGATGTGAAAAGAACTTAGTATTCCATGGAAATAAGGACATATAGTGTTACACGGGATGAAGTGACAAGTGAATATAATATTATGTGAATACAAGAGTAGCTTGATCTGAATTTTTTTTTGTTAAAGTTATATGCTAATTCCATGCATAATGGATATGCCAAGCTACGGATAGACTCCTCTACCAAGAAAATGTTATGAAAAATTCACAAAACTATTGTTCAAAATAACAAGCATGCTATTTAGAAAACTTCATTTGAGTCATGGACTCACGTGACTTAAGAAAGACGTGTGAAATGAGGGAGCTTAGTGTTTCATAGAGGTTAGAAGGTGTAGTGTTCCGTAGAGTTTTAAAAACCCATGAAACAAAGGAAAATTTCCCCGAGTTTATATGCCATGGAATAAATGAAAAGGACCGTGTGGGATTCTAGGTTAGGGAAATTGAAGAATGAGACTTTTAGAAAGGATTGCAGGGAATTCACCATGAGATTTGAAAGACATGCGAAACTAAGCAAATTCAAAAGTTTATGGTACAAGGAATATACAAAGGCCACGAAACAATAGTCTTTGATATAAAGGAAATGTCATGGAAAACATAATAATCTATGGAATGTAGCATACTCTACTAGAGGAGGAAATATTAGGCCATGGGAGGTTAAAGTAATTGGGGAGTTAAGGGTTATTTTTGGATCAAGGCAGAGATCAAAATTAAATCACGAGTTGTCTAAGGTTTTATAATTAGAATGGTAATATGTAAAATAAAAGATTAGGGTGGTAGACATCATATTCACTGAAACAAAAAATTCCACACCTGATTTAGATTTGGCACTCAACCATTCTAACAACCAACATTAAGCTTTGAATGGTTCCATCCTCTTGCACCAATGATCTTATGGTGTGTGATTGTAGAAATTTCTGGCACTCATACCTAGCCTATTAAATCAATCACATTTATTCATCTATGTTATAAGGGTGGTTGAATTCATTCATCATTGGATGTGATCATTTCCCTCTTCATTCCCTCTAAAATTTATATAAATGTAAGTACGAAAACACATGCTAAGGGTTTGTTTTTTTCTACTAAGTTTGATATCTCTTCCCTTTTGAGCTCAAATATTTTTCTCATAGACATTTTTAATGTATTTTCAAATGTTTCACACACCTTAACTCTGTTAGAATGTGAATGGATAAGTTCTTGATATTATATGCAAATGTGATCTCCTTCCTTTAAATGCATTAGTGTTTAATGTGAATATTTAAATCCTCTTTCTCACCCTCAGTCTTATTCTGTTTACTCATTTCAAAATTATTTTTTCATTATCTTTGATATTTTTATTTATTTTTATAACTATGTCCCTGGAGATAGAATCAAACCCTATTCTAATTTGGTACATCACCTTTCTTTATTTTCAACATTTCTCTCTTAACCCTAGTCTCTTGGAATAATTAGGATAGAACTAGATAATGATAGTTTAGTGTTGGTTAGTTCGTCACAATGAGATAGGATAGAAGGATCTAACCTTCTCTAGAGATTGAATTTAAAATATGCCATTGTCCTATACTTTGGAGGTCTTTCCATATTTCGTTGAGGTGTTGAATCTAGTAGATTCAACAAGGGTGCAATCTTGGGTAACAACACATTCCACAACTATTTTTTCTTGATGGTGAGGCCTAAAAATACACCAAGAACATTATACACCTATTTCCATTACAAATTTGAGTCTCCCTAAGCTCATCCATTACCCATTACCTTATCCAATATGAACTTGCATGATCAAGGATGAATCACCTTTAGTTATCATTTTACCCAGTAGCAAAATAGAATATCCCTATTTTTACTAACTAAGAGATACATATATGGATCCATGTTTCCATCATTCTTAACCAAAAAATACACCCTAATCAACTCCATAGGAGTATAACCATCCTTGATGAGTAAGTTTTTATTTCCTGAAAATATAGGTAGAATATTTTTTTTGCCTTGTTCGTATTAAAATACCCAATTTCTTCATCATCTCTACATCATTAATATCCTTGGCCCACAATCAAACTATCATATTCTATGTCAACTACCTTAGTCCATACTCATGAGGAGTTGAGTGCACACAAAAGTCACCTATGATTTTTGGCGTGTACAAATCTAGTGAACCTAACGTGAAAGACTAGTTCCTTCTCATTTCCATTTTATTTATTTTCTATCATTCCACCTTCTCCTTCTCAAATTAATTTGTGGGTGTTTATACACCCCCAAATATTTCAGGAAAGGACCATAGAAGTCCTATTTTAGGCCTTGAGGATTACTATTCTCATATGAATTCCCAAAAGTAACCTTATTTGTCTACTTCGGATGATAACTATTCCCAAAATTCATCTTTTTCACATGTCTCCTCGATTGAAACCCCAAATATGTATTCTGATATAAGGATTGAAGGGATTGATCAATAGTCAACCTACCAAGGTCCATTAATATAACCTTCTAGCTCCAATATCACAAATTTACTGGAGAATAAGGTCTATACCTATGAGTCATAACTAGATCACAAATTAGTATGTAATATGACTCCATATCATCCTATTTACGACCCAACAATGAGATCTTAACATGATTTTACCAAGGTGATGGATGATCTAAACCATAAATGAGTCGTTGGATATGTTTTAAGAATACATGGATACCCTCCTTCAAAACAACATTTCTTCTAGCCAACTAAGACTAGAAATCATGCCTCAAAGAGGAGAAATAACATCTAAACAATCTATCACAAGATATCATTGTTCTCTTGCATAAAAAAATGAAAAAACTAGTGTTCAGCTAGATAATATGATCCCATAAAAAACCTCTTTTCCACCCTTGTAAAATGGATCCAGGAATTAGAAAATTCTTTACCTTCCCAAGGTGCAGAGATACTAGTTCAAGATGCCATGAAAGGTTTTAACAAGTCAAATTATGTCCAATATATGAAAAAATTGTCACAACAAACACCTTTGGCTAATTATATAATGCATCCAAACCTAAGATATCTCCTTATAAGTGCTAGTACACTCAGTATGAGTGGATCTTCATCATATAATTTTCCATCTACACTTTGGACAACATTGCCTCATATTTTGTGTCATTGAAATTAAAAAATCCTATAAAGACATACAACCAACCTATGTTTGCATTGCAAACCTAAAATTAACCACAATCCTATGTCCAACAACCTCAGAATTATGCTCAATCCTTCCAAACCTTCCCTCAACTATTATAAACTTTTTCTAAAGCTACTAAGTAGTTTTTTGGTGCTTCTCGCACAAGTCACACTCCACCCTACTTACATTTTTATTCAAAATCCACTTATCCTGATAAATTATTCCCTACTTTTCATATACCAAATTCTCCTAGCTACATTACTATCCTAAACCCTTTTGTTGGTGGTCACTACCAATCTTCGTAACCAATTATGGACATAATAGATGTTCCAACCAATGAGTTTAGTACATTGGGAACATATGCTCATTATGTGAAGGAACCTTTAAACTCCAACATATACATGAAATTTCTTCCTCATCCTCTACTAGAGTTACCACAATACAAGGGCAAAGGATACCCCAAAAATCACATAGAGGAATATGCGACCACCATTCATGAGTTGCTTCCATGGGATGAAGTCGTTACTAAAATATTATTAAAGAATATTGAAGGCATAACACTCAATTAGTGTTTCCACTTGCCTAAAGTTTCCATTAATTCATTTAGGAATATCATATATGAATTCATCAAGGCCTTCAACATAATCAAACTATTAAAGGATGACATTAGATAATTTCTCCACATTAAATAGGAACCCAATGATTCAGCCACACAATTTCATCACGAGATGGTGATCTGTTCTATATTCCCCAACTAGTGCACCAAACATAGACCAAAGGGAACTATGAGACCTCTTTCTCCATGCCATTAATAGGAAAAATAGGGAAGATGTGCATATATTTTCATATAAGTATTACGATGAAGCTTTAGTGAGTGCTTTGAGAATTTACAAAGCAGTAATAAACAATAGACGTAGAACTTATACAAGACTTTTTCGCCCTATCTAAAACTATGGGGGTTACTAGAACAATAACAATAAAAAAAAAAATTCTCAAAACACCCATGGTTAAAAAGTATTTAATTGAAACCAAAGTGCTACTATGGATAGTGTTATAGACCAACCTAAAAATAAAAACTTCTCTAACCACACCGTGAATCAGCCAAATAATGGAAACAATAATAAATACAATGGGAATGTTTAAAATAATAATAATTAACCCATTGTCAATGTATTTGATATCAATCGAGCTCCAAATACCAATCTGAACTATAATTAGAACCAAAATAAATAACCATTTTAAAATATAAACAGGGAAGGCTAGTACCAAAACAATTCTGGCCCCAATTGTGGTTATCCTAATTTTTTTGGAAACTTTTGATATAACAAACATATAATTTATAAAACCCTAATTATAGAGTCACATATGATAAATAAATAATAAAGTACAAATTTGACACAAGCAATAAGCGAGATAAATATAAAACCCTAAGTGAAAGAGAGATAAAGGACTTATCTAATTTATTCATGATGTTGAGACTATGCAGATTGGGAAAATTGATGAAAAAGAAGGGCATATTGTCACAATTATACACTGTAAATTATAGAACTGTCAGATATGCCTGGAATAAGGTGCCTGGACTGAGGAAAGGGCACTAAAGACCTTTTTTGGATGCTTGTTAATACGTAGGAGCTTAGAACCTAATTTTTTGGTGTCACTAGGTGGTCTCTAATAATCGATGTTGGTCTCTTGTATATCACACTATGATTGTAAACTTTACCTGTAATGTGCAAAGAGAAGATGACTTGTAAAACCCTCAAACTACATCAAATCCCAAAAATCAAATATGTAATATGGGGAGTCAAACTGACCTCAACATTCACCTAGCTGAGTGAAATTAAGCCCGAGCACTACACTACATCTCATACTCTATGTAGTTCTTTTTCTTCTGTGATAAAATAATGCCATAGGAAGAAATTCTGTAAGTGCACATGATAACGACTAATATCTAGATGTACTAATGTAAATAGATGTGTGGATGGAAAAATGAACTTCCCCTCCTATGCATGTATGCATAAAACTCATTCCCTTATCCCCTAAAAGAAAACTAGATGAATGCCTTTGATACTCTTATATGCCTTTGGATGCAACCTTAGGTGATGATAATAGATTCTTAGAGTTTGATCCTTTATTTTGGTCACATATCTTTGTATTTATTTGACTCACTTGGTTAAATTTTTTCATTGATAATTACAAGGTTGACTCATAAGAAAAAAAGATACCTAAAAGATAAAAGAAGCCCAAAGAGAGCGAGTGAGATAGAAATATGTTGGGAGCACCCAGAGGGAATGAGGGCACCTAGGCACTGGTGTATGAAGTCATAAAATATAAAGCAATAAAGTTTATACTGGGATATAGGGTGTACAATGCCAAATAGAAATCAAGAAGGACAAAAAAGAGGCCCAAGATAACAATCAATTACTATGTTTGTCTCTTAGGAATCATATAAGTAAAAGTATGTTGTTAGGACCAAGAAAAGTACCCAAGTGCATGATTTTGTGTCTACATTTTCCCCCACTTTATGTTGTTGAGTGAATACTTGATAAAATTAAAGTAGATAAGATACGCGTACCTGATAACCATGTAGAGTGTGATGGCGATAGTGTGTTGAAGAGACAAGTGAAATCATAGAGTGATAAAAAATGAAGCATTGAAGCTAAGAAAGAGGAAGTGACCCTAAGGGTAAAGCATATGAGTTATACCTTGTTATACCTATTGTTGTGCTTGATGTATGGATACTTCTTGTTTCATATTAGGCATGGACCTACAAACTAAGAGAAAAGAATTAGTAAAATATTTTTATATGAATTTTGTTTGCATAAGTATGTGAAAATGTGTAAGAAGGAAAGTGTGCACCTGATCCATGAAGAGTGAAAAGGATAGAAAATGTCCTGAAATAATGTAGAAGAGAATTTTTTTTGGATATCTCATGCAAAATGCGAGTTTTTTGGGTGATCTCACACCAAGTGTGAGTATGTTGGGAAATATCATGCCACGACAAAATATTTTTGGGGAGAGAGGTCTAGTGTTACTCTCCTTCCATGAATGCTTCCTGAATTATACACCACTACAGATGGTGTGATCCATGTTTAGTTTTGTACTATTCCATGTTAAAAAGGAGATAACAGGAGATTGCATGTATTCTATATTCTGAGGCCAGCGCCTGATCCTATTAAAATGCTTTTTGAATTGCTATGAATTGTACTTATCTGAGAAAGTAACTATAAATGCTCCCTAGTCATAAGCACCTAGGAAAGGTCGAGATTTCCCACGCATTGATGTTTATATTTGGGAGCTGGTGTCTATGCTGTATTAAGGACCTAAGTCAAATTTTAGGCAATTTCTGTAACTATAGACTATTTTGTTCCTGTGATGAACTATATTGTGTTATATCTCTAAGTTGTTGTATGAAGTGAATGATTCACCCAATGTATGCCCCTCTAGTTTGGGGTGCATGTGACATCACTAGGAGAATGTGACCTAAAGAAAGGACATGATGCTAATATGAAATTGTATCCTTATAGGGGGGCACGTGTAAAACAATTAGCTAGATGCATCTGTTAGTAGAAAAAGAAGCAAACATGTCATAGAAAAATAATGTAACAAGAAAATGTGTATACAAAAAAGACTGCAAAAAGTGGGTTTCAAACATGGGACATTGCTGACAATGTCAGAAGACAATCAAGGCTGAAGTAGCCAAAAATCATACAAGAAATTATCAAACAATTCATAGGGCATAGCCCACAAATAATAGCATATGAGAAATGACAAACAATGTCAAGAAAATTATTAGATAACCATGCTGGAAAATAGTCTTGCAAAGCAAATGCTTCACATGAAGCACCCGTTAGCATGTTAGAGAGATAAAGATTATGTCAAAGCATGTATGAATCTATAGAAAGTATTGTGTTAGCAAGAATAGGAAATAGTCAATAATGAAACAATAGTACCTGTGATGTGTAAAAGTATTAAATGTAGATGCCCCTAGGAGCCTTAGTGGGACTGGTAAGAGGTACAATTCCAAACATCATTACTACATGTAAATATATGTAGAAGTCTTCATTCACATCCAAATACCAAGTGAACGCGCATGTATATATAGAAAAATATTTACCTAGTAAGTATTTGTCTAGCATGGGAAAAAAAGTGTACATGTAAGCATAAGCAAGAAAGAATAAATGCAACCAAGATATGTAATATGTTGTGAATGAGTGAGATGGAATGGTATGTAATATGAATGTGATAGGAGCATGGTGCCCCCCAGTGGATGTGGATGAGTATTAGATGAGGTTAATTGATAAAATACCCCTAAAAAATCAATAATGAACCACAAAACAAGATTGCATCATCAAGAAATGGTTTGAAATGTGCATTAGAAAAATCGATCATCAAACACAAAACATGATATATAGAAGAAGGTGTGATTTATGTATGTAGTATGCCCTCAATATTCAAGTGTGAACCTCAACACAAGATTACGTCATAGGGTAATGACAATACAAAGTGTATCAAGTTGTGTAATATTGCCTAAAAATAGGAAGTATGAAGAACAAAGTGTAAGAATAAAAATGGTAGATACCTGATGATTCTAGGAGGGGGAGAGAAGTAAGCATGATGACCCCCAAGTATATAGATATAGTATATGTTGTTAAGGGTATCAATGTAAGGAGTAGTTTCCTTGACCAAAATTATTGGTTGTAGCTTATGTGGGATTGATAATGATGTAGAATACTTGAGAGGAGGAGGTGTGGGACTGATTTTAAGAGGATTTTTTTGTAGTTGGAATTGCTAATGCGGTAGAAGACTTAGTATGAGGAGATGATGGGGTAGATAATTTTAAATATGGTCCAAAATTGGATTGGATAGGTGACTCTTGAATTACAAAAGAAGGAACATTAGAAGTGATGTCATGACACTCATTTATCATAGAAGGAGCATATTTGGGATCCCATTTGGATGTAGCATCTAGAGATGGGCATGTAATAAAATGTTTTGCAATGAATGAGATAAAACCCTGATGCTCGGTGCTTGATTCATCATTTTAAAGTATAGAAATCATTTTTATTATTTCCATTGACTCAATGATGATTACAAAATGGGAGACCTTGATAGTTAGCAAGCCAATAAGGAGGATAACAATGAGTAGGTTACAAATTGATCAATTGGTGATTGAGGAGCACAGGAAGAATGACATGTTGCTTAACATTATGATCAAACTCGAGAGGTTACTGTAATGGTAATACTAGAGGTGCACTAATTTGAGCTCATGTAGAAAACATAGAAGCATGAGGAGATGTGGAAGAAAAACTAGTATTGGATTGAGAAACAACCTTAAGATGTTCGATTTCAAATGTGAAAGATGTAATCATGCATTCCATAGCCTAAATTTTATCTTGAAATGAAGAATGTGAAGCTTGAATAGAATTACAAATTGATTGATTGGAATTAGAAATAATAGAGTCATCAGAGAGAAGATAGAAGATGGCACTGACTTGTGAAGGTGGAATATTTCTAGGGAGATACATAGTGTCTAGGGTTTTATGGAGAGAATATTTGTAATTTGGGTGTATTTGAAGCAACAAACACAAGGATACTTGAGAAACCTTAGAAGACATGAGAGAATAAAAATGAAGATCCAAGAGTATTCTAATGCGGGTTCACTAAATGATTTAACAAATATAGAATTTGCAAAACCCTAATTACAGAGTCACATAAGATAAAAAAAAATAAAGTACATATTTGACATAAACAATAAGCTAGATAAATATAAAACCCTAAGTGCAAGAGAGATATAAGTACTTTGGTGATTTATGTGTGATTACAAGACTATGAAGACTGGGAAAATTAATGAACAAGAAGGGAATATTGTTACAATCGCACACTGTAAATTATGGATTTTTTCAGATATGCCTAGAACAGGGTGTCGGGACTTGGGCAAGGGTACACAGGCACCAAAGAACTCTAATGGGCACTTGTGACTATGTAGGAGATCAAAACTTGTTTTTTTTATGTCTCCAAGTGGTTGCTGATAATCATTGTTTGTTACTTGTATATCAAACCATGATTGCATACTTTACCTTTAACTTGAAAAGAGATGATGACATGAAAAACCCTCAAATTAATTCAAATCCCAAAAATAAAGATACAATATGGAGATTCATACTCATCCCAGTGGTCACCCGACTGAGTGAACTTATGACCGAGTGCTACATTACATCTTGGAATCCATGTATTTTGTGTGTGTGTGTGTGACATAATCATGCCCTAGGAATCCCTCGTGTAAGTGCACGTGATAGCGGGTGATAACTAGATGTACCGATGTAAATAGATGTGTGGATGGAAAATTAACTTCCCCTCCTATTCTTTTATGCAAAAAATGAATTCCCTTGTCCCTTAAATGAAAGCTACATGAATTCCTTTGATGCTCGTAGATTCCTTTGGATGTAACCTCAGGTGATGATAATAGATGATTATAACTTAGTCCTTTATTTTGGTCACAGCTTTGTAATTATATGATTCTATTGGTTGAATTTTGTAATTGACAACTAGAAGGTTGACCCATATGAAAATAAAATGCCCAAAAGAAAAAATAATCCCAAATAGAGCAAGTAAGATAAAAAGAGGTCATGAGAACCAAAAGGGGATGAGGGTGCTTGAGAACTAACATCCTGGCTGGGTGATGGTGTCCAAATTCATAAAAGATAAAGAAATAAAGTTCACAATGGGTTATAGGGTGTACAAGAACAAAGAGAAAGAAAGAAGGATAGAAACGAGGATAAAGACAACAATGAATTACTAGTTTCTTTCTTAGGAATCATATAAATACAAGTATGTTGTTAGAACCTAGAAATTTACCCAAGTGCATGATTTTGTGTCTACATATTTCAAATGGTTGTATATCAACAAAAACATCAACCCCACCATTATGAATTCAATTTATTTTTCTTACTCTACAAGATTAGGGACCACGATACCAATACTTATAGAGAGTACAATAGACTTGTTCAGTGCCTCCCCGAAAACTAAAGCAAATACTTCCATGAATATTTTTTAGGGGAAACATACACCACTAATAAATCTATAGATTGTATGGAACATGTTTTCCCCATAATTCCCTTTTAGGGATCTACTAAAACCCTTTCCCGAACCATCATCTGAATGTCATATCAAACACTGCGTAACTCAATAATACATAACAACAATACTTACCTCCACTACAACCCCAAACATCAACACCAAAAAAACAACCATAGGTCATATCCTAGGTTGGAAATCATAACACCAAATCCTCAGCCTCTAATTTGATTAACCTCGATGTGACCCACACTTGGGTACATAGGAGAAACCACACATTATTGGAGTTATAGAAATAGAAATAGAGGAATCATATAATCTCATCACTAGGACCAAGAAGTATCAAACTCCAAATTCCCCATTACAAACCCCATTTTAAGTGCAAAAAAATGAAATCCCCAAGAAATTAGGGAACTATGAAATTGTTACTGATGTCACCAAATTTTTTCTGACGTCTAGTTTCTAGATCTCTTACAAAAATCCCGAGATCATCGGTTCACATTCTTAGATGCGATGGGGCTTTGACATTTATATTATTTTACAAAACTATCAGAGGCATAAGTTAACCCTATAAACATGGATATGTTCCCTATATGTTACAGAATAAGAGATGTAGAATTCTTCTTTAAGCTATCTTAATTTCCCATAGATGAAAAAATCAAGAAAAACAAAGATATTTCTCTCAAGTTGTAGATATGGATATACAACAATTTAGTAAAGAAACCTATGCTTAATGATGGGTTAAATTTTAACATTGTTCCCTTTTCACTTTTGCAAAAACTTGGTTACGGTGAGACCAATTTCTCATCTATTCGAAACACCTTTCATGGATATGATAGTATCAAAAAAACTTCAATTGGCACCATAATTATGCCCATAACTCTTGGTCTAAAGACCATCCTCACCAAATTATACGTCATAGATCATAAAATAAAATATAACATAATTTTAGGATGACAATGGATTCATTGAATGAAGGCATTCCCTTCAACAATTTTCAAGAAATTAATTTTTGCATCTAGGAAAGGTTTTCATTTCCATGGGAAACCCTAACCCATTTGACATACTTCAGGAAAATGCCTGTATATTTCTAAGCATCCTTGTCCATCAAGATTTACCTATAAATGATTTATGAACACCCACCTCCATGGACAAAAGGAAAAACTAGGTGAAAAATATGATGTTGAGCCTAAGCCTACTCTCTTAGCTCTTTATGCTCCTCGTGCTAGGAAAGAAATGGAAGAAAGGAAAATTTTAAGATCCCTTACAAAAATCCTACTTGGATTTTTTGTGGTGAATTTTTTAAAAATGGATTTCGTATTTATGGAAAATAAGAGAAAAAATTATATAGTGAGATAAATGAATCAAATTCTTGATCAATGTAATGGTGGAGAGAAAGGGTGATGTAGATGAACATCTTGTATAATGTCCACTTATATATGCATTAATCCATCTATAGTTTCAAGTGACTGTCAAGAAATATAGCCATCCATCAACTCAAATGACCATCTACATATACAACTAGATGTATATAGCTCAAGTGTTTGTTTGGTCACATAGGTGGATATCAACTTTGGGTGACTGTATGTGTATACATGCACCCATCTGCATGTACAACCATATATATGAAAACATAGGAAAACCATTTGTATACATAACAAATGTATACATAGACAACCATCTGCTAAAATGTGTCAACCATCTATGTGTGTAGTCATCCATTTGTGCACATAAGTGGCCATCTATGCACATAAGTTATTTGTCCACACAAGCTTCCATCTACATGGTGAGTCATACTTGATTCCACCTTGTCCACTCTCTTTCTTCCACATTGTCCACTCACTTGCCACCATGTGTCTTTTTTGGCTTATAAATATATACTAAGGACTCATTTATCACTTTCACAAATATCCTTTTACACTCCTCCAGTAAGATCTTATGGATACCTACAAGACCAAAGTTAAGAAACATGTGTGCCTCATCTATAATCCAAAAAGTGGAATCCATTTCTACATCCTCTCAACCCAAAATCCAATTCTGAAACCTCATGTGCCCACAAATCATCAACTTACAGAAACTCAAGGTGACATGTAATGATTGGGTAGATAAATGTTCTTTTAAAGAATTAATTTACATACCTCAATATGAGACTAAGGTTAGTTTGTTATAATTTATTTTAGCCAATTATGACATTGTTGGTGAAATAATTTGTCAGGTGGGAAAATTGGGTTCTCTCACCAACATTGTGTGGGACTACATCCCTCTTCTTGAATGGGGTAGCTCCATTTATTGAAAATAGGAAATATTTACACTATTCTAACAAGTGGGGGTGGTCTTTTAACCAGGTATCACATAGAAGTACTTCCCTGCACCTGTTGCAAATTTCTTTTAGATAATACAAGGGAGGAAAAGTCTTGAAGGATAGGTGTGAAAAGAATATTAAAGGGGATTTTTCACAATAAATAGTATAACCAAGTTTATTGATTAAAACAATAATATATCCATAATTTCAATGATAATACACCATCCACATAGAACAAGGAACATGATACAAATAACACAAATTCAAAATTCATATATTCAACAAGTACATGTGCTCATGGAGTGTAGTTGATATGGAGAGGAAACATAGGTAAAGGAGCTAGAATATTTTTTTAGATAAGGTAACAAAAGTTTGGTTTTGAAGGGACCCAAAAAAACTTTTTACAAAAAAAGAGACAAGATAGCAACGAAGTTAACAAAAAGAGATCAATTGCACAAAGTCAAACATGCTTAACCAAGTATGTAACCCAAACATGGAATGACCCAAACCAAGTCTACCTAGAAATGATTTTTTTCTAAAATACAAGAAGAAACCATAGTCATAAGGTTGAAAATACAAAATACAGATCCTAGACCTAAGTGCAGTAAAAGGATCGTCATCAGTTCACCTTACTCGAGGAGGATCTGATTCTGGTTCTCGTACTAGTCCCTTTATCCATGACCACTCCTAGTTCATCTTTCCATGAATAATTACATTTTAAGGGGTATTTACAATAGCCTTTCCCTCCATTTCCATGATCTCATCATTACACGAGCTTCTCATCTCTAGGAACATTTTATCCTTTCCTTCCTTAGTTTCATCTTTAGAAATTTGGTCGTGTAGGATGCATATTCACTTTTATTGTATGACAATTTAAGCATTTAGCCCACCAATTCTCTTATTTTGCACCTCTATTTTCTTGTGGCACTCACTCACTTCTTGAACAAAGTTTTTTTTGACCAGAAGGATCATATCCTCTGTAGATTCCATCCTTAAAATCCAAGCTTCCCAATCCATCATGTTTTTATCCCTTTCCTTGCTAGAAAAACTTTCCCATTGTATTATCCCCCAGTTTCATATTACAGAGGATGTTAACTTCTATGCCATCCATATTGTCTTGCTGCAGCTCTTATTTCCCATGTTTCATATGAAAAATGAGGGTTTCATTGTCCGAGTCTATCTACATATTAAAGAATCTAATCTAATTAAATGAAACAAACACAAAATAGTTCTAATAAGAAAGATAATCTAATATAAATATCATGATAAAGCTTAAATAAATAGCTAATCTAATGCACCCAACATGAATAAAACATCAAATTCTAAGTCTTCCCTTTGAAATTAGATGTCATTTGTAATGTATGATTGTTATCTAACATGAACCTATCTAGATCATAAACAATCGATTGTATGTTATATCAAAATGAGGACAAAATCTCACCAAAATGGATTGATGGCCATGTTTGAATCTTCATTTACTAATCACATATGAGAATAATGAATTCAAGAATGAATAATATTTTAAAGAAGAAAATTCTTTTATCATGTGCATAATAAAATCACTAGCAAAAGTGTGGTGTAAGGTGTGAAGGAAGGATGTAGGTTATTTATATAGCTTTCCAATTTAGGAGAAGCTAGAAACCTAGAGAATGTGGGATAAAAGATAAAGTAGAGTTAGAAGGGATAAACATGATTAGAGGGGACAATTAATAATTAGCAACTCATGGGAGTTGGAGACGATTTAATTAATGAACTAGGATTAATTAATAGGATAGGATAAGATTATAAAAGCTATTTGAAGGTGATTTAGAGGGAAACATGTAGGATTTAGATGATTTAAAAGGGGATTAAACCAATAATAAGGTTTATTGATTAAATAGGATATTACAAAGGCTTTATTAACTAATAAGTAGTTAATTAATTGAAATAGGATTATAACTAACGAAGTGTCATTAATTGGCATCTGGAATGGGGGAAAGGCTAGTTAATTAATGAAGTGTTGTTAACTGACTGAAGTGGAGGGGAATATTAAATAATTACTGGGAATGTTAACTAATTAGTAGGATTTAGATGATTTATTTTTTTTTGGATTTTTGACATAACACAATTTTTTGGGAATTTAACTTCATTTATTGCTTATTTTAGCTAGGGGAAGTTAGTGGGTTAATGATAGTGTAGGCCTTGAGGTGTGCCAACATGTCAATAGATGCACTAACGTGAAGGCCTTGCACTAGCGTTAAAATAAGAGTGTGAGTGTTAAACTAGGTTTACATTAATTTTGTGGACTCGCTAGCATGAAAATGATAGCAAGAGCATGAAATCACACATGCTAGAGTGGTATGTGCTAGTGTTGAAATGTGAGAAGGAGCTTTAAAATTCCTACGCTAGTGTGGAATGTGCTAGTGTGAAAAGGCATGTGATAGCGTCATAAGGGATTCATTAGTGTAGAATCTAATCTTTAGAAGGTTTTTAGAGGAATTTAAAGATGTTTAGAAGTGATTAGAAGAACTAAGGAGTGATTAGAACACCCTAGGAAGATGTTATTAGAAGAAATGATGTTAATTGTTTGGGTATTGGGTGATCTTGTAGGTGAGATTACTCAATTTAGATGTGTGTGAGTGACATGGATGCCTACGAGAATATGAGCAGACCTTCTCCCATTGTAAGTAGTGGTGGTTGATTTTCATTATGGAGGTGACATGTTTATCATACATCACACAAATTCTATACATTATTCTAGATCACAACCTCCTGACTTCCTTAACCAAGAGGTGTTATAGTGAGAGTCATAATTTCTGGTTATCTACTGGTTAGATGATAGTGACCTTCGAGGATGTTTATCAGATCCTCAAAGTACCTATCTAGGGTAGCTTGGTTACCTAGAATGGTCACCGTAACTAGATTTTAGAGCATGTTTGGGATATGTTTCAACTACAGGATATACCCTAGCAAGGTATCACCATGCTTCTGTATAGATGTTTTGAGAGAGAGAAAATTACATGAATAAAAGTTTATCTGATGGATATTTTCAGTGGCTACCTACTACCTCAAAATAATGATACTCATTTTCTACTTTGTTTAACAAGCGTGGTTCATAGATTGATGGATGAGGAGATGATTTCCTAGGGTTAGTGCATATTATCCCATTTTTAGAGGGATCTACACCTAATTTCATACAGAGGGATGATGAGACTAAGGCATACAACTCTTTTATAGGTGTGGGCATGAGATCATATTGCTATTGGATGCCCTCTTAGAGTGCTACGAGTTAGAGCCGCAGATGAGCCATATTTTATGGGATGAGAGCTAGTAGGTAAGGAAATCATATCCCATCTAGGAGACACTACATATTATAGATGAGTAGTTGATGATTTGTAACTACATATGGTGACCTGGAAACCACACCATTTATACTATTGGCATGGGAATACACTTAAGCTTAACATTTCTGAGATTGATCACTTTATTATTGGGAGTTGCCAACATATTTTAGAGTGGTACCACATTGATAAGGTTCAATGAAAACTCATATTCATCCAGAGCATTTCCAGGGATGAGATGTGGTATGTGTGCATATCGCGCAAGAATTTTGACTTTAGACCTTGTATTAGACCACGGAGAGAACTTGACAATTATCGAGATGCTATCCCACAGGTATGGGATAAGGAATAAAATATTATAGATCTAGGGACCACTGCAGAATATGGGGTGTGGTATGTGACGGTGGTACTTAGACACATTACTATTCCGTAGGCCTCTATAGCTACAGTAACAGAAGGAATTTAGGTCTAGGCTTTGGGAGATAGATCTTGATTAGGCCAGCCAGAGGCTAAGGCTGAGCTAGGGACATGGATAGGGACATGAACAAGGATAAGGAACAACATAGTAGGGTCCACAGGTATAACCTTAGGTTTAGATATAACCACAAGGCTAGGGGCCAGTTCAATAATATGTACAGATGGTTGATATTTAGTAGGGTCCACCATCATCTCTAAGAGTAGGCAGCCCACATATTACAGTAGGTGGGGGTAATGGGGATGGATAGGGGGCTGTATAGGGGCCACCATATCTATACATACTTGTCCTAGGTTATAGAGTTCTTTCAGGAGAAGGTGGGCCATCAATGACCATTTTATAGCTTGAGAGAGATATGTCCCTACAACCTGGTGGCATAACTTTTATTAGAGTACAAAGCTTTCATTAGGGGTTAGAGAAGGTCATCACAGAGAGATATCAGGCCATAGCTATGTGTGAGCATCTCAAGACACACTTGAGGGTTGACATTACCCACATTACAATGGATCATGATGCTCTTTATCATGTAGCTAAGAAAAATGGAGATGGGGATATAGTGTATGATTTTGAAGTAGATTCGGATAAGGTGACATATTACAGGAATATATATCATGTTGCACTATCAAAGGAATAGAGGGCAGCTCCATATAGCCAGATTATAGGCAGCCAATTGAGATCCAGATCGCACAAACCTTCTAGGTCTACTAGATCAGTACATATGCCCCCACCTAGTTAGAGGTAGGGTATCCCAAGTCACATGCCAGATAGTCCTAGTATTGCAGAGAGTCATCAATGACTCTTTATTTTTATGGATTCATGTATTATTTTTGTGTATTCCTCATGATAAAGGTACACATTTTTTATCCATGCCCATAGTGGCTTACATTTGTATCTGATTTATATCATAAAACATTTTGTATATGGAAATTTATTATTTTGACATGGATATGATGATGGACTTTGATGTTTATACAATTTTTTTTAATGAGATAGAATATTTATCCCATGTTTTTAATATGGTCTATGATGAGGGGGATAAAAATAATCCCTATTACCCCAGTGATGATATTATATGATGTTAGCTTAGCATACATGTTGATTTTTCATTTTATGATGGTGTATCTTAGCCTTTTTATTGATGATGTATGAGTATTAGATGTTAGATGTGATGGTATAGATTTGGATGATGAAATGATAAAAAAAATGTAGAAGAAAACAACACAAGAAAAATTTAATCAAATACAATATCTACACATGTTAAACAACACAACTATGTACAAGCACAAATAAACATGTAAATATATATAATCTAATGAACTTCATAACAAATGAAAGCAAGAATTAATCTAAGTAAGAAAAGAAAAAATAATCTAGAAAATCATGTAAGACAACCTACAAAAATCCAAAAAAACTATGTACAAATAAACAACCAAGTAAGCAAAAGACTATGTTTTTGTGGGACAATTTTGAAATGTTTTTTATTATTTTTGTATTTTCTAGATACACTATTTTACTATTTTTGAGAACACCTATTTCAAATGTTTTTTATGTTTCTAAAAGTGTATTTGAATTTTTTGAGATTTTCTAAAAGTTTTCTGAATCTATGTACAAGAAACTGAAGAAAACGTGGATGCCCTCAGTGATATAAGGGAATGTACAAGGGAAAAATTCCATACATATGTGTAATAAAGTGAATATGTAAAGATCCCCCCAATGTTAGATGGGAATTTACAAAGGAAAATCCTCACTTTTTTACAAGATTAGGATCAACCAGATCAAGGAAAAAAAGGATAGGCTCAAAATAAACTTAGACACAAGAAAAAACTAGCTTAGGATAAAGTAAATGTACCCCAAGGTGTGAGATTCCTATGAACAAGGGATCCTCTGATGGCACCAGAAATCATTTTTCACCAAATGACTTGTCTAAAGTGCCACAATTGCATGGTTTTCACACTTCAATGAATTTCTTTCTCTTTACTTTTTTGGTTTTTATTTTATCTTATACTTCTTTCATTTTTGAAGGACCCCCATGCTTATGTGTATAAATGTTTGAGATGAATGGAATTCATAGGTTCCCTAAGTTCACCACCATGAGAATAAAAAAGTTTATATACTCCTGAACATAATTTAGCGACCATAACATATGGCCCCAACCAGTTACGTTAAAAGTTTTATATATTTTCTTTATCTTTGGTAGTGTTGAACTGATAATTTTTTTAGAAAAGGTCTCCTACCTCAAATTTGTGAGGTATTATCCTTTTATTGTAGCTTTGGCGCACTCGATTCTGATACAATTTTAGGTGATCAAGTATGTGAAGACATTTCTCATCTAATAGCTCTATTTCTATGAATCTGGCCACTCTATAGTATTCCTCTTTGTTGAGATAGTATCTAAAAGATATACGTAGAAAAGGGAGATCGAAATCAAGGGGAAAGATAGCCTCAGTGATAAAAACAAGTGAATATGAAGTAGGAACAATAGGGTTGCAGATGGATGTTTGATAATCCTAGAGGGAGGGATGAATCTATAGGTTCTAATTATGACTAGTTTTGTTAACCATATTCTCCATGATGTGAGCAAGAGTCTTGTTTGAGGCTTCAACCTCTCCTTTACCTTGAGATTAATAGGGATTTGATCATTTTTATTTGATTTGGAAACATTGGTATAACAGATTCACTTGCTTATTCTTGAAAGACTTACCATTTTTAGATACAATGGTAGTGGGAATGTCGCAACAGAAGATAATGTGGTTCATTATGAATTTGGAAATTTTCTCACCAGTGGCATAGGTAAGAGGAACAACCTCTATCATTTCATGAAATAATCGGTGTTAGTTATGATGTGGTAATGGCCATCAGATGAAGTGGGCATAAGTTTCCTAATGAGATCGAGTCCCCACTTTGAAAAATTCTACAGTGTTGTGATGGTATGCAATGATTGTGCTAGATCATGTATTAGATTGCCATATTTTTGACACAACAAACATTTCTTGACATACTAATGACAATCTGTTTCCATGGTAGGCCAGTAATATCCTACTCTCAATAGATTCTTAGCAAGAACCATTCCACTTATATGGGCCCTATAGATGCCTTCATGCACCTATTTGACCACTAAGATATATTCTTCTGAGTTAAGAGAACATAACAGATTCCCATCATATCCTTGAGAATAGAGGGTGCCTCAAAGGAGGGTATAGTGGGATATGCACTGGATAAGGTTACATTTATCAGAAAGGGAAATGTTAGGAGGAAAGCTTCCATCATGTAGGTAATTATAGATGTCAAGGTACCATGGGGATAAGGGACCAACAACTTCACACACCAAGCAAGATTCTGACATGTCATATGTTGGTGTCATTAAATGCTCCAAAAAGAATGACATGTCATTGTTCCTTGGTGGGATGCGTAACATAGATCCAAATATGGCCATGGAATCTGCTGAGTGAATCTATCCTCTAGGTATCTACTGGAAGGTGATTTACACAAACAAATCCTTCAAAGTATCCACCAATTTCGTGTAAGGGAGGATATTTTCATCCTTAACCTTATATTCATCGTTTACTTGCTTTATGATCAATCAAGAATTACCTATAAAATTAACATGTCTGATGTCCCATCCTAAGAAATTTTTAGTTTTGAAATCAGGACTTTGTATTTGGCTATGTTATTAGTACACGGGAAACTAAGTCTGAATTCCTAAGGAATCAGATAACCCATAGGAGTGATAAGCAAAAATCATGTTCCTGAACCGTGAAAGGTAAATGATCCATCAAAGTACATCTATCATGTGATGGATTATTTAATATACATCATAGAAGCATCTAATAGGTCCAGATTCAATGGTTCTATTCTTGGAAAGGTATATTTAACTAGTTTATTCACAAGTACTTTCCCTTTGACTGATTTTTTATTAACATACTCAATATCAGACTCATTGAGCAATATATCCAATTATCCATCCTCTTATTAAGTATGGGTTTGGACAATAAGTAATTAAGTGGGCCAATTCTGAAAATGAGCTTGATCTTGTTATTCAATAGATAGTGGCAGAGTTTTTGGAAAGAAAAAACAATGACCAAGAAATCTTTCTCAATTTGTGGGTAGTTAAGCTCATAAGCAATAAAAGTGCGACTGAGGTAGTATATGGTTTTTAATTTTTGATTTATATCATACTGAGCTAGAATCATGCTTATAACAAATTAGGTAGCTGAGACATATAATAACAATGGTTTTCCTAGGGTAGATGATATGAGAATAGGGGGTTTAAACAAATATTCTTTAAGAAAATAAAATGCTTGTTATTGTTCAACACCCCAATGGGAATCAACGTCTTTCTTGAGAAGATCTGTAAAATAATGAAAAATTTATGCAAGATGAGAAATGAATTGGTGAATAGCCTAAATTTTTCCTTATAAACTACATAGCTATTTGAGGTTCTTAGGAGGATGCATTTCAGTAACGGAAGTGACCTTTTCTAGTTCAACTTCAATTCCTCTTCTTGACACAATGAAACCTAGTAATTTTCCTCTTAACACCCCAAAAACACACTTCTTTGGGTTAAGCCTGACCTTATAGTGTCTGAGACGTTGGAAGATACGTCGTAATATTTTTGGATGGGTCTCTCTAGTCCCAAAATTTCCCAAAATGTCATCAACATAATCCTCCATACTATCATTCAACATGTCATGGAAGATGACAGTAATGGCCTTTTCATAAGTTGCGCCTACATTTTTGAGGCCAAAGGGCATGACTTGGTAGAAGTATGTCCCCAAAGGGGTTGTGAAAGGAGTCTTATGTTTATCCTCTTCTATAATTTTAATCTGATTATATCCCAAAAAACCATCCATGAGACATAAATCTCATATCTTGCAGTTGAATTAATAATCATGTATATCTTTAGAAGAAAAAAGTCATCTTTTGGACATGCCTTATTGATGTCCCTAAAATATGTATAGATTCTGATGCTAATGGGTTTATTTTGTACATGAACTATGTTGGGGATCTAATATGAATAGTCAATATGCCTAATTAATCATACTACTAGTAATTTATCAAGTTATTATTTGACTAAAAGGGCGACACGAGGATGCATCTTTCAAATATTTTTCTTGATTGGATTTTATTCTGCATGCACAACTAGGTTATGCACTACCAATGATGGATCTAAACCTGATATGACCACATAGGATAAAGAAAATATGTCTGAAAATTTCCCATAGAATCATGACAAAGGTTTTTTGTTCTTGTGCTGAGAGGAAAGTTCCCAACTTAACCATTCTAGGTTGATCCTCTGTTCCAATATTCACATCTTTAGTCTCCTCGATGAGAAATTTGGATTCATATTCTATACATGTAGGATCATGGGAGAGATTAAGATCTTCATATAAGGTAATCTCAACGATATTTTCACCCTTAGAGTGGTCAATTTTTATGTCCATCGATGTTTTAATTTTTTTGTCCGCAAGTGCCTCAAAGATATTTTCACTGTGGGACTTGGAATTTTTATTTTTACAAGGCTTATTTGACGATATATTTCCCTTGTTCTCTTTTACATTTTACTGACCATAAAATTCAGCATCCTCTCCAAAGTATGAGTATGCATCAAGATTAATGGAGAATCCCTTATTATGGTTGCCAACAAGAATGTCTTCACGGAGACCCATAAACTCACCAATTTCTTTGTCATTCTCAAAGAAATAAATTGGTTTGTCTTATTGTTGGTTCTAATTAACAAGGGAAGGATGGAAAATATTTAATTCAGGAATGGTAGGGGATATGGTTAGGATAGCCATGTCAAGAAACACGTTCATGGAGGCAAGGTCTTCGTAGAAACTACATTGGAAATTTGTTTCACTGTCATAATCAGACGAACTATCTTCACACTTAGAAGAGGTTTCTTCAACCTCCAGAGGATGGGACCCATATGGTCAGATACCAATACCATATTTTTCTACTTTGTGATGTGGTATTAGAAGAGGTTCCCACACACCTTGTTTGTCTATGCCACATCCATATCCTTGATATCCCATAACATACATAATTTTATTAGGGATGACATACTTGGGTGCTTGAGAACACAATGCCACCTCATCATCAGGATATAAAAGTTTCGAGTAGTTTATCATCTTCCAAAAGGCCACCAAAAGTAAAAGTGTTAATGTTACAGTGTTCTTGGGACCATTAATATTTGTAGTAGGTCCCACCATGCATTTGGGTTGATAGGGGGGTTGGAAATTAGGAGAACTTGTTGGAGGTTATATTCTTCATAGCCAGTTGCAAGTAAATTCATCTCCCATGTAGAAAATGGAGATATAGATGTAGAAGCACCATTATCATGTGTGTATAATGTATCTGGATCAATATGGGAGGTAATATTATCTAAATGAGAATGAAAAAATATCTCGGTTGAAGGGAATTCATATGTAGTGGAAAATTAACCCAAAAATTCTCTGTAATGTGCAAAGGGCTGGGGATCCCGAAGAATGATAATAGTTTGTCCTTCATAGTAATTTAAGAAATTGATGGAAAGTGGAAGGCACATCCTACATGACATGGATCCATGGGTGACTAAGAAGCATGTTGTAGGGTAGTTCCAAGTCCAAGACATAGAACCAGGTATTGTGGTATGTAGGCCAAACTTTTATAGGAAAATTGATCATACCAGTTGACTGTCATTCCTTGTTATCATAAGCCTTGATCGTGATGATTTTAGGCTCTAGATTAGTGTCAGTGCATCATATCTATGTGATAAGTTTCAAAGTACAAATATTCAAGCCGGATCTACCATCCAAAAGCACACTTTTTATATTTTTGTGAGTGATAATAACTTTTATGTACAAAGTTAGGCTGTGTGTATGATCATCACTAGGGTTCTCATGTTGGCTGAAAGTAATGTGTTCAGAAGGATAAATCTGAACGAGCAATTCTTAGACACATGTAGGATCAATATCAGTAGAAAATCCTTACCCTTGTAATGTTTTGTAAAGGATGTCCTTGTGAACATTGGATATTTTAAGAAGATCTAAGATTGAAATCTTAGCAGTGGTCTTCTCATGTTGTTCTAAAATATCATAGTGACTATCCTGAGGGGTAGACAAAGGAGGTTACAAGATAACAAGGTGAGAATATCACATTTCCATGGTGCACTCTCGTGCCTTGATCTTAATAGTATTTACATGCTCAAAAGATGGACCAACACAACCAATAAGGGAATAAAAGATATTAGTGGAGTCAGTAACGCGATTGGAAATTTTAGTTTGAGATGAATGACCTTGATCTAAATTTTTCTCCTCTTGTTTATGTTTGAGGAATGTTTCTTTGTAAATTCCCAACTATTGACTATAATTTTTATTAGGTGTAGTTGAATCCATTTCAACCTCTCTGCTATTAATGAGGTCTTGAATGATGTGCTTTAACTTCAAACATTTGTCGGTGTTATGACCCTTAACATGATGATACTCATAGTATTCATGGTCTCTGTACTATGTCGGTTTAACGACATAATTTTTGAAGGGTGTAGTATTAGGGAACTTGATCATGTTCACTGCGTCTAGTTGTTTCAATATAGATGATAAAGAATCCATGAGATGAGTGAACATATGACGTTTGAATTGAGGTACAACATGTCCTTTGGTAAGATTCAAAGGAGATCTATTATGGATTGCTTGCATGCATTTTTAGTTGGTTATACCATCACCTACAACATTTTTGTTCTTGTTTTAAAATAATTTAGGTTTGTCTACAGGTTTGGTTTCATGATTTTCTCTTGAAAAGGGTTTCAATTTCCCTTTAGCAAATCATCCTTTTCAATATGGCTTCCTTTCTCTATAATCTCCTAAAAAGTGTTAACACAATGCATTTTCAAGTGGAAGGAAATTTTGGGATTTAAATTTGGTATGAAAATGCTAATAAGTTGTTTCTACAATATTGAGCAAGGGAAGCGACTAGCTAGCCCTCACCATATTTGTAAGAAACCAAAAAAGTTTTCATTATTTTATTGTTTGGCATTGCATAAGTCTAACATGGTAATGTCACTTTCCATATTGAATGAAAAGTGGTGCACAAAATTTTTTTCCAACTCAATGAATGTGAAGATAAACACTTTAGGTATATGGAGGAACCATTCAAGTGCTTGGCCCCCAAGACTCCGTGGGAATATGCATATAAGGCAATTTTCACTATAGGCAACTTCTTGAAAATCCATGAAGAAGTATTTAATATGATCGTGTGGATCACATTTACCTCTATATTTGTTGAATTTAGGGCATTTGAAGTGAGGAGGAAAGGACATTCTTAACATCGCTCTATCAAAAGGATAAGGGCATAATTCTTCAAATTGGTACTTTTTACTATGTCCTACATTGTTTTCTTACATATTGGTGAGGGAATTATTCATAGAATTCCATTATTGTTCAAAGATTTGTCAACATGTAGGTGAAGCAGGAATATATAAATGGTTATATTTAGATGTTTCATCACCTCAGATATTAGTGTATAGCTCATGATATGCATCCTTAAGTTTTTCTTGACGCAAAGTCTTAGCATTTATTCCTCATTCTTTATGGACATGGGAAACCAAACTCACCAATTGACAACTAAGAGTTTGTAATTATTGTTGAACTATGAGTTCATCAGTTTGGGTTTCTTCATGAGTTTCACATTGAGTTGGTGGTTGTTCATGTTCTACATGTTCTTCATTTTCTACATTTCCATCACGGTTAATTTGAACAATGGGTATGTGATAATTATAGAAGTTTTCATAAGGTACATCTTCTTCATTCCTTGGGCCGGTGTAGACACCTAAAATCTGCATATGTAGTTTTAATAATAAAATTATACTAATAACCCTCTTTCCCATTATTTACATTATAGTTAGTGATTTCCTACTAAATAACTAAAGTTTCCCTCCATTTCGATCAATTAATGAAACTTTATTAATTAACTAGTCTTTATCCGATTTTGGGTGCCAATTAACGTCACTTCATTAGTGATAATCCTCTTCGAATCAATTAATTAACTATCATTAGTTAATTAAGCCTTTATAACCTTGTATTTAATCAATAAACCCTCTTATTGGTTAAATCCCCCTTACAAATCATCTGAATTCTACCAATTTCCCTCTAAACCACTTCTAAATATCTTTCTAAGCTTATTCTAGCCGATTAATTAATCCTAGTTGATTAATTAAGTCATCTCCAACTCCCATGAGTTGTTAATCACTTGTTAATTCCTCTAATCAAGCTTATTTCTTCTAAATATTATTTATTCTTTATCCCACATGCACTAGTTTGTAAGATTATCCCAAATTGTAAAGCTATATAAAGGACCCTCCTACCTTATTTCACACATACACCACACTTTTGCTAGTGAAATCTATAAGCTTATGATAAGAGCCTTCTCCATTGTTGTAATAACTACTTCATCTTTGCATCCATTCTCTCATTATTGAGTAGAAAGGAAGATCTAAGTATGACCTTATAGCCATTTCTTGGTGAGAGCCTTCCCTCTCTTTGAAGATGAACACAAATTTTATTACTCGTGATCTAAAGAGGTTTATTCTTAGAAGTAATCATACATTACAAAGGTAGGAATGGTTAACATTAGGATATTTCATTCATGTTTATGAAATTACAATAGTTATTTCCTTTAATCTCTTATCATGATGTTAATGGTATATCTAGATTTGTGTTAAGACTACTAGGTGTTAGTTTCTTTCATTTAGCATATCAAGTTTAGCATGTACATAGCCGGAAGTAGAAGCATGTCCTGGATTTAATATTTCATCGATAGATTGAAGGTGTATTTCCTCCCCTTCTTCTCTACAAACCATGTTTGTGAGGAGAGTATGGTCAAATTTAGGTGGCATTTTAGCCCTTAATTATACAATATGTAACAATAATTCATTCCTATTCTAGAATAGACATTTATCCATGTGGTTGGGGTCAAATTCAAATTCATCTCGAGGAGAGTTCCCCTCATCACCACTATGGTCAACCATGTTTTATTCTTCAAATAAGGGGTTTAATTTTTCATTAACGAAAGGATTTGAAACTAAATTTTTGTGCCCCATTCTTGTAAGAATTAACATAATGCGAAATGTTTAGCTAGGTTTTGACAAGTGTGTACAAAGAAAACAAGGAACCTATGAGAAAAAAAAAGCAACATTATGACTGTCAATGTCACAATGAATGTCAAAGAATATCCTAAAACAATGCACTAAAGAATGTCATAATCTACTACAAATAATTTCCTAAAAGGGATAAATAATATATGACCAAAATCCATTGATCAAATAATATCTCAAGGAAAGAATATCCCATAAAATCCCAAACAAGGATCAATCATGAAAGAGCCTACTTTTTATGTCTAATAACTTGTCTCAAAGTTTGTTCTGACAAGATACCAACATAATTTTAGTATGTAAATTAAGTTTTAGACAAATAATATTTAAAAACTAAAAGAGGGTTGAGGTGATGTGAATAATGTAACAACATAAAGTATATACTCTAAACTAAGTTTAATATAGAAAAAGTCTTAAGTGTTGAAAATGGAGGTTACAAATGTGGGTATGTGACAATACTACTTGGATACTTTTAATCAAGTTTTTAAGAATTTTTTTTATGTTAGTATTGAAATAGGATTGACACAATAAGAAAAATGTAACAAGAACACCTTCCAAGACTTAGGGAAATGTTTGAATAAAAAACTAGGTCCAAGTATATCAATAAATCAATTACAATGTAAGCATAGTAACAAAAGAATCAAGACACTTATATCAAGTTTGTAAAAACAAGATGTAAGTATCACAAATTTAGTGTTATGATATTAGTAGCATAACAATGAAAAGGGTAAATCAAGGTAGGATCACCTAACTATAATGAGATATCTTAAGTATTTTAATTAAGAAGAGGTTTACCAAAAACATGAGGATGTACTGACACACTTTCAACACTTAACGTTCCTTCTGCAACATGGTCATGTAAGTGAATACAAAAGTGGTGGAAACAGTTATTTTTGAAAAAAATTACACATTTCCTCTTTTGGTCAAAAATACCAACAAGAAAGCAAGGGAGGTAGAACAAGTGGTGATGAAAAATATTTAGCCTAACTTTCGCAAAGTTTCGCGTTGTTTAAAAACAAGGTAGAAACTAAGACAAAGTGATTCCTTGTAAAAAAAAAAATTATGTATGTCATGTGACACAAAATTCAATGAAATCTCCCCTTGTTTAACCAACAAGGATTTGAATCTGAAGAAATTATTTCTTTGTGAAAGCTCTTTAGAACACGATGGATAAATTCAAGTTAGCCCCAATGCCAAATGGTTTCCTAAGATTTTGTTCTCAACACTTTTCAATACTTTCCTAAGAGAGGTATGATTTTCTAGAATAAATCCTAGACAAAGGACCATTACCCCACAATCAAATTAATGGATGGGGAATCATATGATCAATTTAAAGCATTCATCATGGGTTTTTACAGTCAAGTGGGTAGTGGGGTACTTCCCATTTTTTCAACCAGTTCCCTCAAGGTGTGGAATAATTTGGGGTTCTTGTGGTAATCCTCATAATGAGTTTTATGGATTATGGAAAGATACTTCCCATGGTTTAAAGCGGATGGGTTTTAAACCTTATCCAAACCTATAAATACATTGTTTTGAATAACTGTGTGTTTTATAATCTTTAATTAAGAATGTGGTTTAGCACACCATTGAAAGCCTATAACACACTTGTATTTAGTATTTACTTAGATCCTGATTCTTTGACAAGTGAATTAGGTCATGCACTCAAGAGTTAGTATTTTTCCAAGAAATCCACAATATTATAAAAGAAGATTAAAGGTTGCTTTTGATTCTCAAGATCATCCAAAGATGCAAGATAAGAGAATACACAACAATTAATCTAACTAGATAGAAATGGAAAAATTTAATTCAAAGGGCCATACCAATTCTTTGTAAATAGTTCATTCCCTTAATGAAATTTCAAAGTTAATCCAAATGTTAGAAAAAGAATATTAAAGCTACTTTTGATTCTTAAGATCACCAAATGGTGCAAGAGGAAAACATACACAAAATTTATCCTAACTCAAGTAAAACATGGAGATTAAAAATTCATTCAAAACATTAGACATGTTAGAAAATTAATTCAAATAAAAACCTACAAAATAGAAGTAAAAAAAACCTACAAAATAACAGAAAACATAAAAATTATATTATGGAATTTCTTGAAACCTGAGCCAAAATTTGACATAGAACACTAGCGCAATGTTTTTAATGATAACACAGGGCTATTGATGGTAGTGTAAAGATATCAACATAGATGCATGGCTATCAATGGTAGCACAAATCTATCCATAGTAGTGCATGATAATTATCTGTGTAGACATAGAAGAAAAGCAGAGAAATGCTAGCACAGTTAGAGAAACGCTAACACAGGGATTGTACAACACTAGTGCGTGAGCTACATAGAGGTAGAATTTCCATAGAATGGTAATGTAGGGATCTCAATGGTAGCATAAGGATATCAAATTATATGTATGGATATTAATGTTAATGCAAGGAACCTATGGAAATTCAAAAACACATGCTTTTGACAAAAAGAATGTTAAAAAGCTCAAATATTTTCTGTTTACCTTCAAATTTGGCAACACCTCACCTCCATTATACCTGTAAGGAACAATCAACACATGAAAACTTAACAAATCAAGTTAATAAATACAATATTTATTAATAAGTTCTTAAAAGAGGGTTGATAAAGAAAAAATGAAACTAAACTACAAAAACTTGAAAATAAGTGCATATGGAGTATATCCCATTGGGCGTGCCAAATGTATGCATATTAAAGAAGCTAAGATAATTAAATGAAACTAACACCAAATAGTTCCAATAACAAAGCTAATATAACATTAAACAACATGATAAAGCTTTAACAAATAGCTAATCTAATGCATCCGACATGAATAAAACATAAAATACTAAGCCATCCCTTCGAAATTGGATGTGATTTATAATGTATGATTTCTATCTAACATGAACCTATCTAGATCATAAGTAATCAATTGTATGTTATCTATAAATGAGGAAATAATCTCACCAAAATGGATTAATGACCATGTTTGGATCTTCCTTTACTACTCACATATGAGAAGAATGAATAAGCTTTTCAAGAAAAGTCTTTTATCACGTGCATAATAAAATCACTAGAAAAAGTGTGGTGTAAGGTGTGAAGGAAGGAGGTAGGTTATTTCTATAGATTTCAAATTTTGAAGAAGCTAGAAACTTAGCGAATTTGGGATAAAAGATAAAGTATAATTAGAAAGGATAAACATGATTAGAGGGGCTAATTAATAATTAGCAACTCATGGGAGTTGGAGATGATTTAATTAATCAACTAGGATTAATTAATAGGATAGGATAAGCTTATAAAATCTATTTGAAGATGATTTAGAGTGAAATAGGTAGGATTTATATTATTTAAAATGGGATTTAACCAATAAGAAGGTTTATTGACTAAATAGGAGATTAGAAAGAATTAATTAACTAATAAGTAGTTAATTAATTGAAAGAGGATTATAACTAACAAAGTGTCATTAATTGGAATACAAAATGGGGAAAGGATAGTTAATTAATGAAGTATTTTTAATTGATTGAAGTGGAGGGTAATGTTAGATAATTAGTGGGAAATCACTAATTATAATGGAAATGATGGGAAAGAGGATAAATAGTGTAAATTTAGTATTAAAACTATGTAGTAAGATTTTAGGTGTCTACATTTTCCTCTGGAACTCCATCACTTATTGAACAATACTTTTATTGACCAAAAGGATCATATCTGATGTAGATTCTGACCTTAGAATCCAATCTTAGCAATCCACCATGTTTCTTTCCCTTTCTTTCCTAGAAACACTTTCCCAAAGTCTTTATCCCCTTGTTTCATATTACTGAGGATGTTAAATGTTATGTCATCTCGATTATCTTACTATCTATCTTGTTTCCTACATTTCATATGAACAACAAGGGTTTCATTTTCTGAGTCATCCTCCATGTGGTCAAGAGGTTAAGGAGGGAGGAGGGATTTACCTTTCTGTAAGGAATTATAAAAAAATTGATTACTTATTTCTAGAAAGAATATGGGAGCTAGTAAACAAGAATAACCATCCTTTGCAATGAGGAGGCTCTCCTAATTTATAACTTTAAAATGCCAACTCTTTATATTCCCATGTGAATTTTTGACTTAAAGTGAAATCCTCAATGAAGAAAAATAAATTTAAGTGACTCAAGTCATTTTTTGCAACTTTCTTCTTAACAAAGAAATATAATTCTAGAGAGAGAAAGAGAGAAGAAGGAGAGAGGTGAGAAACTCCAAGATCGAATGAAGAAGGATGAATAATTCTTGATTGTGAAGAATATATGCTCTTGTGATGAAGGCCAATGAAATTCTTCAATTCAATGATGAACTTTGGATCCTTGAACTCTTTTGCACCATGAGAAACCTCTTTTCGGATGATCAACAATCATAGCCCATTAGGTACTTTGAGTGAAGAATTGAGAAGCATTTGATCACTAGACCACTGTAGACAATGAAGGATTTATTTTCACACTTGAAAAAAAATGAAAAAATTCCATTCCTTATTGACCAATCATGCATATGAATGAGAAATTAAAACAATTTCTTATATAATGCAACCATGATGATTCTGCCACCTCAAGGTCATTGATGACAAAAATAAGGAACCAATCTACATGAGTCACAATCCATATTTCACTTCTCTACAAGCATGAATTTGTCATTAAAATTCATATGAATAAATATATAGAGAGATAGTCACCACTTAGTGACATGTGGAGATTTATAGGAACTTCTAAAATTGACATTTCCTCTTTAAGACACAGTATGCTCACCGCATCCGTGAAGGCGGGGATTTGTTTGAAAATTGAAGATTTGACCTCCATGAAAGCTTGAATTTTTAAGACATGGGGAGGAGGAAAATATGTGATCATATTCATCTCATTCTTATCATTTAATATTTTTAACATGCTTCACATGGGTACCATTCTTAACAATTTTTCCAAATTTGTCAATTTTTTCATTCTTGAATGCTTTTCACTTTGAAGGAATGTATTGAAGTACCAGAAACCATATTTTCCTCATAATTACTATTTTTAGTAAGATATTTGGTAGGGTCTTACTAAAAATATAAATTGGTCTTCTGGGTGTCGGATTGGAATGAAACCAATTGCAGAAGTTTACATATTTCATTTCAAGGCTTTGCTCCAATTTTTGAGAGATTCCAATTGCCAGGTTTTTGTAGATATGAGAAAAGGTGATTTTTTTACTGGAAAATTAATTTGGATATAAAAAATAAATGAAGAAATGAATGTATAAATTCAAATACTCTTCTTAAAGGTGTTATCACGAGGAATCCATGGTTAAAATTTGGTGGCAAATGAAGTTTGGGAACATGAGTTATGAGAAAAACAAGATTTGGAAGTTTTGGGCACAAAAGAGGATTTTTTATGTTTGAATGTTATAACCATATTCAACAGATGATTTAATGGCTGCCAAGTAGGTTTATTTATGTTTTTTAAGTTGTGTTTTTTAGTTATGAGTGGTGGTGAGCATGAGTGAATGATTTTATAAGTTGGAAGGTGGAATGGAGAAAACCATGGTGGAATGGAAAGGTGGTAAAGTGAGGAAATGGGGTTTTTAAGGTCCCATGCACCATAAGAGTAATTTTTGGGTGATCCTTCAATCTAAAAATTGTGCCCAAGGTGCATGTTGGATTTTGAGTTGCACCATACACTTGGATGGGTGCAAGAAATGTCGTGCATGTCACACCTTCAAAACCTTTTTACTTTGTTTTTCACTTGAGTGACATGTATACATATGGGGGAAATGGATTGATAGGAGAGTGGTGAAATATTTGGGTGCATAAGAAAGCTAAAATTTCTCCTAAGGTTCTGTTATTTTAAAATCCACAAACATAATACTTCTATGTTTTCAAAGCCTATTCAAAGTTGAATCCTCACCAAGAAGAAAAAACTTAATAAAAAAAGAGAGACGAGAAGCATGCAGACGCTACCAAGTGTTAAGCAGGTACAACTTTAGAAGTCAAAGGAGGGTACGTAGTCTCAAACTCCCATAGGGCTGACATGTGGAGTCGACAAAGGAGTAGAACAACAAGACTATGGATGGTGCCAAGTGTCCACCCAACGCTTTCCCAGGAGCCCTAAGGAAAAGTAGAGTCATAAGGATGCGTGGGAATTCCACTTGGATCTTACAACAAATGGAATCCATTTTTCAAATCAGGCCATAAAAATATGACAAGCCATTCGCTGTGTATAAGTGATTCAGGTTCTTATCTGTAAGATTTAATGCTCAAGACTTTTTCAAAAGATCAGAGGTGAAAGGTCATTTCATTACAAAATACGTGAAGTTTGAATCAAGAGGCTAGGAACTAATGCATAAAGGGTCAAAATATCTAGTTATGTAATAAATAGCCAAAATATTTTCTTCTCAAAATGTGATTCCATCTCAAGGGAATCAGTTGCAAGATAATTAAGATGCATTAAATAGGCATGGCTCTCACTTTTCCGAAGAGGCCAAATTGTGAGAAAGATTTGAGGAAATTTGTTTCTGTCACTTCATATCATTTATCATAATTAAGGGGAAGATGGGAAGGATTTTGAAAGTTCTCTCTTACCTCATCCTCCCACTATAAATTGTAATCAAAGTTTGATGAAAGAGAGATGGATATTTTTTAGTTAGATACTAGGAGAGTTGATATTTTCCTCTCTGTCACAAGTCTCTCTTTTGTAAAAGGTAGAGATCTTGGAACTCTATCCTTCTTCCTAGGTTTTTTAATAGCAATCTTGCCACTTTTCTAAATTTAATAATTTTCACAACTATTAGAGTGATATATATGCCTTGTGGTGAGTTTTGTTCATAATTCACATATATTTATTGTCTCTGGTTGCCTTTATTTTCACATGGAAACTATGCATCTCTCAATTTTGTTACTATCCTCGAAGTTGTGCTTAAGTAGTTTGAGGTAGTGTTCTATGTGACCTTTTCTGACCTATGGTGCATTTCATCTGCCCTTCTTCAGTTTTTCACCATTTCCCTTCTCAAGAAGTTGAGATCTTAATTAAATCTCCTAGCAGGCTTGTTCAACGCATCGCCTTAGCTTGTTTTATGTTTTTATTTAATTCTTCTCACCCTTATCTCTGACTACAGAGAAGAGACAACTTCTTTAAAATATGGATGTCTCCTTAGGGCACATGTCCTACTAACCTAAGGATTCCCATGACTCTGATGAATCTATTCACCAAGGATGGTCATTAACAGTTTTCTTGGTACGCCCGGTGGCACAACTAAGAGTGATATTTTGTTATGGCATCAACTCAGTCGATTCTCGATAGAAATCAAGCTTCAATGAAGATAGTTGCTATAACATCCACTTTTTGTCACCTCATATCTAGATTTTTTTTTATACATCTTTATGCAACTGATTTAAATACCCATATATTTAAATCTACATAAACCTTAAAGCAATCCATTTCTGATAACTGTCATGAACCATGTGCAACTGTATGAGATAATACTGAACCTACTCATTCTTCCTCAATGCTCTATACAAGCCATACATAGAATGTACCCCTTTGGTTCTCCTTTAATAGGATATATATTTATATAAGTGAAAAATCCCTAAGTGTGTACCTGGGTTCCACCTATGAAATCCATAGGCATCGCACAACTTAGATATTAGTGAAATCTTGATAGTGTAATCAGCATCTTACACCACTTTGTGTAAAGTTTCTGAGTCATGTATGCCATGCTTGATTCTATGATGGAACACTCACCATTGGAATCTTTTCATCTCACCTTATTCACTTATTTAGTTATATGGATTCACAAATGTTAATGTTGTAAATAGCTACAAGTCTTGAACAAGACAAAAATCTAGTTTAACCTACACGAAGGCGTACCTCTATGTCATCCTATGATACCTATGGGAAAGTAAGTGTTTTCATAACAATTCACCTTGTTACTTCACCACTTCCCTTCCCGTAGCCATCATAAGTTGATACAAGGGTGCATACCTAGGAGGTCCCAACTGTTTTTGTAACTCTATCAAGATTTTCACTTAAGACAACACCAAGCCACACTCCAACCTCTTGATAAGATAACTCAATACAGTTACTAAACAACAGTATCCTAATAATGTCATCCGTCATTATAAGGATATGACTGTGTAGCAACTGCAATGAGTTAGCCTATAAAGAAACTGGTATGAGACATGGTGTCAAATGTTCTTAAGGTAATTATTATCATTTAAGAATAGTCTAGGTTTTACGACACTTCTCCACATATGGGTCATACCTAATATCCAGTCTGAGTTGATCCCAGGACCTAAATCTCTGTTTCACTTGATTTCCTTACTAGGTTTCATGGTCAAGTTACTCGTAATTGGATAATGGTACTATTATGGTCTAAGAACATCATTACAGATTAAAATTTGTCCCTGCTTAATCAATTAAGCCCTTGTTTCCTTTATTTCATCCTAAGGATATGCACCTTCATAAAAATATGTTTTTAAGTATGACTCATAATTTTTATAATGGTAATATAGAGTCTTAGGCCATTGATGCCAATACACATTTTAAGCTTAAACACCACACTTTTTCTAGTGGCAGCTTAATCAAGATCGTTCATTTGCTTTATTATATCCAACAACTGAGATATATCTAGAGTACCTGTTATAATAGGTTAGATGAGATACTTTCTCGTTCATCCACCCTTCTCATAGCCTTCCACATAAGGTCTTTGATTATTTTAATGAGGATTATTTTCTAATCCTCTTTGGATATAATAACCAGGTTGAGTAGTTTTAGGATTAAGATACTATGTTCTTCCCAAATTAGTACGTGTGTTCCCATTTTAATTCCATTGTAATGAATATCATGATTGCATGCTCATACTGATGCATTATGGGACAATCCCTTTTTAAATTCGTTATCATTTCCTAGAGAAAATTATCACATACATCGATTCCTGAACAATGAGACTGATCTTAATACATCTTCATGTCGACATCTTTGGAAACCATATTTGTTTGACAATGTAAATTGGTTATAGGACCAATACCCTCTTATTCAATTGAAAGTAAGCCTACACCCTCTGAATTTATTTATGGTTGTATTAAGCTTATCTTTATATAATTGTGGTTCCTAAACCTTCATAGAGGTATCGGCGTACCTTCAAACTTGATTATTTAGAGTCAAATCCTCTTCACTTGAATAATCATTAGACCATTTATTGTTCCTAATAACATGACTTGGCCATAAGGAACTAGAATTCTGCCATGAGAATAGTAGTCAACCAAGTATGGTTTACTATACCAATTACAGTATTAAATCCTAAAACTATTATTTCTACAACATGGATCATATTATCCATGAATTCCCTTGTTTTTACTATATTTTCAATTTAACTTTCCAAAATTCCATTCATTCTACTTGATTCGTTACTACTTCCATATATGGCATCACTTCTTAACTCATATAGAGTAGGTGTCTGCCATTATTGATAATGGTTTAAAATTTTAAGACCATATTCTATTTTAATTGGCTTATATTACATGACCTTTCAAGGTGTTAGATATGAACCATCACTTAAGGATATTATCCTATTATCTATCTGCCAAAGCAACTGATGTTTTCCTTTTTACCTCATTACTAATTTACTCTATTCTTTTTAATTAAATTCATAGTAGTAGAGGTTACCGTTTTGTATGGTATCCATACATGCTACTAATACATATTCATATATTTTCAGTGAAGCCAATCGATCAAGTTCTTAAGATCCCTATGGAGTGAAGTCACTTCACTGCATTTACCAACATGCTTTAAGCAAATAGAACTCAGTTATATTCTGAAGATATGCAACAATGTTATATGCAACATTGTTTGCACTATGGTGCCCACCTACCTCTAGTAGTACTTTGATATGATCTGAGATATTTCTTTATTTACCTCATTGTTAATGAGTAATAGGATAGAATATTTTCCCAACATTTCTATTTGGTAAATAGTCCATAAGAACTACATATTTTGCAAACTTTTAAAAAATGGTTATCATAACCAATAATATTTCTAAGATATTAAATTTTTTGCAAATTATATAATGAAAATACCCATGCATCTAAATGGAAATCATATATCATGTCTTACATTAATTTGAGAAGTTGATCTGTAAAGATCTTAGAATTGCTTCTCAGTAATTAGAGAATACGATAAAGAGGTCAAGTGTCTAATCAAACTTGAACACAAATTGGTATAGGATTAATGCCTTTGGTTAAAATAGAAATATTTTTCTACACATCATCACTTATCCACTTTTTCCTTCATAACATTCGAATAAGATGAAGCTCATAAGTGAGTCAGAATATTTACGCTCAATAGCCATCATATTCACAATAAGTAATGACTAAAAATTACAGTTTCATACAATCCAATTACTCATACATCTAAGGTAATTTCAAAATGCCTCGTCCAGACTTTGTTTGCCACAAATATCCTTTTCCCTGCATTGAAAAGTTGATGTACAAAATTGCACATGGTCAGTCCAACATGACTTGCATGAAAATCCATTTTCCCTGCTTAATAACTTATGCAATATAATATTGTGTAAATGATATGCTGCAACATTATCTATCAAAGTAACAACTTAATAATGCAAAGAATCAATCATCAGGTGCTTAGCATAATTTCTTTTTTATCCATCTGAAAACTATTCCCTATCATAATTCTAAATTCCTTAAACAAAGGAATTCACCTAAAATAGAATAGATGTAACATCATAGGATTAAAGAATTCATAGCATTCATTCCACTTGCAATTACATAATAAATTATAAGTCTAAATAAAAAAATTTCAATGGTTTCACTAATCTGAAACATGAAAAATTGGAAGTAATCACTAGCTTATAATATTAGAAATAGTATAGTGACTTTCAGCCCCGATGAGACTAGAGATGTCAAAAGATAACAAAGTAATGGAAGGTATCTATCTCTTGAACTGGAACTATTATTTTCCAAATCGATAGAAGTTAATTGATGAGATCTGCTTATCTCTTGAGCTCATTTGTCAATAAGGGAATATGGCATAATTAGTAGATGCTACGGAATTAATACAGTTGAGCCATTAAAGCAAAACATTTAAAACATATAAGTATACTATTATTTCCTTGTATTCTTAAGGTATTATTTCTACTATCCCCAAGGAATGATCTCAACATGTTACTCAATGTATCTAATAGAAATTTACTATAAGTGGGTATTCATAACAGCAACCCTCAAAACATTCTTTCTCCTTACTTCCCTCCAAACATCCCTTACCAGAATAGGTTGATATTTATTCTTCCCTCCAACGCAATTATCAAAGCTTCTTGCGCAAGGTCAAAAAATACAAAGTTCCAACAATAAAAACTAATATTTCTCACATAGCCTTCCTTTTATACAAAATATTTGATATCTTCTAATATTCCAAAACTTCCAATGAATTATCTTTCAAAACTGCATACGAATTTTTGTTCCAAAAGTAGAGTTTTCGAAAGAAGAAGAAGAAGAGTTCATAATTGACATGCAAGAAAGAGGGAAAGACATATTTCCAGTGGTTCTAGTAGCTTCTTTAGGAAGCTTCCCATTCCCCAAGCTCATTTAAGATCATTTAATATATATTCAATGCTATTTAATTCCCAAATAGATTTCCACCGCCGGTAAAAGATTTCACCACCACAAATGGCGGGATTCTTTTTTAAAAAAAATTTAAATTCTCTTTCCAAATTTAACCACTTGCATGGATAGACATATAATTATCTCATGGAGAAAACATTTATTGAATCAAGGTTAGTGATTAACTGATATCCCAAGTAATAAATTGCATTAGTCAATATATTAGATATTGCCTGATGGATCTTCTATGTATCATTCAACTTATAGGCCCTAAAGTTTCAATGCATGGCTTATATAGTTATTAACTATACCCACAAATGTTTGATTTCATTGTCAAAATATAAGTGGTAATAATATAAAGACTTAGTCATAGCCTCTCGATTATCTTAATAATTGAATGCCTCATTATAACTTAAAATGTTATCCAATTAAGTTCACAACTTATAGAAGTTTATCATAATAGAGTTTGCACAAAGGACATTCGGATAGATCGAAGGTGATGATCACATCATCTTCATAGCCAAGCTCATCGGAGATAAATCAAACATTTATCCCATGCTACATAATGTAATATTTGATCAAACTTAATATAAGATTCATGAAAGAAACTAAGTTCAATATACATTTTAGTACCTGTTTCACTCGGAATGACTCGTTCCTATAGAAACAGATGAGGTTAGGGTTAGGAGGAATACCTGTAGAATGTCGAGATGGTGTGCGCGTACCGTAGAGAAAGATCAGGCTGATTGTGGAGAACTCCTTTTTGTCTTGGAAGGACTACCTGTAAATAAGAACACAAGACCACAAGATTTTAATTAGACAATAAATGAGGGAACTACCTTGGGCCCAGGAAATATAAAACTTCCTTTCGAAGTTGGTCGGTTCCCCTGCTAATATGAATTAATACAAAAGACTGTAAGATATCAATTAAGTTGTTTCGTTGAACTGGGTAGAGGAAAGGCTGGTTTTCTGGTTTTGATCAGAGGAACCGATGCCGGTTACTGATAACCGATGCCGGTTACTGATAACCGATACCAGTGGGTTCTAGGATCTTCTTGGTAGCTATGGTGTTTGTAAGGCTGGTTTATGGATGATATTAGGAAATGAGATGATGAGGGATAAAATAATGACAGTTAGATGCAATGGCACGTTGGGTAGTGGATTCAGAAACGGATTTAGGAGGACTGAGATTCAAGAAGCATAAGAAATGTTATAACAGAGGACATGCAAGATGTGACTTACTGGTTTTGACCAAGATGCAAGGCTGATCTCCTTTGCTGTGAACACTTCTGGTATTTCCACTCGTCTCTGCTCTGTCAAGTGAAGATCTGGACTCTGTTCCTTGCTCGCAATGCTCTCTGTTGATCCAGAAATCCTTTGACTGATCTCTAAAAATGAAATTCTGATCCGTTGTTTTGGTTTGGGGAGCCCATTTACAAGGAACCGATGGCGGTTACGTAACCGACGGCGGTCGAGTAGGAATCGGCATCGGTAAGGAAAAAGTAGGCTATTTTTAGTAAAATAGCCCACCTTCCCTGCTTTTCTCCCGAGAGATCAATTGCGGGCTTGGTCAAGTGGCTAGAAGGTCGGCTTTGGGTGCGAGTAAGGAGGCATTAGTTATGGATGTGAGTCTCGACCAAGTCATGGGTCTTAATTAGGTTAGTTTAGGGTTAGGGCTAGGTCATGATGAGGTGGCAAAGTGAGGTGGCGGGTAAGGTGATGTGGATTTATCAATTATAAGGTAATTAATAAATAATTGTGTAAGGTTTAGGTGATGAGGTTAGATTGCGAGATGAGATGCGGATCACAAGGGGTCGTAAGACACAAATTTGGTGTCTACATTAGCCCTTTATTGTTGTGTAGCTTGTTTTGTAAAGCTGCACGGACAATAATATGAAGTGGTTACTCCTGTTAAGGGTATAGGTAATCCCCCTCAAATCTATCACAGATTGAGTGAACGGGAAATCAGGGATAGGATTGATAACGGGGTAAATGGGGTAGAGGGGATGGTAAGATGGTGGGGTAGGTTCAAGGAAGCAGATGCATATTGAAATGCCATAGTACGACTAGGGTACGTGAGTTGACGAGCAAAACCAGCAGTGCAGAGGCAAAGGTCGATAGTTTATCCAAACAAGGGTGATATAATCCTGGTATCCAAGGCATAGGAAGTAGCTCCAGGGTATATAACAGGTGAGGTACAGGAACATTTAGGCATGTTCGGTAGTACCAAATGGTTGGTTTGGTTGAGATAAACATCACGGTCTAGGTCTAGGAAAAGTTGGTCGACAGATCAAGTCAAGGACCCTAATCATGCTAAAACACGAACAGGTGAGCTCGATTGAACAAAAGGTACATGATGGATGGATAAAATAAAACGTTGATTGTGGGTATGGTATTGAAGTGATACGGCCTTGGGTCGGGCCAAGTGGTTGGGTTGTGGCCCTGGGTCAGGTCATAAGGGTAGAGTGAGGCCTTGGGTCAGGCCAAATTGTTAGGGCGAGGCCTTGGGTGGGACCGGATGGGTAGGTTGAGGCCTTGGGTCGGGCCGGATAGGTAGGTTGAGGCCTTGGGTCGGGCCTAATGGTGAGGGCGAGGCCTTGGGTCAGGCCGAATGGGTAGGTTGAGGCCTTGGGTCGAGCCAAATGGTTAGGACGAGGCCTTGGGTCGGGCCAAATGGTTAGGGCGAGGCCTTGGGTCGGGCCGGATGGGTAGGTTGAGGCCTTGGGTCGGGCCGGATAGGTAGGTTGAGGCCTTGGGTCGGGCCAAATGGTTAGGGCGAGGCCTTGGGTCGGGCCGGATGGGTAGGTTGAGGCCTTGGGTCGGGCCGGATAGGTAGGTTGAGGCCTTGGGTCGGGCCAAATGGTTAGGGCGAGGCCTTGGGTCGGGCCAAATGGGTAGGGTGAGGCCTTGGGTCGGGCCGAATAGGTAGGTTGAGGCCTTAGGTCGGGCCAAATAGGTAGGTTGAGGCCGTAGGTCAAACCAAATTGGTAGGGCGAGGCCTTGGGTCAGGCCAAATGGGTAGGGCGAGGCCTTGGGTTGGGCCGAATAGGTAGGTTGAGGCCTTAGGTTGGGCTGAATAGGTAGGTTGAGGCCTTGGGTCAGGCCGAATAGGTAGGTTGAGGCCTTAGGTCAGGCCAGACAAGCTGAACAAATGGTGTGCAGGCAAAGGTGGATAGAGGCGATATTGGTGAAAAAGAGGCAAGGAGTGAATAAGGGCAAAGAATGGGGTGAAAGTTGGGTAGAGAACCGATGTCGATTCTGCATGACCGATATCAGTTAAGGGACCGATACCGGTTCCGTAGGGCAAAATGAAACCGATATCGGTGAAAGGCGAAAAACCTATAAAAAGAAAAATACGGCTTGTCATTGTCACTTTTGTTATTTGCATAGAAATACACAGAAATATTTATTATACCACACATGATATATTATGGTAGGGGATGGTCGAGCTAACCTTGGGAGACCCCATGTCTCTGAAGTGCTGCCTACATAGCCCATTGCACAAAGCAAGGAGGGGCCTCAGACCGATGTAGTTCTCCCTTAGGATCAGGGAGAGGTGAATTCAGGCAATTTGGTACGGTTTAGGCAATTGGTTGGTTGGTAAAAATATTAAGATTGGTAAAGGTAAGGTTGATGGTGTTGGTAATGAATTGGTGATGTTGTAAAAGGTATAAGGGAAGTGAAAGCTAGCCTACCCAAGTAGAAGGGAACCATGCCCTGATTAAGGTCAACGCACAATCCTAGATGCGAGGCAAAGCAGAAAGAGTGCTCCGTCGGTGAAAAGAGCTAAACAAACCACACAACGTGGAACGAGCTTAGAGCCCTAGGTACCATGCATATACGAGAAGTCAATAGGTGAAAAGAGTTGTGTGATCACAATATATCGAGCGTACATTATGTCCCTTGAGTTGAAACAAATGGTGAGGTGAGGTGGATGGTATAGCTGAGGTGCAGAGAACTTATTACAAAGTGAGTGTTCTGACGAAAGAGAACCTACCCTAAATAGACAAGTCCATGACTCAAAAGTCCTTTTGAATGAGGCTTTTATTTTATTGAATGTAGATTGATCGATGCGGGAAGTCTACAAGGGATATTGATTGTATTATTCTTGAGGTCTTCACGAAGCTGATCGATGCGAGAAGCTTCTGCTAGAGGCTGACTATGTATAGCTGTCCTTCGAGGGAGCAGTCTATTTATAGTAGCAGATATGATTTTAGTGCATAGCTGTCCTTCAGGGGAGCAGTCTATAGAGAATAGCAGCAATAATTTGGCATATAGCTGTCCTTCGAGGGAGCAGTCTATATTTAATTTAGATGACTAGATGTTCTTTTTAGCGTGAAGCATCTAGGTTTGTAGGAAGTTTGACTCAAGAAAAATCCCATAAGAATACGGCTTATTTTAATACGTTGAAGTCATGGACTAGACTAAAAAGGGGAAGGCATCATTAAGGGGAGGTGAGGGGTGAGCTTGATTTTATTTCGAGATGTAGGAAACAAGTGCATGTGGTGGTATGGGAGCTCAAGGGACGAGCAGTAGGCGGATAAGAAGTGATATAACACTAATTTCAAAAATAGAATGGTCGAAGATGCAAGGCATTAAGGGGCTCAGGTTCAGGTTTACCATTAAGTGAAGCTAAACGATAAGTACCAGATCCATATGTGTGAGTGATTATATAAGGCCCAATCCAATTGGGAGCAAATTTTCCACGTTTGCTCTTTTCTAGTTTGGTTACATGTTGATTCTCTTTGAGGACAAGATCACCAACCTTAAAGGTACGCTCATGAAGTCGCTTATCATAAGCACGTTTAATGCGTTTTTGATAGATTTGAAGGTGATCAAGAGCTGTAAGACGGCGTTCGTCAAGAAGCTCCAATTGGGCTAACCGCTCTTGACAGAAATCATCGTTGGTGAGAATATCCTGAAGAGATATTCTAAGGGAGGGTATTTGTATTTCGAGAGGTAAAACAGCCTCGGTACCGTATACCAAAGAAAAAGGTGTGGCATTAGTAGAGGTACGAATGCTAGTACGATAAGCCCAAAGGGCAAAGGGAATGTGATCGTGCCAATTTTTGTCGGAGTCATTGACAACTTTCATGAGGATTTTGGTTAGGGTTTTATTAGAAGATTTAGCCTGACCATTGGCCTGTGGATAGTAAGGTGATGAGAAACTAAGTTTGATACCAAAGTTGTCACAAAGGTCTTGTAACAACTTGTTTTTAAAAGATTTACCATTATCTGTTATTAGGCGATGAGGAATACCAAAACGACAGATAATGTGATGGTTAATGAATTCGACAATTTTTTCTTTTTTGATTGAAATGAGTGGAATAGCCTCCACCCATTTTGTGTAATATTCGGTGGCTGTGATTATCCAATGGTGACATTGTGAAGAGGTCAGGTGAATCTCACCAATAAGGTCTAAACCCCATTGTGAGAAGGGCCAAAGATCTCGAGCGACCTGGAGCGGGTGGCTAGGAGTATGTTGAAGGTTGGCATGTTGCTGACACATAACACAACGCTTAACATATTCGTAGCAGTCGTTATTGAGAGTAGGCCAATAATAACCAAGGCAAAGGATTCGTTTGGCCACAGCAAGGCCGCTAAAATGTCCACCACAAATACCGTCATGGACCTATTGGATGGTATGAGTGGCCTTCGCACCAGTTAGACAGCGAAGGAGGATGCCATCAAAGCCACGTTTATAGAGGAGTCCCCCCATGACAACATAACGCGAAACACTTTTAAGAAAAGCACGTTTTCCGTTACTAGTAAGGTCAGGTGGGAGGACAGAGATTGTAAGGTAGTCGTGAAATTGGTGGTACCAGGTATCCTACGAACTAGTAGACACAGTATTTATCATACAAACTACCGGGGTTGAATAGGATGGGACAAAAAGTTGTTGGACTACGACGAATAATTCAGAGTCAGTTGGTGCAGCGGGAATTTGCGAGGCTAAGCAAGCCATAGTGTCCGCAAATTTGTGAGTGGAGTGTGGAATGGTTTGTATAGAATAGTGAGTAAATAAGGCTAGAAGTGAATCCATGTAGTGTTTGTATTTTTGAAGTTCCTTGTTTTTGCATTGGTAGATGCCCATAACTTGATTGACTACCAATTGAGAGTCGCCAAAAATGTTGATAGATTTGATGCCTAAGTGTAACGCAACTTGGAGACCCAGAACAAGGGCCTCATATTCCGCTGTATTATTAGTGCAAGGGAAATCAAGCCGGAATGAAAGAGGCATAGGTTCAGCATCGAGAGGAATGAGAACAACGCCGGCTCCTCTGCCGCGCTGGCATTTAGATCCATCGAAGAAGAGGGTCATTTGATACAACTCTTCCCGGAGTGAAAGAGTGGCGATGAGTTCGTCGGGGAAGGTAAAATTGGTAAATTGTTCCCCAGGTAAAGGGGCCTCCGCAAGTTGGTCTGCAAGAGTTTGTCCTTTGATTGACTTCTGTTGTACGAATTCAAGGTCAAGGTCAGTGAGGAGCATAAGCCATCGAGTGATACGTTGGTTTAGATGCGGTTTGGCGTACATATAATGAATGGGGTCTGTGTTGGTGATGACAAAATTTTTGTGATTCAGGAGGTAATGTCGGAGTTTGGTGGCTACAAATGATAGGGCAAGGCACAATTTTTCTACATGTGTATACCTAGTCTCATAATCCACGAGGGTACGACTTATATAATAAACGGCCTGTTCTTGTCGTGCCGAATCCCGATGTGCGAGCATAGCACCTATAGCATGGTCAGTGGCGGAAAGATAAAGGTAGAAAGGGCGGTTGTCCTGGGGTGGGATAAGCACGGGTGGCTGCAAGAGATAGGATTTGAGAGCTTCGAAGGCTTGGTGACACTCCTCACTCCATTGAAAGGCAATGTCCTTTTTAAGAAGGTGATGAAAAGGTATCCGAGAGTTGGGAGATGAAACGTCGGATAGATTGGAGCTTACCTTGTAAACTACGCAATTGTTTGAGATTTTTGGGTGGGGGCATTTCTAGGATAGCTTTGACTTTAGATGGATCGACCTCAATGCCACGCAAAGAGACGATAAAGCCAAGAAGTTTTCCCGAAATAACACCAAAGACACATTTCTTTGGTTGAAGGCGGACAGAGTATTGTAACAGGCGATAAAAAATAATGGTTAAAACATCGAGATGTTCACTACGATGTTTAGACTTGCCGAGAAGATCGTCGACATAATCTTTAAGGATAGTGTGCATAATGTCATGAAAAATGTAGGTCATAGCCCGCTGATAGGTAGCACCAGCATTCTTAAGGCCAAATGGCATGACACGATAACAGAAGGTTCCCCAAGGATTTATGAAGGCAGTTTTGTGTTGATCGGCAGGGGCAACCAAAATTTGGTTGTATCCTGAAAAGCCATCCATGAGAGAGAGCATCTCATGACCTACAGTTAGATCAACAAGTTGGTCAATGCTAGGTAAGGGGAAGTCATCCTTAGGGCAAGCGCGGTTAAGATCCTAGAAATCTGTGCATATCCGAAGTCCCCTTGTCGCTTTAGTGATAGGTATAATGTTAGAAGTCCATTGAGGATAGTCAATAGGAAAGATGAAGGAAACAGAAAGGAGTCGTTGGAGCTCCTCTTTGACCAAGAGAGCAATGCGTGGATGCATTTTTCTCAATTTCTGTTTGACTGGTTTGGAATCGGGGTTTAGGGTGATGTTATGGACGGAAATGGTAGGATCAATTCCTGGCATGTCAGCGTAAGACCATGCGAAAGCTTGGTTGCGAGCACGGAGAAAGGTAGTAAAGGCAGCTTGTTTTGATTTGTTAAGGGATTGTCCAATCTTCACAATGTGAGGATCCTCCTCCATGTGGATGTTGATTTCTATGGTAGATTCGTTCAACATGGTTTGGGTTTCAGATGGTAAGGCTCGTTGAATATAAGAATCATCCGCGACAAGGTAAGTGAGGATGGAGTCGTCATCCTGGCATTCAACAACATTAATCAAAGGTGAATCCTCTTTGATCATGTCTGGATACAGAAGGGGAAGAGAAGATGGGTCCTCATTATCGCGTTGATAAGTGAGAGGACCTATGAAGATAGCATTTATGAAAAAAAAAAGTTAGGAGGGATGGATTTAGGGTCTATAGATTCTGTGGGTGATGATGGCAAAGTGGGTGATGATGGTTTGGTAGGGGCGACGTCCTCTTCTTCCAGGATACAGCTGACAGGAGGTGTCTCCTGTGTAGGTGTTTTGGGAAAACCGAGACCACTGTGATCATTATGTTTACGGGTAGTCACGGGAATGAGTGTATGTCGGCCTTGTTCGTAAAGGCCAAAACCAAAGCCTTTCCACGCACAGCGAGTCAAGAAGGTGAGGGCGAAACGACGATTTGTCAAGTATTGAAAATCAGATTGGAAGGGAACCACACCAAGAGGAGGTTCAGGGGTAATTGAGGATGCGTCAACACCCCCATACGTTAGGTTAGTGCGGCAATGGGGTGGTCCGTAAGAGATTACCTCCCCCACGTAACGGTCGTAGGTGGGATGTGCATGTAATTTTTCGTACTCCTGCGGGGTAGGGAAAGAACTAATGTTATATAAGCGGTACTCCCCCAGCGTAAGGTGCTGAAAAACATCTACTAAGGGGTCGGAGGTTGGAATGTTAGCTGCGGGAAGGGAAGTGGTTTTTGCGATGGTGGTTTCATCAGTTGAAGGTGTAGGCGCGGTTGAGGTGGATGGTTGAGGTACATTTGAAGAGGATGGTTGGGTTGAATGTATGGGTGTCTTGATTGGTATAAGCACATCGTTAGGGTGGTATAACATATTGCAGGTTTTAAAGGGGGGAGGGTCAACTTTTACGGTGTAGGACTTCCCCTCGTACTCAAATTTTATGCATCTATGTAATGTTGAGGGAACGCATCCCATGGCTCGGATCCAAGGATGACCCAGCAATATATTATATTGGAACTCTCCCTCCAAGACATAGAAGAGTTCGGGTAAAGTACGTGGTCCTACCCGAATGTTGAGGATCACGGTGCCTAAGGTAGAAGTAATAGCGTCATTGAATGACCGCAACATGATGGGGTTGGCACACATGCAACTAGAAGGGATATTCATTTGTTGGAAGGCTTTTGAAGAGATGATGTTTAGGCTAGCACCCCCGTCAATCATAACACGCCGTACTTGAATGTCTCAGATGTAAGCTGAGATGAAAAGAGCAGGGTTAGGGTCTTCTGTACCAAAGTCAACAATTTTATCTTTGGAGAAACTGACTGCAGCAGCTTGTTGTACAGAGACAGAAGTGGTTGGGGTAGTGGGTTGTTTGGTGAGAGAAGCAACGTGATTGCGTGTTAGAATGGAGGCGACAGGCAGGGTTTCATTAGGTAAAACCTCTATCCCTTGAAGGATCTCAACGAGAGCTTGTCGATGAGATTCAGAAGTCTGAATGAGATCATACAGTGTCATTTTTACGGGCGATTGGTGAAGCTGTTTAATCATATTTCGGTGGGCAATGCCATTAGAGACGGGATAGGCGGGTCTGTGAATGACCACTTTAGGTGGTGGTGCAATCGGGATGTTTGACGGAGAAAGAGATGCCGCAGGTGTGTTTTCTTTTGCTTTCCCATTGTTTTTCTGCCCTCGAGTAGCGACACTAATCATATTAATCTCGTAGACCTGAGATGAGGAAGATGGTTGGGATAACTCATGGTCTTCAAGAGGTGGGGTTGTAATAATGATAGATCTTGGTGAGGCGGGGACAGATGGTATAGGAGAGGGAATGGAAACTAAAGGTCTCTCCCTTCGTAAGTTGTCTTTCTTAATCTTTCTATCCGGGAGAGGTGACTGATGAAGGATGGTTTTTAGAGCTTTGCATCCCTCCACATCATGTCCTGGTGTGCGGTGATAGGCACAGATTTTAGACTCATCGTAACCCATAGGTCGGGGTTTAGACGGGTCATAAGGTCTAAGTGGAGGTAGAGAAATGGTTGCATTCTCCACCAACATAGAAAGGATTTTGGTGTAAGATCCTTTGAGTGGGTCAAAATCGAAAGAGAATGAGGGTATTGGTTGTGCGGGTTTTGGTAATGTTTGGGCGTGGTTGGTTCGCACGGGTGGTGGTTTAGCCGAGGGGTGTTGATACATGGTTTTCACTAAACGTGATTTCTTTGGCGCAGAAGCTATGTTGGATGATGAGGCCGCAAATGATGTGGTATCAGAAAACAACCACGGGGAAATAGGAGTGACCGAAAACAAATCTTTTGATGATGGAATTTGTTTAGGGTTGATAGGTGGACAGGATACGCGGAATGACGGTGTTGCTATACCCTGGAATTTCTGTATGGGTGCGGAAGGCGTAGGTTGTTTTGAAGAAAACGCAGGAGGTATGATATATTGATGTAAGGTAGAGGGATGGGGTCCCAATATGGAAGGTAGGTATGATGATGATGGTTTTGATTGTGATAGGGGCACGGATTGAGTTTGTCTCCTAGGTGGCGGGACGGATTTATTTTTGGATAGATCGAGTCGCTTAGGCGGGTGCGTTAGACTGGGCATTGGTGAGGTCCCAAGCGTAGGGGAAGATCTGGTTAAGTTGATAGAAGTGGACGGGGCATTTGGTAGAGGTGAGGGGGGTGAAGGTGAGAACAGGGGCATTTTAAGCTTCTGTAAACACTTCGGGTATATGGTGGAGACATCAGGATCAGTCATTTGCATTTGAGTAGAAAAAGGGGTACTCAAACGTTCCCATAGGGCCTGTCTATCTTCTGTGGAATGACAGTCCTCACGTGTGAATATGAACTTTTGTACAGAAGAACGACGGGTTGTGATTCCAGTCCACTGTGGGTGTGACACAGGAGGTAGATGAGGCACTGTATCAATAGATGTTAAGAGGTCAATCGGTCATTGAAAAGATTTAGGCAATGAGGGACTAATAGGTAGGAGGGCGTGTTTGAGGGGATCTATCATGTTTAAAGAATGTGGTGATGTAAGTGTAAGAGATTTCTCGTCTAAGGATGTCAAAAGGAGTGGCGAGCCTTCCTCTTGTGCAGCAAGAGCGGTAGAAGGGGACGTTTGGGAAATAGATAAATTAGATAACATCCGCTCACAGTCTTGTAGGGATGTGGTGTAAGAAGACTCGTCGATGAGAAGAGAAGTCTAGGAAGTTAACTCTTCTATGGGTAAAGGAATGATTTCACTTTGGCTTGATGGTGGTGAAGGAGGTTCAGACTCCTGTGTTGGTGGAGAGGCTTGATTCAAAAAAAATTCAATAGAGGCTTTTGGCTGAGAATCGAAGACTGCATGGATCTCATGAACACTCTCCTCAGCTAAGATATCTTGGTTTACGTTACTGTTGGACAAGTGATTCGGGAATGGCTTGTTGAAAATTTTTAGATTTCGGTTAGCAGGGCCGTTAGGATTATCGATGGTTATATCCCCTGCGTCAACCATTTCCTGTACTATGTTTTTCAACATCTTGCAGTTTTCATGACTATGTCCTTTTACGCGGTGAAAGTTACAAAAGTCATTTTCTTTGTACCAGGAAGGTATTGCGTGGGTGGAGTCAAACCCAGAGTGAGGTTTAACAGGGGGCAAGGTGATAGCTCCAGCTTTGAGCAATTTCTCCAGGATGACGCCATAAGTTTCTCCCAAGGGAGTGTAATTGGTGGGCTCGGCTTTGTACTTATAAGTGGTTTTCGGCGGAGTATTGGACGGTGTTTGAGATTTGACCATTACCGCATGGACAGCTCCTTTTGATTTAGAAGAAGTGGACGCGTGAGAAGTGGTGGTGTTTGGCTTGTTGGCAGAATCAGGAGTTCAGAAATTGGGGTTTTTGTTACACAACCGCAATTTCTCCTCTTCTAATGCTCGAATCTCTAATTTTCGGGCCATAGTAAAGGCCTCGTCGAATGTACGGAAAGTTTGAATTTGGAGGGTAGGGGAGATGTGCTTAGCGCAGGCCCGCGTAAACAGTTCGATAAGTTTGGTTTGCGGCAAGGCATACGTAAGTTGGTTGATAAGGCCCCGCCATCGTCCAACGAAATCTATGATAGATTCATCCTCAAATTGTCGGATGGCATAGAGGTCGGTGATAGATACTTTCTTGGCAATGTTAATGGAGAAATGATCCAAGAAAGATTGGGCTAGTTGGTTAAAAGAGAAGATCGAGTGCTGGGTTAAAGCACTGTACCACTCCAAGGCGGGTCCTGATAAGGACATGGGGAAGGTGCGGAGTAACAAGGCGTCATCATGGGCAATCAAATAACAAGCATGTCTAAATGATCGCAAGTGTTGTTGAGGATCCTCTTTACTGTTAAAACGAGTAAATTTTGGCAACTCCCATTGAGGAGGATATGAATGAAGGGGGACAGAAGGGTGAATGGGCTCCCGACAAACTTTCTCGTATGTCAAGGCGCTACGACTTCCTGAAACAGAAGCCTCCAAGTTTTGCATTTTGTCCATCATTTGTTTGATGAAATTTGTGGTTGGATGGGATGATGGTGCGGTTGTGGTAAACTGAGGCAAGTTGGACCAAGGGCTTCCGCTGGACAATGGTGGGGCTAAGTGTTGATAAGGTATGGAGGATGAGTATGTTGGAGCAACAGAATAGGGATGTCCCATATAAGGTGTTGAGGTTACTGGATACGTGTATGGGAATGAAAAGGTAGGTGGAGCTTGAGAAGGAAAGCTCGTGTGAATAGGTGGTAGAGAGTAAGTCATGAATGGAGTGGTCTGAAAGAGAGATGAGGTAGGGGCAGTTGGTGGTAACGATACGTGGGGTCCAAGATTAACCAAAGGAAAGCTAATCGGGGTCGTATGAACCTCTAAAGCCGTCGGATTAGGAGACGGGGCTAGAGATGCAGGAAGTAAGGCAGTGTTATCAGGAGGAGTGGGAGCTAAATGAGCAGCTATACTAATAGGCATGCCAATAAGGAGCTAACCATCAGGCGTACGGTCAGGGGTATGAGACAAATAGTATTGTACATCGCTGGGATTAGCATCCAGAAATTTGGCAAAGTCCTTGTCTCCTACAGGAATTTGGGGGATCTCACTGGTGTCCATAGGGTTCCCTATAGAATGTGAAGGGGGTGATTCAGGCAAAGACACAGAGCAGGCATGTGAAACCATGGCGGTGGCTTGCTTCCAAGTGATGACAACCATGGACAAGAACACACAGGAAAGTTTCAATCTATCAAGAACAAAAACAACCTCAGAATGATGAATTTGGCAAGTTGCTGGTTTGTCAGGGGCTGATGAAGACAGTAACCGATATCGGTTTACTAACCGGTGTCGGTCACAGAGCAAACGACGTCGGTCCCTTAACCGATGCCGGTGTCAAAAGTCTAGGATAAGAAGATATAAAAGGCTGCTAATTTGATTTTTAGCAACGTTGAGTATATTTGTCAACTTATTGATCACAGAAGACAAAGTATGACAGAGAAAACAGAATTTGAAAACAAGCAAGATGCACACACAAATCCAGAGACTAATCCTAGGGTTAATTTTAGTTATCATGGGCTTATGCCTTTAGACGTAAGATGATGTCAGATCCTAAACAACAAGACCTAGGGGAAATGTCAAGTTTGTTTTGGCTTATAAGGTTACCTCAATCGGGCGGAGGAATACCGCGGAAAATGGGGGGATGTTTGAGCTGTTGTGTTAATTGTGAAGTGATTCGGTATGTGTTGTGCAGTGAAACTAGGGTTAATTTCCTGTCAATACCGTGGATATCACCCCCACGTGTACGACCTGTTACTTAATCTATGTTCACTAGAATTGAAGAACAACAAGCAGGAATGCAATGCATGTGTTTTAAACCCAAATCGAAAATTATGTTCGATGAAGCAAGAGAAAATGACTTTCACTAATGCGAAACTAGGAAAGCAAGACAAATTCTTTACGAAATATATAACAAAAGCAGCAACAGCAAGTATGCTTCCTAAAATGAAAAATAAGCAAGAGAAAGAAACCCAAAATGGGTCCCACTGGGCGTGCCAAAATGTTTCACTCGGAATGACTCGTTCCTATAGAAACAGATGAGGTTAGGGTTAGGAGGAATACCTGTAGAATGTCGAGATGGTGTGCACATACCGTAGAGAAAGATCAGGCTGATTGCGAAGAACTCCTTTTTGTCTTGGAAGGACTACCTGCAAATAAGAACACAAGACCACAAGATTTTAATTAGACAATAAATGAGGGAACTACCTTGGGCCCAGGAAATATAAAACTTCCTTTCGAAGGTGGTCAGTTCCCCTGCTAATATGAATTAACACAAAAGACTGTAAGATATCAATTAAGTTGTTTCGTTGAACTGGGTAGAGGAAAGGCTGGTTTTCTGGTTTTGATCAGAGGAACCGATGCCGGTTACTGATAACCGATGCCGGTTACTGATAACCGATACCGGTGGGTTCTAGGATCTTCTTGGTAGCTATGGTGTTTGTAAGGCTGGTTTATGGATGATATTAGGAAATGAGATGATGAGGGATAAAAGAATGACAGTTAGATGCAATGGCACGTTGGGTAGTGGATTCAGAAACAGATTTAGGAGGACTGAGATTCAAGAAGCATAAGAAATGTTATAACAGAGGACATGCAAGATGTGACTTACTGGTTTTGACCAAGATGCAAGGCTGATCTCCTTTGCTGTGAACACTTCTGGTATTTCCACTCGTCTCTGCTCTGTCAAGTGAAGATCTGGACTCTGTTCCTCGCTCGCAATGCTCTTTGTTGATCCAGAAATCCTTTGACTGATCTCTAAAAATGAAATTCCGATCCGTTGTTTTGGTTTGGGGAGCCCATTTATAGGGAACCGATGGCGGTTACGTAACCGATGGCGGTTGAGTAGGAACCGGCATCGGTAAGGAAAAAGTAGGCTATTTTTAGTAAAATAGCCCACCTTCCCTGCTTTTCTCCCGAGAGATCAGTTGCAGGCTTGGTCAAGTGGCTAGAAGGTCAGCTTTGGGTGCGAGTAAGGAGGCATTAGTTATGGATGTGAGTCTCGACCAAGTCATGGGTCTTAATTAGGTTAGTTTAGGGTTAGGGCTAGGTCATGATGAGGTGGCAAAGTGAGGGTGGCGGGTAAGGTGATGTGGATTTATCAATTATAAGGTAATTAATAAATAATTGTGTAAGGTTTAGGTGATGAGGTTAGATTGCGAGATGAGATGCGGGTCACAAGGGGTCGTAAGACACAAATTTGGTGTCTACAGTACCTTACTAAATATCATCATTTCCTCAGAATTCCTAAAGTATAGAGGTAGTGTATAAGTTCAACCCTATTTTGTAACTTTAACTCCCCCAACATGTAAAAGTAAAATAATAATAATAACCATGAAGGTACATATGCAAGTTATGCATCCTATAACGAAATTTCATCTTCTCTAACTAGAAGGTATTTCATAACACACAACATTACCATAGCCATCTGTGATGATTACTAAAACCATCATCAACAGAAACATGATAGCGTACCAACATGTAAAATGAATTACAACATTACTCAGCTTATGGCTATGTGGCAATAGGAGCCATTACGATGTCATGCATACAATTGTGCACATGTATGGATACCCTTTCGGCTATGTGTATGTGTCCACAGTAGTACACGGGATAGCGTAGTGGTACCAGATACCACACTACTCGTAAATTATTTTAATGCTTCAATTCATTTTAAGAAAAAAGAGAATAAGGGATTGAGAGGTGTTACAGTTGTGGAGAACATCGAGAAAATCCACAAGGTCTAACCAAATAATTACAAAGGCTGGGAGAGCTCCCTCTCATCCATTTTCATTCATCTTTCTTTCCACGCCTCCCATTTCTCTTCATCCTATGAGGTCGTGCAACCATGAATTCATTACCACCAAGGGATCATCCCCTCATCCATCTCTAAACCACTCATGCTAGTAATAAATGGATTTAAATTCAAAATAAGAGGAGCATATGGTGAGAGGTGATACGAGCTCAGGAAGATCATGTTACCAACTAAGCTGAAAAAGAAGCTACAGAAGTTACCTCTGTTTTTCCTCCCCACAAAGCATCTCCCCTGAAAAAATCCTTATCAACGGGCTTCATTCTGCAAAATGAAGCCACATATGATGGAGAATTTATAGATTCAAAAACCATCATATCAAAGCATAAAGATTTGACAGAGGAGGAATAAGATAAGATCAAGTGCTTATTAGATTTTGGGGAATGGCTCAATGAAGAAGGGATTGTGGAAATAACAATCTTCACCACTTCATCAACTCTACAACAATGGCAGCCTCCCGCTCATAACAGCTCCCCTTAGACTAATCCTAGGACTCTAGAAGAAAGTATTATTGAGAGATTTTTGCTTTCAATCAAAGATCTTGGATTCACCGGAAAAGCTATTAAAAATGGAGAAGGAGAAGATAGGGATGAAACTCGTCAAATAATCCTACAAGGAAACCCTGTTCCAAAAAATATCATCCAGAACCACGGTAAGGAACATAGAATCAGAATGAATCCCACCAGAGAATGGTCCTCCTCAAGACCAAGGAAAACTTTCGTACCTATCATGCTCACTATAGAGCATGAGGATGATTTTCAAGACCCCGAGGGTCAGCTACAACACCTCCAACCAAAATATGAACAAGAGGAGGTATGCATAATGTTCATTGATACCACGGGTGGAAGAGTGAATGTTAATTTTTCACTCTTACTACCGGCCATGTCACTAGCCAAATTGATTGCATGGCTGCATTTTATAAGAAAAGGAAGCTATTTTTCCTTTCCTGATTCAGGTTTCATTTAGCATGCATCAATTCAGTTAGATTAGGAGTAGGAGTAGATTTTCTTTCAGCACAATAAGTTCTTACACACACTCTACATGACTCATTTGAGACATGTATGTTTTGTATTTTGTATAGGCCTACACTTATCTCACTCTATTAGGAAGGAACCAGATCTTATGAAGACTCTGACTCAATTAAGAATCAACAGTTAGCTGAGGTGGTTACAAGCTTCACTTCGAGAAAATACAAAGAAACTAAAATCAGCCACAGGATTCCATTGGCCATCTTTTTAAGTTTCTACTCTCATAAAAAATTAAACTTACTAAGTTTCATTATAAGAGTAGGAAAGAGAAAGAGTCAAACAGAAATTATGAATGCTCCACAGAAAGTTGAAAGGGCCATAGGCTCCAATTTGGAGTAGCTTCGAAACGTAGTATCAGACCGAATTGATAGCAATAAATCATGGGTTCTTTTCATTTCATAGGCTAATGGTCCCAGTGAGTCACCAAACTATTATTTTAAAATCCACAAATATAAGATTTCTATGTTTTCAAATCCTATTCAAAGTCAAATCCTCGCTGAGAAGAAAGGACTTAATCACAACACACACAGAGACGAGAAGCCTACGGACGCTGCCAAGTGTCAAGTAGGCATAACTTTAGAAGTCAAAGGAGGGCACATAGTCTTAAAATCCCGTAGGGCTAACACATGGAGAAGACAAAGGAGTAGAAAAACAAGCTTGTGGATGGTGCCAAGTGTCCACCCAGCACTTTCCCAGGAGCCCTAAAGAAAAGTAGATTCATAAGAATGCGTGGGCCTTCCACGTGGATCTTGCAACAAATGGACTCCATTTTCTGAAGTAGGCTATAAAAATATGACAAACCATCCACCACGTATAAGTGATTTAGGGTATTATCTGTAAGATTTAATTCTCAAGAATTTTTCAAAAGATCGGAGGTGAATGGTCATTTCATTACAAAATAAATGCCGTTTGAATCAAGAGGTCGTTAACCAATGCATAAAGGGTCAAAATATCTAGTATGTAATAAATAGATGAAAGAGTTTCTTCTCAAAAGGTGAGTCCATCTCAAGGGATTCGGTTGCAGGATAATTAAGATGCATTAAATAGGCATGGATCTCACTTTTCTGAAGGGGCCAAATTGTGAGAAAGATTTGAGAAAATCTGTTTCTGTCACTTCATATCATTTATCATAATTGAGGGGCAGTTGGGAAGGAGTTTTAAATTTATATCTTACCTCCTCCTCCCCCTATAAATTTTAATCTAAGTTCGATGAAAGAGAGATGGAGATTTTTTAGTTAGATACTAGGAGAGTTAATCTTTTCTTTTTTGTCACAAGTCTCTATTTTGTAAAAGGCAGAGATCTTGGAACTCTAGCCTTCTACCTAGGTTTTGTAATAACAATCTTACATATTATCTAAATGTAATATTGTGCACAACTATTGGAGTGATATATATGCCTTGTGGTTTTTTCTATTCATCATTTGCATAGCTTTATTGTCTCTGATCACCTTTATTTTCATGTGGAAACTGTGCATCTCTCAATGCTATTACTATCCTCAAAGTTGTGCTTAAGTAGTTTGAGGCAGTGTTCTATTTGACATTTACTGACCTGTGGTGCATTTTTTCTACCCTTCTTCAGTTATTCACCATTTCCCTTCTCAGGAAATTGCAGTCTTGATTAAATCTCCTAGTAGGCTTGTTCAGTGCATCACCTTAGCTTGTTTTATGTTTATGTTTAATTCTTCTCACCCTTATCTCCCACTGCAGAGAAGAGCCAACTTCTTTGAAATATGGAGGTATCCTTAGGGAACATTTCCCACTAACCTAAGGATTCCCATGAATCTGACAGATCTATCCACCAAGGATGGTCATCAATGGGTTCTATGGGGGACAAAAATTGCACTTGGAGGAAGATAGGGGGCCCAACACAAATTAAAACATTCACTTAAGTCATAAAGTACACTTTTTAAGCCAATAATGTTATGTTTCTTCATTGGGAAAGAAACCAATGAGAGTGAGGAAAAATTTTGGAGTGAATTTTTACCTAAACATTTCTACAAGGGTGCATGGGGGGTTTAAAAGTGCACCTAAGAACTCATATGTTGCATCCGAACATGGTTTGGACTTGAAACTTGCTTGCCAAAATGTTTCCTTCACTATGGGGTCAAAAATTAATTAATTTTTGCCAAAAAAATATGAATATTCATGAAAACATGAAAATTAATCCAATGAAACCATTTAGAATACATGAGAATGATTTCTTCATATAGTTTTATCCATACATTCACTTTTTCTTCAAGATGTGAGCCGGTGAGAAAAATAGAAAGAAAGGTTTATGACCATCGCGGACTAAACCATACTATGTATCATGAATATTATTTAAAATAACCTAAATTGATATTTTTTTAGGCTCTTAATTCTTCCAATAATTTATATAATGATTATTTTAATCTCTACCGGGATCGGGGATCTTCACATGCACTATCAGGACAATATCTCAAAATACAAACACCATAATATCCAAAAACCTTTTACAATGTGATTTAGGACTCCTTATATTTCCAATTATTTATTGGTCACTTCAAAAATTACCTGAGGCTCCTGAACCAATCAAAATAAGATCACTATCTTTTTTACTCCTTTCATTTCCCTACACCGTGTTACAAGAATCCCGATGTTGCATAGTTTGTTCCTAAACTTGTTTTTCCTTGCATAAATTCCCTAAAATTCATCCAATGATATAATATATCTATCACACACTACTTGGAGGAATTATATATTATTGATACATCCCTGGGGGGCATTTACCATGTGTGAAAATCCTTAAAATAGGCCTTTTTTGGCCTAAGGGAGAAACTCCTTCAAAGTGGATAAAAAATAATCCATGAATTGTTTCCTACTAAATTACCTAGACATGAAACACAATTCAAAAATATATTTATCACATCCATATCATCAATTACGAGGCTTACATAGTCAGAAATGGGATGGAGGGTAGGTTTACGTTACCCAGTTCAGGGATTTTTGAGTGTGGGCTTAGTTGTCATGACAATGTTTTTTCCAGTTTTTCATGCTAGACATCCTACATGACAACAATTGGCTCTAACTTGGGGACTTAATTTAGATTGAACACGGTGAGAACAAAGTAAGTAGGAACCTCAGAATCCTAGGAGATAATATAGAACAATGCCTTATCCATAACCTTATCTATTGGGAAAAAATAGTCACCATTAAACTCACACAAGTAGGGGACAAGAAAAACACATGACAGAAAGGGAAACACATGAAGCAGAAGGGAAAAACACCACAAAATAGTGAAAAACAAAACATATCTAAATCACCTATGATACATGTGAGGGAAATCCTTCTTTTTATGTAGTGTTTCTTCTTGGAATGTGTTACTCGAATATGGGAAACCACAAATGACGATGTTCTATAAAAAAAAATTCACTAGTTCAATGAAATAATAACCCTCAATTATTTATAATTTCTAGTGTTGTTAAATCCTCTTCTTTATTTATTGATTCTGATATTTTTTTATCTTTCATCCCAATATTATCATACATATGGTTCTCAATTATATCAACCTCATCACATTTATCATTAGTATCATTCTTGAGCATTTGGTCTTCACCTATCCGGTGCTTCATGGTCATTACCCCTATGGTATGATTCTCTATAGGAACTTTGAATTATTCCATATCATTAATGGACCCTTGCTGAATTCTTAGTTGATCAATATCATCTTCTTTCTTATACATTGTCTCTTCAAGGATTTCATGGGATGTAATGAAATCCTCTACGATAGATACATTATTGTCATAGATGACACTAATGAGAGATTTAAACATATCATTTTATTTTAAATAATATTGTATATAATCTTAGTCTCTGAAATGGACATAGAAAATTTCATCTCCACATTGATGTGCATCAATGGATGTTTCAAGAGGCTTATTGAGTTCATCCTTTTTATTTATCTCATCATGATACTTTTTTATTTCAACTGAAAAAATATAATTGGCCTCATACATGTCTTGCATATCCATGTCTTGAGTTAAGAGTTCAAGACTTAGCTGAGGTTCCTCCGTTGCATCTACAACCTCTAAGATATTTTACAATGCCATTTTCTTTGACTCTTCTAAAGGATCATTGAGAACTATCCTTGCTCCTTCATGATCAACATCCTCTATGAGAGTCTTAAAAAATTTACTATCCGTACATTCATCATCAAGGAAATATTATTCTTTAAATGGGAAGGAGAAAACTTCTTCTTCATCATCAAATTGATTTGTTGATTTTTCATGCCTAGATTGATTAGTAACATCCTAATATATACCCAATGGAAGGGGTATACTTGTAATAATCAAGAAAGGAACTTCTCAATCTTCCTCTGAGGCTACAAAGTAATTCTAGTATTTTGATTCTTGGCATACACTTTCTTCTTGCAAGCTACCTTCTCTCTGAATAGTCTATTTCATCTTTCTGATAGGAAGAAAATTCATCACAATTTTTACTGGTATTGTAGTATACAACCCATCAAAATATCCTGCTAAGCAAGATGCCATATGCAGCTGAAATGTCTACCACAAGTATTTTGGGGCTAAATTTTTTATCTGAACAATATACGAGGGTCACCTGAGTATTTTTAACTTGACCAATTAGGGGAACTTCCTTGGTCTCCATATAATAACACCGATCATTGGAAGGTGTAAGGGTGAGGACAAGGGATTTTGTAACTTTCAAGGGGCATGTCATTATCCGAAGCTTCAAAATCAATGATGCAGTTGTTCAGTCTATACCCATTGATTAATAAGGCAAGGTATAATGGTTCTATCTTCTCAAAGGTGGAGGTTTTGGAGGAAAGATAGTTTTAGGATATGGTGTTGCTAGGATTAGTACTTATAGAAGGTGGTTTAGAACTATTTTCTTAGATGAATTGAACAATCTTTTTAAATTGCTTAGGATGAGTTCTTAGATATTCATATTCAAAGATATGGATTTTATCTTTTCTGATATGGTCAATGATATCAAAGTGGGAATCATAGGAAGTGGAATTTTTGGAGGAAGCAGTAGCAATGGGAGGTTAAATACTCTTAGGAAGGGCATTATTGGCACTTTTACTCACATTACTAGAATTGGTGGAAACAACATTAGGAATTGACTTTCCAGGAGAGCAAGATAGAGACTTATTTGGAAGAGGAGATTTGGCTTTGGAAAAGGTGACCTTGGGATTATTATTTTTTGATCACATGGGAGAGGGTATAAGTGATCCTCCTTTTGTTGTTTTATTTTTTAGAGTCACTAGTGGAGGGTTCTTTGATTTTTCTTTATCATTATTAGATAGGTCCTCTTTCATTTGATCTTTGGAATGGGTGAACACCAAATAGTTATAGGCAATCACAAATTCTTCTTCATTAGCTAAATATTCTAAGTACTTGATGTTCGCACATCCCACCTCTTCTTCATCATCCTAAGTTGAATAAGATGTTTGGGTAGGTAGAGCTTTTGAGGCAAGCTTTTGGGGTTATCCAATAATCCAATTCCTATTCTTATTTTGAAGAGGAATATTTTGGACCATTTTTTATTTATTTCATTCAATTAATTTTCCAATTTTTGCACAAGAGATTCAGTGGTACATTCCTCATAAAATTTGTCTCTTTTCTTTCTATTTGGATTTTTCATTTTTATAGACAATATTAGATCATCGTCAATCTCAATTGCATCCTCTTGGGAAAAATAAAGTCTACGAGGTTGACATCTTCATAAGATGAATCCAATTTCAAGAGGTTATACATTGATGAAAAACCTCTTAAAATTGTCCATGGATGGTGAAGCCTCTATCAATATTTTGTGGAATAACCTGTTGAAACGGGCCATGAAGTATCTCATAGTTTTGTTTTATTATTTCCTCATTTACACCAAGTGAACGAGGAGGTCTTGGAAGTCTTCAGATGATTTGAATATTTATATGAAATTTTTTTGAATGTCTTCCCAAAATGTTATGGAGCAGGAGGGAAAAAGATAAAACCATTCCATTGATTTTTCCTGGAGTGATTCCATGAACAATCTCACAATAACATATTTGTGTTTGATTCCAAGAATTTCGCATGATGTGCTAAAGGTAGAGATGTGTTCTTTGGGAAATTATGTGCTATCACCTTTGAACTTTGAAAATTTATTGTGGAAACTTATTTGTAGATAATGAAGAGGAGGTACAAGAGAAAGTGGAACTGTATTCCTTCGCCATGGAAAAATTGGTTGGGGTATTTTCCCCTCTTTATCCATTTCTTATTCATCTTCTTCTTCTTATAGAAATTCAAAGTTCAATGGTGGGTGGAGGGTAGGAGAATCAAGAGGATTTTTAGGAGTATTAGTAGGATTTTGGATAGCATTTCTAGGAGTACTACTTGATGAATTAGATGTGGATGAAGCTTGAGAAAATTAGTATGGATTATGTCTGACTTTTTCTTGTTGCTTTTGCAAAGCCTCAAAAGTTGTGTCAATAATTCCTCTTACTCTATCCAATCTAGTATATATTATTTTAGCCATTTTTTGAGAAAACCTAAAACAATAATATGAAGGGACACTTTGGAATATGAAGGGTCACTTGTAGAACCCCATAATGGATTTTTTAGCAATGGATTTCATTTTTTTTTTGTTTTTTAATTTTTTAATTTTTTGGTTTTTGAATTTTTTTAAAGGATTTTTTGGTTCATATATTAGGTGCATAATATGCAAAATATTCCCCATGGTGGGCACAAAAAACTATTAGAAAAATATTTTTCCAAGTGGGAAAATTGGGTTCTCTCACCAACAGTGTGTGGGACTAAGTCCCTCTGCTTGAATGGGGTAGCTCCCTTTATTGAAAACAAGAAATATTTACACTATTATAACAAGTGGGGTGGGTATTTTGATTGGGCATCACATAAGAGTACTTCTCTACATGAATGGCCAAAGTTCTTGTAGATTCTTCAAGGGAGAAAAATTCTTGAAGGAGATGTGTGAAAAGAATAGCAAAGGAGGTTTTCCATAATAAATAGTATAAAAAAAATTATTGATTAAAACCAGAATATATCCATAATTTCAATGAGAATACACCATCCATATAGAATAAGGAACATGATATAAAAAATAAAAAGTCTAAATGCATATATATTCAACAAGTACATGTGTTCATGGAGTGTAGTTGAGATGGAGAGGAAACATAGGAAAAGGAGTTAGAATAAATTTGATTAATTTCTCCTAGAAATAATATGGGAGCTAGTAAACAAGAATAACCATCCTTTGAAATGAGGAGGATCTCCCAATTTTTATCTTCATAATGTAACTCTTCATATTCACATGTGAATATTTGACTTAAAGTGCAACTATGAAGAAAAAGAACTTTAATTGACTTAAGTCACTTTTTACAAATTTCTTCTCAATGAAGAAATAGAATTATAGAGAGAGAAATAGAGAAAGAGAGAGGTGATAAAATCCAAGATCGAATGAAGAAGAATGAAGAATCCCTGATTTTGAAGAAGATCTACTCCTGTGTGAAATGATTTAATTTAATGATGAAATATGGATCCTTGAACTCTTTTGCACCATAAGAAACCTCTTTTTGAATGATCAAAAATTGTATCCCACTAGGTACTTTGAGTGAAGAAGTGAGAAGCACTTGATTAGTAGACCACTATAGTAAATGAAGGATGTCTTCACACACTTTAACAAACCATGAAAAACTTCCATTCCTTCTTTACCAATCATGCATATGAATGATAACTTGAAACAATTGCTTGTACAATGAAAGTGTGATGATTCTAACTCCTTGAGGTATTTGATGGCTAAAATAAGGAACTAATCCACATGAGTTATGATTCATCTTTCACACCTCTAAAAGCATGAATTTTTCATTAAAATTCCTACGAGGAAATCTCCAAAGATATGTGTTATCCCAAATTTATCCCCAGATTAATTTGCATAACTCATTAAAAATGGACTTAGCCACTTTTAACAGGTCTAGGATGGTTAATTGGCCATCAAATTACCTTTTCCAAATGCACCATATGTTGGCATTAAAAAACCCATGAGAGTCTTAGCTAATTAATTGTTGGGTTCTTTTCAAGAACCGACTAATGTTCATTTGCTTGTAAAAAGAGCTACATTGCCAAACACTTCATGTTCCTGTGATGGAAGGGATATGTGGTAGTATTTTGGGTTTGGAGTGAAAGCAAAGTACACGAGGTCAACAGGGATACATGGAAACAAATTTTTAAGCCAAAATTTTCTAATTCAATTGAAGATAAAATTTGTAATGTGAATCTAAAAAATTTGACAAGTATGATAGCCCAAAGTTACGTGGAGATTTTTTACCGGCCCTCCTTTCATAGTCTAAAAAATCGAAGGTCTAAGAAAAATCTAACAAGTTGTGAAAATGAAAAGTACATGGAGCTTTCCTATTGGCTCACACTTCACAATTGTCAATCAAGAGATTTAAAAGTTCTGACATCATGAAAGGCATGGGCATTACCCATTAGATAATGTTTTGTAGTGGGATGAAGAAGATAAAAGAAATAATGACATTGCAAAGTGCATGGAGATTTTGCGTTGGCTCAAACTTTGGAATGATTAGATGATACTATAAAAAAAAACTTACAACTTGAGGTGTGTGGGATGATCTCATTGGATGGAATTTCATAAGATACAGAAGAGGTTATCTAAAAAATAACATTGTGAAGAGTATGGAGCTTCCTTACTAGCTCACACTTCACAATGGTCAGTCAAGGGATTTAAAAAGGGTAAAGTGCAAAGAAATGTGGATCCTTCTCATTGGCTCACATTTCACAGTAGCCAAATTTATAAATCAAACGGAAGACAACTTGAAGGAGCATGGAAATTTTCTATTGGTTCCTGTTTCTAAAGTAGTAACCAAGAGCTAAAGGATAGTCTAACACCATGAAGAAGCATGGCATGATATTATTGGCTTGTATTTATTAATACAACAAGACTTCATAAATACAATGCAGACCCGCTTATAGAATCCAAAGGGAAAAATAAAGAAGGGAATGGAAGTAAGCCCGACCTCGTGAGCCAATGAAGGAAAAACATATGGCAAAGAAAAAATCGTTGCACACATTAGAAGAGGGTAATCCCAGAGCTAATCAAATGCTGCCACTTGTCACTCTCCTATTCATCCTGATGTGTAAATATTCAAATGATGATATCTTTCGATTCCCTGCTCCAAGTCACAAAAAATTGGTATCATTGGAAATATCTCCTCAAACACTCTAATTTGGCATCATGAGAGTCATATTTTGAAGGTTTTTGGTGAGAGAAATGAGGAAAAACAGCTCAAGCATTAATGAGCAATTATAGATAGCTCAACCATACAAATTGATGGAGTATGGGGCTCTTACCTTCTCCTACAACGCAAAAAGGATGTAGGCAATGGGTTTGAATAGGGTGCCCATGATTATTTTCAGAGCTTATGCATGATTATTGGTGGTTAAATTTTGAAAATAAATGCCCATATTTTTCCCTCTTCTCTCTCTCTATTCTGTTATATATTGTAAATTGATGCACATCTCTAATGATGGATCTTTGTTGTAACGAAATTATGCCCAAATGGTGGAAAATTTCCCACAAGTTCTAGACCTCTAGTTTGGTCTCTGCAATGTATTTCTCACCTTCTGACATGAATTTAATTGAATTATACATATTTTAGGAAATATATAATCTTTTTTCTAGCACATTTGTCTTTCCTAGTTCTTTTTATTTGCTTTTTTACCAATCTATTCTATTTTGGCACATTGTGTGTATCTCTTACTTGCAGTTCCATTTTTCTGTGTTGTCAATGTGAAACAAGGTTCATTCTACATGGTTCCTATCTATGGCACATATTTCTACCATATCTCCCATGTTTTCTCACTTTCCTTCCCCTTTTGGAGAGAAATAAAAAATATCTAGTGTTATCACCACCTATTAGCTTAGGATTTCCCCTTTCTACATCTTTCTAGATATTTCTCTCTTTCCTTGGTCCCTTGGGATGGTTAGTTAAATATTAGTTAGCTACATTTGCTTCCATAAGATTAGTGTTAGCATTAGGATTAGGTAGAGGAAGATGAAATTCTTTGGAGGTCTATCTCAATTCACAAGTACCACAACTTGGAGACAGTCCCATGTTAGCAAAAGGTAGGGATCTATAATAATTAAATCCTAGGGTGATACTTTTTTGTTATAAAAATTTTGGCACTCTTGGTGGGAAGATATTAAATCAATTTCCAACTTCATACCAACAAGGTTGATGTGTTCTTGATGTTATTCATCCTTTGGAGGTAGTTATCAACACATCTGATGACTCTAATGATTCATACAAACTCATTTTCTCATGTTTCAAACCTTTTTTTCATACCCTCATTAATTTCCATGCATCAATATTCTCGTGGGTCTCCAAGGAGCTATTCTATTTTCACATTTTAGTTCCATCCCTCTCCATTTGTAGAAGTGGTATAATATCCCCAAAATAGCCCTAAAAGACTTTCCTCTCTTTCATGGAAATATAGATCAATATCATATTGATCACATCTAATACATAGCTAACCAATGTGACATTCAAAATATCACAGAAGAGAACATTTACCTTAGACTCCTAGTTTCATCATTCAGAGGCAAAGAAAAATATTGGTACAATAATTTGGCTCCACAAACCATTTCAACATGGAATATGTTGGGAGAATAACTACACAACTGATTCAAGTAGGATACATATGTCATTTTCCTCATGGAACATCTCATCAGAATAAATCAGGCTCCAATGGATTTTATGCCTAATTTCAACATCTAATTTATAAGGACTTGACATAGAATTCCTCAAGAATTCAGACCTTCACAAGGTATGAAATTATTTTATTATTTAATGTCCTTTGATGCTAATTTGGTTGTATTAATTCAATGCCTAGTAGGCAACAATATTCCTCAAGATTTTTCCATTGCATCATAAGATGAGACGATGCTCATTTAGGCTGGAAAAAGAAAATCCATCTTTGTTTCTACAATTCTTCCCTCATCATCTCAAATAATTCCCTCCCCTTGTGCTATAAAATAAAAATCCATTGTTCCCTTCCAAGATTAGGAATATTCTTTCTTAATTTCCCTTCATATAATGTTCTAAAAGTTTATTATACCAAAAGGATTCCCTATAAGTTGTAAAATTCCCTCCCATTTCCACCCAAGGCACTACAAAAATTTCCTAAACCATGCACTAATATTTTCAAAAGTTGTGGTATTTCATATGTTGTCCCTACCTTTTACCCAACACTCACTAAACAAATTTATTCTATAATTTTGGTATAATGGGATGTTTTATATGCTTTTGGAGAGAAGGAGAAGCCCATACTACACTCTAAACAACAAGTCTTGAGGCAGAATCATGCATTTTTTTGGAGAAATAAAATCAACAGAGTAGGGAGTATGTTTCGGAGGATCATTTGACTTCTCTAATTGATAAAATCAGGTTTTCTTGAGCATAAAACATATCTACAAAATAATGAAACAAATCACCATCCCCTTGTTTATGTCTCTTCTCCAACCAATTCTACCAAAGAATATTATTCCATATTTGTTGAAGATTGGTCTGCTTCAAATTGGGAGGATGAAAGGATCTGGAATGTGTAAAAGAAGGTACTGGATGTCAATAAGAATTGGGTAGATGTGAAGGATAGGGTAGGAAAAAGTGTTTTTTAACACTAATGGAATCCAAGGCCTTGAGGAAGAATGTTTAGAAAGTGATAAATATGTTTTAATGGAATTTAATTATTGTCATTTCTCTGTGTGTTTAGAACTCGTTGCACTTTTGAAAGGTTGCAGTGTTACACCAAAATAATCATTAGTAGCTGTAATCAACCAGGAAGTGCCTCAAGATCTTAAGAAGATGAGTTTGATATCTCTATATTTGTGTTTGAGGAATTAGAGCATGAGGATACATGGGTATTAACAAAGATGTTAGTGCAAGAGAAAATAATATCAATTCTATAAAATCTTGCAGACATCCACCATGAAGAGGAAAGTGTCTAAACCAGCTCCATTAATGGAGTTAATTATAAGGAAGATGGGAAAACCAAAAGGATCAGGCCTTTCCCAATCAAATATCTAGGTAATCTAGATCCAAGAGGATATTTGCAGCTGATCATGCTCACTTCAGAGAATGAGGAAGATCATCAAAGTACCGAACATCAACCATAATGAATCCAACTAGATGTAGAAATAATTGAGGAGGTCTATGTTTTATTTGTAGCTGATAATTTGAAGAAGTAGGGAGTGTGGATCATGTTTACACTTCTACCATGTGATTTTTTTTCCAAACAAATCACATGGCCACATTTTATAAGACATGGAAGCTATTTCTCCTTGGTTTGTTTTAGGATTTGTTTATCTTATCATTTATTTGCTTAGAGTATGTTAGTGTAGGTTTGTTTTCAGCAAAAAGTGCTTGTGCACACCATCTATGTCTTCCCTTGAAGAATGTATGATTTTCATGTTTTTATATAGTTTTTTGGGATTTTTTTTCTATTGCATAGTCCAAATCAATTCAAAAAGTGTTCATGGAAAAATCAAATTTTGGGGCATCTTTTAAAGTGCATTCTTTGGTCCCAAGAGATTAGTTGTAGTTCAGGAGCCCTTGATTCTACCTTGGTTAAAAGTGAAATGTTTTGGGACATTTATAAGGTGAATCAAAACTCCCAAGAAATTATCTTCAAGAGTAGAGCAAGGTATCTCTAGATCAGCCCGAGCAGGTTTAATGGTTGAATCATATAGTTGGAGTAGTTTCAAAGCTTCATTTGTAGCTCCATAGATCAATTTCATACAATTCCAGTTTGTTCCAAGTTCATAAAAGCTCAGGGGTAAAATAATTTCAATGTTTTGATTAATTTTTAAAGTTTTTGGGCTTAAATCCATGATCAATGGATTACATAAAGGATTCTAGACAAATTTAGTATGAAAATTACCCTTGGAGGTTGATAAACTGTTATCCCAAATTTACACCCTAGGTTAATTTGGATAACTCGTTAAAAGTGGACCTAGACATTTTTAACAGGTATGGGACAGTTAAACGACCATAAAATTTCTTTTTCCAAATGCACCAACCATTGGCATTCAAAAACCCACAGGAGACTTAGCCAATTCATTGGTGGGTTCCTTTTAAGATCTGAATAATGTTCATTTAGACGTTAAAAGAGATACACCACAAATCAATTTAAGCGCATACGATACAAAGGTATATGTGGAAATATTTCAGGTCTGGAGTGAAAATAAATTCAATGAGGTCAACAGGGTGACGTGGAAATAAATTTTGAAGCCAAAAGTTTCTAAGTCCACTAAAGATAAAAGTTACGATGTGAAGCCAACAACTCGGACAAGTCTAACATCTCGAAGCTATGTAGAGATTTTCTATCGACCCTCCTTTCAAAATTTGAAAAAATGTGATGGGCTAAGGCAAGTCTAAAAAATGTTGACAATGTGAAGTGCATGGATATTTCCTATTGACTCACACTTTATAGTTGTTATTCAAGAACTTAAAAAGGTCCAACATCACAAAATACGTGGGGATTCCCCATTAGAAAATGTTTTGCAATGGGTAGAAGAAGATAAAAGAAAGACTAAAATTACAAAGTTCATGGAGCTTTCTCATTGGATCACACTTCACAATTGTTAGATGAGACTATCAAAGAATATGACATCCCAAGGTGTGTAGGATGATCTCATTGACTAAAATTTTGTAAGAGACAAAATTTTTCATCTAAATTCTTGACATTGTGAAGAGCATGGACCTTCCTCATTGGCTCACACTTTGCAATTGTCAGTATCAGGCTTTAAAAAGGGTAAAGTGCAAAGAAATGTGGATCCTTTTCATTGGCTCACATTTCATGGTAGCGAGAGTTTATAAATCAAAGGAATGACACCCTGAAGAAGCGTGTAAAATTTTTATTGGTTAAGGTCTATAAAGGGGAAACCAAGAGCTAAAGGATAGTATAACACCACAAAGAAGTGTGGCTTATTGGTCCATATTTATTAATATAATAGACTTTCATAAAGCTAAGTAAAAACCACTTGCAGAAACTTAAGGGAAAAGGAAAAGAAAGGAAAGGAAGTAAAACCCGACCCCGCAGCCAATAAAGGACTGATGTATGGAAAAGACAAAAGTGTTACACACATTGGTAGAAGGTAATACTTGATCTAATCATATTTTGCCACTTATCACTCTCATGTTCATCCCAATGTGCAAATGTTTAAATGATGATATCTTTTGATTCCCCACTCCAAATCACAAAATTAGTATCATTGGAAATATCTCCTCGATAACTCTAATTTGGCATCATGAGAATATGATTTTGAAGTTGTTTAATGGGAGAAAAGAGGGAAAAATAGTTCAAACATTAATCATAAGTTGTAGATGGCTCAACCACACAAGTTGATGAAGTATGTGGCTCTTACCTTCTCCTATAAGAAAAAGGGACATGTAGAACGGGTTCAAATATGATTCCCATGATTATTTTCTAAGTTAATACATGATTAGTGGTGGTTGAAGTTTGAAAATAAATTCCCTTATTTTACCTCTTCTCTATCTCTCTCTATCTCTTAATTATGTTTTATATTGTAAATTGATGCACATTCCTAATGATGGCTCTTTGTTGTAATGACACTATGCCCAAATGGTGGCCAAATTCCCATGAGTTCCAAACATCTAGTTTGGTCTCAACAATGTATTTCTTGCCTTCTACCATGATGCTGGGAATAATTTTACCTTAGGGGTTTGCTTTATATTTCAAAGGGGTAAATCTTTACTCAACCTCAGTATAGTAGGGTTTACAAGATACCTGCAGATGATGGTGGTGGATGTTGATTGTGTGCTCCATGAAGAATGGATTAAGCTTTTGTTCTGACAAGAAACCTGCAAGCAAAAACACTACACAAAATGAGATTAAAAAATATATGGTAGATTTCCTGCAAAGGCCAGTCCCTGGAAGTCAATGGAATTCCTTAAAAGTATGTCAATCCACATTCAAGAAATTAATCTCATGATGATAAAATGAATTGATAACATACAATGAAATGATAACTAATAATACAAAGGAAAAGGGACAGATGGATTCCAAGGTTATGTGTTGGTCTAATGGTGGTTCCTAATCTAAAGGGATTCAAGGAATCACAATAGGGCTCAAAGGATCAAAGGTTTGGACATGTATGTGCTCACAAAGGTGAGTGGGATAAGGTATGTGGTATGGATAAATAATTAAATATTGCAGATGGATTAGAGGATCTTGAAGAGACTTAATGGAAACTTGCGAAGGAAAAGAAAATAGTAAGGGTTGAGCTCTGGACATAAGAGAGACAATCATATTTTAAAATAGGTTTGAGAGAAATGGATCTTTGGCAATTTAGTGAATCAATGGAGATTCAAGGAATCACTCGTGATTCATGAAAATGTGTACAAGATGATAAAAAACCGGATAGCTTGACATAAATGATCAATTAATAAAAGAGACAGATAATGATATTTAAATAAGGATGTTTACCTGGTTGCAGTAGATAATCAATGCTGGAAAAGGATGAGATTGCTGGAGAAGTGAAGCTTAAAGGTGTTGATAGAATATTCGTAAATTTAAACTCCTGAACAAGGATAATATCATAATCTCCAGAGATGAAGTAGGGATCTAGAAGAGTATGTATGTAATAATATTTCCTTGAGGATGCTTGGAACAATGTCCTCTCAAAGGCTGAGTCCGGGTGACTATAAACATAGGAGAGGAGTTTGTAAATGTGTTAGAAGAAAGATACAGATAATGCATTGAGTTGATCTCTTGGATATATCAATGGCCCCCAAGATAATAAGAGACAAATTAATTGAAGAGGGATATAGTGTAGGAATACTATTTTTAAGATCTCTTGTCGAAGGGCAAGTCCAAAAATGATCATCTGTCCACCCCAAGATGAAGGCATGAGACTCGTATTTATAGATGTAATAAGAGAGAATCATTGGCGATTACATGTATTTTGAGTTTGGGAGGATTAAATTTCTATTTTGAACTTAAGTGGTTAGGGATTTAGGGGAATCATAGCTAGACAAGTTAGATAGGTCGAGTGGAAGGTTTAGAGTAGTTAGGATAAGGTAGAGATAAATTAGAAGATTACCTAATTCTAAACTAGTCCTAACTAGTGAAGAGTGGGAGGTGGTTATGGGTATAAATTAGAGGTAGTTAGGGTAATATTTATAGAATTTTTATTATTAAAATTATTTATAACTAGTGAGTTAGGATGATTCGTCATGGGGATAAGTGATAATTGGTTAGGATTAATATTTTTATAAGGTTTAGTTAAACTAGTTATAACTAGTAAGTTAGGATGAGTGAGGTGTATGGGCGAAATTAATTAATTAATTACTTATTTAGCCACGGGAGGGGTAATATGACCTAGGAAATGTGATTTCATTTAAATGGTGTGATAAAGAATTTAGTTAAGTTTATGGAGGGTATAGGTTTATAAGTATATAACCTAAGGCAAAGAATATGCTAATATGTTAATTAATGATGGAAGTGGAAGTATGTGAGTATGGAGATGATCTTGATGTTAATATAAATATGAGGGGTGGAATGTGATAATGAAGGGTTCCTAGTGGATGCCGACACTGGAATTAGTGGTGCTAATTTTAGGTGTCTATATTTTCCCCTTTTTTTGAGTGGTTTTGAGACAAGCCACGAGACAAAAATGAGATGTGGTAGATAAATGTTGTAGAATTACATTATGATATTATCCCCCTCAAACTGGGGATTGATGAAAAAGGGAATCAATCATGATATTGAAAGAGATAGATCGAAATATGCAAGGATAAGAGGATGATAGAGTGATGCCCTAGGATGAGGTAAAAACAATATGGGTTTCGTCATAAAATAAAGTGATAGGGGAACCAAAAGGTTCGTGTCTTAAAGACATGTGACTTTTAAAAATGAACATGATGTTTCAATAAGATCAAAGGACCAATAATTGATGTTTCCACAAAGGTAGGATTACGAGGCCAAGAAGTCAAGTGATAGGGGAACCAAAGGGTTTTTGTCTTATAGACATATGACTTAATGGTGAAAAAGATGATATAACGATTTGATGAGGTAAAAGGACAAGAAATTTATGTTTCCACAAAGGTGGGTTTACGAGGCTAAGAAGTCAAGTGATAGGGGAAACAAAGGGTTCATGTCTTATATGAATAAATGATGAAAAATATTATATGATGATTTGATGAGGTCAAAGGACAAGAAAGTGATGTTTCCAAAAAGGTGGGTTTACGAGGACTAGATGGGGGTCAAGAAGGTGATCAAGGATGTAGCACCCAAAGAGGTATTTGGTTGATAAATGTTGATTTTAATGAGTAGATGTGAAAACACAGTGACGTGTTAAGGATTGTGTTGATGTTGAGAGATAATAGATATTGTGATATATTTCGGTAGATTTTTTTTTGAGGTGGAAAGGTTGAAAACTGTTAAAGTTATACCTTAAGTATGATATGTACTTGATATTGATGTAAAATAATTTAATGTTTTTTCAAAACCATGGACAACAACGAAACATGGATTGATTTCTGCTATTGTATTTGATACAGATATGATGGGAAACAAAAAAGTTAACGCACTTGCACTTTTGGCCTTTAAAACAAAATTTAATAGATGACTATCAATGGGTAGTCACACTTAAGATATTAGATATAGGGATGAATGAAAATATATACCTTCCTAGGACATGAGAAGGGTTGACATATGTAGGTTGTGTAGGAAAAGAGGGTTCTCCTTTCAATGGTTTTATAGGGAAATGCTCCAGCTTTACATTTTTTATTTTGATACAAAATGATCGATGCAGGAATTTTTCTATAACGGGAAAGATGATTGATGTGGGAAGCTTTCCTAGGATGCTTTGACTTTAGGATTTTTTGATGTTGATCAATGCTGGAAGGCTTTTACATGGGAAGCCATCCTTTGAGGGCATGCTCTAGATTTTTAATTTTTGACTTTTTATTTTCATGAAGATGGTTGTCCTTCAAGGGATCAATCTATGAATTTGACTAGTAGTTGTCCTTCAAGGGATCAATCTATTTCTGTTTTTTACAATATGAAATTTGAATAGTTATCCTTCAAGGGATTAGTCTATTGATTTTGAATTTGATAAGAAGCATCCATATATATTTTTTACTTTATTTTGAGCTAAGGGAAAGACCCTAATAGGTCGTTTCAAGAAGGGGAGAAGAAATATGTACACACACTACACATGTGTACCCCAAGACATGTCTTTGGTTGGAAGACAAGGTGGATGGATGTAATGATTGCATGGTTCTTACTAAAGAGGAACTTGTCCATGTGAAATATGCGATGAATAGATCTGTGATGCTCATCTTTAAGGTGTATTAAGGATGGTGACATAAAACCACATCCTTTCAAATCATTACAATGATAAAATGGCTGGCTAATGATGGAATAAGATATTTGATGTGACTAATGTCATGATGTTCACTATGTTAACAGTAGAAAGGCCATAAGTGTAAGACATTCAAAGGTTTCCTCATGTTATATGGACCACTCTAGTTGAGGGAGAGCTTCCCATGTTTACTCCAAAGTAATGACATTTTTATTAGATTGATAGGATAGGTTGGTGAGGACGTGTAAAAGGGAAGGTATGTAAAGTAATAATTTCAAAGTCTCAGTAGATAGGAGCCTTCCCAACATAATACTGTGGATAGAAATGACATGTGTTAAAATGAATGATGTCCTGAGGATGATAGAATTTTTGGTCTTAATTAATCGAGTGTATGGTAAATCAAGGAGCCATTCACAAAGGAGCTATGGGAAATTTGGATGGGGTATGAGAAGACAATTGATAAATAAGGGAAGATGATGAATCTTTGGTTTTTATTTTTCTTTGTGTATGTTGATTTGTGGTTTGTATAGGTGGGTGAATTATACTAGTTTGAGATAAGGGACCTTCATTGGGATGTGATGAGAAGATGGATGAGGAAGATTTATCAAAATTTGGTTGAGGATGACCCCTTGGTTCTGTACATTTTTTTGAATACATTGTCAATGGCTTGGTCATATATGTTGATGAGGTTGACAGACCTTCAAGAGAATGTATGGAAATTAATGGGGCTGATAGACCTTCAATAGAAGGTGCTAATGAGATTGAGGGATTTTTAAAGTAGGTTGTTAATGAGGATAATGGCCCTTCAAAGGAAGGTGTTGATGAGATTAATGGACCTTCAAAGGAAGGTGCTTACAAGGATAATGGTCCTTCAAAGGAAAGCACTGACGAGATTGATGGAACTTTAAGGGAAGGTGATAATGAGGATAATGATCCTTCAAAGGAAGGTGTTGATGAGATATCAGGAAAAGATTTGTTGAGGATAAAATAAGGATGTCCCCCTTGTTCTACAGACACGAGTGAGGAATTTGACAAGGATGGAGGCATTAACAATGGATTAGAATGATCTTCTTCTAGGAAAATATCATTGATGAGAAAAAGACATTGAATTATGTCTTTTAATGCTTTACAACTTTTGATATCATGACCTAGGATTCTATGATAAGTTCAGGTTTCATTTTAATCATACCAAGAAGGTTTCTGAGTATGTGGATGAGGTGTTTTGATTGGTGGTAATGTGATAAGATAGACCTGTATGATTCTATCGAGGATATCAACGTAAGTTAATTTTGGGGGATTTGGATTAATGGACTTTAACCTTGACTTACGAGTGGGCTTAGGGGGACGTGTCTTATTTTTGGATGGGGGTGGACTCACTGATGTTTTACAGTGTTGGAACATCATAGGGACATTGTGGGGTTGATAAGAGGGAGAATATGACCCAAGAAAGGGATAACATGCATGATTGATAAGATTGGATGATGGATGAGGTCCTAAAATAGAGGAGGAGGGATGGTTGATGTATGAGACAGGATTTAATTTTGTACCATGATATTGAGCTAAAGGATGGGGTCCTACAATTGATGGTAAGGGTGGAACTGTAAAAGGATGAGGTCCAAAAATGGATGGTAAAGCTGAGACCTTAGATGGCATATGATTAGATTTTGTAGTATTGATTTTAGGTAAATGAGGGTGTCTTATGACGGATGATGAGGATGAGTTTGAAAATTTGATCCGTTTTGATTTCGTAGCATTTTCGTTAGATAGAGAAGAGGGACTTGTGTGAAATGAAAAAGGTGAGGCCATGAGTGTGATGGTATTTGACTATGTAGTGTTTTTTGTAGGGAAATGTTCTAGGCTAGAAGATAAGTGAGTATCTAAGGATATAATTGGGTCTGGTTCAGATGAGGGAGGTGTCATTTATGGATATGATTGAGGTGGATTACGTGAGTTTTATAATTTTTGGATTAATTTAATAAGTGATTGAATATCGAGATCTTCAATTACAAAGGCTTCTTTAGTAATTACTTCCAAGGTGGAATCTAAGGGTTGTGTGCAGGTGATGGATCATTGGAAAGTGGACACAGGTGATATCGATGTGTGAGGATCATTGAAAATAGGATATAGTGATTCTAAGTTTTCAAGAGGAAGCATTGGTGATGAAAGGGTCTTCTTATAGGGAAGATCATATGTAATATTGTTGATGAAGTGGCTTGAGGGATGTGTAGCATTTATAAAGACTAAAGCTATCCAAGGTTTTGGGTTAGGAAGACAAGTAATGTTATCATGTTTGGTATTTTCTTATGAATCATAGAAAGATATAGGGGAATCAGATAAAACATGTGTAGTCTCATCTGAATCATAGGAGGACTTAGGGTAATCAGATGAGATATGTGGAGATTTAGGATCGATATGGCCTTCTTCGAGGGATTGGATTTCTAATTTCCTAGCCATGGAGAAAGCTTCATTGAAGGTGTGGAATGTATGGATTTGAAGGGTGGATCATATGTGATGGGGACATGATTGGGTAAACAACTCATTTAATTCTGACTGTGGAAGTGGAAAAGACAATTGATTGATATTTATCTTCCATCTAGTGAAAAAGTCTCAAAGGGATTCATTTTTGGATTGTTTGATGGTAGAAAGATCAGAAATGGTGATTTTATGAGTAATGTTTATAGTGAAATGATCAAGGAATAACAGGGCTAGCTAAGTGAAAAAAATCAAAGAGTATTGAGGGAGGGAGTTATACCAATCCAAGGTAAGTCCCGTTAGTGACATAGGAAAGGTTCTAAGCATGACATCTTGATTGTGGATGATGAGATAATACAAATGTATAAAAGATAATATGTGTTGTCGAGGATCTTCCTGGCCATGGAACATGGTAAATTTAGGCAATTCCAAATGTGGAGGATAGGGCTTATATGGTACTGAAGGATGGATGGGATCATTACAAACCTGATCATAAGTGAGGACTTGTTTGGATCATTTGGTAGTGGTTTCTAAATTGTCTAATCTATTTGATAGATCTTGTATGGAATCATTTGTAAGATTAAATGTGAAGGAATTGATGAGAGGAAATGATTGATTTGACTAATGAAAATGTGAAGTAGTTTAGTTTTGTAATATATGGGCTTGATATGGAGATTTATGAGGGGTAGCTTTAGAGGATATTGTTCGTGAAGTGGGTTATTATGGTGTAGGAATAATTTTAGTAATACTTTGAACATACAAAGGCTTAACCACAATATGATGAGGTTTTTAGGATGCATGCAAGATATGGTGGATGTATGATGTTTTGCGCTCTATGAATAATGTAATAGACTTCCTCTTCCTGGAAGTCAAAAACACTTACACAAAATAGAGTTAGTAAAATAAGATGGGCAATTTTTCTAGAAAAGGCCAGCCCCCATATGCACAAAGACTTCTTTAAGTGGATATCAACTTGCCTTTAAGACAATTAAGGTTTATTAATGGTAATTTAAGTACAATATGATAAATGATAAATGTGCTAAATTTTTATCACTTATTTAGGTGATTACATTCATTAGCTGATAGTAATGAAATGAAAATAACAAGCCTAGAATCTGGAGTTGGATTATAGATTAGAATCTAGATTTTTTGAGAAGTTTGATCCTACAGAATAGGCTAAGTCCTCATCTTCTATGAAGTAAGAATCAAGATATGAGATATAGTCCTCCATGAAGAAATTAAATATCTCTTATTTTGTATTGTAGAGGCGTGAAATATCAAAATTAGTGTCTGGAAGGTTGATGTTTCTTTCAATATCAGATTCAGATGGGATGTGGTTGTCTTATGATTTGTATAGGCCTACCTTATAGTTGTATTCAAATGATGAAAGGTGAGCTTGGGACCTCATAATATGCCTCCCAAAATTCTTCGGTTACTTCATGAATGCATTTTTTTGATGTGAAGATTGCTTCCAAATGATCAAGGGGCACAACATAGATATCACATAGTTCTAAATCATGTAATAGATCATACTACTCCCTGTGTAAGGCGTGGCAGGAAATTGGTAGTGAATCAATGTTGGTAATGGGATGGATAGAACCTTATATGGACATCTAAAATAACCATACTTGAAAACATGTTAGCAGTAAAAGAATTGGATATGGCTTATTAGGTAGATTTGATAAAAACTATGAAAGAAATATACTGTGTAGGAATCACAAGTGAGTCTAGCAATTGTCATGATTACTGCAAATTCTAATATGCTAATCAAACAGATGGTATAACTTGATTATTCTATAACTGTGAGGAATTTTAAATCTTAAACGAGACTAGAAATGAATAGAGGAGAAAAGTTATTTGAAAATGGAAATAGAATTTAGTGAAAATAAGTGCTCACCTTGGATGATTGAACAGATTGAATGGTAGATAAGTGAAGATGGCTTGATGATGTCTTGAAAATGATGATGGATGATTCAATGATCATGTTGATGTAGCGTAATGATAGTAATGCTCTATTGAAAAGGATTTATCTCTAAAATACTCGTGTATAGACATAACTTCCCTATAAAAATCCAAGAATCCTCCCCAAAAGAGGCTTATAATCTTGTTTATATAGATCGTCGGTGACCGGGATAATCACTAGCGATTTTAGCTAATCCAAGTTAGGGGATAAAAGGAGTGATTTTCTTGATTCATTATCACATTATGTGACACAAAATAGCTATCATCATCAACATCATCCATGGATAACAAGGTCTCTCAGGCTCATATAACACCTAGTAATAAAAGGCCCTTGATGAATACCTCACATCCCGAGCATGCCCTCCATATAACCTCTGCATAGTATCTACTCTCTCATCCTCTGTAATACAATAAATATTTTTTCCACGAACTGGTAATATTATAATATGATGAATATCCTCAAGGGTGATGGTCATCTTCTACGTAGGAAGCTATAAAATATTGGTGTAAGGATTCCACCTCTCTAACAACGCCAATATCAGACTACGGTATCTCTGAACCCATTTATAAAATATCATAACACAAAAATCTAGTGCCTCAAGATTCTCCCAATCCTCATCTGATAAGTCTTCCCCCACCTCATCTAACATCAATGGTATACTATAAAATATACTCAACTATGCATCCAACTGTAAAATGCAGGCACACAAGAAAAATGGTAATATCACATTCATTCAAGTATTAAAATGTCAACCTTATTATCCAAAATATCATTAAAAAAAAGTGACATTATAATATCAACATCAATATCTACATTTAAATATAACTCTAACATCACTAGAAACCACAAGCATTCTCAATTTTTAAAACATTCATAAAAACTTCATACCCTTTTATTCAACATATAAATTTTTTTTTGTCACAAGAAAATTGCTGGTGATACACCTCAATCCCAAGTGATTGGAGGAATTGTAATGGATTCATACAACTCAAAATTAGGGCATCCAAGCACCCCCAATATGAAAAAAAAAAACCCCAAAATGCACAAAAATTCTTAAAAAATGAAACAAAAATGGATTAAAAGCTTACCTCGGCCATCACGAGTTTTTTGTTTTCTACTGAGGAAGCCATTTTGTCACGATTCCACTCCCAAAAACCTTTTTCACACTGATTTGTCACACTGCCAAATCATTTTTACCATGGTTGCAATGTGGTAAAATGACATTAATTTTGGGTTACTTATAGACCCCCATTTGTACGTGATGTAATCACCGACGATTGCACTAATCACTGACGATTTACCCCCTTCAGGCATTCATACCCCCATTACCATTTTCACCATTTTCAGAAGTGTGCCATGTTTTCAATAGGTCTTATCCCTTGAAATAATGAATCAAAAAAACATAACCAACATTTAGATTCACCATTCGTCTATCAGATACTTGGTATTCCCCATTACTTGGTTTTCCCATTCTTCAATTTACCCAGTAAGGAACATATGTCCACAAGCATCGAGACCTTTGGTCACTCTATCCATTGACTCCCTGGTAATCTATTTTGTACCCCTTTCGATTGGTGAAGCCTTTGAAACAAAACACACTAGTATGCATTGTATTGTGTTGCAGTAGAATCACCCATACAAATAAAAATTTCTCATCATTTTTGTCTAATGATTTTCTAGAAATTGCTATAAAAAAGGGGAAAATGTAGACACAAAAAATTTACATTCTCTCACCATCATTATCTAAACTCATTCTTGATCTTTAAATAGTAAAAGACGCACCACTTACAAAACTCCATGAACTAGGTTACCCTTCAATTTACTAATTTAATATTTACACCACCACATCCACATTCATAAAATAATAAATTTAGTCAATGATAACCTCACACCTCACCCTCATACCTCACCATATGAACTCACATACACTCACTATTTGTATCTATTTAAATTAACAACCTTCCATAAATATTTCCCTAACCACCTCTAACTTATCCCCACCACCACCTCTCATTTGTCACTAGTTAGGACTAGTTTAAATTTGGCATCCTTCCAAATTGTCCCTACTATATCCTAACCATCCCTACCCACCACTAACTCTCACATCACCTCTCTAGTTATCAAAATATAATCCCCCTAAATCCCTAACCACCTAAGTTCAAAATAATAATTTTATCCATTCTTATCCATCCCAAACTCGAACTTCCCAAAATCACTGACGATTACCCAAATCTCTAGTGATTCTCTCCTATTAAATCTATAAATATGAGTTCCATGCCTTCTTCTAGGTTATTTGATAATCATTTGGCATTGGCTTTAGATAAGATAATTTTTGTTGTATAATATCCCTCTTTAATTAATTTCCCCCTTCTTCGTCTATTTGAATTTATCATGATATCATGGAGCTCAATTCGATATATATTAAGTTTTTGTGGAAGCTTCCTCAATTTTTCAACACTTGCAACTTTAAAAACATGAAAACAAAATGGACCTGGAAGCATCTGTGTCATTTTTACAGTGAACACAAATAATTCCGAAACTACAAAAAAATAGCCAAAGATTGGCTAAATTTCTAGTGATTCATAGAAATCACTAGAAATTCTCTATATCATTGTAAATATCTTAAAGTCACCTTTCTGACACATTTTTCATTTTGTAAAATGGAGCTACAGTTCTCAAGTTATCGTCAAAACATCATAGGCTGATTTTTTGTCAGATCTAGAGCTTTGCCATCAACAAAACCATCATCCACAACCTTCTCATATCTAGTAATATCATATTTTCAGTCTTATTAGTCAGTTGGAATTAGGTAATTTCCATTCATTCACATCATTTTCTTAATAATTCATCATTTAATAACTTAAACTATTTATTTTTATTCATTTGTTTATCATTTATTATATCATTGACAGATTAATTTTTTAAACACAGATTGACATCATTTCAAGGAATTCAATTGACTTCTAGGGACTAGCCTTTGCCAAGAAATCCATTATATATTTATCTAATTCTTTAGTGTGTAGTGTCTTTGATTTATAGGTTTAATTTTAGGAAAAATAAGTCTAGTACATTATTCGTGGAGCGTAAAACATCATACATCCACCACATCTCGCAGGTATCCTGAAAACCCCGCCATACTGAGGTTGAGAAAATTTTACCCTTTTTTAAGTATTAAATCAAAACCCTTGAGGTAAAATTTTCCTCAACATCTTGACACGCCTGGTGGGACCCTTGTCCATTCTTATTTTGTTTCATCTTATCAGTAATATATTCACTATCTGATAATCGTCTATGATTAGGATAATTGCTTGCAATTGGCCCAATCACCAACAATTGGACTGTGTTTTAATTCTTTTTTAATCATATTGTGTTTTTTTTCTCTGTTTTCTCTAATTTTGTTTGAGGGAACTATTTTGAAAATTCATTTGCTAGATTTATTGCTTGCTTTCTTTAAAATTGCTAAAAATCTAAAAAACAAATACGATCACTCTAGCGGTATGTCCTAGAGCCTTTATTTTGTTTTTTTGTTTTTGTATTTTTGTTTGATTACTCACATCAAAAACAAACATTTCGTTTTGGGTCTTAAAATGAACCATTTCATACTTCTTGATCATTTAGATTTAAATAGGGAAATTAACTGGTTGCATTCACTCATTTTTCTCTCATACACAACCAAACCACTATAAAATCAAAAACACATTCAAACAATTCCCACCCATGTGAAAATGATTTGGATTTCATCACCCAACAGAGAATCCAAATCGGTGTTCTATCTAAGTATAATCTCCTGTCTATTGGTATATTTTAGCTCAACACCTGACTCCCTTACTGCATTGGGACCACGAAGTGAGGGGGTATGCCCCAATATACATGCCCGTACTGACAACATTACAGAGTTGGGTCTCACAAATCTTTAGGTATATCGAGGACTCCGCCCATAAATATACTTGAAACCATTCATATCTTACCATTTCCTAGGACCCTTATTAACCATCTTACACATTTCAATTTTTCATAATTAATCAAGATAAATGCTAAACAACATATTTTTCTTGCGTTTTTTTGATGCTTGTAAATCAACCCATTTAGTTATTTTCCACTTTCTATGTGTTTCTTTGTTTGATTATTATGGTACTTTCTAGACAACAAGCTCGTAACCAAATTCTTTAAAACATGTCTACTTCACCACCTACATTTCAACAAAATATCCCATTTTACACTATGACACTTTTGACACCAACACAGAAAAAATCCCATATTATCAAAAAATTACATCCAATTCCTTTTCTGACACCCAAAAAACTTGGAATGAATCAGGGGTCAACTATAACAATGAAATAGAACATCAATCCTTTCATTCCCCATATTGATATCATGGTCAAATCCCTTATACAACAGAATCAAAACATCTATTTTCTCCTAGAGCATCGAAACCTCCCTTCTACAATAGGGGAGACCTTGTCTTTAAAGAAATACTAGACTCAAACCCTATTTCCATCAATGCTTACCTAGCACCCATAAATGTTTAGATGCAACCATTTACACCACAACACACTTACAACCCTTCTTACACCATTACATATCTCATTAATAAAAATCAAGACCATGTTGTCTAACAATTGTACCCATACACTTCAAATCAAACCGAAACACCAAACAATAGTTAACCTAAGATATCTACTAGTCCTACTAACCCCTTTGAAACATTGAATCAACAATCTTCCACCAGTCAACCCAAAGCATTTGTGGTCTCTTCAATCCCTGTTTATGACCTCCACATAATTTCATCAAAAAACACATCTACCCAAAAATACACATCTTCACCAACTCTTTCGATAGGTTCCACACCTACTCTAAGTAGTACCGATGCTACCTCATCTACCTCTCCAGATTCCTCTTAGGTAAAAACATCTCCATTGGGTTTCATGGCCCCAACAAGTTACTAGTCCCATTAAGAACATCACCATGTCCATTCCTATAACTACACCATTGGTCAATACCTGTGCCATTGTTAGCACACACCTTGTCTCACAATACATACCAAAACCTTAACATCCATGAATATCCATGCCATAATCCACACCCATACAAAACATCCCACAACAAAGTGTTCCATAATAGACACCGTCCTTTGGTGCCTATGCTTCTTCTTTCTAGCAGTCACCCACATATTCACAATAGCTCACTCATACATGAATGATATCAAGACATACAAACCTCATAGCCTATATCTTCACAACAAGGTGTCATGTCTCATCAAAGAATCCCACAACAGAACATCCCTTATCATCAAAGTATCCTTCAAAAAAATATTCCTTATAAAAACATGTACCTCAGCAAAACACACCTCAATACAACATACCTCAGTAATACGCAGTTTAACAAAATATTCCACAATACCATACCCCTCAACAGAATAACCATTACCAGCAAAATGCCTCATATCAATAGAACATCCTCCAACAAAACATTCCCTACTAGCTCGGAATTCCTCAACAGTATCAAACATACTCATAAGCTATCCAGTCCTTATTTCAACCTATCTCATCCTCACAATAAAAAACAAAAACTTATCCCCTCAAATCCATTTTAAGCCACATATCTAATCTTGAATATGATTCATACTCATATAATAATGTCCTCTCTTATGATCAAATTTTCAACGAGCCTATTCATCCTTCAATGCCATATAAACCATATCCACACCATTGGGAAATTCCTAAGTTTATCAAGTTTTATAGCAAGTAAGATTCCCAACAACAAATCTGTGCCTTTTTTCACACATGTTATCTCATAGCTCATGATCAAGATCTAATGTTAAAGACCTTCCCCATTTCCCTTGTCGGTCTTTCCTTAGATTGGTACAACAACATCCCTTGTTCTCTTTCACATAACTTGCCCAAATTTTCTTAGACCATTTTTCCATAAACATATCCCACAAAATCACTTTCAATGACCTATATCCCATTAGAAAATTCAAAGATGAATCCATTGCTGACTTCATTTCCCATTGGAGGGGTGTCACTAATCAACTATACTTCACATTACCACAAAAATAAAATCAAAGTCTTCTTTCATGCATGGTCCAAACACATCTCATCTAATTTACAAATTCAATCATTTCATACTTTTGATGAGGCTTTTATGATGGCTCGTAAACTCGAACTATGAGCTCTAGAATATGGATGGGTAAATCTTTGTCCTAAGAAACCAAAATCTGAGTTCCTATCCAAATCAAACTATAGTCCTGATAAGTCAAAAATAGTTGCCAACATTGTCATAGTCAAATCCGCTCCCAACAAAAAACATGTCATTGAGTGTCCCCGTCAACCATGTAACTACACACCTATATGAGATACTTATAGCATAGTTTTTGATAAGCTGCTTACCTCTAACATGATATATCTCCCTCGTATTTGACCCATTAAAATATCAATGTCTAAACCCATTTGGTACCGATATAATGATTATTGTAAATACCATAGGGTCAATGGAAATAACATCAAAAAGGTGTCACACATTCTGTAATGTACTTAAAGATTTGATTGAAAAGGGTGAACTCCACGTAGAAAATCCAAATGCACCCCCAAATCAAAACCTTCACATATTCAAGAAACCTTTTCCAAATCACCCTTTATCCTCCAATCAACCACAAACAAATTTTATCCAAACCATCAACACAATAACCAAAGTATATCCTATCCTTCAGACATCCTCGTCACTTACTGAATCAAAACCCATGGAACCAACTTCAACAACTAGTGAGCCTAAAAATATGACTACAGATCCTCCATTTATTGATAGCATCACTAAAACCCTCCGTACATCTTTCCAACTCACTGAATCCAAACCTACATAATCAAGACCAAAATCCAACCAGCCCAAATTTACTGAGCCTTTGCCTGTTCAAAGTATTACTAAAACTATTTATACACCTTTGTCACATACCACTACAAAATTCATACCCACATCCTCTATTAAACCCAAAAATTTTGCTGGACTCCAATCTAAAATTATCACTTCCTCAGGAAAATATGACCCTTCTATAGCATCCTCATCAACCACACCTAGCTCATCCAAAACCAAAAAAGGGCCACATAGGAAAGGTATTGTTTAAGTCTTTAAAATTCCTCAATACATTTTTACAAATTAGATTCCCTTATGTGGACCTCACTCTCTCATACATGTTAATCACCCTATTATTATAAGATCAAAAATCCCTAATCAAACCCCTACACTAAGTCCATATCCTGCACCTTTTATAGAACCCAACTATTCACACCAAAGATCACTCATATGGGGTCCTTCACTCCCACATGTTACACAGACTAACTACCCACACTAGCAAACACCCACAGAGGCTCCTCATCCACCATTCACCAAAATGTCTAGAAAGCCTCCATGACTGATAAATAAACAACCTATGGCTAAATAACCCATCTTATCTCCACCTGAAAAAAGTGGAGATGCAACCTTGCCACTATATACATCCACACCTAAGGGGCGTTATGCCACCATCTTAGATGATCTCCTTCAGCAATCGCTTATTACATTACCACCTCCTAAACCATCGGATCATCATATATTGAAGCCTTCCTAGTATGACTTAAATTTTTTCTATGATTACCATAGGACACAAGGTCATTCCATAGAATATTGTAGGGATTTCCAATCAAAAGTCAAAAATATTGGTAGTCCACTCTTCCTTCTCAATCAAACACAACATTAACATCAACATCACCATCATCTTCATCAAAACCTAAAGGATCTATCCCTAAAACACCCAATCATCAATTTGACATTATATACATCACTACCCATTCACAAATTTAAAAAAAAGAAACATCGGAGCCTAAGAAAGGTAAAACATCCATCGCTATACCTCCACCTCATGAATTATCTGCTTCTTCTAATAAGCCTAAGGTGTCTATTTCCTTGGCTCATGAAGAGTCTAATCAAATGTTTCCATTAAAATCCAAAGTTTCCATACAATTGGCAACACCTCCTTTTATCGTAATAAAGAAGGTCGCAATCAAACAATTACACCAATCTCCTATTTGGATGTCACTTTATGAACTAGTACAAACATCACCTTTTCATAAACATGCCATGATAGAAGCCCCTCAATCCATAATGATACCATCTAATGACCCAATCCAATTCACAAAATGTGTGGGTTATCTCAAAACATCCACCTTTATATCTTTTGAACCATCTAAAATTCCCTCTCTTAGACCAGAGGACCATAACCTACCACTATTCATCACTACTCAGATTAATGAAATATCTATCAAGAAGGTCATGATTGATAGTGGTACTGCCATCAATATCATATCATCCCTTGCTTTCTACCACCTCAAATTACCCAATACTGTTGTCACTCAAACTTCAGTTCTATTGCGATACTTTTATGACACTATCGCACCCACATTAGGCATTGTTGTACTTCCGCTCAAATTCGGTGTCAAAACCCTACCCAAATTTATCTACATTATAGAAGGAGAGTTTCAATACAACATGTTATTAGGATGCCCTTAGATATGTACCATGCACTATGTTACTTCCACTCTCCATCACCATCTCAAATATGAACATGAAGGATGGACTTTCACTGTCCCCACTGATTGAAATCCATTTGCTGACTGCTACATGATGTAATATCCAAACGACACCCTTGTACCTAAATCCACACTTGATCCATCAGATGAAGTATCCACTAGTGCATATATTCCTTCTTCTAAGCTACTAGATGATTCCTCTCTTGGTGAGGCTATAAAATACCTTACACTCAGATAATATCATCTCCTCATGATCAAACCAATCCCTTGACCTAAAACATATGGCTGATCTGACAAACAACCCATGTATGACCCAAACGTTTGAGATGTTAATTCCTATGGCCATGTGTATCTTAAAATAAACCTCATTTATGGGGGACTTGATAACCCTCCATCTTAGGCTATCAATCCATGACATGCTATGCCATTCACATTGGACTTGAAATCCCTTAACAATCCCAACTTTACACACGTGTATCTTCATTTATACGCATGGAGAGGCTTTGGATTAGGACAATATGGACAAGGAAAACATGATCAAACCATCCAACATTTTATTAAAGCTCGTGAGAAAAGTTGTTTAGGATATAAAATATTTACCTCCGAAATGTGTGAAGCCACTACATCTAAACTTGCTACACCCCTAACTATTTCTAAAGTAGATCCATCATCACCAACAAAACTTAAATATCCCATGGACATAGATGACACTATTATAAATCCAATCATTCCACTAAATCATTACCCCTTGTTTGGCCAAAAATGGTTGAGGAAGATTCATCCACTGTAGATATCCTCCAGTTTTAGGATGACTAGGATATCCTTTCCCATATGGGAACTGAGGATAATTTCCTTCAGAAATCCCTACCATCTAACACACCAAATCTTCTTAATGAATCCCGCCTTGACGTTAACTTAGGAACCCCATTAGGATCCTCATATACTTAAGGTCGGTCAATCCTTAAGTCCACTAGAGATTAATTATTTCACTGCGTTCGTAACAAAATATCACCAAGCCATTGGCTAGTCATATAGTGATATGTTCAGAATCGATTCTAACATCGTCATACACAACATATTCACGTATTCCAATGCTAATCCAGTCAAATAGAAAATTCGTAAAATATATCCCCGTATAGCTCTCCTTGTTAAGGAAGAGTTACAATGCCTCTTATCCGCTAACTTCATCATACCCATTGACTATCCATAATGGGTTTCTAACTTTTTCCTTGTAACCAAGGCTTCAAGAAAAATATGCATTTGCATAGATTTTAGGGATCTCAATCTCATTAGTTTGAAAGATGATTTCACTCTCCCAAAAATAGATCAGTTTATTCATCTAACATTTGGCCACGAAATGATTTCCCTTATGGCTGGTTTTTCCATTTATAATCAAATCCTCATCACTCTCGATGACCAACACAAAACTTATTTCATTACCCCCTGGGGAATCTTATGATATCATTTCATGCCCTTCAGTATTAAAAATGTAGGGGCTACGTATTAACATGCCATGACATATATTTTCCATGATATCATCAAAAAAATTGGCAAAGACTATGTTGATGATCTTCTAGGAAAATATAAATCATGCAAAAATCATCTTAACATCCTTGAATCAATCTTCACTTGTCTCATCCAATTATGACTTCACCTTAATCCCGTAAAGTGTTTTTTTGGTGTCCTCGCTGGAATTTTTTTAGGATTCATCATATCTATCCAAGGCATTGAAGTTGACACAACAAGAGTTAGAGAAATCATTGAAATTCCTCCACCATCCAATTTTAAGCAACTTTGTAGCCTCCAGGGTAAATTACAGTCCACAACTCTCTTACCACTGTCAACCGTTTCACAATCTCCTTTACAAGGACATATAATTTCATTGGGATTCTAATCACTAGATTACCTTCGATGAAATAAAATAGCACTTATTATCACTTCCCACGCTTACTCCACCTCGTGAAGGGGATCCATTGCAGATCAACTCACTGAAGCACCCCTTTAAGATAATCAACTACCTCATGAACATTTCCCTAAAAAATTCATCAATAATATAGATGAATATAATTTCATCACCATCAAAATGACCCTCTTATTTGATGACACTAAATTCCAAGAAGGGGGGCGAGCTGGATTCATTATCATACTACCTTGGAAAATTACACTTATGTTATTATTTAAAATCAAATTTGAATGTTCCAACAACATGGTAGAATACGAAGCCTTAATCATGGGTCTAAACACCGCCATTCTCTTAGGTATCCACATCCTGAAAATCTACAAAGATTCATGACTCATCATTAGTCAAGTTAAAGGAGAATACCAATGTAAAAATGAAACCATTCAAAATTATAAAGCCATCATTGAATTTCTCCTTGGTGCATTTGATCATTAAACCATTCAATCCATTCCATAATCTTCCAATAGGTTTGTAGATACTATGGAAACCCTCACATCCATTGTTCCCTTCGAAAGAGAAAAATAAAAAGATAAAAACAATATTTCTTTAGTTTTTCAATGCTTGGATCAACCTTCACATCAAAATGATATGCCTTCCATCAGTTTCATTGACAACAATCCACTAGATTTATAGTATACAAAAATATATGACTATCTCGATGAATCTAAACTTCCATAAAATTTATCACATGGAGCTAAACGATCCTTTCTACAACATGTCACCCACTTTTTCATCATAGCTGGTATCCTTTATAAATGTATATTTGATGACATAATGTTATGATTCCATAAAACACATGAATCGATCAAAGAAATTGAAGAAGTCCATGATGGCAACCGCAGTGTTCACTTAAGTGGCAAGGGTATCGCTAAACGCATCATATGGCTAGGGTATTATTGAAATACAATTGGTAAAGACTGTTGTGCATATGTCAAGAAATGTGTCAAATGCCAGCTCCACTCAGGTCTTATTCACATCCCTAGACAAGCATTTCAACTCGCTCAAGACCTATGGACTTTCTCTTAATGAGGGATAGAACTCATTGGCACAATCAATCCAAAATCATCCCAAGAACATCATTCCATAATCACAACAACTAAATACTTCACTAAGTAGGTTGAAGCTATTACTTTAACCTCAAAAAAATCCAAAACAATCATCAAATTCATATATCAGAGCATCATATGTCGTTTTGGCATCCCTCATAAACTTATCATGGAAAATGGAAATTCCTTTAAAAACAAGGAAGTTTAAAAGCTGTGTGATTAATTTAACATCAAACTTAGTTTTTCATGACCATGTTATCCTCAAAAAACAGACAGGCTGATGCCTCTAACAAAATACTCAAAAAATCCCCATGAAAATTGTAAATGACGTGGGAAGGAATTGACATATTCAAATCTCATTCACTCTCTAGGCCTATTAAACTAGTATCCGTACACCTATGGGTGTTAAACCCTATTCACTTGTCTATGGCTCTGAATCCATCGTACATCTTGAAATTCAAATTCCATTATTACGTGTATCTCTTAAAGATTTCATTCCTGATGAAGAAGATTGTTAGGACCATTTAACACAATTGGAATTGTTAGATGAAAAACATCTAACAACCCTTAAACATCATCGAGTATATAAACAACATATCAGCAGAGCATACAAAAATTTGTAATGATATAAGAATGTTAAAAGGGCATACCTCTATAAAAATTATCTATCAAATGTGGAAGATGATAACCTGATATAAATCTTGAATTCTTATTCACTTATTAGAAGGAAAGATATCTCAGATCTCTAGATACAGTCACAAGACATTCCTTTTGGAGTATATCAGTAAGTGATGAGTATAATCTATCTCAAACATAGAGCTACCAGGGATTAACCATGAACCATCTTAAAGCAATGCTTAAAGATAATTACACACTCTTGAGCATATTGTACCTTTTTATCTTATTGTTATGTCTTCATTTCATATCTCATAATAAACCATCACTTTCTATCTTTCTTCATAGGTATTTAATCACAATCTTGATATTTCTTTGATCATTTTCCAAAATACTCCATGAGGTATGAGTACTTAAATGACAACATGAGCATGGTAAAAAATTCAATCTACTGATCCTAGACCTCTAGCCACCTTGAACAAATCCATATGTAAGACTGTAGAAAAATGTTTCACACCTTTGAGTCCATCATTAAACCATGAAAATATACTTAAGAACATTGATATAGACCTCCTTGATCTTTTTACATAACTATAGATTATCAAAAGTTAGCTTGATTCTCCCATGTTTTTTTTACAACATCCTCTTGATCACATAGGGGCATACAAACTCTCAAGACTAGAATTTAACATGAAATACTTGTTTTAATCAACTTCTAGGTTATCAACACATCATAGTCATGATTTAAGAGGTATTCAAAATATTTTCCCTATTTTGGATCTCCATACTTGATTTTTTATTAACATGAAACCATGAATACTGATACATTATTTATAGACACCTTATAGAGGCATAAAACACCTTAAAATATATCATAGTCATGCTACTTTGAAATAAACTTTACAATCTATATCATGACCAATGAAAGATTAAATCTCCTGAGTCAGTTCACATTAAAGGATCAACAAACTTCACTCACTTGTAGACATTGAATGACTCCCCTTGACTCACAAGGTTTTCAAAGAATTTTACCTTTCATTTGGAGAAACTCTATACTTTTACCTTAAAAAAGCCTTAACATGATGAGAAATAAACTCCAAGACACACTTTCATAATCCTCCACATACCTCATAAGAACACTCATAGTTATTTAAATTTCAATACACTTACAATCATCCTACACACCTAAAATGATTATACACAGGATGGATCAACAATTCTCTTAACGTTTCTTTAGTTCTAAGTATCACACTGTCTTGATTACATATATACTGAACCTTGCTAAGATATTACATTTTTCAAATGAAAGTCTTAATAAAAATGATAAACTACCAAGATGGAGTACCATAGGCCCTCAAACAACTCCTTCACAGAGTGTACCACTCATAATAGAGAATTAGGCATACCTTTTCATGATTTTGACTCGATTCAACATCTTATAAAACAACTTGATACTGATGATTCTTTAGCAATATCTTATCATTCAAAGATAGACACAACACACTATAATACTTATGAAACATACAAAAATTACAAGAAGGTCTTGGAAGGCCTCTTAACTCAAATATAATGGGGATGCACTAGAAAATACACTCACATACCTTATCAACAACACCAGACTTACTAAATGGACCATTTGATATAGAGCATCTAGCTTTTGAGGCTTAGAACTATTTTTTTATACATACCATAGAATTTCAAGGGACCATTAACTCATTCAAATCCTTATTTCACTTGATATAAAATATTCATACAATTTTACACCTTTGTAGAGACAAACATAGATCATGGAACACAAAATATTATCCTTAGTAAACATATGATGCATGGAAATAGACCTTACTAACTAAATACCCAGGATATCTCATTTAAAACATACAAATTTTTCATTATTAGAAATCGAATCAAACCATAACACTATGATGTTAGACCCATACCTACCATGTCATCTAAGAAGATCTCATGATGATGAAACACACAATATTCAATCTTAAGAATTCACACAACCTTTAAGACATTTCAATTAGGAGTGAAATAATTTGAAGAGCTCACCATGACCTCATAATCAAACAAAGACACATATTAGAATCATGACTCAAACCATTACCTTGAAATGGACTAGGACTGGGTTGAATAAGATCATAAAATAATAGAAAAATTTACATACCTTCTCATGCTTCAACTCATAAAGAATGAGTCTATGAATCCTAATGGAGGAATCTGTGACATCTGCACTCACCTAGAAAGGTAAAACATCCATGCCCTCTGTTGGTATCCAAATTGATTCTCCCGCAAAGGCCGAGTAGCATTGCAAAACTAACAGGATGCTAAGAGACAGAAAAACCATGATATGAGTCATTTTTTAGACACAGATGGGATTTTGTTGACTCTTTGTCATTCGAGCATGGAAGATAAGTGGATAGCACCTCACTGAACAGGGTTTGATCAACCCTCACTACTTTAGGTTTTGCCTTCAACCAGGGTGAGAGGATCCATTTTGCAACCCGTGTTAGATGAAGGATATCAAGATATCATTATTTGCACAATTTTCATGAGAACCTCAAGGAAATATGATCAATACAGCACAATCTAACTCTCACGAGTTGTCACAATAGAGATTGGAGATGTTTCCTAGATAAAGGTTCAGGTTACTAAAAACAATGATTGAATCTTAATTGTTTCTTGTATAATTTGGCACTGGAGTTTGTTAAATCATTTGTGGATACAAAGTACAAATAAGGGAAGTTCGTGCAGGATTTGTCATTTGAGAAATTTATTGGTGGGAAGTTAAGAAAGATAGAGTGGATTATACAAGATCTTTGAGAACCTTTACAAATATTAGGAACACTCATAGATAAAATGCTTTGAAATATCCAAGATATTCCTTCAACTAGAAGTTGTGCATCAATGGAGGCACCAGAGATGCACAGTTTCACACACTCATTGAGAATTCAACACAAAGGCTCGATGCTAAAGAATCAATAAAACTGATATAATATCCATGGTACTATATCATGCTCTAAGATACACTCATGAGGCTTATAAATAATATTTATCAACTATAAATGAGAGAAAAGTGAATTATAAATTGTTTATTTCTTTACCAAATGAAGGATCTCTCTCATAATGAAATTGCAAATGCCAAAATAATAACACATGAGGACAAGATCTTTTATGACTTCATAGAGATTTCTAACATAATATTGCAATAGGACACAAGAAATAACTATTCAAAAACATTCTGAAAGAAAATCAAGACATAATAATGCACATGATCTTAACACAGATTCATTTAAGTTTCATCAGATTCATGAGCAGGGGAAACTTTCCTCAACAATCTTAGAGACTTGTCAATGGTTGTACACTTGTAACCACCTCAACATGATTGAATCCACAAGACACTAGGAAAATGAACAAGGTCTCTTAGACGGTCTCTCGGAGAAAATGGTTTCTCTCAAACTTTCTCATAAAAGTTAACCTTTGACCTTTTGTAAGAGTATTCTCATTGCATTTATACAATTTCACTCGCTCACTCATCCTAAAATCCCCACCCAAAGAGTCTAAATATTGAAGAGAATCCTTTTTTTTTACAATTTTGTTCCATTTAATCATGTTTATGTCCCTTGAACAATATCTTACTTTCTAGAAGCTACCAAGTGGATAAATCATGAACCGATCACGTTTCTCAGTTCACTCAACCATGACTTGGAGATGCCATGCCATAACTTTTGAACAGTATTTGTAATCATTATTCTATTCTGTCAGTACAACAAAACCCCTTTTTAATAATTCGCAGGTGGCTTCATATGGCTAGATATGACAAGAAAACCTTTTCACCCTCGATAATACCCCTTGAGAAATGAGTGCACTCGCATGGATACTTACATTCGTGCATCTTAGAAACTAAGTGTCCTTGCATGGATTATACCACATACCTGCACGCTGTGAGTTTGAGTCGACCAAGTGCAAAGAGGAGCCAGTGGAAGCCTCCACGTGTCTCCTGGGTGCAATTGTAAAAGTGAAGTCTAGAGGTAGGACCTCAAATGAGCGCAGGCTTTCCATGTGTCGTAGGCCCAAGAAAGTTGCATCGGCCACTTGAAAATTCTATACATGGGAAGATCCAATGGAGGTCTCCACATGTCTCTTCGAAGCTCTTTCAAAAGTAAAATTTAGGGGCAGGTCCCCAAACAAGTGTAGGCCCTCCACGTGGTCAAAACCTAAGAGAGTTGGATTGGCTATTGAAAAGTATGAGGATGGGCAGATTCAGCGGAAGCCTCCACATGTCTCTTCGGTGCAACTCTAAAGGTCAAAACCAAAGGTGGATCCTCAAATGAGCACAGGTCCTCCACGTGTTCTTTTTTAGGTCCCCAAACTTAGGCATTTACCTTATACTTTCACACACTTTTCCATAATTAATCAAAATATCAAATAGATCCACCATGCCATATCTAATTAGAAAATACCATGTATCGACAGATGTTGGGACATGATTTATAAAGGAGACATAATCATGGAAGATGCCCAACAACAAAATTTTTCCTCGCAAAGAGAAGACTGTAAATAATACCAAGAATAATTGTGATCCATGACCCATGGAAAGGACTTAATAGCAACACCCTAGTAAAGGACAATAATTATGCATCCACACAAGAAGACATAAAGTGCATCAAACCAGGTGGGCTGAAAATTTTTAATGAAAAAGGGAAAGATTAGAATTGAGCACCAAAACCAGCTCCAAATTGGGGATGGGCACTCCCTGCAAGTGCCACAAGAACATCATCATAGACCATGTGCCAAAAAATCCATTGGGTAATAGAGTTAAGAAGAAACTTGCAGAGCAATTTTTTTTTCCAACACTTCTAAGAAAAAAATGAGAAACCAACAAAAACTAGCCACCAAGGACCAAGACGAACCAAAATAGAAACAAGCATAAATGAAAAAAGAACAAAAATATTGTACATTGTACAATGATGTGCACCTTGATTCTTAGAAATCAATCAAGGAAATGTTTCAAGTGCTTACCATTAACAGGAAACTCAAGAAATTCCCCATCTAGATATTTTAGGAAGAAGTTATGCTCACCAATCCTAATATCATTAGAATAAGGGCCCATCCATAATGTGTCAAAATTTCCATGTTATCTCTTATCCTCATGTCTACTATCCCATAGTAGCACGAGATCTCATGTAATTGAAAACTCTTGGGGTAACCTTTTAGTCAAACAGTTTCTTCATTTTCTCCCTAAAATTCATAGGTATTTAATGGGATTTTCTTATCTCTTCATCTAGTTCAACAATTTGATTGATCCATGCATCATAGGGACTAACCTCATGGTCCTCTAACTGTCAGATGAATTGATATGAAGATAATTACATATGTAGGGAAAGTAGAGCTTTAATTCTATACACCAATTCAAATGGGATCTTTCCAGTAGCTCTTTTAACAGTAATTCTATCATCCTAAACAGACAAAATTCAATTTCTCACTTGACTTTCTTTTATTTATCTCCAAATTTCTTCTGGATTATTTTCAATAAAATTTTGTTGCTTGAATCATACTTTTCCATTACCTTGGAGGTTGTAGCTGGGTGAATATGTTAAATTTAACCCATACTCCTAACACATGGCCATCCAAAGGTTTAGATTGAAAAACTCATAGCATTGTCAACAACTATTTTAGGAGGTACTCCAAACCTACAAATGATGTGATTTAAAATGAAATCCATGACAATTTGGTGGGTTGCCTTCTTAGTAGGGATTGCCTCCTCCCATTATGGTGAAGTATTCAGTGGCCACCAATATCCACTTGTGTCCTACACTTGAATAATCTAAAATTTCTCTAACAAATTCCATTCCCCACTACTTAAAAGGGGCCTCAATTGACATTGGCTCCAAAGGGAGAGATCCTGAAGATTTCAGTCTTCTTAAAAAAAATTGACAGCTCTCACACTTTCTTGCCAATAAATTTTTATCCTTAAAAATTGTTGGCCACCAGTAACCAGCCCTTAAGATCTTATGGATTGTTACTCTCTTAGAAAAAGTCCCCCCCACAAACTCCTCCATGGAAATCAGAAATGATTTTCTGGGCTTCATCCTCAGTGATACACCTTAAGAGAACTCCCTCAGGGTTTTTCCAAGCCAACCCACATTCAGTGATGACATATTTTTGGGAAGCTAAGCTAATATCTCTCTTTTGATTCTTTATTAAGTATTCTCGAGGGGATTGCAGATGTGTGAAGATAAACAATAATATCCTTTTACCATCCATAATTTTTCAATTTCTCAAGAATATTCATCACTTTCCTTTTTGATCTCGTTTATCTAAAAAACCTGGCATATTTCTCTTCTGTCATTAGATTTTCATAGGCCCAAACCTCTGACCAATTTCGTAGTTTGGATGTCCATATCATATTCCTGTAACTTATATTCCCATCAGCATCTCATACTGGAAATTTCCATTTATGACAAGGACATCTTTGACCATAGTATGAGGGACATAAGCTATAACTTTAAAACTTAAAATATATGGCCTAAAGATTGTTTGTGACTTTCATTAAAGAAAAGGCATGTTTCTCCATGATAGTATAATTTAGCTCTACCCCTTATAATGCTTTATTAAAGAAAGCAGTTAGAATTTCCACTCCTTCATCATCCTTTTGTAACAGGACACAGATGCAATGGTATTCTCAGAAGCAAAGGAAAACATTTGGAAATCCATTTTATAATCAGGAGATACCAAAACAAAGGCATTTTTCAACGTTTCTTTGATCCCAGTAAAGGATTGAATAACTAATTCTTCCGATTTGATAATCTATGATCCTTCTTCAACATATTAGTGATTGGGATATTCAAATCACCAAAGTTGGAAAAAAAACTCCTAATTAAAATTATCTTCCTGAAAAATTATTGAATTCGCTTTTTGGTTCTTGGAATAAGAAGTTTGCTGATGGATTCTACTCTCTCAGGATCGATCATGTCCCCTCTCTTTTGACACTATATATCCAAGCAGCTTTTCCTTTTGAACCCAAAAATGAAATTTCTTAGGGTTTAGTGAGATACCATATTCCCTATACCTTACCAACATCTTTTCTAAATGCTGCAGGTGATCACTTCTCTTCCTTGAAAAAATTGTCACATCGTCCTGATACATAATAATGAATTCATTTATATATCCTAAGAATGATACATCCATTTCTCTTTGAAACATGGTTCGAACATTCATCAGGCCAAACAAAATTATTACGTACACATAGGTACCCCATGGAGTAGTGAAAGCGGTTTTGATTCTCTCTGATTGCTTCACAACCACTTGGTTATACCCAGAAAAACCATCCAAACTAGATAAAAATTCTAAACCTGTAACCAATTATAACATGTTATCCATATTTGGCAAGGGGTAGTTGTCCTTAATTGATTCCTTTTTTAAATTTATAAATTCCACATAGGCAATATTATGTCTTTGTTCTTCTTTCAGACATGTACTAGGTTTGCAACCCATAAAGAATGCCTTGTAGGTTTTATGATTCCTCCATCCCTTAACATTTTCAACTCTTCCTTGCATTTTTTAGGGAGAAGGAGTGGATTAATTGGTATTTCCTTTTTACCTAAATGGACTTATCATTAGCTTTCAAACCCGTATTTTGTGCTGAAAAAGGTCTTCCCTATATGCTTTCAATTCTGAAATATGACCAAGCCAAGCAGTACTGGTACTTTTTTAGCAATTGGATGTCTAACTATTTTTCTTCTCTGTTCAACTTGCTACCTATCTATATTATCCTAGGTTTATCCTTTGTGCCTAATTCATATTTTTCAACATATATCGAGGCTGACATGTTTCTGTTAATAATGTGGTCAGCATTATCAAAATTTGATTCCAGTGTGACCAAACCTCTCGAAATGGTATTGGTTTTCAGCTTGAATAATGTCTTTACCAAATAGGGCCTCTTTTCCTTCATTCACACAAACCATTTGTTCCCAATCCACAATTTGATTGGAAAACTCTCCTTTATTTTGCAAAAACCTTTTCATCTGGTCATCATCTTCAAAAACTTGTCGATGCTTGATATTATCAAGGATATACGGCCGAGTCAATACTTCAATATCATATTCATAATAGGGGGATATTGTATAGTTTTCGAACCTTGATCCCAACACTACCAATTTGTCCTCTCCGGTATTGTATTTCCTACCATGGTATATTATATTGAAATAATAAAAAATTTCAATGAAGTGCCAAAAACCACATGCTTGTATTGCTTCATTCTTTGATTCTTTGTAGCATATATCTTTCTGACTTGTTCGACTATCAACTATGAATATCCTTTAACAATAATGTATATGACACCATACTTACATGTAATCCTTAGACCCAAAAGTAGTGCTTCATACTCTACAATGTTATTTGTTCACTAAAAATTAAGTTTAAAAGAAAAGTTAAACTCCTCAGGGCTTGGAGATATCAGGACAACACCAGCACCATTACCAGATCTAGAACAATCCCCATTAAACATCAGCATCCAAGGAAAACCAACCTACTCATGATACTTGGACACATCAATTTTATGCTCCTTACAATCAGCATATCCCACAAAGTTATCGACATCAACATCTATGTAGAATACTTCATAAGAAGCATTGTTAGGGTCCTCAATGATATGCAACATTTTCTTCTCACCATACAACTTCACAAGGTTCCCCTCAATTGGTATGGTTGCAAATGACATGTCCATTTGTATGCTTCCACCTACACTAGCTACCCATTTTCTGGATAATAACATTCCCCACTTAGCAGGAAAGTCCACAATAACCACATTCATGGTTAAGAATTTTCCTAGATTAGATGATAATTGCACTACTAATCCCTTGAAATATCTAATTGCTAGCACTTCTCTTGAATCCATAGCAGTACATTTCCCAAAAGTTTTTGTTACCTTTATATTTAACTTTCATTACCTCAAGAGGCATTACATTACATGAGGCTCCTGAATAAAACATGCAGTTATGTACAAGCCTATCTTTAATAATCAAAGTGGTAAAAAATGGATCTTCATCCAACTAAGATTAAACAAGAGAATTTCCCAAATACACCTTAAGTGATTCACCCAGTTCCTCCAATGCTTGTGGTATTTCTAACTCTGCAATAATGGGAGGAACTTCTATATTATTAACGCTTTTTACCTAAGTAATCTTTTCTTCCTTAAATCCCAAATATTTGAATGCTCTTTTCCTATCCTCTGGGATCCTAAATAACTCAAAAATGGGAACATTAACCTTGATATGAATCAATATTTGGGCTATGTCACAAGGAACATATTTGGGTAATGCATTATTAGGAGGAAGATTCACAATTTCATCTTATAGTATAGGAGTTTTCAGATTCTGTGCATTGGGTAGGAGTATATGTTTTATTTTGGGTAATTGGGCCTTTGCTAGATGTATCTTTCGTAGGAGTTTCCTTTAGCATATTGGTAAAAAATGGAATTTTTGACTTGGTTTGTGGACCTCCCCCTTTGACAACCTTGCTTCTAGTATTATATTCTTTCTCCTGGGAAACTACTGCATTCATCAACAGCAGCATGTCCTCTTCAAAAGGGATCCCTCCATCATACTTTTTAATCATCAAGGCCCTTAAGTATTCAAAATCATGATTAGGAAAATCAAATGATTTCACCATATCAATTTCAAAAGTATTAATAAGAGGAAGAGGTAATACCCAGTGAACACAATCTCATAAGTTTTCAACAGTTCTGGCACTTATCAATTCAGTTGAGGTTTGCCCCTTATTATGAGTTCCCAGGACACTCCATCATAAACACATCATCATACATCTCATCATCATCTTCTTCCTCAACTTCTTGATCTACATCACATGGGGAGTGTGGTAAGAAACACCTATCACACCACTCAATAACATGAGCCTCCTCCAAAGTAGCAATCTTGTCAGTCAAAGGATTGGGAACCAATCTATTCTCCCTAGGTTGAGGCTATTTATTTCCGGATCCCATGGGAACTTTCCCTCTGTCATCTGGTCTTGTGATCACCTCTGGGATGGTTTCAAAATCTCTCTTGACCGTGTGGCTTGTGCTGACCCTGGGAACTCTGTCCTATCCCTTTTTCTTCTCTGGATAGTTTGTAGGATATCTCTTTAACTGTTCCGACCAAAGCCTTCACAACCTCTTCCAGATCCACAACTTTGTTTGACTAAGGGCCTCTCAGGATTGATCAACTTGACACCATCTCTCTTAGGAGGGTTTCCAAATACTTTGATTTTATTTTCTATTTGTAAGGCCATGGTGAAATCCTACCTCAATCTTCCCGAGTTCTTATCTCTCAAGTAATAAGCAACCTTTTTATCAAAAGTGTTAGAATATTTTATCAAACAGGACTCATCACTTGGCCTTAGGATTATAGATGGCCTATTCAAGGTCTTACTGAACTGAGTATTGAAATCGTGGATAGATTCATTTGGATTTTTATTTATATTTTCAAATTTAGATAAAAGGAACCTGGGATCTGTTTTATCCCCATATTGCAATCTAAAGGCATTTTTCATCTCGGTCTATGAATGTATTGAATTATCTGGTAAAGCCTTGTACCAGTCATGTGCATCCTCCCCAAGAGTTTGAATAAACAACTTTATATACACATCTTCAAACTCAATTTCAAAATCTTCCATCATATTGAAAAAGAGTCTTAAATGGTGGTCACCAGTGATGGCATTATTCCCTTGAAATTTTGGCAACCTATTTCTGACATCTTGTGGCACCATATTAGGATATCTAACCATACCTCTAAAATTTATTGGTCCAAAAGTATTGACAACAAAAGGAGGTCTAGGTGGAAGACTGAGCCATATTGCCTTGATGAGGTGATCTTGTAGGAGAATCAAAATGATAAGGGACGATGGATCTCTGGAGCATAGGAGTATAATTCTCACAATAAATATCCTCTAATGACTCAGTTTCTTGGAAAACCCTATTAACCTTGGAAGAAACAGGGGAAAACTAAGAGGTGCACTTTTCAGACACAAATGATGGTCCCTCTCCAATAGGGGAACTTAAATTTATACAAGGACTACTTGGTTCAAAATCACTTGAAGATGTATGGTAATATTCAACCATAGATTGATCACCTTTCAAAATTGATATCCCCCTTCTTGATTCTTGATCTCCTACTACTTTCTAGACATGTCTTCCTTTTGAATTTGATTTACCTAGTTCTGGAAACAACTTTCTAGTAGGATCCCTAGTGAATAATGACCTACTTCCCTCCAAATTTGTAAATATCAATGACAAATTTCACTTGACACTGGTTAAGACACTGGTAATCATCAAAATTTCAATTCAACACAGAGTCGCCACTGAGGATTTTCACCTTAGTTGTACAGATGCACTATAAGTAACTTGTTAAATGTCTATTAATGCTTAATTTATATAAAGCTTAACAGATCCAACCTTCCTTTACCCACATGTATCACTATTGATGAAAATTTAGTGCAATAACCACTAGAAACTAGAAATATTGCACAATGAACTTATAATCTTGCACAAAACTTACAAATCTTGACAAAGGATGACATTTAAAAAACATATTTATACTTAAACCATGTAAGAAACATTACCAAGGTCAGTATGTGTATGCATTTGTAAAATAGTCCCCAGCAACAGCACCAGATCGGTGTTGGTACCCAAATTGATTCTTCCTTTATGACTGAGCAGCACCGTGGTTCGAACAAGATGCTTAGAGGCAGATAAATTAGAGTGTGAGTCATTTTTTAGATGGGGAGGGATTTAGCTTACTCTTCATTCACTCAAGCATGGAAGAAATGGATAGCACCATGAACATGGTTTGACCTACCCTGACTACTTTAGGTCATGCCTTCAACCAGGGTGAGAGAACCCATTTTGTAACCCATATTGGTGAAGGATATCAAGAGATCCTTCTTTGCATAATCTTTATGAGAACCTTAAGAAAACATGATCAATACAATACAATCTAACTCTCACGAGTTGTCACACTAGAGAGTGGAGATGTTTCCTAGACAAGGTTCAGGGTTACTAAAGACAATAATTGAAACCTTATTGTTTCTGCATATTTTGGCAGTGGAATTTTTTAAATCTTTGTGAATACACAGTACAAACAGCGGAAGTTCAAGTAGGATTTATCATTTGAGAATTTTTTTGTGGGATGTTAAGCAAGATAAAGTTGATTATACCAGATATTTGAGAACCTTTACAAATATTGGAACACTCACAGACACAATGCTTCGGAATAACAAAAATATTCCTTCAACCAGAAGGTGTGTATCAATGAAGGTCTAGAGATGCACGATTTCATACACTCTTCAATAATTCAACACAAAGGCTCGTGTCAAAGACTCAATTAAAATTTATAAGACCCCTGTTATATTATGCTCGTGATACACTCATGAATTTTCAAACAATCTATATCACTTAAATGCAAGTAAAGTGAATTTAAATCACTTATTTATTTATGAAATGAAAGATATCTTCATAACGTAATTGTAAATGCCACAATACTTGTCATGAGGACAATAATTTGTGTGCTTTCAAAGGATTTCTAATGTAATACTGCAATGGGCACATATATAACTATTTGAAAACATCTCTAAAATTGTAAATGCCCTCTTCAACACAGTACCACTTGAGACTACATAAATTAAACTCAAGGAATTAGCTGGGAAAATTGATGGAATAATTTTATTTTTTGATTTAGAAGAGTCTACAACCAGTTTTGTCAATGGCTATACAGTTTGAAAAAAACAGGTTTACATGAACATATTCTGAATTACCCAACACAAGAAATATCTCCATTCTATAAAAATTATAACTATTCATAAATGGCTTCTCTCATCTCTTCTCTCCTTTTTACATGTCTTACTGAATCTTCAGGGAGCAACTTACCCCCATGCCTGCTCCCTGACAGGCTCAGAAATCTTATTGCTAGGTTTTTCTAACTTTTACGCTACTCAGTCATTCTAAAACTTACCCCCTAAAAGTCTAAATCATTGGATAGAGAAATTTTCTCACCTTTCCAATCATACCACTTAAGTCCTCCTAACTCCCTTAAATAATATCTCAAGTTATGTTGCTCGATGGAGTAAATTAGGGAACTGATCATGTTTTCCACTTCCTCAAGTCTGTGGGCTTAGGATGCCAATTTCATCCCTTTTGAGCGATGATTGGGGAGGAAGGACATTCGTGTCACTTGGTGAATAAATGGTTGTTTTTTCGGGGTTTTAGAAGCACCTCCAGATTGTTTGATTTTATAGGTAATTATATTTAAGATTTTATCAGTTAAAATCCTTCAAAGGAGAGAAACATCTCTGCACTCCCACCGATGCCCATTCTAGCCACGTGATCATTCCCACGTGGTTTTGGACGAGGGTCAAGCGGGTCGCGGGGAAAATATTTCTCAAGGACATGGGAAGCAGGGAACTAGTTTCAAGCCTCACATTTCATCTAGTCACAAAGAAGTAGTATATACCCTTATTTTTATTTCCAAAGGAAATCCCTTCTGAAGCTCACTTAATTTGTTCTGACTTGAGGCCACATGGCAAATTTTGAAGGAACGCATAACCTACGAAGCGGCGTAGCTAGCCAAGATTTTGTGTCAAGAGTGCTTTAAAGGTCAACACCACAATACTTGGGTGGGCCCGATAAAAGTCCGTTAGTCTGATTGGCCACGGGGGTAATAAGTCAGTGGGGGGGATAAAAACTTTGCAAATAAAATTCGAGAAAGTGAATATCATATATTAAGTTATGGAACCCAATGCTAATACATCCGAGAATGGTCCTCCCTGCTTAAATAGGCAAGGAATCAACAATATAAGAACCACTGCGAGGATGTGCAGATCACAGGGATAAACTGGGGAAGAAATTTCCCGAGGCCAAATCATCAAAAAACTTAGTCAAGTTTTAATAGATTTAGGACCCCTCCAAGGTGCTACGACATCAAGGACTTTTGATTCATGAGAGGGTGGCAGATCAAGTGGAACATTTTAGGAACTATTTTCTAAAGTTCAACTTTATAATATTTCTAAGGTTGAATTAAATTTTGGTTTGATGGCCATTTTGAAAATACTTCACACATGGCATAACTTTTGAGTGAGGAGCTCCATCATTAGGCAATGAATACTTTCCAATAAAGTACTCTCAGAGTCCTCTTGTCACAGATAATCATAAATTTTGATTTAAACCAAGGTCAATGTGAATAATTGATCTGTAGGGGCTTTAATTGCATAAAGTGGCATGTTTATCCCCTCCTGGAAACATTTTGTTCTGATTTTTATTTCCTTTCTCAACTCAACAAAATTAGGAAATGAAGGGAGATCATTGCAAGGTACCCAAGATGCTTATTCAATAAAGTTCAAAGATATGAGATTGGGTCCACTTGCAAGGAATCCCAAGAAGCTTTGCATCAACAGTAAATCTATTATGCAATTCTAAAAAAATTAGTTTGATGAAGGGAATCTTGACCATTGGTCTTAATACATGGCTCGATTTCTCAAAGGTTTCTCAAACATCCAATGACAAAAATAAATCTTCATAGTCTCATTACCTCCGTAATTTTATGGATACTCATACAACAGAGTGCATTTCCTGAATTAAATTTGATCAATTGCTAAAAAATAGAAACAATTACTAACAATTTTAATTCAATTTACAACTTCCCAAATAGGAAAAATTTTCCCATTCTGATCTGAGAACATTCCCACATCTAATCAGTTATTACTTCAAAGTAACATGGACACCATTTTCCAGAGTATCAAATTTGACAGATAAATCCATTAAGGTAACAAGGCATGTTGACTTTTATTCCCATAGAAGCAGGATCAACACACAATCCTCCTTTCACATAGCTGAATGGGTAATTCAAAACATTTCAATACAATCTTCAGTATGACATTACAAAACTAATTGAATCGAATGCTTCCTTTATTGAGAGGTCAAATAGGCTACAACTGGAATTCATTTCCAGATTTGATCCCCCATTTCAAATACTATCAAAATTACAAAAGTGTGGAAATCATTTACATTATCTTTCAAGGTAAAACAGAGAGATACATTTCTCAATTCAATTACAACTTCCTATTACAAGGTAAATCATTCTCAAGTCATTTCAACATCAGTTAAGCATTCAAACCACATCATAAGTGGGAAACATAGATTTAAGTCAAGAAAAGAGGTCTGTCAATGGTATTTCACAATCATTCTGTAAGTCCATATGTCAATGAATATCCTATGTCACTTTCAAACAAGTGATCACAATATATCCAAGGGGGAAAGGCAACATGAATGTCCATAAACAAGATCACCTGCAATGGTATGACTTGGAAGCCATCTTTGCACATTGGGTGCATGCAGCCCCAACCATATTAGAATGCGTGTCAAGTATGATCATCAATGACAACTGTACAATGCTTAGGTTTCACATATCAAGACCTGAGTGAATTCAATCAAGACTCATGTCGTTCACAACTACATCAAAAACATCATCATGAAAACAAATGGCTTCTTCAATGAAAAAAACCTAAACAAGGAGCAAGATATCATGTAGTAAAGTCCTACTTATGAAGTCCTTCTTGAAATTTGGGCACCATGTCAGATGACAACCCACTTAAAATCATAACAGAAGGGGTGCCTAGAGCTAAACCTATATCCCTCCTCACCCCTCCTATGATCCCTTCTCCAATCCACTCTATCCGGCTTATGCCCCCCCCATAGAATGGAGCAAGCGAGAACCTTGAATGCCTAGGTGGATTATCAAACCAATCACTCAGCTCGCAGCAAGAAATAGGCCCTTGGCAACTATTGTGGTATTCCCCTTAGGATAACAACCTGGATCAGCATGTAGTAAGAAGTCCCATCACACCTAGCCCTTAAAGCATCAAGTCCACATAGTAGTCTCAAGAATGCTCACAAAACCATGGCAGATAATGTGCAATTAAGAGGAATCATACAGCAAGTAAAAAGGTACAAGATGCTCTACCTCTACCATTATGGAGATCATTTTGTCCAACACTGCACCAGATGGTGATGTCTGTAGGACATAGATCCTCAAAATTTGCAATGTACAAGCAGTGTATCAATCTGTGACTCCTTATACATGAATGCAAGCTCCATCGCAAGAAACCTGTATAATTTCACCTTGAAGATCTATTTTATTCCACAAATATTAACAATCCCCTCTGTAATGAGGAGTAATCCCAAATTCCTAAATGAAAGGTGGGGATCATGCTCAGAATCTCATGAGTGGGATGCCACATCATCTTTCCTCAACTCCCAATTGAAGGATCAACTTCAACAGTAATCACAATAAATGAGAATAGACAAACCACTTGGCATCCATCAATTTCATTACCATCCTCCATAAGTGTCAGTGCACTTTATAATTATAGGACAAGTATCAAAATCAATATTACACAATGGAATCAGCATCAAAACATGCTAAACTACTTTGGAAAAAAATGCCACTTAAAATCCATGAGTCACCCTTGTGGAGGTTTTTGAAGGTCGTGGGACAAGCTTTTAATATTCTCACCATCAGTTATTCCATATTTAGTCCTCCAAGCTAAATTTCAAAATTTCAAAGAATGGAGTGTTTGACCTTCCAATTATCTGTCTTACAACTAAAATTAAAGGTTACACATCCTTATAAGTGTAACTTAGCACACTCTAGTTTGACAAGATCTTGGGGGAATGCATTAATATCTAGACCTTTATCATTATTATAGCCATATGACACAAAGATTTAGCTATTTCATTCACTAAGGTAATCTGAATCAAATTTATTATCCGAAAATTGCACAGGGTTTAATTCTTACCCCTGAACCCAATAGCTTTAATTGTGCCATCAACCATGATCAGGACCCATTTTGCCAACTATCACATTGGTGAAGGATTAGATCAAAAGAAATAACCTTACTATTCGTAAATACTTCATGAACAACACTGCAATAAAAATGGAACATACAAATAAAACACACATATGCAGATCTCACGAGAAATCACAATAGAAATCCCCCCCATGGGGAGATCCTAACAGAACACAAGTTTGGGGTTCTAAAGACATGATTACCTATGGTGACCTTGTTGCTTCCCTCAACACATAATTCCATATGGTTAGTGGAATCTAGTCCTCCAGAATTGTTTGTCGATTTTTACACAGTTGCAAATATAGGGTAATTCCCACCTTCCGGATTCGTGGTCATATGGAAGAACCATTTTGCATAAATGATATAAGCAACATACAAGTTGATTATGACCAAATCCCAACATATATCAATATTGTAACAATGATCATTTAAATTGCAATTCAAAATCATCATAATAGATATTCTTCATACTAGATGGTATGTCATCAATAGGCAATGTCGCATGCTCTAAAATCAACATGAATTTTAACATCAATAACCTATCCAGTCAACTAGTACTCAATCCACATAAGAATAGATAGATGTCTAATCAAACACTCATGATACGCATAATAACTGAAAGCAATCTGTATAACTAATGAACTAGTCTAGTGACATCTAAATCACTTATTAAGCAAATGAAATGAGAATCAATCTCATATAATGTATGATTATGCAAATACACATCATACTACATTGAGAATGGGCCATTTGCTTACATAGGTCCAAAATATGATCAATAGTAAGAACCAGTCAAGGTCCTAGGATCAGTATATAAATCAAGTGTGAAAGGAACTAGTCACTACAAATAAAAGTCAAACACAATTATGCTCATGATCAACACAAAATCATTCAAGGTTCATTAGATTCATTAGCAAGGGAAATTTTCTTCAACAATCTCAGAGCTTGTCAATGGATGTACACTTGCAACCATCTTGACATGATTTAAATCTACAAACAAGTGGGTGAGGAAAATAAACAAAGTTTCTCAAACGGGTCTCTCAAAAAATGGTTTTTTCTCAAACCTACTCAGAAAAACTTAACCCCCGCTAAGTATACAAGAGTATTCTCATTGCATTTATACAATTTCACTTGCTCACTCATCCTAAATTTTCCCCCCAAAAATATAAATCTTCAAGAGAATATTCCTCTTTACAAGCATATGCATTTAATCATGTTTATTCCCTGAGAAAATATCTTACTTTCTGTTGAAAATTAGGTGGATAAATCATGAACTGCCTCACGTTTCTCAGTTCCTCAACTATCAATTGGGATGCCATGTCATAACTTTTAACAGTCTTTTTAATCATTATTTTCCATTTTTTCATGCAACCCTAAATCCCCTTTTTAATAATTCTTAGGTGGCTCCATATGGCTTGATCATGACAAGAAATCCTTTTCACCTTTAAGAATATAGCTTGAGGAATATATACCTACATTCGTGCCTCTCAAAAATGATTTTCCTCACATGGATTATATCACATATCTACGCTACGAATTCGGGTAAGCCAAGTATAAAGAGGAGTCAGTGGAAGCCTCCACGTGTCTCCTAAGTGCAAGTGCAAAGGTGAAATTCAAAGGTAGGACCTCAAATGAGCACAGGCTTTCCACGTGTCTCGAGCCCTAGAAAGTTTCCTTGGCCATTGAAAACTCTTAGTATAAATAAGAGCCAGCAGAAGCCTCCACGTGTCTCTTCGATGCAACTCCAAAGGTAAGACCTAGAAGCAGATCCTCAAATGAGCATAGGCCCTCCACATGTCTCGGGCCCTAGAAAGTTACACCAGCCGTTGAAAATTCAAAGGATGGGAAAGAACCAGTGGAAGCCTCCACGTGTCTCTTCGGTGTAACTTTAAAGGTGTAGAAAGATGGCAAGTCCCCAAATAAGCACGGGCCATCCACATGCCTCGGAACCTGAAAAGGTATACCAGTCATAAAAAATATCCAAGCATGGGAAGATCTAGTGGAGGTCTCCACATGTCTCTTTGGTGCTCTTTCAAAAGTAAAATTCAGGGGTAGGTCCCCAAACAAGCACGGGCCCTCCACGTGGTCAAAACCAGAGAGAGTTGCATCAGCCATTGAAAAGTCTGAGCATGGGTGGAGCTAGTGGAATCCTCCATGTGTCTCTTCGGTGCAACTCTAAAGGTCAAAACCAAAGGTGGATCCTCAAATGAGCTTAGGTCCTCCACGTTTCCTTTTGTGGGTCTTAGGCATTTATCTGATACTTTTATGCCCTTCGCCATAATGCATCAAAAATATCAAATATACCCACCATGCCCTGCATCCAATTAGAAAATTCCACATATCCACAGATGTTGTGACATGATTTACAAAGGAGACACAATCGTGGAAGACACCCAACAATAGAATTTTTCCCCGCAGAGAGAAGACTGTAAATAATACCAAGACTCAATGTGATCCACAACCCAAGGAAAGGACTTGAAAATGAAACCACAGCAGAGGAAAATAATTACGCATCCACAGAGGAAGATAGAAAGTGCATTAAACCAGGAGGGCTGAAAATTTTAAATGAAAAAGGGGCAAGATTACAATTGAGCACTAACAACAACAACTTGAACTTGGTATCTCCTTACTTGGTGAATTAAGAATGAATTTCCTCCTAGATATCCATGCACTCTTTCACACTTAAAAACTTGTTTCGAAGGCCATGTGACATTATTTTTTGACACTTCCATATCCATAATCACTTCCACTCCCTCCATTAATCCATTAGTGGTTCTAAACCCCTTGGAAAAATAAGAGAGCTAAATATTTTGTCAAAAATAAATCAAAAAAATAAAAGAGAAAAAATTAAATTTAATAAAAAAGAATAAAAACAAAATCAATATCACACACTCTCTCAGGGGTCTTTCTAGTATCTCGATTGAGGCTATGGATGCATGGCTGGAAATAGAGAAATATTGCCACTAGAATCAAATATATCTTCATCGGGACAATGGATGTTTAGCTGATAGTAGAGAAATACACAAATTACAATTTCCTTTCATTCCATCTATCATAAATCAACTGTTTCAATCACACCTACACATTGGTTTGTGTTTTCATTCATTTTCTTACAGACCTTCATTTCAAGTAGCAATTAACATTCACATACACACACTAGATCTCAATATAGCATATGGCTAGTATGTCTCCTTGTGTGGCTTAGAACTTATTCAATATATCGTTGTAGATCACCTCTTTGTCTCATGTCTTGTGGCTTTCAGTTCATTGTGTGTTCACCAACACTCAAGGTTCAAACCATTTTCACACACCTACACACCCCTTGCACTCTATCATTACAACTATGCCAATTTTATGATGACGTTCTACATGAGAATCCCTGAGAATATTTTTTTTTCTACACACCATTTGCATCATCATCACTTTTCTAGTCATTTCATTTCATATTTGTCACCTTGCATTTATATTGCAACCACTTTCTCTTATCAAGTCATTTGCATTGCCATCTCTTTCACCCTCACCCCTCACTCGATTGCCTCACCCCTATACACTGGCAAGTGGAGAGACCTATCAAAGTAAACTTGAGGTGTCTGTTTTGGTTGTAGAGGTTGTTGAGGTGGCTTATGTGGGTGTGGACCTTGCCTACCAGATCTAGAACCATAACCTCCACCAGTATTTCCTCTACCTAATCCTTTTTATCCTCCCACACCTCCTTTAGTGTGTTGTGTACAAGTTGATGTAATCCCTTATGTCCCAGTTGTAGTATTGAAATGGAAACCCATATTCTATGTGATCATAACACTGACTGAAACACTTCTAATATTTTGTGTGCCCATACTATGTCCTGATGATGCACCTGAAAAAAACCCTAAAATTGGACCTCCAAACAATGACACCATTTTTACTGCCATATATGTGTTTGTTGTCTCATGCACTTCTAAATTCATTGCAAATATTTTTTACCTACACTATGTTGCTTGTCAATAAATACCTCTAGATTTGGGAAACCTAGCTCAAGGGCTAGGTAGCTAGGTTAGATCAGATGCACACCTGTGGTCCTCACGCTCTCCTTTGATGTGCTCTCATCTAAAGCTAAAGGGGATTCTCTATTGTGCTTACCCAATGTGGGGAGTACCTAATGTTGTGGATCCTCATCTTATACAAGAGCTTTAAAACCTTCATAATCCATCATTCTCCTCAACTCCATTTCATATGCAACCTCCCTTGTTTGTGCCATGTCCCTCTCTCAAGATTCATTAAACTTGAGTCGTCTTTCCTCTCTCTTCTTTTCTTCCACCAAGTCTACCATATTTCACCACACATGCTCCTTCCCCTATTCATGGTGGAGATTTAGCTATCCATAAGGATGTTCTATAAATCCATTTCTATCATCAAGATATTAATCCCCAAGAGTATAGTGTGCAAATACAATCCTCTAGGCTTGCCCAAGCATCTAAACTAAGCCTCCTCTGGACAAAAGTAAGTAGAAATAATTTACTCCAATGTATACTTTCACAACGCACCAGCACACCAATGATCCACAACTCTACTCCACTCCACATCTACATCAAAAAAGTTTTGGTAATCTTCTTGCCTCTAAATCTTCGGCTTATATATCCAATTATTCCCTAAATCATACATTGCCATCCACTTGTATAATTCTACTGGAAATAATCTGAAGAACATCTCATAGAGCTCATGATAAGTATTGTCTTCCACCCACTGTCGTGCATTGAAATCACGTCTTGTGCTATATCTCTGTGCAAACTTATCTTTTTTGTCTTCTACCCAAATTTTAATGCTAACAAGATTCAATCGATATGCCATCTATATGCAACATTGTGACAGACATTTTGAAAAGATGTCCTGAAAATGGAACCAAAATATATTATTTTATTTCCACTTAATTGCTATGCATGGTGTCACTTCATTCATTCAAATCTGAACACTCACCTGAAGTGTCTGAAGCTACTAGGTCCCTCCTTTGCGCTATCTTGTCAAGATGTTAACATGTATATCCAAAATTACCAATATTAAAGCATGCATTCAAGTACAAATCATAAAAAACACCATATCATGAGCTTATAATGGAAAAACATGTAATAAAGAAACATAATAGATAAGATAAATACTAAGATCAATTGCACATGTGATCACCATATTTAGACACTTCAATTATCAAAATCCATCCTCCATAATCCATTCATAACAAAAGTATTGCATATCAAAAGATGAATACATAACAATGGTACTAGAGAGTCATGCACGTCAGTACATCAGATAAGCATAACTCTATTACATCATGTCTAATACAATGAAGTATAACAAGTATATATAGGGGTGGGGACTTTCCTTTCACTACCCATGTACTTTCCTAATAATATTCATGCTCAAAATAGCCATGCATTAAAATTTGTTTGATTTCACAAAGAAGCTAATTATAGATTATCCTTTAAATAAACCCTACTTTAATCCTAATAATAGATCGATCCATGCATGACCTTTCATCTTTGATTTGTATGTGATTTATCCCAAAAATATATGTTCTTTGGTATTCAAGTTTCCTTACTTTTCTCTAAACGTGAAACTTTACTTGATCAACACTCTAACTCATCTTTGTCTATTTTTATCCCGTGGTCCAAAAAATTGGCTAAATACTGAAATTTTCTTGCATAGGTATGGGCATTCACACCCTATCCATTCTTCCTTGTGCACCCCCTTTCATGCTTGACTTGCGCACACCAAATATCTTTGCTCATGGCATGTACTTATTCATTTTAATTGTGTAACACCTACTTATGAAAATTACACCCATATGTGTCTCATTACCCTATGTACTAGAAAACTATAAAATGCCACTCACCCCCATCATTACAACCCCCTTACTCTTGGTGCATAAAGGATATACTTGAATTTTTTTCTCTCTTTCTCACATATCTTAGTTTTTCAGCTCTGTAAGAAGTGAAAGAAGAGCATAAAAGATAGATACAACTTATTGCATCCCTATTTTAGTGAAATTACAACACATGAAGGAATCACACCTAGGATTGACTTGCAATCTCCATGTGATTTTTAGTGAATCACAACTACGATTGTCCTGCTATATGAGTCATGTATAATTTTCATTTTCATTCATTATTTTGTCTTTTTTATTTCAATAAAATGTATTTTATCCCCTTAAAAGGTTATGGATCTGACCAAGTCATGTCCCATAACCACAAAAAAACAACTAACTAAGTCCTCATCACCTCTAGATCTGAATCTAAACTACACCCAATTATTGTATTGCAATAATTCAATTTCATGTGTGAGGATCCCTGAAATATCTGATGCAAGCCATATTTAACTTTTATAAACCATAAAACCTTAATGTTTTCAGATGTGAAAATAGATACATGATGCCAACAGGTCTTAATATTGTCAATACAAGCCCAAACTATGAATATATTTCTTTTAATGGACTCTAGTGGCTATATAAAATCATGTTCTCATACCAAATCTTATATTTGGTTCATATTTAAATATTCAAAACTATAAATTTGAACACAATTAAAAAAAAAAGGATCAAGTATTCATTAATTTGGATATCTTATTCATGTAAGAGATTACAATATATATATAGTTTGATCTACTTAATTCTAAGAGTCAAAACTCATCCCTCAAATCTCTCTTGCCATCCCATATTATCCTCAACTACAAACAATAATATATTCTATCGTAATATTATTAGTCATCACTATAACTCAAAATATATTATAAAGATATATGATTTTTAAATACAAATCATTACATACACATGTAAAGACCGACTAATTCAAATATACTAATGGAGCACTAATTATAATTTCCTAACATTTAAGAAAGGATGATTTCTCCAAGACGAGAAAATTGAAAGCTCTTCTAGATCCTGGTTACATGAAGACAATTTTACATACCTTATAAATAAGATGAATATCCTAATGGCTATTAGATGTTTGAACTCATGAACTACAAATGAAAAGGAATAGTAATAAACAAGAAAGGTATCCATGAGCCCATTCTAGTTTTCTCAAATCTAGATAACTATGACATTGGACTAAAACCTTTTGGTAACCTTTTGCTATCAGTTCGTGTCATTTGGTTTGAAAAACACATGGTCCACATATCATTGAGCTATGATGATTATCTTCCATGAAATGCTCCATGACATTGTGAAAGACTAAGTGGGTGACATATTGGGAAAATCTACTACCAAAGTACAAAACCTTGTCATCTTGAGGAAAATTGTTGAATATCTCAGGTAATAAAAAGTCCAACTTAATCTTAAGAATTGTTTATTTGGGGTTACATCAAGTAAATTATTAGGCTTAATTGTCTTCATAATAGGTATCAAGGTATATCCTTCAAAAGTAGCATCCATCATGGAAATGCCTCCTCCCAGAAATATTAAGCAACCTATAATCCTCCAAGGGGAAATCTAGGCCACACATAAGTTTATATCAAAAATGGCAGACAAGTGTCACCCCTTCATGTAGCTATTGAAAAATGGAATTGTCTTTCACTAGAACACATAATGTCAAAAGACCTTTAATGATAAGTAGTATTTTTCCAACCCACTAGTTCTAGTTGCACCTACTTGATGAGAATATTTACTAATTTACATATTAGTTGCCCAGTTTGTTTTGGGATGCCTTCTAGCTCAACATGATAAATAGGGTAGAGAAAGAGTTATGTATGAACTTAGTCACACTATGATTGCATATGAGCTTAACTATCCCCAAATCAAAAATATATGTTTATTTATTGCCTTTGGTTTTTAGAAGTTAAAGCATTACCTAATCAAAAATAAAACCAAACGTATTGCCAAAATCAACCCCCTCAAATACCTCCTATCCAAACTATATCTCATAAGGAGAATGGTTAATTGGGTCTTCTCACTCAATGAATTTGATATTGAGTATGTGAATTAGAAATATGTTAAGGGATGGATTATTACATATAAGATGGCCAAAACACCATTATAGGACACTCAATCTCTAAACCTAGAGTTTCTCGATGACTCAGTCATGGCCACTGATAATTCTATCATATTGAATATTTATTTTAATGGATCCTTCACCAATCATGGTTTGGGGGAAGGAGTTATAATCATCACACATGTCAGTGATATTATCCCAAGGGATTTCAAAATAGGTTTCCCTTGGATTAAAAAAAAAACATCATTGAATATAAGGCCAAATTGCAAGTCTAAAAAATTCCATTCAGTTGAACATTTAACAATTGACAGTTATTGGTGACATAGTTAATCATCAAACAAGTTACTGATGAGTACAATGTCAAAGAAGAGAATTTGATCCCCTATAAAGAATATTTGAAAACCTCAAATATTACTTTTCTCATGTTAGTTTGAGTAGGTTCCTTGAATCCAATAAAAGAGTTGCAGATGTTATGGTCATTATTGGTTCACTCTTTGAAATCCAAAATGACAACCAAAAATATCAATTCTTAGTGGAACATCTTTTGATTCTTGCATATAACATACCATAATCATACTTGATATGTGATATTATTGGTCCCTTTTTCTCTTGGTACCATGACATTTACAACTACCTCTAGGATATCCTTATACCCCCAAACCTTTCATGTAACCAACGTAAATATTTAATACAACACACATCACAATACACACACCTAAACAACACTTTCTATCGTAGGGGCTATGATGGTACATCATTATGATGTTTAAATTCAAATGAGGAAACCTTGGCTATGAAAGAGGTGCATGAAGGCATCTGCAATGCTCTGCAATGCACATACCAGTGGAATCATCCTTTATAAAAATAAATTTTATATTGGATATTATTGGCATACCATGGAAAAAAATGCATGTCAATATGTTTTGGGATACTTCACTTAATAGATGCCTAACCCATACATAATCATTTCTAAATTTGGTTATGGATCCTAAAAAGTGGAAACTAAGGATGGTGAGGAGGTTGATGACCCAATGAACATCATGCACCTTAAACGATTATACACCTTAATACAATAGAAAATCTAACAAAAAAATCACAAAAAACAAAAACAGAGAAATAAATTTGTCTAATGGTGAAAACCATGCTTATGGTGCCTTGGATAGGTACCGTGATGACAAATAATTTCTTGTGTCATGTGTAGGTCATTTTGTCTACAATTACCCTAAACTTAGAGACAAGACCACTCTGTCTTACTTGCATCTACCTATCCATCATCCTAAACTAGCTAAGTTTGACCTTCATCCCACATTGGACTAGTTTGAGAAACTGTGTAGGACACATCTTAGTATTTATGAGATTGAATTGGGGCACATTGTAGTTGTCCAAAATTACACCTCATGTAATTTTGAACAACACATAAAAAGGACTTAGCCATATTTATGATCAAAAAAACCGTGAGACACTGATTCAGTCTTCTACGGAATGCAAGAACTTAGTGTTCTGTAGGTTCTCCTAACTTGCCAAACAAAGAAATGAGGAACCCAGGACTTAGGTGAAATTTGATGAAAATAGTGCTCCGTAGAAGTTGTTTGACCTTTACGGCACTAAGAAGATTAGTTACTCATGGGTCGAAGTTAGGCTAGATTACCATGGAGTTGCATATACATGGGGAGTTGGAGAAAATTGGTAAGAGGAAAAGTTGCACGAATAGAGGAACAAGTTTGGAAAGTCATGCATCGATGGAAAAAAAATTGTGAGTGGAAAAGTTCAAAATCTGTGGAACACTAAATTAGTGTTCCACGAGTTTCTTAAAAGTCATGGAACAAAGGAAAATTGTCGGTAGGTTAAAATTTGTGCATTGATATTTTTATCTTCATGGTTAATGTAGAGTATTCCCACACATCAAAGCAGGTGAAATATAAAATCCATGGTGGAATATGCGGGACAAAGAGATAATATTCCACAAGTATTGAGCACAAAGGTAAATGTCATGTAAGGTCTCAAAGCCATGCCAGACTCCAAACCAGATGACCAACCACCAAAATTATATGAAGTATGGCATCCTTTTGCATAGTATAATCGTGTGTGATAGATTCATGGGTTCGTGTTGTTGTCATTAGAATTTATATGAGGGCACATGTGTTTGTACTACAAGAAAACTATGTAAGTAATCATGGCGCCCATACTTATTCAACATGATTTCAGTAGGACATATTCTAGCTCAGTTGTCCTTTCTTCTTTCTCCTCCCTCTTTCTCCATTCCATGATTTGTATAAATACAAGTGCTTGCACACTTTATAGGGGTTTTTCTCCCATTTTTAATCCTTAGCATATTTTTGGGATCCTCATTATGAAACTCAAAATTTCATGTATTCAACCTCTAAAAATCACAAATTTGAAATTTTCTTACCTCGAATCTATGTGTAAGCTATAAAATATTAATCAATAAAAGTTTAGTTTCTCCCTTTCCTTCAAATACTCTGTGTTTGTTGTGAAAACCCTACCCTCTTGTGAATTTTGTGTTCTTTTTTTGGTTTGCTTTGGAACTGCATGAATTTTCATAATCCTTATTATGAAAATTTGTATTTTTGTCAAATTTTTGGATTTGAAAAATTTCCACCTTCTTTTGGTGTTATCCTACCCATGTTATCTTAGTTTTCATTCCTTGCATCTCTCTCTCCCTGGTCCCTTGGAAAGTGTTAGTGTAGGATTAGCTTATTTGTAGGAGTAGTTCTAGCATTTGAATTAGGTTTTGTTCTGTGGGTTTTTCTCAATCCACAGAATAAGGAATCTGGCCTTCTCTAGAGATCTATCTCAAGCAAAAAGTCCCACACTTGGAGATAGTCCCATATTGTCTCAAAATTCTGAATCTCCCATGATTCAAAATAGGGTATAATTTTGAGGTACACCAATTTTGGCATGCCCGTGAGAAAATTTTAATGATATTTATTTCATTATTAATAAGTTTTTGTGTGTGACTTATTGGTTTCGTCCTTCAGAGGTATCCTTCAACACATATGGTGATTCCCTATTTATCAAATATTCTATTTTCAAACATTTCAAGCCCTCTTACTTCATGAGAAGAGTACTAACAAGGACAAGCATTTCTAAAGGCAAACCATTCAATTATCTACAACTATCCCCCATGTAGAAGAAGAGAAGAAATATCTCCACATAGATATGCGGATTCCCTTGAAAGTAATGAAAAATTAAACTAAAATGGAAGACAAACAAAAAACGGAAAACCTTCTTGTATCTTTCCAATGTAAACCTCAAGTAATATTGTAGAAGCTTAGCTTGTGAAATCTTGTGGAATTTAGATTTTTGGGATCTCTTATAAATTCCCTCCAAACATGGATTATGACCATGCTATGAGTAGATTTGGTTTGTATTATTGCTTCTAAAATAGCAAAATTTGGACAACAAAATGGATATATAAATTGTGTTATAAATCCAAGAGTATTTGTAAAAGGATAAGCATGTATCTTATAAGGCTAAGTGGTGGTTGGAAATTGGTTACATATAGTTAAATACACACATTAAAAAAAAATTTGAGGAAGTTGTAGCATTTTCAGGAAGATAAATGCCATTGACGGGAAGTAAAAGAATTAATTGTCAAAAGTTGCATCCGGAAAGGTGGTTGTACATGCAATTGAATTTTCCACACCTTTCTAGGATTCTAGAAGTGTATTTGATTGGACTAGTGAAGTGGATTACATGTGGAGTTAACTGGGATGAGGAAATGGAATCTAAGTAGGAATCTGAGTGGCAGTTGACTAGGAAAATAGGTGTATTTTCCCATTTAAATAACTAGTTTAATTAGCTGTAATGTGCACAGTAATTAATTAATCATTTATTTAATAAATGATAATTAAACTAGCTAAAGATTTAATAAGGATTAATTTAATTAATCTAAAGGGATATAATTTCAATGATTAATCAAATTAATTAATCAATTGTAAAGGGGGGAATAATAGCATGCATTGGGATAAGATAGAAACAATTGTGTAATTTAGGGTGTCTACATTTTCCACTCTTTAAAGTGTTATTGTGAAATAATAGTGTTTTAAATGTAGATTAGAAGATAGTGAAACATTTGGATGCCAAATAAAGTAGACTGGTAAAGGAAAATGAAAGCAATGAAAAACTAAACTGAAATGGGAAACAAATAGACAACTACAAACCTTGTAGCTTTCCAATACAAACATCAAGTAAGATTGTAGAAGCTTACCTTGTGAAATCTTGTGGAATGTAGATTTGTGGGTGATATTTGAAATAACCTCCAAACATGGATTGTGACCAAGCTATGAGAAGATTTGGATTGGATTATTGCTTCCAAAATAGCAAAAGTTGGACAACAAAATGGATAGAGTAATTGTGTTGTAAATCCAAGAGGATTTATAAGAGGATAAGTATCTATTTTATAAGGCTAAGTGGTGGTTGGAAATAGGTTATAGATAGTTGAATGCACATGCTAAAAATAATATTTTAGGAAGTTGTAATAGTTCTGGGAAGATAAATGTTATTGAGGGGTAGTAAAAGAATTAATTGGAAAAATTTGCATTCAGAAAGGTGGTTATATGTGTAATTTAACTACCCCAACCTTTCTAGTATTATATAAGTGAAATTAAATGGAGTAGTGAAGTGGAGTCCATGTGGAGTGGACTATGATGAGGAAGTGGATCCCAAGTAGGAATTTGAGTGGCAATTGACTAGGAAACTAGGTGTATTTTCCCATTTAAATAGCTAATTTAATTAGTTATAATGTGCACATAAATTGTTAGAGAGATCAATCCTAATTCTTCCCAATGTCATCAATGGATTATTACCGCTACTAAATACTACACTAAATGGGTAGAATCCATACCTCTTATTTCTACAAAAGCTAAGAAAATATGTGAATTCATCAACCATCACATCATTTGTCTCTTTGGTGTTCCTCATCGTCTCATCACTGATAATGGAAAACAGTTCAAAAACAAAACCCTACGGAAGCTTTGTGATGTATTTTTCATTCAACTCATTTTTTCTTCCCCCTACTACCCTCAAAAAAATGGCCAACCTAAATCAACCAACAAAAGCTTAAACAGAATTCTTATGAAAGTTGTTGACGATACTGGAAAGGATTAGCATACGCACATTCTTTTTGCCTTATGGTCTTATCGCACTAGTATTCATACTTCAACTACTGCCACACATTTCTCTTTGGTATATGGTATAAAGGCTGTTCTACCTCTTGAATTTCAGATTTTGTCTCTTCGTATGTCACTTAAAGAAATGCTAAACAATGATGAATTTTTCCAAGATCATTTGGAACAACTTGAGTTATTCTATGAGTGTCATCTCAATTCTCTCGATCGTCTCCAAATCTACCAAAAATGTATCAAACGTGCCTACAACAAACATGTCCATGAACGATCCTTCTAATTCAATGACCTCTTCCTAAAGGAAAATCAACATGTAACAAAAGAGCAGAAAAGTAAACTGGGAAAATTCACTCCTTATTGGTTTGGACCTTATATTGTTACTCATATCTATGGATCAGGTGCTTATCATTTGTCTTCACTTGAAGGTAAACCCAAACTTGATCCCCTCAATGATTTTAATTTTTGACCATTTTATTGTTGAATCAAGTCCTATATCACCTTCTCTCAATTAAATTCTTGTCCCTTGCACACCATTCACGTTTCGCTTACCTATTTTAAGGATCAATGACTAAACAAGAATCATGTGATTGCTCGTCACCTTTTAATCCTTATCTTCAATGAGAGTATCATGGCTCTACTCATGGCATGATTCTCATATATACTTTTCACATTTTTCAAGGTGGAATCCCATGGTCATTCATCACATAAATCCTCTCTTTCATAGTTAGCATCTGTGTTATGGTTTTTTCTACAACACAAGAGCCTATCGGTGTATATAGTCTTGTCCATGACCTAAAATTCCAAAGAAAAACAATTTCAAAATTAAAATGGGATTCAACTCCTTGATTCAAACTTCAAGCAAAAATACGACTCCCTCAAAAAAGACATCTACTACTTATATCTCACTGCTATAAGTAGACTGCTCCCTCGAAGGACAGCTACATAAAGCTAGCCATATTATACATAGTCTTTCATATTAAGAAGACTATTCTTGAAAACAATAAAATAAAATATTCACAAGCTTCCCACATCGATTAGCTTCATGAAGACCTCAAGGAGAAAATATAATCATCCCAAATAGACTTCCTACATCGATCAATCTATCAAAACAAAAACAAAAGAAAAAGCAAAAAGAAAAGATTAAATTTTTCATCATGGACTTGCCTATTGTGATATTGGGTCTCTTTCCAAATAGGCATGTTGTCTCACACTATCTTACGCTAAAAACAACATGCTTTCACCTCATTGATGTTTTCACCCTAATTTTATTCCCACTCAAGGGAAGTGACTTAAATGTGACATTTCATGATCATGTGACTTTCTTCACCCTTCAACTAGTCAATTAGGAAATGCCTTTAGGTTCTTACATTCATAATCCCATATTTGGTATAGTAGACTTGTTATGGTTCTTACCAATTTGGTGGCACTTTTGGTCACCTCTTACCCTTCACCTTCTTCATTACTTGTTGATTCTCTTATACAAGACTAGACCATCGACACCCACATTCTAAGAATTCCTCTTTCACCAACATCACAATGCCTAACTGACCTAAACTCGACCATGCCTAAAATCAACTAAAATCAACCATGCCTATAACCTAGACTCAAAACATGCCTAAAACCTACCAACCCATTCATCTATACTCATCATATTCTTCCCTAGATTATGGGAGAACTACATCGGCCTAAGGCCCCTTTTTGTTGGGGATATGTAGGAAGCACTCCGAGGGCATAGGGCCCTTGGAGGTTATCTTAGATACTCTTTACCCTAACCTATTTTCCCCCATTTTCTTATTCACATTCTACCTTAGTTAGTTTCCATTTTCTACAACACTTGGAAATTAATACAAATATGCATACCTACCATTTCACCTACATTTTTCCCATTTTGACCTACATTAATTATTGCCAAATACCTTTTATCCTTACCAAAACTTATTACACCCTACCCACAAGCCTGAATTACCTATAAATTTCCTTAAAATGCATTTAGGGGCATTTTATTTACCTATACCTCATCCTTACCCTTGTCATGAGCTACATACCTTGACCAGAACCACATTTTGTGATCTTTAAACTTATGTACTTGTTATACCTTGTGATGTTATTACCCGTGTGGTTTAGTCTAATGACCTTACCTTTCCTATTGTCATGTTGTTTATCCCAACAAAACTTTTGGTGTACCGGATTATACCTAGATGCTCCTGCACCTAACCCAAGTTGTGTTTCCAGACAATATCCTGTACCATGTATACCTAAATCACTTCAACCTTGTTTGGATAAACCTATCAACCTTGGATGATGTAGTGTTTTCACACTCTTCTACCTGGTACCGTGTTACAGTATATATGTGTGCATGCATTTGATTACCATTACATATTACCCGATTTGATCATTACCCATGACCCAAAGTGCCTATACCCTTACCTACAACCCACCTACCTTCACTTTCATCACTTACATGTTTATCAAATCACTCACTAAATCTATCTAACACCTCATCACTTCTCAGTTTAAAGGGGATCACCTCCACCCACACTTGGGGAAATATCACTTATAACCCTACTTGGGGAAATCTAACCTCTATTCAAACCTGGAACACTAATTTCCTATTTTTGTCAGCGTCGTTTACAAATACAAGCTACACAAGAAAAAGGGGAAAAAATGTAGACACCAAAATTGGGTCATAATCCCCTTTAAACCCCATTAATTAAATTAACCATATCCTACCTATTCATATCCCATAGTGCACATGATAATTAAATTTATTAATATCCTCACTTAACCACCTTACCTAGCCACCTCACCTAGCCACCTTACTCAATGACCTACTCAAACCTCATTAATGACCTAAGACCGAGTCTAAACCTATCCTAAATAACTAGGACTTAGTCTAAACCTAGACTTAACTCCTATTAACAAAACTAAAACGAATCCTACTTATATTTCTATGATCTATCACTCGAGACTCAGTAGAAGATGGGTGATCATGCCAAAAAATAACAACAATATAGATATTTTTGGCCAACCTAGATATTCCTTCCTTGACCAATGCCAATTATATCTCAACCAATGTCAGTCACCTAACCGTTTCTGGTTAGGTTAAATATGTTTCCAAAAGCCTTTTCCTAGGTTGGTGAATTGATTCAGGATTTCATTTCTTCTAGAGACTTGGAGGACTCAAATTTATTTAGCACTCAGGAAAAAGAAGACACATGGGAGAATTACCAACATTGGTCACCATTCATCATCCTCTTCACGATCACAGATTCACAACAAAGAGGCACAAAGGTCTAAATTTCCATAACATGAATACAACATCTCTTCTCTCTGGATCTCTACTATCACCATCTTCATCACCTACGTCCTCCAATATAATTTCTAGTAAGTATTTAACATATCTACATTGAATATCTAGTTTCCTTGTGTAGATTTATTTATTCATCTCTATATTTTATTTCTCTCCACACCCATATAATTCCTCCCTTTGATTAACCCATCCCCTAATCATACTTAGACTTTCCATCCATTTTCACCCTCTCCTGATCATCTCTGAGTCTTCAGAACCATTTTACAACATCACCCTCACCATTTCCAACCTCTGTGTAATCACAGGGAGTCTAGAAAACCAATTCTAACAACTTTCTGATAATTTCCCCTACCAACGCCAGTTATCCAACCAACATCGGTCACTCTGCCTAACCGGCATCGGTCAGTCAGCCTAACCAGCATCGATCAGTCAGCCAAAATTAGTTACTATGTTTTTCAATATATCTCAGAACAATGAGATAATACCCACTTCCCAATAGCCTAGAACCATTTCTAATCCTTAACAAACCTTACCCAGAGCCTGTACCATACCTGCAACTCAACACCAGTAGTTAACCCTCCTGTTTTGACCTTAAACAACCTTTTGAATGACATTTCTTATTGTTTTGTATGAGATACCTAAACCATTTTAATTCCAATAGGATATTTACTTCATGTATGATTTAACTAGCATTAATATTGTTATATAAAAGTGGATTGACATCCTCTTCAGGATGCATCATGCTTCCCGGATCTAGCTTGCGCTAGGAATTCCACTCATTATTTTCTTTAACTCTATTTGGTGGTATTATTTTACATTTACAGGTAGTTCCTCCTAGCCAAAAGGGAGCTCTCACAATAAAATTGGATCAGGAAATTAGAACTCATACACAACCTTCAACCAACATCACAAAAAATATTCCTCCTTAGCCTACTACCCTTATTTGTTTCATTAATTTTCTAAGAATCCGATGAAACATAAACATTCAAAGAATATCGATAGAAATTCTCCACACAAACGGACAAGGAAGAGTCAAGCAAAGCCCTTCCTAAAACATACAAATGGAAGAAATCCCCTCGCATTACAAATCCCATTACAAAAAGGAAAAAACCTTTAGGTGAGAAGGAAAAACTAAAGGAATTCATGACCAATAAGGGACAAGATGAAATGAAGTCTAAATAAATAGAATACATTTCCAAATCAGAGGAAGAAAAATCATACACTCCATCACCACCACATTAGCAAGACCCATTAACACCATCAATTTTAGAAGATGTGGAACCGGTATAAGAGATACAACTTGGTAAACAAGATTATAGATATTATCATAAATGTCTAACTATTGACGGAATCTCACAACTTTCCCAAGATTACACCGCAAGCACAGGTGGAGAAAAAATGGCTATAACAGAAACCATAGTGTACTATCTAGATAATTATGCATTTACACTCGAATATATAAGTAACTTTCTTACACCATCACTAGAAGAAGAAATGCAAGACCAAATATAGATAGAGAAAACACATTGTTTGGCCATGCTTCAACAAGAAAAAACCATTCTCATGAAAAATAAACTTCACACTAAGAGTGTGTTATAGCGCATAAAGGAATTGGACGAGATAATTGACTTGTTGGTTAAACAAAAGAAGGAGAGAGAACATCTGAAAAATTAAAATGAATGAAAAGACTTAAAACAGAAGGGGAAAACACTAGAGCAAGAAAAAGAAGAATTGGATAGTAAACAAAAGGATGAATACGATAAAAATTAGAAAGCGGAGAATGAGAGAAAAGTATAAAAAGAGATAAAACTGAAAAAAAAGTTAGAAGCTAAGTAAAAACACATAGAAGAAGTAAAAAATAAAAATAAAGAACAAGAAGAAAATAAAAAACAAGAAGAAATAAAAAAGAAAATGAAATAAGAAGAAAAGAAGAGGAATAAGAAGAAGAGAAGAAGAAGAAAGAAGAGGATGAAAAGCAGAAGAAGAAAGAAGAAGTAGAAAAGAAGAAGAAAGAGGAAGGAGCAAGAAGAAGAAGAGAAGAAGAAGGAAGCAGAAGAAAAGAGGAAGAAATAAGAGGCAGAAAAGATAGAGAAGTAAGAGCAAAAATAGAAAAAGAAAGAAGAAAAAGAGAAGGAAGAAAAGGAGAAGGAAGAACAGGATAAACAAGCACTACAAATATCATATTCTAGCTTATTCACCACACCAGCACCTTGAGACTCACTAGTTAGAATCAAGCAGGCTCTGCAAAAGAGGAAATAAGAACAATATTTTCAACTACAACAAGACGTTGTTGAGAAAACTGCGGAGGTATTTAAATTCCACTTAGACAAACTAACTCCTTTACAAAAATCTAGTTGTAGTCAAGTGTTAGAGCATATTTCCACTCAAGACTGTATGAAAAGGTATGTAGATATAGAGGAGACAATGCAAAATATGCTCATCAACATTTGAATGATAAGCCACAGATCAAGATTGATACTACATTTTCCTTTGAATAATATACTAAATACGCGGTAGGGGAAATCCTGAAAGAACACCGCATAAACTTAGATGCAAAGAAATAAACAATCCACAAAATTGCAATAAGAGAATATGAGGAAGATACCAAGAAACCTCATGTAGTAGAGAATTAGAAAAAAAAAAGTGAATTTCAAATTTTGGTGAAGAAACTGGAGACAGAATTCAACAATATCGGGGTATACTACACCTATACCATTGGATGGCCAAGTATGACTAAATAAGACAAAGGAAAGATGGAAAAAAATGAACAAGACATACATAAGATGTCTACAGAATATGACATTCTACAAGAAAAGGATGGTGCACAAAGAAGGAAATTAGTGGAACTTACAAAGAAATATAAAAACCAACAGAAGAGGTGGAAAAACAAGATCTACAACATGCAATAATGTAGCACTATATTGGATAAAGGTTTGACGTGGATGCAGCAAGAAAAAACAATTACATAAAATCGATGGAAAGAAATTTAAGCACATCCCACTCCATCAGAATCGGTGTCACTAATTCAAGAGAATACACAACCACAAGAATGGATTAATTAGGTATATTCTCATTTGACTTCATTGCTTCACTATGAAAATAACATCATTCCCCAAATTACAAAGTACATTGTAGAAGATTAAAGGTCGAGGCATCCCATAAAACCAGTCAGGTGAGTTGAGCGAAGGAAATCCTCCTTACGAAAGATGTATAAGTTATTGAGGAGGTTGATGCTTCTATACCTTGGCATCCCATAAGTCCATTTGGATGAGTTGAGTGAGGGAACCCTTCCCTATGCCAGATGTCTAAGTCCTAGTGGTTGATGCCCATTGATCCCAATTTTATAATTTTTATTTTTATTTTTTGGAGTAAAATTAGTCATCAGTTTTTGTCTCGAGGATAAGAAAAAAATTTAAGAGGGGGTATAATGTTGGAAGAAGTTTAGGTATAAGTTTCCAAAGTCTGGAGATAGCCATGAAAAGACACAGACAACTGTGAAGGATAACGGCAGCCACTGGATGAAGTAAATCCATGCATAAAGGAAAGAATCTTTCGAAGACTATAAAGTTGTAGTATATAGAGAAATTTTTGTAAGACTAAGTAGAGCCACGAAATACTGGAAGAAGCCATAGAAGCTAAATTACAGCTGTGTAATGAAGATAAATCATGCCAGATTGTTTCAAAAGCCAACAGAGGCATGAGTCAAAGAAAGTGACCTTTGAAATAGATTGTATTTTGTATATTTATTGTAATCAATGTATTATGTAAAGTGTGCATCATGAAAGACATATGTGAATGTCATTTTGACATTTTTTAAGGAAGGGAATAATATGCATGTATTGGAAACTAATGTAATCATTATTGATAAATAAATAAATATTGGAGTTTGGAGAAAAACTTGTTATGTGTTTTCATTTACATTTTCGTTCATATATTAGATGTGGTGTATTTCCCGCATAGATCCTTAACCATGATCGATTACTTCCTAATCCCTACAATCTTGTTGGGGTTTTTAGGTCAACAAAGCAAGGGAAATGACTAGCTAACCCCTGCCATCTTTGTAAGAAACTTGCAACGGTCTCATTTTGTCTTTGTTTGGCATTACATAAGTATACCATGGTTATTTCGCTGTCAACATTAAAGGAGAAATGACGAACAAATTTTTCTGCTAGTTTTACCCACGTGAAGATAGATCCACGAGGTAAGTGAAGGAACCACTATAATTCTTGTCCTCTTAGAATTCTTATAAATAGTTGTATGAGGTGATTGTTGTTGTACGCCACTTCTTGGCATGCCATGTAAAAATATTTTACATGATCTTGTGGGTCACCTTTCCCTTTGTATTTATCAAACTTTGGGTAATAAAATTTCTTAGGAAAAGGTGTACGTAACATAGCCTTATCAAATGGATAAGGGCATAGCTCTTCATATTGATATTTCTTGTTATGTCCTACATTTCTTTCTTAAAGGCTTTTGATTATTTCTTTCATAAATTTTAATGCTTGTGAAAGAAGTTTCTCTTTAGTGGGGGAAGCTGACATATACATGTGACTATATTTTGACATTTCTCCCTCTTGGTTTTCTATGTGGAGCTCACTATTTCTAACCTTACATTTTTCCCGATGCATGTTTTTGTTGGTCTCCTTTTAGACATGTGAAGCTAGGTAAGCTAATTATTGACTAAGGTGTTGAATTTTATATTGTATAGTGACTTCTTCATTTTGAGGTCCCTCTTTGTTTTCATGTTGAGGAGGTTATTCCCTATTTTCATGTTCCACTCTTACCCTGAGTTTTATTCTAATGAGTGTCATTTTAAAACCACCCATGTTTTTGTTTCTAGTGTTTTAGGTGGAATATTTTCCATGTCTTAAAATTTAATCCATATTAATGAGGGTGAATTCTTCCTCATTAGCGTTTTTGGTGGGTGGAATATTTTCATGTTATGTTGGCGTTCTAGCACCTAATTCCACAACTCTTGTAAGCACTCTATCTTTGTTTAGAAATAAGAACTCATCTGATTTGGTGGGATATTCTAACTTTACGTGTGGTGATCCCAACTCATAACCACTATGGTCTACCATCTCGGTTGCTTCCTTTTCCGTGGAGAATAGAGGTCCTAAATCATGACCGATAAAGGGATTCGACCCTTGTTTGTTTGATGATTCCCATACTTGTCTCTTGGATCCCATTTTTGTTATGGGGGCCATGGAAAATGATAATTTCACTAAGGTTTTTTGTTAAATTTCTCTAAGGGTGCATTCAAACCTAAGTGTGAACCTAGAATGAGATGTTTACTAAGGACGTACAAATAATGTCAATATCCTAAAGAACAATGAAGGTTAACGAACAATGGGATCAAAGTGATTGTCCTAAATGGATAATTCAAAATGAAAAATAATCATAAGACATAATCACACAAGGTTCATACAAAAACCAATGAATCAATGAACTACTCCTAAATGTTTCCAAGCAATAGTTTGACGTTTAAAATGATCAACGAAATGGCACCACTTGTATCAATTTCTAAAATGAACAAGGCATTAGTAATAACAAGAGGTTGATATGATTTCTGATCAAAGTATACATAAAGAGAGTTCACATCCAAGAAATACTTGAGTCTCAAAAATTTGAGGTTACGAATATGAACAACGCAATAGTACCACTAAGATACGTTAACCAAGCATTATGAAAAAGTAAGGTATTAGTATCAAAATAATATTAATACGATGTGCATAAGGTAATGACAAAACTTTTCAAAATAGAGGTAATGTTTTAAATCTTACCAAGGCTAAAGTATACCAAGGAATTGTTAAGGTGCATGTACTGTAATGCTACAATATAGAAACTTAGGTTGAGTTATCAAGAAACAAGACATAAGTATCAAAATTGTTGCAATACGATACAAGAAATGTAACACTTCAAATGAGAATCCAGTGAAGAATCAATCCTAAATACAGTGAAAGTCTTGAATTTGGCATAAAGATCAAATGGATATCAAGATATGAAAACATACCAACACACTTTCAACATTTACCATTCAGTCTCAAGCAAGGACAGATGTAAACAGGTGAAAAAGTGGTGGAAACCATCGATTGGTAACACACGTATGGTTACTCTTATTTTGATCAAAAAAGTGTCAAAATAAAAAAAGGAAGTAGATTAAGTGAGGTTAAACATTGTTTGGCTTCACTTCAACAAATTTATGCCCCACCTTGTGGTGAGTGAAAAACTAAGAAAAAGTAATGCTTCACAAATTTCGTGGTGAATGACGCTTAGTTTGAACTCTAATGGACTATCCCCTTGTTCTAAAAACAAGGTTTTGACTCTGATAAAGTTATCACTTCATGAAGGCTATTTATAAAAACAATGGGCTTGATATGGTCAAGTTGGCTCTGGGAAAAAATGGCTTTCCTAGGTGGTTCCCTCAACTAGGTGTCACAAGACACCCTTGCGAGCTTGGTTTTCCAAGAAATTCATACTGAATAGTCTTGGAGTATCCCAAATTTACTTTACCCCCTTCAAATACAATGATAAATGAATGCTTTCAGTTGTATTTTCACTAGGTCACAATATGGATAACTTTTACGCTAAATCTCATGTTTAAACTAGTCAAGTAGGTTTACGAAGCACCTCCTATTTCATCCACATGGTTCCTTCTTACGTGGACTACTTTAGGGTTCTTAGGACCACCCCCATTTTTTTAGTTTAAGGCTTATGCCAAAGGGGTTATGTCCTAGTTTAAAGTGGATGGGGCGTACCCTTAGCCAAACCTGCATATACAGTGTGATGAATGTGGTTTATTTTTTTTATCTTTTAGACATAATGTTGTTTTTTCACACACTATTTGACAACCTGCAACAGACATGTAATTAGAATTTTTTTATTCTCCTTTCTTTGGAAAGCATTTATAGGTCCTCCATGAAAATTTTAGTAGTTTTCCACAAACAAAAAGAGAATAAGACGTCGTTTTTTATTCTCAAGATCGTCCTAAAACGCAAGAGAAGAGCATAGATGACATAGAATCTAACTATTTAACTAAAAATGTAAAAACACTTAGCTTAAACATGCAATTTGTTCATTTAGCCAATTGACATTCATTCCCTTAGTAATAAGTGTAATGAGATGTTTTCCAAAGCATAGAAAAGATGTAGAAATCATTTTTGATTCCAAAGATCACCTAAAAGGTGTGAGGTAAGAGCATACATGATTCTGATCTCATAAACAAGCATGAAACATTCATTAACCTTAAAGAATTCAAATTAGAAAAAATTATGAAGATATACCCTGTAAAACGTAAGCTAATCTCAAATAAACCTGCAAGGAGTTAGCATATCAAGAACGCAAGCTTTTGCAAATTTTGAAAGAACTCTCAGATCTCTAATGTGACATCTACACACCCTTCAGAATGTATGTGCACACTTAGCAATATGTGCACACAGATAACAACATGTACGCACCTCTATTAAAAATGAAAGTGAGTTAAGCATGTACGCAGGAAAAGAGTTGTATGTGTAGAAAAGTTTACAGGTGTGCATGCCAGTCAAACAAAGGGTAAAACAGAGGCCTAAAAAACATGTGTTCACCTTGAGAGGTACATGTACATGAGTTAAAGGATATGTGAGGATAATTAGATGCATAGCAACACAAAGAGATAAATTACATGTACGCAGGCAGAGAGTTGTATGCACAGCCTTTCCAATACATGTGTGAGTTTGACTAAAACTGAGACAGGGTATAATAGAAAACAGGATAAGTGCGTTGATCAAATTGTGTGTGCATAGATCAAAGGGTGTGTGCGTGTTATTTTGGACACCTGCACGTGAGTTTGAATGTGTGCGCACCCCTAAAAAAATTACTTGCACGTGTACCTATAAATGACGTCAAAATATGGAAATTTGACGTATGCACCCTCAAAAATATCAAAGTTTTCCTAATTTAACTCAAATATAATGACAACCCATCAAAATAAACCCCATAAGAGAGACTCAATTCATATAAATTTAGTGAAATAAGCTAAGTATTTTAACTTATTTTACTTATGGATGATTTGGGTTAGCAAAATTTGAGAAAAACTAGTAAAACTCATTAAAATCAAAGAGACTATGAATCTGTCCCATCAGGCGTGCCAAATGTATCCATGTATTAATTAGCTAAGCTACGAGAATTGAAACTAACAACTAATAGTTCCAAAACAAAGATAAATAAACATAGATCATCATGCTAGGAGCTTAAAGAGACTAGATATCAACAGCATGCGTAGAAATTTGAAGGAAATCCAACTAACATGTTAAACATTATTCTCTACTCTTTGAAAGCTAACTATAAATAGACCTATGTAGATCCTTAGAAATCAAAATTTGATTATTTGTTTGATCCTAAGGTTTTCAGAATGGAGTCTCATCAAGACATGGATACAAGGCCATTTTGAATCTCTCCATATCACCCAAAGCTTGGATGGATGAAATGCAAGATGAAGATACCTAGCTTAACATTAATGGAGGATGCTCAAAAATGAAAATGCCTATAGTTTATGTTATATGCATGAAAATTTGTAAGAATAAAGGTACAAGGAGGTTTCTTTATATAACCCTTTGGTTTGAAGAATCTTTACATCCTATTGTATGTGGGATACTAGAAAAGCTAGGTTAGTTAGGGATAAACATACTTTAGGATGCTTAAGTTTACTTTAGGAGAGTTTAATATATCATTAGTGATTCATGGGAGTTGAGTGGGTGTATCAATTAATCAAGAGTGATTAAATAATAGGTAAGTGTAAGATTATAGAAGCTTTTTAGAGGAAAGTTAGCATGATCTAGGTTATGAGAAAATTTTAATCCAATAAATGATGATTTATTGATTTAACATAAGGGGATGTTAATTAATTAAGAATAATTAACCAAGCTAGATAGAAAGGAACACTAATTAACGGAAGGTTGTTAATCGACATCTTGAGTGATAGAAGGGTTAACTAATAAGTGTAATGTAATCAATTAGTGGTGATAAAAGAGAAAAGGTGTGTTATTGATGGTATGTTGTTAACTTGCAGGAAAGGGGATAATTAGTGTAATTTAAGTATTTAAATTACTTGATCCAAATCACAGATGTCTACAACCCTAACTAGTTTGTCTCGAACTTTTATTTCTTTTCAAGGTATTTGGTGGTGTTGAACTGATTTTCCTTCATCACAAGGTCTCCTACCTCAAATTGGCAAGAAAAAATTATTTTATTATAACTTCTACACATTCAATTCTGATACACTTTGAGGTGATCAAGGGCATGGAGTCTCTTCTCATATAATAGTTTGAACTCTACTAGTTGAGCCACTTTGTAATCCTCCTCTTTATCCAAATACTCTCTTAATTATATATGCAAAGAGGGGAGCTTGACCTCAAGAGGTAAAACAACTGCAGTATCGAATACTAAGGAATATGGAGTTGCACTAGTAGGGGTGTGGATGGATGTTCTATATGCCTAGAGGTTTGAGTGAATCTATAGATACCAGTTGTGGCTAGTGTTTTTCACCATCTTCTCCATAATATGGAAAATGGTTTTATTTGGCCTCATCCTTCCCATTACCTTAAGGGTAATAGGGGGTTGAGTAATTGAGATTGATTTAAAAGTGTTTACATAACGCCTTCATGGTTTTATTTTTGAAGTATTTTTTGTTATCTGTGACAAGGGTAGAGGAAAATGATATGGTTCATTATAAACTTGGATACCTATACACCGATGAAATAGGTGAGAGGAAAATCCTTTACCCACTTCGTAAAGTATTCAGTGGCAGTGATAATGAACATATGGATATTGGAGGATGCTAGGGTAGTATTTCTAATGAGATCAAGCCCCCACTTTGAAAAAGGCCATGGTGTTGTAAGAGGCTGCAAGGAATGTGCTGGCGCATGAATCAAATTACCATATTTCTGACACAACAAACACTTCTTTACATACTTGCAACAATAATTTTCCATGGTAGGCCAATAATGGCCTACTCTTAGTATCTCCTTGGATAGGACTATCCCATTTTTATGGGCCCCATAGATACCTTTGTGAGCCTCCTTAATTACTAAGATGTATTTGTCAGTATTACGATATTGTAATAGATTACCATCATATCCTCTATGATAGAGAGTGCACCCAAGTAATGTGTAGCAGGCTATACACTGGATAAGGTTTCTTTTATTAAAATGGGAAATGTCTGGAGGGAAGGTTCCGTCATGAAGGTAATTGAAATTATCAGAGTACCATGGTGAATGCTATGAAAATACAATGTATAACACTTAGAATAAGGCATACAGAAGATTCACATAAAAGAGTAGAGTGTGTTCAAAGGCGCGGGAGGATCAAGAGGGAATTGTGCAAGGAGGACAGAGACAGATTTGGGACTAGGTTGTTTTTATGATGATGATCTATTTTTGGAAGATGGCATGCAGAGCACACAAATGGGATGAAGAATTGTGTGACACGCATGGGATATTTTTGGAAGAGCGGCTACGGAGAGCTTTACATGGATACGGGCTAAATATAGAATTGTGGCTGATAGTTAACTGGGAGAAATCTATTGTTAGCGCACTTGCATGTGTGGCTGTAATTGTAAAGCCACATGGTTATTTTTAGCATGTTTTGGGATTAGATAAGTGGTGAAGGGCAAGTCACCACCCTTATAAATATGTAGGTAACTATGTAGCATAGAGATAGTAGGTAAGAACTGGATTACTATGAGATAATGTTGTTAAATCGGTTATGTGCATGAGCATATGATATTATTGTAAGAAGCTTTTGTGTATTACTGTGTTTTTATATAACGGAGTGTATTGGCTAAATCAGATTGTTAATTATGAGTATAATTGGATCTCGCATACTTTATTTCATCATGGTTATCATTTAAATATGTTATTCTCTAGAACTAGATATGTACATGCATTGTAGAATGATGGATCTAAATGCTTTAAGCCTTCATCATGATAATATCCTGTAAAACAATCCTAAAGAGGGGCCTAGTACCTTTACGTGCTTTAGGTGAGAGCTCATTCTAGGTTGAGTGATGTGCCAACACGCCTGGGAGTTTTCTAGTAGATTCTAGGTTACATCATTGGTTCCATTTCTGGGACCTCTTTTTCAGTTATTTTCTAGATGGTTCACAATGAAGACATACTGGTTGACCCTATAAAGTTTTGAGGAGTGAATACATGACCTAAAAGAAGAATACACACAGAGGTTCAACACTGGATCTGAGTTTAATGCATGCACGTGGGTGGAGAAGAATCTATATGACTGTTTGTATGATAGCTTCTTCACTATCTTTCTAGTAGAACTGTATGAGTGGCTAGCTGCTTATGCATCTAAATGAAATTGGAGGTATCGTACACTTGTCTAGACACAAGAATAATTTCAGACGCTTTATGATGTTGATATAATTTGGACTCGTGCCATGGATATGTGGTTTCATGGTGTTTTCAATAGCTATATCTTGGAGTACTCAATTTCCACTTATTCATGCCCAAAGGTAGATGAATTCCAATTTTTACGATATCCCAGTGGAACTTCCCTACAAGGCATTCCACTAGTGATCAAAATTTTTATGGTAACCCTGAACTTGGAGAAAAAAAAAATGACAAACTAAACCCCACCATGCGCAGGGGCAGGAGTAAGTTTGGTGAAAGATGGAAGACCTAGCAACAGAAAGGAAAAGAGAGGAAAGGTGGCTTAAGTATAATGAGGTGCGCGAGAGGGAGATAGAGAAGTAGCGGGATGTTGCAGAGAATGGAATTGTGGAGAGAGATAGTTTGGGAAGAGTTTGAAGTTCACGCAGAAGGTGTGGAACTTGAGTATCAGGAACTCCCCTATTTGAAAAAGCATGATAGGGAACCCTCCTCAGCCTCACGTAGAAGCATGCCAGTAGAGACAACCTAGGCCATGGGTACGCATCTGAATCCACTTGGTAACCTTACCCTTACGCTTGGTTTTCCAGTATCTAGTATAAAAAATAGTCAGCAAGCTAATTTAGGTAGTGGGAGATCAAGAGTGAGTCATATAAAAAGAACAATTATGGCAGTGCAAACGAATTCATTGTTATATGGGAGTACCTTTTTGGGTGTATCATCTCCACAAAATTCAGGCACCCAAATTTTTTTGACTCTCTTCTAGGAGTAGTAATACTTCACAAACTATCAGGGTGTAGTTTAGTACTACTATTGGGACATAGGGAAGTATATCTTTTGGTCTGAATCTAGCTACAGGTTTAGGATCAAGAGGTATAGGTGGCTCTAGTTCTGGTGGATCTGGTGGTTCTGGAGGTAAAGGAAACACAAGAGGTTCTAGATCAAGTGGGCAAGGCCCACACCAACCCCAAAATATTTACATGGAGATGTCTCTTCATCTCCCAAAGTATAAGGGCATAGAAGATGTTTTTGAACACGTACACATGTGTGAAATACTGTGGCACACAAAAGGAATCATGGCTTCTGAGCGTAGGGAAAGTCAATTTGCTACTATGTTACAAGGGTGCACACATAGCTGGTATAGAAAGTTTGACCTTGATCAAACTTGCATAGACTATGCAGCTTTAAAAGATGCCTTCCTCAAAGAATTTCATATCCCTGAGTTTGAACATAAGAGTATAAGTGCACTCAAGGATATTAAGCAAGGCACTACTGAAAGTGTCAGAGAGTATGATGCTCATTTCAAAATGTTGTTATCTAAACTTTCTTATGATATTTATGTAATAAAACATGCACAATGGTTCGTTGGGGGCCTAATAACACCTTTTATAAGGGTGCTATCACATAATACATACACCGATCCACGTGAAGCACTTGAAGTATCTTTACGCACTGAGGTAGTTGGAAGTATAGACACTGGGGTGAGCCCATTTTTAGAAGCAAAGATCACAGCTATGGTGAAGCAGTTAGAGAAGCTATCAACAAATTTAGCACATGAGACGTGCATAGGGATTTGGTGCACAAATTGTGAAGTGGAAGGTCACACAAAGGATAGTTTTCCCTGCATATCAGTCCACTCATTTCTATTGGACTATGATATATGCCATCTAAACCATGATTCTAGTCATTTCCCATTACTACAACACACGATAAGGAAGAACGTTTCATGCTACTACAAAATTTGCAGGTCCACGACTCACGACACAAAAGCCTACTATCTAATTAGTCATACCCATTATGCTATAGACATCGGTGTATGACAGACAGGATTTTCAAATAACTCTAAAGGTGAAAATGAGCATTAGGATCGAGATCACAATCAGGCGCACTATGATCGGAGTAAAGGGCATTTTGAAGGTGGTCATGGTAGAGGTCAAGGATACCATGGTGGGTTTGGAGGATGAGGCTGTGGTGGTAGATGAGGTGAGTTCCCTCACATAACATTTTATACATGTAGATCTCCTAAATGCTACAAGCGATAATGTCCTCAAAATATTACATGATCTTTTTGTGGAAAGAATCATAGTTATGAGGAATGTCCATACTTGTATGAGAATCTTAGTAAGCAACATAAACAAGAAAACAAAGGTGCATGGATGGTTAGGATACAACGCGCTGTGGAAAATTAGTGGATGCCCAAGTTGGAAGTAGAATCTGAGGCATTGCAGGTAAAGATCATGACCTGCGCTGAAGCGGCGCATGCCAAAGAAGCATTACAGCAGAAGCCTACCATCACTAAGGAGGAGGTTCTACATGCACAATACCCAGATCCAACCCATCATAAGGAGGTTTACCAGGAAACCATGGAGGTACTCAATAATCTTCAGGGTGAAATACAGTATTTAAAGGAGAAATCATGAAAGATGGACCAAAAGAAAGCATCAAAGATGATCCAAACTGATATGGATGACTTGAGAGAAGTGTGCAAATTTTTACACCAGGAAATATCATTCCACTATTAGGGAATTGGTTAAAGGGAAACACCCCACGCAAAAGTATTGAGACTAAAAAACATATCCCACATGCAAATCCTCCTCCTCATAGCATCAAGTATGATAAGGAGATAACTCTGAATGTTTTTGTGGATGGGTGGATATTGAGTAATATATTGATTGATATAGGCACGGAAGTCAATGTTATTACCTTAGATGCATGGGTACAAATGGGGAGACCTCCATTACATCCATCCTATAATGTATTATTCATGGATAGCCAGACTAAGGCCACTCCCATTGGAGTTTTGAAAGATGCATCCATTACCATATAAAGAGCCAAGTTCACTGGAGATTTTGAGGTTTTAACACTAGCAGAGTCAGATAGCTTCCCAACACTACTAGGGCGTCCTTGGTGCTATGAAAATAATGTTGATATTTGGTTCAACAAGGGTTATATCATCTTTGAAAATAAGGAGGAAAGAGTTATTATCCCTTTCACAGATGGAAAATTTGCCCTATGTTGAGCCCTTCAGTGAGGAAGACCTAAATTGGATTTATGTACATGTCATCTGGGATCCAAAGGTGCTTGAGCCATGTAAAGAAGGAATCCTTCAGTGGGAGGATCCATAGTCTATTAGCGATACTACAAGTGTTTCTTGTGATAATTGGGCTCATAGCACTTATGAGTTGGTAGGGCCCAAAGTAAAGAGCATATTTCCTAGGGTCAGGAAACCATGTTATATCAGGAGAATAGGTAACAACTCAATACCTTGTTACACCAAAGAGAGACCCTATGGTGTTCTTGTACACCTTTGAAGAATATTTGATAGACCCATTGGAGAGAAGGAATATGCTAGCATATACCCTATGCGGGACAACAATGCGCTAGTGGGTGGTCCACAAGGATAATCTTGTAGGATGGAATGAAATTAGGATTTCTCTTGCCACTAGGTTCTTCAGGAGCAATGCACCTACTCAAATCTACACTTATCATGGTAATCAACCTATTCAACACCACGTTCAGTAGTGTGAGAAACTCTGGATAGAGGGGCAGGAAGCTTTACCACCTTCACTCTGGGTGCACAAGTTTTATTCCACTCTACATGGTTGCATGTGTGCTTGGTATGTATATGCAGAACTCCATAGAGAGACTAGAAATTGGTAGGATTTAATTACAGGAATGACCCAGACATTTGAATTCTTCTCTACCAAGCCTCCAATGGAAGAAGCATTAAAGGTCATAAAGCACTTAACTATGGGAGATAGTGCCAAGGCTGAAGAACTCATTTAGGAGTTATTTGATGAAGGAAAATCAAGAGTGCATTTTTTAAGAAACAGAGGCAAATGCCACACTACTTCAGTGCACTTGCCTTAAGAAAGAAAAAGGAAAAATGGTCTACTCAATAGATGATGAAGAAGTAGAAAATATGGATGTAAACCATTCATCAGGTAGGCATGAGGTGTTGGATAGTGTCAGACAAGACCACACGTGCCTATCATGAACCTATGAAGACAAAGAAAGTGAATATTGGATCAGATGTTGAGCCTAAGGAGGCCATAATTGGAGACTATTGGTCAGAATCTGAAGTGGAAAAAATTATAGAGTTACTACGGGATTATCAAGACTTATTCCCTCGGGGATACCATGAACTTAAAGGCGTGCATAAATCATTAGGGGAGATGAAGATAAATCTTAAAGAGGGTGCACCCAGTTAGAAAGAGACCCTATAAGATGAACCTTAACTTGCATGAAAAGGTCAAAGAAGAGATTGAAAAAATGTTGAAGTCTAGAATCATCAAGCCCCTGGACGAGTCAGAATGGGTTAGTCCAATGGTGATCAGTATCAAGAAGGATGGTCGGATTAGGATCTGTGTGGACTACAAGGAGCTGAATGTTACATGTGTGACTGATCCCTTTCCTATGCATTCACTGAGGAAATACTAGAAGGCATTGCATGGCGCATGAAATCTATTCGTTTACAGATGGGTTCTCTAGGTATCATCAGGTTAGGATTTCCCAAGAGGATCAGGAAAAAACTACTTTTACTACTAAATGGGGTAGCTTCACCTATACTGTGATGCCTTTTGGTCTGAAAAATGTGCCTGCTATATTTTCGTGCATAGTTGTTCAGGTGTTTAAAGAGTTTATTCACAACTTCTTACAAGTTTATTTAGATGATTGGATGGTGTATGGACTGGTCAAAGACCATTGTGACAATCTATGCTTAATGTTTGAAATATGTAGATAGTTGAGTATCTCTTTGAACATCAAGAAATGCATATTTTCTACACCATTTGGAATATTGTTAGGACACATAATCTTCAAGGAAGGTTTGTTGGTTGATCCAGCTAAGGTTGCAGTCATTATCGGCCTAAAAGAGCCTACCATTCAGAGTGAGGTGTGTGGATTCTTGGGTCACATGGGGTATTATAGAAAATTCATAAAGGGTATGCCAAGGTTGCTGCACCTTTGGAGGAGTTACTGAAAGGGAAAGGTACGTTCTACTGGGGAGAACCGCAGCAGCGCACATTCGAGACATTAAAGGAGAAACTTACTACCTTGCCTATTATGCACTTTCCTTCATGGGACCAACCATTTCATGTACATGTGGATGCCTCTGGCACGACCATTGGCATGGTGTTGGCTCAGCTGGGAGAAGGTATTATAGATCATCCTATATGTTTTGCTAGTAGAAAGTTGACTCCTGCAGAACAAAATTACACAACTACAGAGCATGAAGCTTTGTCAATGATCTATGCGCTACATAAATTCAAACAGTACCTGCTAGCTACACCATTTGTCTTTTATACAAATCACATGGCATTGAAGTATTTGGTAAACAAGCCCATTTTACAAGGGTGCATATGTAGATGGGTACTCTTATTTCAAGAATTTGATTTCACAGTTGTGGTAAAACTAGGGAAAAGTAATTCTGGACTAGACCATTTATCCAGAATACAGTCAGGAGAATAAGCACAAGACCATTGAAGATACCATGCCTGATGCACAGTTATACGGGTTACAACAAGTACCATCAGAATTAGAGGACATTGTTGTCTTTCTATGAATAGGTATGGCACTAGAAGGAATGAAATCCTTATAGAAGAAACAACTTGCTATACACACGACACCCTATATGTTGATTAGCGGTGACCTGTACAAGTTAGGTCGGGATGAAGTATTACGTCGCTATGTACTAGAACATGAACACATGGACATCATGGAGGAAGCTCATGGTGGTATTGCAGGTGGCCACTATGCAGGTGACACCACTACGCGCAAGATTCTACTCATTGGATTATGGTGGGAGACCCTGTATAAATATTGTAAAGCATATTGCAAGGCTTGTGATCACTGTCAGCACCTTGGGAAACCAGGTCAATGAGATGAAATTCCTCTAAGACCTATTACTAGTGTAGAACCATTTGAGAAATGGGCTATTGATTTTGTGGGTCCTATTTCACCAGCCGCGTGTAGGACTGGATCACGCTATATCATAACTTGCACAGATTATCTGACAAGGTGGGAAGAAGTAGCACCTACAAAGGATTGTACAGTGGCTACAACAGTCAAGTTTCTATGGGAAAATATTATTACGAGGTATGGATGCCCTTTAAGTTTGACCAGTGATAGGGGCACACACTTTCTAAATGAGACAATCAGAATTTTATTGGATGAATTCATGATTGCACACCATAAGACTACACCATATCATCCTCAAGAAAATGGAACTGTTGAGGCTTTCAACAAGATTTTGAGCCAAACATTGACAAAAATTTGTGATGTTGGGAGAAAGGATTGGGATGATAAAGTATTTGCAGTGCTTTGGGCATATCACACAACATATAAAAGGTTGAACAAAGCCACACCATTTTAGTTAGTGTTTGGCGTGGAAGCAGTTCTTCCTATGGAATTCATGTTACCATCTTTGTGTATTATGTGCATGTTGGAGGTCTAGCTGATGAGCAAGCATTAGAAGAATGGATTGAAAATTTAATCAAGCTAGATGAGTGATGAGCAATAGCACGTTGGAGTCAAAAACAAGAAAAGGCTAGGCAGAAAGCATGGCATGACAGGCACATCAGGGATAAAAATCTTGAGATAGGATAGATGGTGCTTCTTATGATTCTAAGTTTTTGCACCATCCAGGAAAACTCAAAGTACATTGGTTGGGGCTGTATGTTGTCACTCACATACTTGAAACAGGCTTGTCAATTAGAGACCCTTGATGGAATATTGTTACCTAGGTACTTCAACGGGAGTAGGTTGAAGCCCTACTATAAATAAGTCTTCTTGGTGTTTGTAATAAGGCAATGTTGCCATTTAGATTAGGTTTTCAATTCTGTATTTTCCTTAATGTATTTCCTTCTTTGTTGCTATGCTTTGTCAATTTAGTTGGTGTTTTTGTGTAATAAGCATGTTTGCGCACCAGAAGCTAATTACTATTTGAAGAATTTATATGCACAGAGGACTGCACATACCCTTAGTGTGGGGTGGTTATTGATATCCAGGTATAGGACTGTTGAAAATAAGTACACATGAAAGGAACAAACTGCTACAGGTGCTATTCAAAGTTGGAGGATTAAAAAACAGAGAGAGATTTCTTCTGGGAATGAGGACCATAGGTGGAGATGAATGAAAAAACAAGTATAACACGAGGTAAGCAGAGGCCATGGGAACTAATAAGGGAAGGCACAGTGGCGAGGTACTCGGGCGATTGGAGGCGTGCTGAAGAGAAGTCTATGGCTAGAAGGTAGGAAGGCACGCTAGAAGGTTATAGCTTGGGCATGCGAAGATGTACCGCGTGGAAAGAATGAAAATGGTCAATTAATGAGAGGATTGTTGGTAGGTGAAGGAGTAATAAATGCACTAAATTTTTGAAAATCTATATAAGGATAGGATGCGAGTTCATTTTTACTATTGCAATTGAGAGAATTTGAAAAGAGCTAAGTGCAAACGAGCTGATCAATCATGTAGAGGTGCGAAGAGTGTGAAACCAGATGTGGAGAGAATATTTGTGTGTAGGAGAAGCTTGTGTTCCCATAGGTGAAGGGTTTGAGTGAAGCAGACGCATTACGAAGGAGCTAGGGCATGTGATTTCCACTAGGGCATGAAGATTCAAACTAGGGTTTTAACTTGCTCGTTACAGAGGGTAGAAAGGAGAAATTTTCAAATGGCTCCGAAGAAAGCACCTGTAGTAGGAGTAAAAGGGAAGAAGAAAGTCAAAGTGAAAGAATAAATTGCTCACGAGAGTAATTTCTCAAAAATCAAGTATCCAGAGGGCGTGATTATGGGACAAGAATGGGATTCTCACATTCATAAATGTAAAATAATTGATTACAACCATTTTACATCAGATAATTAGAAGGATCTAGATGTGTTATTGAGGACAAAAAAATGCAAAACATAAGACATGTCAGTGTACGATGATGCTGGTGAGAAGTTACTAAAGTAGATTAGAGTCTACCAGTTGTATGAGCTGCCATACTTTGGAAAGTATGAACCATTGTATCGATGGTTGATGAGAAGATTCCATGAGGACTTCTTCTACTTTTCCAGACGGAGGGTTAGAATCACATCCACCTTGATTTCAACAGTGACAGGACTAAGGGCCTCTGGAGTAGATCTGAAGAGTGAATTACTAGATAAGACAATGATCCTAGAGATAAGGAGCTAGGATATACCTAGGGTCAACGTAGAATGGACATCGACAAATTAAAGAAGTACCCTATAGTACAGGTAGTTGCCCATCTTGTAACAAATTTGAATGACCAAGAAAGGTGGTCACAGGTGAATACAATGTGGCTACACGTTGCAAGGAATATGTCTCAAGGAGTGATCTACAATCTTGTGGATCATATTGTAAATACAATCGTTGAAGAAGTTCGTATGAGTGAAAGAATTACCTTTTTCTCTATTTTATTGTCTTTGGTGTTTATGGAGATTAGAGTTCCCGATGGGCCAAAGGAGAAGATTTGGGAGTACCCCATGGAAAATAAATCTCTGGAAGAAATATTTAATAAATATTTATGTGAAGGGACCATGAGTGGTCCATTTAAGAAGAGGTTAGAGATGTGGTATGACAGGCTCTATGCAGCATTTGAAGATGAGTGACACATACCCAAGGAGTTACCTTCGGTGGTGGGTAAGGCAATAAAGTTTTTAGTCTACCATTATTTTTGCATTGTGAGATTTGTGATGAAGGATGAATCTTGGAGCCCTTGGTGCAAACTATCATATGCCTTTAAAACATGCTACTTCCAGGCATCAGTTCATTGGTTCATAGATGCGTGCTACCTAATATTCATCACAGAAAAAGTAGATTTTGATTATTACACTCTGAGAAAATCATATGTATATCCAGGATAGACTACCTACATTTAGACGCTTATCTCAGATATAATAATCATGAAGCCGGTAAGCTTGGACATTGGAGTAGCACTTGTGTATATTCAACTTAAGCCCAAGCTGGAGAACAAAAAATAAGTGGAAAATGAATTCACGCTTCCAAGGCTACCTAAGGGCAAGCATACAATAGAAAATGTGCCAACCCCACATCCTACAGAGACCATAGTGGTAGATGAAGAGGAAGAGGATTGAGAAGATAGTGGTGGCCTAGAGCATAGAGGAAGAAGACAACCTACAGACAAGGTAGGAATTTAGTGCACAACTACACCATCTCAAGGGAAAGAAGGAGATGATGTGTACCTAGATGTAGTACAAGGAGAGTGCCACTTCAAAAGGGTATTCAGGAGAACAAGAACCCAAGGTGCTACTCCATAATCGGTGCACAGATCACCATGACTCTCTCCACAGAAGGATCCAGCTGAGAAGAGAAGAAGGAAGTTGAATATGAACAAGGAGGTGGAAGAGTCTGAGGAGAGAGCACTTAAATCTCCTACAGCTCCAGAGGATGTTGAAGAGCCAAAGGATGTAGAAATGAAGGAGAAAAGGAGGTAGATGAGACAGCGCAAGAGAATCCTCAGGGCATATCATAACAAGCTCCAAATCTTGATGCTCAAGTTCCTAAGGGGCCAAGATCAAAGAGGACAAGTGGGGAGTATACTACACCGGTCACGGGATATGTTGAGGACACAAGTAAGATTGTCTGCACCCATTTCTAAAGCACGCTGAGCCTTATAATTGTATGGATGAGAGCTAATGGATGAGGATATGGTAACCATGTGCACAAGGAAGTAGTTGTCTTGGTCAATGCAGACACATATGGACAAACCACAATTCGACGTATGTGAATAGTCCTGTGTATCAAGGAGATTGAATGAGGCACCTCAGGACTGACACATAACTATAAATCCTATTGCTATTTTGGATGAACAAGTAAGTAATTCCTTAGTGGAGGTATCAACAGAGGTGGTAAGGAGGAATGTGGATAAGGCTATAACTATTAGGGTGTTAAAAGAGGATATTGAGGTCAAAGATATAGAGATAGCACATCTGCGATAAGAGAAGGACTTGGTAAAAAAGAAGAAAAATGTTTTCATCAGCATGGCAGAGGAGATTGGAGACAATGTCCTAAAAGAAAGACAAAATTTGGAGTCCAAGGTACCAGAAAAATGTCCTTTGGCAATGCATTATGAACAAACCTTGGTGGATTTGGTGCTTGAGGATGGAACTATGCGCATGCCAGCACAAAATAATCCTGAGCAGGAATCAGAGTGAGCAAAGGCTTAGGTGATGAGGAAGATTGCATCCTATGAGGAGCAAGAGGAGTTGAGAAAAGTAGACCAGGCATTGAAAATTTGCATAGCTCTGGAGGTGGTCATCAGGATAAGGACCATGGTAGAGGGAAATGAAGTCCTAAAAGTGATGAAGGATGACACACTAGGTCGTGTAGAGACATTGGCATTGGTTAAAAAAAAGCGTGAGGCCCTTACAGAAGCACAGGAACCCCATAAGGAAAGGTTAGATGAGATGGGGAAGGTTATAGTGTAGAAGATGGATCTGCTAAAGGAAAGAATGTTTGCAATGTCCAACATTGTTCTAGTTTTACAGAATGAAAAGGGGGACATTTCCCAAGATGATTTGATTTCTATTGCGGTAGATATTCCAAAAAAAGTAGAGGCCACATTGAGTGAATGGTAGACTTTAGAGGCCGAAATAAAGGAAGAATATCCTGAACTCATTATTTTAGTTGAAGCAGAGGATACTGCTGAGTAAATCATTCTTTTGTATAGAAAATTCTTTACCATCTTCCATTTATATTATTTCTCATTCTTTGAGAATTCAAAAGGTAACCATTTTCGGGGTGACAATGTAGTTAGTGTGGGGTAATGTTGAATAGAAAATTGATAACCCATGTTGAATAGAAAATTGATAACCCTTAGTAGAAGGTCTACAAAATATTTGTATGGAAGAGAAGAGTGCATTCAAAGACGCGGGAGGATCAAAAGGGAATCGCGTGAGGAGGACAGAGATAGATTCAATACTTAGCCATTTTCATGATGATGATCTATTTTTGGAAGATGGTGTGTGGAGCACACAAACGGGATGAAGGCTTGCACGACACAAATAGGGTATTTTTGGAAAAGCGGATACAGAGTGATTTACATGGATGCATGTTAAAGATAGAATTGTGACTGATAGTTAACTAGGAGAAATCTATTGTTAGCACACTTACATGTGTGGCTGTAATTATAAAGGCACATGGCTATTTTCAGCATGTGACCTATTTTTGGGATTAGATAAGCAATGAAGGGAAAATATTTAGTGAATTACAGAACATAGAGATAGTAGGTAAGAATTGGATTACTGTGAGATCATGTTGTCAGATTTGTTATGTGCATGAGCATATGATGCTATTATTGTAAGAAGCTTCTATGTATTACTGTGTTTTTGCATAATGGAGTGTATTGGATGAATTAGAGTGTTAATTCTGAGTCTAATTGAATCTTTCATACTTGATTTCATCATGGTTATCATTTAAATATGTTATTCTCTAGAACTAGATATATACATACACTTTAGAATGATGTATTAATGATGGATCTGAATGCATTAAGTATTCATCATGCTAATATCTTGCAACAGAAACCCTAAAGAGGGGCCTGGTACCTTTGCACACTTTGGGTGAGCACTCTGTCTAGGTTGAGTGATGTGACAATGTGCCTTGGGTTTTTCTACTAAATTCTAGGTTGCATCGAATGCGAACCAACAACTTCACATATCAGACAAGACTCATGTATGTCATATGCTAGTGTCAATAAGTGATCCATAAAGACGGGTATATCATTCTATCTAGGTGGGATGCATAATAAAGAACCCATCGTAGCTTTGGTTTCTGTGACTTGATTCTTCCCTCTAGGAATATTCCAAAGGTAATCTACATATAACACTCTTTCAATGTATCAACCATTTTTTTTAATAAGGAATGAGTTTTTAATCCTTAACTTTGTAATAATCTGTAACATGTTTGATAATCAACATAGAATATCATTCACGTTAAGTTATATGATCTCCCAGCGTAAAGTTATCTTCATCCTTACAATGAGAGCTTCATATTCTACTATGTTATTTGTGCATGGGAATCCTATTTTTAAATCTTTTGGGATCAAGTCTCTTGAAGGATTTATAAGCACAACTAATACTCATAAACCATGGAATGTGAAGGATCTATCAAAAGGAAGTTGTCATGTTAAGGATTCCTCGAGATACATCAATGAGGCATTTGCAAGTTCTAAACTCAATGGTTCTATACCTGGTAAAGGGGATTCAACTAATTGATCTACTAGTACCTTCCCCTTGATTGATTTCTGGTGAACATACTCGATACCAAATTTTATGAGTAAGATGATCCAATTAGCCATCTTTCCTATAAGTGTTGGCTTTAATAGAAATTATTTCAGTGGGTCCACCTTTAATATAATCTTGAAATTTTTTTAGTAAATAATGCTGTAGTTTTTGAAAGAAAAAAGCTACAGCCAAAACATCCTTTTCGATTTGTAGGTAATTGAGATCGTAAGAAATCAATGTCTGACTTAGATAATATAAATATTTTTCCTTTTTCTCCCTGTCATATTGGGCCAAGAGTGCTCCAATTGCAAATTGTGTAGCAGAAATACAGAACAACATTGGTTTTCATGTAGTACTTGGCATTAAAATAGGGGGATTTGATATATAATCTTCAAGAAACGCAAATGCTCGTTGTTATTCTAGACCCCATATAAATTTAACATCCTTTTTTAGAATATGCGTAAATGAATGACACTTATTTGCGAGATGGGAGATGAATCTCCTGATTGCTCGAATTTTCCCGAGCAAGTTATGCAGTTGTTTGATGTTTTTAGGAGGAGGAATATCCATGATAGCCAAGACCTTAGCTGGGTCTACTTTAATTCCCCTCTGGGATATAATAAATCCTATAAATTTCCCTCAAAACAACCCAAATACACATTTATTTTTATTGAGACAAACCTTATAGTCCCTTAGACACTGAAAGATATGTTGTCGAATAGTTGGATGATTTCATCTCATTCTGGACTTTCCTAGGATGTAATCTACCTAATCTTCCATTATGTCGGTGATCATATCATGAAAGATGATGGTCATATCCTGTTGATAAGTTGTGCCTTCATTCTTAAGGCCAAAAGGCATGACTTTGTAACAGAATGTCCCCTAAGCGGTTGTGAAATTTGTCTTATGTTGATCCTCCTCTGCAATATTAATATGATTATAACCTAAAAATCCATCCATGAATGATAGCATTTCATAACCATCTATGGAATCAACAATCATGATAATATTGAGGAGAGGAAAATATTCCTTAGGACCATATTTTTTTGTCTCTAAAATGTGTACAGATTATGATACCTACGGTATTTTTCTATACAGGTAAAACATTTGAAATACACTCTGAGTAATCAAAGGCTGAATGAATCCTAGCGCCAATAATATTTCCAACTCCTCTTTAGCCAACAAGGTAACATGAGGATGCATTTTCTTGAGCTTTTTTTAATAGGCTTTACGTCTAGGTACACAACAAGATTATGCACCACTAATGTAGGATCAAGTCTTGGCATGTCTTCGTAGGACCAAGAAAATATGTCTAAGAATTCACTCAAAAGAGAGACAAACATCCATTTTTCTTGATCCGAGAGCAAAGCTCCCAACTTAATCATCCTAGTTTATTTCTCTATGTCAATATTGATCTTAATGGTTTCCTTCACAAGAAGCTTAGATTATTCTTCCATGTGCGTAGGATCAGGGGGAGATTGATATCTTCTTCCAAGGGTTTCTCGATGAGATTTTCACCCTTAGATAAGTCAATTTATTTGTCCTGTAATTTTTACTTTTGTTTGTCTACTAGTGCCTCAAAAAGGTTTTCACTGTAAGACTTGGACTTGTTATTTTTGCAAGGCTTCTCTGTCAAAATTTTTCCCTTTCTTTTTAATTTATTTTAATGACCAAATAACTCAACCTCCTCCCCTAAATATGCACATGCATCAAGGTTAATGAAGAAGCCATTTTTATGATCACCTATATGGATGTTGTCTTAGATACCCATAAACTCACAAATAGCCTCATCATTAGAAATAAATTCAATCGTTCCATGTTGTTATCGATCCAAATTCACCAAGGAAGGATAAATAGGGTTTAATTTAGGAAAGGGTATAGGTAAGGAAGGGGATATGGTCAGTATAGCCATAACAGAAAGTGTATTGGTGAAGGCAAGGTCTTCATAAAGACTACATTAGGAATCTATTTCACTTTTGTAACTGTTATCTACAAATACATACACAAAAGATTCATGTGTTTCCAAAAACTATTCTGATTCGGGACTTCACCAAAGCACAAAGGACACAGAACAGGCTTGCAGAGGATGCCAAGTGTTAGATCATCACAACTTCAAAATTCAAAGAAGGGAGCGAAGTCTAGGAAGCCTGTAGGGTTTCCACATAGAACTAACCAAAAAGGGTCCACCCCAAAAGGTTGTGACGTTATATACGGTGGGTTATTTTACTCCCCAAAGAAACAAACAGTGTGCCCATAGTCGGTGCCAAGTGTTGGTACTGTGAATTCTCATAACCCAGAAGGGCAGCAGAAATCTTAAAGATGTGAGGGCTTCCCACGTGGATCTCACAATAAATTGACTCTAGGTTTTAAGAAGGTGACAAACCATATATCATGTATGAGTGATTATGAGACTTACCTGAAAGATTTAATGCTCAAGACTTTTCAAAATATTGGAGGTGAAGAGTCATATAGCCATCATGTAAGTAGCGATTTAATGCATAGTCATGTGTGCATAATTCCAACCTACAAAGACTCAAGTTATTCATCTGCATTCAAAGGGTCATGTCATTGTAGTGATAAAATACGTGTTGTTTGAGTCATGAGGCCAGAAACCAATGCATAAAAGATAAAAATATCTAGTTATGTAATAAAGAGCCAAAGGGGTGTTCCTCAAAAGGTGATTCCATTTCAAGGGATTTGGTTGCAATATAGTAAAGATGCATTAAATAGGCATGGTTGTCACCTGTTAGAAGGGGAAAATAATGGAAAGTGTGAGAGAGATCTCTAGAAAAAATTTCTGGTCGCTTCGCTCAATTTTACATAATTAAAATCAATTGAAAGGGAGTTTATAAGGGTTTCTTATCTTCTCTTTCTCCTATATATATTGTATTCAAGAGTGAAATATATAGTGGAAGAGATAGAAGTATATATAATTATTTAGAGATAATTCGGGAAATTCAGTCGATGCTCTTCTCTGTCTTAAGTCCCTCTTTTGTAAGAGATAGAGATCTTGAAGCTCTAGCTTTCTTCTTGGGTTTTGTAATAGAAAGCTTGCCTCTTTTCTAAATTTAATACTGTGCACAATCATTGGAGTAATATATATGTCCTATGGTTTTTTTTGTTCATCATTTTTGTATCTTTATTATCTTTGATCACCTTTATCCTCATGTAGAAATTGTGCATCTCCCAATGTTGTTACATCTTTGAAGTTATGCTTAAGTAGTTTGAAGTAGTGTTTTGTGTGAATATTTTCTGACCTATGGTGCATTTTGATGACCCTTTTCAATTGTTCACCATTTATCCTTTTCAGAAAGTTTTGGTCTCGATTGATCTCTTGGAAGGCTCATTTTGCGCATTGCCCCCCTTTTAATTCATGTTTTGTTTTGTTTTTTCTAACCCTCATCTCACAACTCATAGAAGATCCATCTTCTTTACAATCTGGATGTCTCCTTAGGTTTCATGTCCCACTAACCTAAGGATTCCAATGACTCTCATGGTTCAATTACAAAGGATGATCGTTTACAGTAACCCGACTCACTATCTTCACCTTTAGAAGAAGTGGCATAACACTTTGGATAAATAGACCCATATGGTCGATTACCAATACCATACTTGTACATTTTTCTATTGGTTTCTGAAATAGGTTCCCACACTCCTTGTTCATGGGTACCACAACCATACCCTTGGTATCCCATGGCATACATCATTTTATTTGGAATTTCATATTTAAGAGCCTAGTAGCATGATTCCATCTCATCCATGGGAGGTGGTATCATAGAGTTACATAATAACTGTTCATCGGCTATCAAACCACTAGGAGTGAAATCATCAAAGGGGAAATTCTCTCTAGGATGTTGATATTAATGATAAGGCCTACCCCGTGATTTGGTTGATAGAGGAAGGTTTAAAACTAGAAGGGCCTATTGGAGATCATACTCCCCGTAACAAGTTGAAAGGTTCTACATCTCCCATGTAGTAAAGGGATAAACTAACGTTGAAGCACCGTTGTCACTAGTGTTCAAGGAATATGGATCAACCCATGAGGTGAGAGCCTCATATTACGTTGGAACATCCATCTCTATGGAAGGGAAATCAAAATAATTAGGGAAGTAACTTGATAATGATCTGTAAATGAGAAAAAGGTTGAGAATCCTTGGAATAGTTATAATTTTCCCTTCATGGCATAGCTTCATACACTGGTGATACGTAGAAGGAACTTCCTGCATGACATGAATCCATGGGTGGTCAAGAAGTATGTTATAAGGCATCTCCAAGTATAGAACATGGAGCTTTTTATCATGAGTAGTAGGCCCTACTCCGAGAAATAATGTTATCATGTCAACTAACTGCCACTCTTCATTGTCATATGCCTTGATGGTGATGAACTTTGTTTATAGATTTGTTTCAATATGACCTAATTATCAAATTTTTTCAAGGTACAAATATTTAGGCGTGATCCACCTCCACAAGCACCCTTTTAATTTTCTTATGATTAACCATAACCTCAATGTGTAAGGGAAAATTTTGTGAAGGATATTCTACAAGAATTTCCTCTTGACTAAAGGTTATATGCTCCATTGGAGAAATCAATCCAACCATTTCTTGGAAGCGGGTAGGGTATATATCAATCAACACTACTGACCCTTGTAATGTCTTACAAAGTATGTCCTTATGTACATTAGAGATCTTAAGAAGATCTAAGATCAAGATCTTAATGGTAGTCTTCTTAAGTTACTCGAAGACATCATAGTGACTATCCTAAGGGGTAGATGGAGGAGGTTTTGAAATGAAAAGGTGATCATGTCATGTTACTGTGGCACACTCCTTTGTTTTGAACTTTATTATGTTGATATACTCAATGAATTGGTTTACACATCTAATTACGACATCATAATAATTTTTCTTTTTGCCCACAAAGTTTGTATCTTTATAAACATAGCCAATACCTTTATTTTGGGACATCTGACCTTGATCTAAATTTTCCTTTCCTTGGTTATGTTTAGGGAAAGGTTCTTTATAAATTCTTAAGTCAACATTGGCAGAATTTCTAATGCCCAAGGAATCCATTTCCATGTCACCGCTTTCAATTAGGTCCTAGATTAGTGCTTCAATTTCAGGTACTTATCTGGTTTGTGACCCTTAACATGATGAAAATTGCAATAATCATTTTCTCTAAACCAAAATGGTTTAGGTGCATCATTGAGATAATGGGTTACTTCCTATTACTTGACCATGTTAACTGCCTCTAAATGTTTAAGTATCGCTGACATAAAATTAGATAGAGGAGTAAATATATGACATTTGTACTCAGGGGTTGAAGGTCCTTTAGATAATTTCAAAGGATCATGATTTTGAACCACCTGCACCCATTTAGAATCTGTAATTTGGTCACCTATGAAATTTTTGTTTCTATTTTAAACAAACTTGGATTTGTTAGTATGCTTTGAATCTTTATTAGGTTTTGAATCGTGGTTGTCTCATGATAAGGGTTTCAAAGTCCGTTTTATCAACAATGCTTTTTCTATTTTACTACCTTATTTTATAACCTCATCAAATGTATTACCACAATGCATTTGCAAGTGGAACATGATCTCAGGGTGTAAGTTAGGTAAGAATATACTAACTAACTATTTCTTTGGTATGGAGTAAGGGAAATGACTAGATAACTCTTGTCATCTTTGTAAGAAACCAACAAAGTTATCATTATTGCATTGATTTGTGTTGCACAATTCAATCATAGTAACATCATTCTCCATATTGAAGGAAAAGTGGCATACAAATATTTTTTCCAATTGTGGCCATGTAGAGATTGATACTATCGGTATATGCAAGAACCACTCAAGCGTTTGACCCCCTAAACTCTACGGGAAAAGGTGTATAAGATAGTTGTCACTGAATGCAACCTCTTGACAATCCATGAAAAATTATTTGACATGATTCCTTAGATCACCCATGCCCTTGTATTTGTTGAATTTTGGACAATCAAAGTGTCTAGGGAAAGTAACTTGTAACATATCCCTATCAACAGGATATGGACACAGCTCCTCATATTGATATTTCTTATTAGGTCCTAACTTACCTTCTTATAAGATAATAAGGGTTTTTTCATAGATAAGAACTATTGATTAAAAATTTGGTCTTGTGTCAATGGATCAGGCCTATACAAGTTGTTAAGCCTAGTTGTTTCTTCATCTTTATCATTAGTATATAACTCTTCATAACCCCTTTTAGGTTTTTCTTGTTTAGGATTTTTGGTATAAGACTCATAATACGATGCTTTTGGTTTTTCGTTCCTAGGATTCTTGGAATAAAACTCTAAATACGAAGCTCTAGGTTGTTCCTATCTTGGAACCTTTGTGGATTCTTTTCTAAAGTGTGAAGCCAGACTTGTAAATTGGAAATAAAGGGATTGAATTTGTTCTTTTAGAGTCACCTCTTGGGTTAGTATATCTTTACAAGTTTCAAAAGGAGGTTGTTAATGATTGACATGTTCTTCATGATCCTCATAATGTATTTTGACAATGGGGATGTGATATTCACCATCATGTTGAGAAGGTCCTTCTACCTCATTCCTTGGGTCGGAAGTAGAAGCCTATCATGGGTTTAATATTTCATCAATGCTACACGAAGAACACTCTCATTCTTGTTCTCCTTAAACCATGCCACCAAGGAGAGACAGATCAACCATAGATGTTAACTTGGCCCCTAACTCTACAATGCGTAAAAGAACCTCATTTCTATTTTGGTACATAAATTTATCCATCTCGGTGGGACTCATTTTAAATTTCGTCCAAGGAGAATTTTCCTTGCCACCCCTATGATCAACCATAACATTGTCTTCTAAAAGTGGATTTAACTTTTCATCTGTAAAGGGATTTTACCCCATCTTGGGATGCCCCATTCTTTTTGTCGTCGTAATGATAATTTTTTTGCTAAGGCTAATTAAAATGGACCCTAGGTAAAACTAAGCAACATAACGACATGAAATTCATCACAAATAATGTTAAATAAAGAATGGTAACAAGTCTAAAGGTAATATGCACTAAGGACACAATGAATAAAGAATTAACACACTGACTAAAATTACGTGTAGAACTGAGTATCTAAGACACAACAATCAAGTAAAAGACTATGATCCAATCACAAAATAAATACTCCCTACAATTTTCAAGTATAGCTTTAGTGCAAATAGTGATAACACAATATTGCCACTTAGGTCAGGTTTTAAAATAAACAATAGCTAAATAATAAGAAGGTTTTGACGCAATCTCCCAACAAGGTATACTATAAAAAGTTTTAGAAACACAAAAAAAATCCAAGTTATGAAAAAGGAGGCTACAAATGCGAGCAACGCAACAACACTATTTGGACGCATCAATCAAGCTTTATGGAAAAAGAAAGATTTTAGTATCAAAATTATGTCTCCATAATGCAAGAAGAGTAACGAAACTTTTCAAAACTCAAGGAAATGTTGGGATCAAAAACTAATTCTCTATATAACAAGAAGATGTTACTTATGTGAGTAGCGTAACAATACAACTTAGAGAGTTAGATCCAATTTCACAAAGGAAACAAGACACAACTATAAAAATTATATGGCTATAATGTGGGAAATGTAACAACTCAAAGGAATTCAATGATGAAACAACCTAAGTATAATGGTAATCTTGACATGGGTATCAAGATAATGGCTACCAAGATACAAAGACATACCAACACACTTTCAATTCTTATTATCGTAGTCGCAATAAAGAAGGATGTAGGTGGGTGCAAAATTAGTGGACACAATATTTTATAACACTATGAATGTATGTTCTCTTTTGTCCCAAAATGGGAAACAAGATAATAAAGGAGTAGACAAAGTGGTGATGAAAAATACTAGGTGTGACTTTGGCAAAGTTTTTCTTTATCTTAGGATAAGTGGAAAAATAGGAAAAAGTAACACTTCGCAAGTTTCGTGATGAATAACACTAGGATCCAACTTCAATGGAATCTTCCCTTGTTCGAATAACAAAGTTATGACTCCAAAAACGTTGTTTCTTTGTGAGATCTCTATAGAACGTGATAGATAAACTCTAGTTGGCTCCAAGCCACAAACTTCCTATTGTTTCAATCTTTAGGTGTCACAAACTATCTCTACGAGCGCAGTCTTCCAAGAAATTCACACTAACTAAATCAAGGAGTATCCTGACTTTACTTCACCCCCTTTGATACAATGAGCAATAAATTATGTTCAATTGTATCTCACTAGGGTCACGTGAAGATAATTTTTATGGTAATCTCACAAAGGCATACTAGTCAGTTGGGTAGCAGAGCACTTCCCGTTTCATTCACCATTTCTCTCAAGGTTTGAACTACTTTATGGTTCCCAGGGTAATCCTCATAATGAGTTTTATTTCTTATCCCAAGATACTTCCCCTAGTTTAAAGTAGACGAACCATATCTCTTAACCGAAACCTAGAAATACAATGTGTTGAATAATGTGGTGTTTTTTTTATCTTTTGGATTATGAAATGAGGTTTAGAACACCATTGGAAACCTAAAACACACGTGCAGTTATATTTTTTTATATCCTAAGTCTTTTACAAGCATTTAGGTCCTATGAACAAAAGATTTTAGTAATTTCCAATAGAAATTTTATCAAATTTACTTTTGATTCTCAAGACCACCTCAAGACGCAAGAGATGAGCATACACAATGATTTGATCCAACTATATAAATGCAAAGGAAAACTTTAAATCAAATGAAATTTAAACAAATCTTAATAATTTGTTCATTCCCTTAAGCCAAAAATGAAATATTAAGTTTTCAATTTAACCAGAACGTTAGAAAATGAAAACTAAGAGTTGCTTTTGATTCTCAAGATAACCCTAAAGTGCAAGAGAAAAGAAAACAAAAACTTCTAGCCTAACTTTCATAAAGCATGGAAACAAAATCATTCATCAAAAATTAAGAAAAATTGTCATAAATATGATAATTTTTTTAAAACATGCATAAAACAGTTAAGAAAACCTGCAAACAACAGAAACATAGAAAATAAAATTTTCAAATCTCGAAAAATAGAGCCAAATTTTTCCAGATCATGGTAGCACGTCTCTTTTAATAGTAGCGTAGCCCTTTGAACACCAACACATACTTTAAAATAACATCATCTCTTTTCTAACACTAGTGTACCTATGATAAATATCACATACTGTCATCAGATAGCTAAACAACAACGTGGCTAGAGAGACACTAGTGTAGCCCTAATAACACCTGTGCGGCCAGGAAACTGAGAACTAGAACACAATGTAATGTATACACATCCAGAGAGACACCAACATGACCCTAGTAACATGAATGTGGCCTTAGTAACACTAGTGCAGCCTTTGTAACACCAGTACGTGACTTCAAACATGAGTGTGGAGTAGAAAAACACCAACACAGATTTCTCAGGTAGGTGATCAAAACACAGGAATTTTTGACAAAAATTCTCAAAAATCTCAAAACTTTGTCAATTTGATAAAAATTTGACAGCACCTCACCTCCTTTGATCCTGAAAATAGCAGAAAAAAAAAGCAATCCTAACTAGACTAGTTAAGAAACCTCGTATTTATCTAAAAATGCAAAAGAGGGTTAGTAAATCAAAAAAATTAAACTAATCTAAAAATCTTGAAAATGAATGCAAAGGAAAATGGATTAAGTCTCACTGGGCATGCCAAATGTGAACATGCTAAAATTTTGTAATAGCTAACTAAAAAGACTAACACCTAACACAGAGTAGTCTAGAGTTAAGTTGAAATTTATTAATGAACCATAAAGATCATAGCTTATGAGAATTCATAATTAGAATTACATGATTTTAATCATATAAACTATAAACATTCTTACTAAATTAAATGATTGCTAATTAAAATGAACCTAATTAGATCTATGAGAAATCAAATTATGTTGGTATTCTCCAAAGAGAGGGAGAAGATCTCACCAAAGAATGGGTCTAAGGCCAAGCTTGGATCTTCTTCTATTACTCAACAATGGTATAATTGATGTAAATTAGTTATGCCAAATTAATGGAGAAATCTCTTGATCATATGTTTTTTATGAGATACTATTCAAAGTATGGTGTAAGGTGTGAAGGTAGGATCTTGGCCCTTTTTATAGCTTTCTATTTGGGGAAAGCTTGAATCAGAATGAATGTGGGACAAATGATAAAGTAACTCTAGGATAATTAACCATGATTAGATGATTTAATTAGTGGGTTAACGACTCATGGGAGTTAGGGGTGCTTTAATTAATCAATTAGGATTAATTAATAGGCTAGAATAATACTTTTAGGCTATTTGGAGGTAATTTAGGAGGAATTTGATAAGATTTGAATCATTTGAAAATGGAATTTAGCCAATAAGATAGTTTATTAATTAAATGAATGCTAAAAAGGCTTAATTAACTAGTAATATTTAATTGATTGATTTGAAGAGGATTATAACTACCGAAGTGTCGTTAATTGGCATCCAGAATGTGATAGAAGCTAGTTAATTAATGAAGTGTCATTAATTGACCAAAATAAAGGGAAAAGTTAGTTAATTAGTGGAAATCACTAATTATAATGGAAATGATAGAAATAGAGGATAATGAGTACCACTTTAGCATTAAAAATGTGGAAGCGTATTTTAGGTGTCTACAACATAGCACTTTGATCTCAACACTTTAACTTTTTTATTCCAGTTCACTAAACTATAACAAAGAGGAGGTTAAGTTGAATTTCACCTCCAATCCATACAATGGGGGAAAATATCATCATCATTTTCCAAAAAAATCCCCCAACTCTAAATAAGTATTCATGACCAATAACAGGGCTTGAAACTAAAGAATCACTCAAACACACATAATTTTTTTTTTCACTAAGCAAACAAGTAAAACAATGATTTGAGACACAAGAGAGTGAGAGAGAATATTTAACTATCCAAGAACATAAAAAATATTTTCAAGCCACAACTAGGCTTGAATTGGGGAAAGGTAAGTCGTCCCTTCTACCCACTTAGAACCTCTACTAAGGAATGGATATTATCCCTTGGTTCCTATAGAAGAAAATAGATGTAACATGGATCCAAATCCATATACCTCATAAACCCATAACCACATATAATCTCCATGAAGTCTAATCTTGCATTCATTTGTTTCAATTAGGTTTATTTTCTTTGTCTGTCTATTCTTATCCCTCCAAATGAAAAAAAAACTTTTCCCAACACACAACAAGATTTATAGCCCCAAAATGGGTGCATATCAAGTATCACAACACTATTTAAAATCATAACACAATCTCAAGTAAGACATAAAGTAACAATATTCACCAAGATAGGGATAAGGATCATAACCATTTTACAAGGGAAAAATCACAAAGGAAGGTAATTCACCTTGTTCTCAACTCATCCCACAAAATATTGAAGTAATAAAAACTCATTCAAGCACTCCTAATCATTTTCAAAATAAATTTAAATCACTCCAAAAAGTTCTAATAGCACATCTTGAAGAAAAAAAGGCCTCCTCCAAAATGAGAGAAAGAGATTGCTTAAATAGGAATGAGTTCCCATGGATCCTCTCCCAAGATTTTGCTAAGTGGAAACATCCTAAGATCCTATGTCAATTAGTCTCCCAACTATAACATTAACTCTCTTACATGCTCACATCGTCCAAATCCCATATTCCAAAAAATCCAACCACCCTCAATAAACTCAAATGGATTGGATAAAGAAAATCTAAAATATCTAAAATTAAGAATTAATAAAAGCAAAAAAAATAAAAATCCCTCACATCAAAATTAATTGGCATATAATAAACCCAAGAGGTCAAAAACAAGAATTGAAAACCATAATTACAACTTGCATCATAAGCAACTTAAATCAAATCAACTTGCAAAAATAAAATAGACCTTACACAATTAAATGCAAAAATTGAAGAGAAAAAATCAAGACAAATAAATGGGTCCTTTATGAATCTCTAGATGACCAAAGAGGCCTAAAATGTACACCAACCTTATGGTTAGGTGAAAGGGAATTTTTTGGAGTATGGGACAAGGTTTACTTGCCACATATACTTCCCAAAAGTGACTTTAAATCCTAAATTCAAGATTTATAAAAATAGAAAATTTCCCAACAAGTCAAAACTAACTTAAAAATAAACAAAGAAATTAATTAAATTAAACAAATTAACAAAATTAAAGGTTCAAAGTGGAAGAAAATAATTACAAGGGAAAAATGAAACATTTGAAATTGACGGGTCACTTTACACACTTCCAACACCCAACTATTTTCAATCCAAAGTGACCAATGTTAGTTGTGGAGATTTTTCGGAGTTAGTCCCCCTTCATCCTCCTTGGCATGTTTTATATTTTTGTAGATGGCTCACAAGATCCTGTTCACCACCTGAACACTTCAAAAATTACATCTGTAATGCCCTGTTTGTTGTTCCCTAGTCCCTGACCTGCCGACCCTGTTGCTAAGCCTGGGAGACTGGTGTGCGTGTTTTTTCATTGACCGTGTCCAGGTAGCAGTGAGGATTTTTTTTCACCTTCCCTCTCCTTCTCGTCTGTCGGGTCATTGTTGACACCCCAAACTGTGGACCCCGTAGCGTCATGGCGGTTATCCTGTTAAGGGGAAATCTAGTTCTTGGTTCGTAGGGTTTCCTGGTCGTCGCCATTAATGGGATTAATAATTATTATCATTATTTTAAGCCGTAAAATCATAATAATAATGTTTGTAATAATATTATAATTTATATTGTCGATTCCCGCTATTAGTGTTTTGGTGAAAATATAGTTTTGGACAGTCTATAAATAATATATATGGTGTTGTTCCATGTTTAGGGTATTGATTTGGACTATCCAAACCATCATCGAGTTTGGTCGTAAACCATATCAAATCATTTTTAGGATTTAATTTATGAGTCGTATGGCAATATCGTGACAAAATTAAAATATAATAATAATAACAAAAAACATATTAAATTATTTTTATAATGAAATAGATTTTCAAGTGAATGAAACGAGTTAGATGAATTTTGAAATAATAATAATGTTAAATAAAATAAAAGAATGAAAAATAAAATAAAATAAAAAAATCTGTGATATTCTTCTTAGGGCGAATTAGGGAAAAATTGCGTTTTCTTCCATCGTTTTGGTTGTGTAGAGAGAGTGTGCAGCGCCACCGCCATGAGAAGGGAGTTCTATTTTGTTTTCTTTCTGCGCAACCAACTGACTTTCTTCATATCGCCTCCCCTTCCACCACTTCACTTCTCCCTTCCACGGATCCTTGGGCATTAGCAATGTCTATTGGGTTCTGTGACTTCTTCCCAGCTTTCTGCCTATGCCAGCATCTTCCCAGCGTGTGCCAAAATGAAATATTTAGAACATGGTATGGAGATCCATCAGAGAATTGTCAAAACCATATTTTGGTCAGTTGTTACAGTTGCGAACGCTCTGATAGACATGTATGCAAAATGTGGAATCATACACAAGGAACATGAACTATTTGACAAAATGATACAACGAGATGCATTCTCGTGGACTGCAATGATTGCAGGATATGCACAAAATGGCCTTCTTGATGAGGCTTTCAGCCTTTTCAATACAATTCCTGAGAGGAATGTGGTCTCATGGAATGCATTCATTGTAGGATGCTCACAAAATGGGCTTCTTGAAAGGGCCATGGATATTTTCAAGCAAATGCAATTGGCAAGGTAAAGCCAAACTTAGCAACCTTTTCCAGCATCCTCCCTGGGTGTACGAAAATGGAGGTTTGGAAAATGGAATGGAGATTCATCAAAAAAACATTTGAAAGTGGGTTTTCGTCAGATATAATAGTTGTGAATGCCTTGATAGACATGTACAGAAAATGTGGAAGCATGCAAACGGTTTGGCAATGCCTGAAAGGAATGTGGTTTATGGGCAGCATTGATTATAGGAGGTGTAAAAATAAAAATAAAAATGAGTTGGTTTAAAAGGCCTTGGAAACCTTCAACAAAATGTAATGGGTATGTGTAAAGCCAGATTCCACAACCTCTGTCAGCATCCTCCCCGCATGTGTAAAAATAAGAGCTTTAGAATTGAGCATGGAAAACCATCAAGGCATAGAAAACAAGATGTTTTTGTTTGCAATGCAACTTCCCTGGTAGACGTGTAATGTAAAATGGTGGAGCTGAGGACGCTCGAGGACTGGTTGACAAAGTTCCCAAGCAAGAGACTGAACCCAAGCCTACGGCTTCGACCAACTTCATTCTCCAGGAATGGTTCTTCTTTCCTTACCTCTCATAATTCTCGTGTTTTAGTTCTCTTTTGCAACTAAATAGAATATTAAGTTATTAGATTTTTAATATAGCTAAATGTCTCTTCAACTCATTGCAAAACAATAAAGTGTCATGTCGCAACTCTCGAAGCCATTATAACTCGCCTACTTTAAAACATGAACTATCTCCTCGCTTCAAGATGATCTAGAAAACTCTTACCCTTTTGATCACTTCAATATCACTCTAACGACCAGACAAATTTGACTCTACATTGATTAAGTTGACCTCCTTCCTGCTGAAAATAGTTAAATTTTACAACTTTCAGAGACTCGCTAAGTACCCTTCGCAACTCTGGAAACGAGATGTGAAGTTTCATTCGTGTACCTTGGTATACAAGGATTCACCTTGATTTTTGGTTTGACCTGAAACGATCATATGGCATCCTTTTGACGCTCTTTTAGAAGCCCTGTTACACCAGTTTACAACAGTGGAGAGCTGTTAAAACTAGAAAGTTGGCTTCCGTTTAGGACCACCAATTAAAACCCGGAAAGAGAAATCACGTTCTGTCTTTGCAAACCACTAGCGTGTATACTAGAAAAAGGCATGGAACATTCAGCATAGGAAAGAGCACCTTTCGGGATAGTTTGGCGAAGCCGTTTTGTACGCCTCCAGTCACAGTTTGACGAGGTCAAACTAGTCCAATTTCATCTTGTCGCTCTAGAAAACTTGTCGCCGTTCGAACATGGTTTTCTAGTTCTCAATCCCGTTGACTCTGATGAATTCTCTTTATATAGGGGAACTAGTGGGAGATGTCTCGTTGCGTGTTCCTCCATCAAACGTTAGTTATGGATGCCGTTTTCTAGGTGCTCGAGATAACTTTTGTCATTTTACAACTGGGTGAACTATGACCAGTGGCCCCGGAAAACTAACCGCCAAACGCAAATCATGCACTCTTTTTCAATTCCATCAGTTGCAATGAACTCTTGGTATATCTGAGGACACGTAGAAAGTTAATCGTGATGTGCATGCTCATCGAAAGATAACCTTTGAAAGTAGATTCTCAATGTCTGAGCCCGTTTTGTACATTTTGTAGCTAGTGAGAAAATGTAAAAGTAGAAAGCTGCGGACCCTCATAGGGTTACCAAATCACCCTGGAAACTTTTAACACACGTAAATAACTGTTTAAAAACATTATAATCAAACTTGTTGTGTGTATTAGAACTTTTGGCAAAATGATGTTTTCTCTCTCTTCCTTTCTCTTTCTCTCTCCTGGGTTTATAAAATGAAGAAAAATAAAATGCAATGAATACATGTTTCTAGACCTTTTTATTTCGATTGCAAATTGTACTTATTGTCAGATGTAAATGGGAAACTGAAAAATGAGAATTATGATTGATTAGGGTGGATGCCATGCCAGCAATTTATCACTGATATCATGCTCATGTGGGTTTTGCAGGATGGAAGAATGACGACAAAAAAAAAGGTGATGTGTAATTTAATTATTATTATTGTAATTTTTATAGGTCATTATAAAATGAATAACTGTCTAATGTAGTCTCTTGTTACAGAAAAGTTATATTTGAAATTTGTTAATATGCATGAGATGCTAGTTTTAGGGATAACTTAGGAAATGTGCCTCTAATCACCAGTTCAATTTGATTTTTAGTTGTGTATGGACAAAAAAAAGGGGTTTGATTTATATATATTAAATTGAAATTGAAGTTAATATATTGCAGTATCTCCTCAGTATTCAATAAACGATTAAATTAATTTACTGGGTTATCTCCTTACCTTGCAAACATAATAAAGAGTTATAATGGGAACATTCGACCCTAATAAAATACTCGTGCATGCTTTCCTACATGTGTGATCCCTCTTTACCATATAAGAAATTTGAAATCGTAGAACGACCTTAAACTTTGCACTCAATGAGACCTCCTAGGTTAGGTAAATAAAACCCCTAGCTGAAGTTTACCATCATAGTCAGTAGGTTTAGTGACCTTGTCGCGAACCCATATTTTAGGAATGACATGGTCCAACCTATCTGGAGTATGCGGTTCCCTTCTAGATTTGGCATTCACGAGAAGAATGTCCTCTCTTCAGGTCTAACACCAAGCTGAGTGGTGAAGATCGCCTTGGAAGTCACCTTATGAGCCCTTGTTAGAAGGAAGGATTAAGCAGTGCTACCTTGGTTTCTATCAAAATAACCTCTTGGTATTTTCTTGAATGTGGTTCATGTATAGTTACAATCCTTCCGGTCGCGTACCCCTTTAAGATGTTAGTTCAAATACTTATGTAACTCTTGATTTCAAAACAACACTAGGAACGAGATCTTAGTGCGATGTAAGAGCATATTATATAAATGTTGCACACGGGTTTGGATTTTAGGACTAAGGTCAATCTTGGAGTCTGTATAACTTAATTAAACTTTCTTCATGCGTTGCAAATAATATAAGTTCCCTTGGTGCGACCAAACCTTGAGAAAACAAAATATATGCATATATAAATATATATATAAATCTTATGGGAATTTAATAAGTTTTCAAATTATAATAACAATGGTAGGGAAATAAATATAGTGTGAATCGAGAAATATTTTGGTGAAAAGCTGCCCTGTATCTAAATCTCTGTCAAATCCTTTCATTGCGTTTTGGACATCAAGTCACTTTCGCTTGAGTTGTAAGGGTAAAACTGTAGACATCAAATAAATGTTGGAGAAGAATATTTTTACATAATAATAGGATAATTAAGTACTTTGTATGTAATTTGATTTATGCCAAATATGTATGTCAGTTATGGAAATTTATATAAAGTATAAGAAGCCAACTTGAGAAGGTCAAATTGTATTTTCAACCACGGAATAAACTTAAGAAAATTTAGGTGGACAAATGAGAAAATTTATCCTTGCTCGTAATGTCCTTGGAATGGTAACTTTAAAAAAAAATACATTTAAGGAAATGATGTGTTGTGGGTTCACCATTCTTGAAGCCATGTTCTTGTGGTTGGGTCTTTTCTAGTAACCTTCCATTGGGAAAAGTGTAGCATCAGCATGCCTACGTTGTTTTCGTGTGTCTATGTGAGTCGATGATGTTTGTGATTGTCGTATGTGAGTCGAGTTCTGGACTTGAAGCCCATGTTGTGTTGTGTGTAGTGAGCAATGTAAGTCCAAAAAAAAATTATCCTGGTATTTTACTATTGTATTTGTGTGTGTAAAGTGTGGGCTCTACAACATCATACCCACTCTAAATGATATATAACTTAAAATTTAACTAGGAACAACACAATCAAAGATTGATTTTATGTGAATTCACATACGTAAACTTCATAATAATTTTCCAAAACATCCATTAAGTTTAACATAATTTTCATATCTATTTATATTGATAACACTAGTACAATCTCATACAACATCAATCAAACCATTTCATTTGAACACATGCTTAACAGTCAATTATCATTTCAACATACATCATTGAAAAATCAATTTTACACACGCATATTTTGAACTCGTTGTGACTAGTTTAAATTCCTCAAATTTTTCAAAAATTATTTCTATAAAAATAATATGTCTACAAATAAAATTTACCCTTATTTTACCTTATTGAATACATTATAATGTCAAACCATCTTGGTTCCTGCTTGGAATTTGTTATCCAAAATAAGCCCCATGCTTATTTTTGGCTAACTCCTCCTTCTTCTCCTTTGTTGGCACTCAAATGAATTTTTAGCATGCTCTAGGTACTCAAAATGATTATGGAAATGATCCCATCAGATAGGATTTTTTGTCACCTTTCCAAACAGGTAAAATTTTCCTCCTAGCTCCTTGTATTTCTCAAGTTATGGCTCGGCGGAGTTTTTGAGGGAAATTTTCCCTGGGAAAGCCCGCGACCAATAGGAATGCACCACGTGGAAGGGCAGAAGGTCGGGCCGGTGGGGGTAAGCTGAAAAATTTGCCAAAGGGCTTGGCGGGGGGGGGAAGGAGAAATTTTTTCCCGAAGGCCCGCAACCAATAGGAGGCCGCCACATGTCCAGCCGGAGGCGGAAGTCGGAGGCGCGGAGTAAATTTTGGCTTTTTTCCAAAGTAGTCAGAGGGCGCAAAGGGAAAAAATTTCCTACGGGCCCGCAGAAGAAAGAAATTGATTAAAGCCCGTGCCAAATCAAAGTGTGCCACGCGTCAACGGAGGTTGGAGATGTCGAAGAATTTGGTGAAATTTTCCAAAGAGGTCAAAATGGTGCAAGGGAAAAATCTGACCTGAAATCCCGCCAAACTAGAAAAGGAAAGATTGGAAGCACATCCCCGCCAACCAATGAGGAAGTGACACGTGTCACCGGGACAGCAGAGCGCGGGGCAAAGTTGGGAAATTTTCCCAATGAAAAATCAAAGGATGGAAGCGAGGTTTGGGCCCGTGTTTCCATCAACGAATAGGGAATCGCCACGTGGCAATGGAGCGGTGGGACGAGGGGATTTTTAGGAAATTTTTCACAAATTCATAAAAAAGGAAAATTTTAAAGTTTCGGCCCGCCAATCCTTTTTTTCCCTAATTTTTCCCTAGATCTTCAGAGGGCCATATCTTTTGATCCAAAGCTTGGATTTTTACGTTCTTGATGTCATTGGAAAGCTGGTAAAATTATCTACACGATGGAGGGTTTAATTTTGTATTTTGATGGAGATTTTCTAGAGAAAAATGGAGAAACATCCCTAGCATGTAAAAAACATAGAAATGGTTCCTAACCACCAAATTAAATGAAGTATGGGTCGTTTTTGAATTTGCAGAGAAATGTAATTTGAAGTATGGACTTTTCCATGGGAACCCATATTTTTGCAAGCTAATTAGAAGAATTTTTTGGTGGTTGGAGTTGCAAATCAAATTTGCCCACGTTTTTGCACTTTTCTTCATTCTGCTTCGTGATAAAAAGCCAGTTTTGGCTCATTTGTAAAGGTTGTTCATATTTTCTGCTCTGCCCTCCCCTTCTTTTCTTTCCAAGGGTTGAAAATGAAGTTAGAACCTCCTCCCATGCTCTATAATGGTGTTTTTCCCTTTTACCATTAAAATGATGTTCTATGTAAACTTTTGGAGCAACAAAAATGTGTTTTGTGATGCATCTGTCCATCCTGGCTCATTTTTTTACTTGTTTTCTTCTTGCCTCTCTTCATTACAGGTATTTGTGCATGTTTGAATGTTCATTGCAAGTTTGGAGATGTGTTCATGGAGTTTTGGAACATTTTCTATGTGAAATCTATCCTTGGGCCTATGATACACTTGTACATCCTTCCCATTGCTCACCTCTTCTTGTTCCATGGTAGTTTTGATAGATGTTCAGCATTTTCCTTCTCTGGTGTATCACCATTTTAGTGTAGGCTTCTATTCTTTTTCTCTTTTCTCTCTCTCACTCTCTCCTTAGAAGTTATATTAGAATTAGATTATATTGAATGCACTGGAATAGCTTGTGGCGGGTAGTTTAGGAAGAGGAACCAGCCTTCTCTGGAGATCTTTCCCCATTTGAAAACGTCCCACACTTTGGGAAGGCTCGATGTTGTGCATTCACACCAAATGACATTGCCTTAGAAAAGTAGATTCACAAGTCATTTTGGGGGTGTTGTGAATTTGCACTAACAGTTTTGGCATGCCCGGTGGGATGTTAGAGGTCTTCCACCTTATTTTTGACAGGTTGGTGTGTTCTTGTTAAGGATTCAGCCTTTAGAGGCATATTTAAAAGCACATCTGGTGACTCCATCTGGTAAATAACTCATTCTCTGAGTTTTAGACCTATTTTCCATCCATTCTTCCTTCCATCTCTTCCATCTCCTTTCATTCCATGAAGTTGTGCAATCATGACTTCATTTCCATCATGGAATTCACATTTACAACAACAGCAATATATTTCACCTCCAACATGTTTTACAACTCCTTCAAATCAGCATTTTGATCAAATTCAAGATCAACATGCTTACCCATATGAGCAATACCAAAATCAGTTTGGTTGTGAAGCATATCAAGAGCAAGGGTACACATGCAATGAAGACAATCAAATGGAAGATGCTGATTTTGTGGAGAAAATCCAAAAGATTGAGGAAAAAATGGTGCAAACAAGAGCAACAACTCAAATGAAGGATTTCAGAATTGGTTGTAGAACTCCTTGTCCATGGGGAGGCCCTTTTCCAAGACACTTCAGCCCTCAAGAGAAGCTGGACTTCATGATGGAGATGTTGCCCCAACTTGCACAATGGACAGCAGAGATAGAGGCCTATAAACTTGGTGTTGAACAACCTTGTCAATGGGTAAGTTCTACACCATCATATGGGTTTTCTCTTTCCATTCCTCAAGTAGCACCATCTCATTTTGAATGCCAAATTCCAAATCTAGCCCATGCTGCCCCAAGTGTTGATTCCATTTCTCCATCCCCTAGTCTTCCACCCCATCTCAATTCTTCTGTCCTTTTCCCTTCCAAACAGCCATTCCCTCCAAAGAAACAAGAATTTCTACCTCCTCCAACACCACAAAAAATTGCAAAATCAATTGAGTCACAACCCACCCCTCCTCTTGCATTCCCAAATCCATGTTGGGAAGATAAAAATCAGAATGACAGTCAAGGAAAATAGCAGCAAGAAGAAGAGCCAAACAAGGATGAAAAGATCAAAAGTTTGGTAAGCTTGGCTCTCAATTTTGGGATAACAAAGATCCCCTTGATGGTTAAGCCTTCAGAGGAGGTAAAAGTTGAACAAGTGGTGGTTAGGACTGATTTTGTTACAGTAGAAGAAGAGCAAAAAGAAGAAGCAAATCAGCAATCAGTTTTCTCAGAATGTAGTGTCCATGTTGGCACTTTATTTGAAGGAAATGTTGATCCAATTTGAGTTGCACAATCAACCATGGAAGAATAAGATCTTGCAGTCCCAACTTGTCCTCTAGAGCAGCAGATTGAAGAGTTTGACTTGAAAAACCTCATGCTAGAGGGATATTTTAATCAAGAGCAAGGTGTTCTTCAAGAAGCAGAGGAGGAAGAAAAACCAGCTCTAAATCCCATTGAAGAAGAGCAAATGGATGAGATCAAGTCAGTTTTTACAACAGCAGAAGAAGGAAGCATTATTGATACATTTTTGTTTTCATTTGAAGGGGCTGATTTGATTGATGAATCCATTATGGAGGTGAACAAAACAAGTCCAAATTGTGAGCAAGAGGTACAAGAAATTTCATGTTTCTCTCCCTCTTCATCTCTGTAAAAATCTAATTTTTGGGATGAGTTTGAGTTGACAAGTTTTATGTTTGAAAATGAAACTACACATGGTGAAGAAAATGCAGATTTGGAGGCCACCATACAAGAAGGAGGGACCTTGTAGTAGCAGGACATTGAAGAGTTTGATTTTCCATCAGACTTAGAAAAATCTTTGAATGAAAAGCCAACTGAAACTACAATATTTTCTTCTTCACCATTCATTCTCCAACATCAAGAGCTTGCTGCCACAAAGGAGAACATTGAAAAATAGCAGCCTGTGTTTTGTGACAGCTCTTTGGAACCAATGTTGGAAGATATTAATCTTCCATGTTCTTCACTGGAAAAGAAAGGAAAACAACAGAAGAACTTCATCACTTCTTCCACATCATTCATTCAAGAAGGTCTACAAGAAGACTCCATTTTTGGAGTTGAAAATCAGAACTATGGGCATATCAAATGGATTAGACCTTACCCAATAAGGTACTTGGCTTCATTGGAGCCAAAATAGAAATCACAACCAGTCATGCTTGCTTATAAGCATGAGGATGAGCTACAAAGTACCAAGGATCAGTTGACATACCTCTTCAATCCAAATGCTGAGTAACTAAAAGAGGTATTCAATTTGCTTTCAGCTGACACCTTTCTAATTTGGGTAGAAGACCAACTTCTTGTTGATTTTCCACTCATCCAAAAAGCCATACTCAACTCCAAATCATTTGCATGGCTACCAATTTTGAAGAAAGGAAGCTATTTTTCATAACCAGTTGCAGGGTTTGTTTAGTCCACCTTTGCTTCTAGTTAGAGCAGAGTAGGTAGGTTTACTTTCAGTAGTAGAAGTGCTTGTGCACACTCTACATGTTCCATTTGGAGCATGTATGATTTTCAGTTTTATACATAGTTTTTGGTGCTACTGGTTTTTCTCTTGCACAGTCCATTTCAGTGGCATTTTGGTGAAAACAACTCCAGTTCAATGGATTTCCAAGTGGCTCAGAGAGGAAGTTTTCAAAGTTCAGATCATTTTGTAGGCTACAACTCGTGACTCCATGCCCAATGGATGCTTTAAAGGCTACTGATCATTCATCTAGCAGGCAGATGACCCCTCTGAGTTACCAAATTATTATCCAAAATAAGCCCCATGCTTATTTTTGGCTAACTCCTCCTTCTTCTCCTTTGTTGGCACTCAAATGAATTTTTTGCATGCTTTAAGTACTCAAAAAGATTCTAGAAATGATCCCATCAGATAGGATTTTTCCTCATCTTTCCATAAAGGTAAAATTTTCCTCCTAGCTCCTTGTATTTCTCAAGTTATGGTTCGGCAGAGTTTTTGAGGGAAATTTTCCCTGGGAAGGCCCACGACTGATAGGAATGTGCCACATGGCAGGGCAGAAGGTCAGGCCGGCGGGGGTAAGTTGAAAAATTTTCCAAAGGGATCGGCGGGGGGCGAAAGGATAAATTTTTTCCCGAAGGCCCGTGACCAATATAAGGCCACCACGTGTCCAGCCGGAGGCGGAAGTCGAAGGCATGAAGTAAATTTTGGCTTTTTGCCAAAGTAGTCAGAGGGCGCAAAGGGAAAAATTTTCCCGCGGGCCCGCGGAAGAAAGAAAATTGATTAATGCCTGCACCAAATCAAAGTGTGCCACATGTCAGTGGAGGTCGAAGGCACAGAAGAATTTGATGAAATTTGCCAAAGTGGTCAAAATGGCGCAAGGGAAAAATCTAACCAGAAAGCCCGCCAAAGTGGAAAAGGAAAAATCGGAAGCGCATCCCCACTAACCAATGAGGAAGTGACATGTGTCACCGGGACAGTGGAGCATGGGGCAAATTTGGGAAATTTTCCCAATGAAAAATCAAAGGATGGAAGTGAGGTTTGGGCCCGCATTTCCATCAGCAAATAGGGAAGTGCCACGTGGCAACGGAGCAGCAGGGCGCCGGGATTTTTGAGAAATTTTTCCCAAATTAAAAAATGGGAAAATTTTAAAGTTTCGGCCTGCCAATCCATTTTTGCCCTAATTTTTCCCTAGATCTTCAGAGGGCCATATCTTTTGATCCAGAGCTTGGATTTTTACGTTCTTGGTGTCATTGGAAAGTTGGTAAAATTCTCTACACGATGGAGGGTTCAATTTTGTATTTTGATGGATATTTTCTAGAGAAAATGGAGAAACGTCCCTAGCATGCAAAAAACACAGAAATGGTTCCCAACCACCAATTTAAATGAAGTATGGATCTGCAGAGCAATGTACTTCGAAGTATGGGATTTTCCATGGGAACTCATCTTTTTTCAAGCTAATTAGAAGAATTTGTCGATGGTTGGAGTTGCAAATCAAATTTTCTCACGTTTTTGCACTTTTCTTCACTCTGCTTCGTGATAAAAGCCAGTTTTGGCTCATTTGTAAAGGTTTTTCATCTTTTCTGCTCTGCCCTCCCCTTCTTTTCTTCCTGAGGGTTGAAAATGGAGTTGAAACCTCCTCCCATGCTCTATAATGGCATTTTTTGCCCTTTTACCATGAAAATGATGTTCTGTGCAAACTTCTGGAGTAATAAAAATGTGTCTTATGATGCATCTGTCCATCCTTGCTCATTTTTTTGCTTGTTTTCTTCTTGCCTCTCTTCATTGCAGGTATTTGTGCATGTTTGAATGTTCATTGCAGGTTTAAACACCTGTGTTCATGGAGTTTTGGAACATTTTCTGATGTGAAATCTATCCTTGGGCCTGTGATGCACTTGTCCATCCTTCCCATTTCTCACCTCTTCTTGTTTCATGGCATTTTTTATAGATGTTCAGCATTTTCCTTCTCTGGTGTATCACCATTTTAATGTAGGCTTCTGTTATTTTTCTCTTTTCTCTCTCTCCTTGTTTCCTTGGAAGTTAGATTAGGATTAGATTAGCTTGCCTGCACTGGAATGGCTTGTAGTTTAGGAAGAGGAACCAACCTTCTCTGGAGAGCTTTCCCCATTTGTAAAGGTCCCACACTTTGGGAAGGCTCAATGTTGTGCATTCACACAAAATGACATTGCCTTAGAAAATCTTTACTATCCACAAGTCATTTTGGGGGTCCTGTGACTCATTCAACGTAATATGATTACTCTGCCTCCACCACTCAATCTAGATCCTTCTCAACCACATGGATGCAATTATAATTAAAATACACACTGCAGTTATCACCAATGCAATGGGTATTATGTTGTCCTATGTTTTAATCTCAAACACCTTATTCAATATCTTATTGAAAATAATGCAATTGCACTTCCTGAGCCATCTACTTCTAAACCAATCAATGATAATCAAAAGCTTAAAATATTTAATGAATCATTGCCTATGCATGACAAATCTCACTGATTCTTCTGTCAACCACACATACCATGTCGTGCCTCCTCCCTCATCACCACCACTTGAATTTCTCATTACTACTACTAATATGTCATCACAATTTATTACATTCTCAGACTATGACTACCATGCTTCATTCTCCTTTGATTCATTGCATATTCATTCTTCTATTGGTATTCATATAGTCAACAATACTATAGTTCATCCCTTTTCCTGTTATAATGAATGTTTTGTGGTACTCTTGCTAGATATCAACTTCTCAACCTCTTAGATCACATTTCTAGTCTCCAATTTGTATAGACATGTCATCCATTCCATCATTATTGGGTCCCTTACCGTACCAACACCGTTCCTCGTTACATCTGAAATCAAGTGTTGTGACATGGTCTTAGATCTCCTTTGGCTTCGACCTGCCCAAGTCATTCCTTCCATGCTCCACCTCTGTCTTAAGTTCATCTATAACAAGAAATTTATCACTATCAAAGGTATTCCAACTCGCACACCATTACCTCGACCTATTCTCCCTTTTTTTCTAATCCTAGTCATGATATCTAGTCCTTCAACACCTCTCAAGCATAAATCTATCTCTGCACCTATCTCTCCCATCCATGCACAACCTACATCACGACCTTGTTATCCTCTTCGGTCCATTAGTCCACCTCATCGAGCCAAATGTCCCCTACTCGAGGTAAACCTATTCCTCTAGGTGTTCACCTCATTGGACTACATTGATATCCCTCGCATACACATATTTTATCTCCTACACAACCGATCCTAGAGCATGGATCACATGCCTTCTCCTTCTTAGATACTAGATAAGGGGTTCTCTCTCTTCAGAAGTCGTCAAATAGATTTTTATCACTCACACACTTGGGGGGCATTTTACACTTTATCCCCTACTCCATCACTATTTTTTGTCTCTCTTGGTTACTTATAAATTTTCTAAATATTACTTCACACTTTGTGCTCCATTAGTAACTAGCATTTAACATCAACCACATATTTTACCTTCATTACTTGATGATGCACTCATGTTCTCAAGGTTCATCCATGACAGTTAAGTGCATTAAATAAACCTTACTCACACATTTGTGGTGATTACACTTCCTCCCTCCCTCCATCAATATTGGTTGTCTTTATCATCTAACTCAATAACTTAGTTTAGTTATACTTCACGCTCTGTGCTTCACGATAAATATTTTCCTAGCTTCTAAACTCACCCACATATAATACATTTGCCACCCAATAACGCACTCTTAAATTTTGACGATTCATACTTGACTGTCGTGGGCGCAACTCATACATGTAAATATCACTTGTCAAAACCTAAGGAAACTCTATCTCTATCTCTCACACCCCATGCTTTATGAATACCTTTTCGACCATTACCACATCTTTGCACACATACTTTACATGTCATTATTGAAGGTGCACTCTTGATCTATAATTTATACTTAACTATTTAGGGATAAAATCCTAAGTGAACCTCACATCACACACATCCACTGGGGGGTAACGTGGCTCCCCTTTTCTACACATTTTAACAATATAGCACACTATCAATTTCACAAAACATCTGCACATCTTGGTTGTATTTTCTCTTGTTAGCTTATATTATTTACATATTACACTTTGTTTCCGATGCTCGATGGATAATTAATATGTCATTATCTTTTTCTATACACACATGCACGTTCACTTAGTATCTTGAGGTGAATGCAAGACTCCTACAAATTCTTACACTTATGCATGATGCTCGACACTACTCTTTACCATTCCAGCTTTATAAAAATGCTCCCAGGGGAATCTACCTTTATTATTCTTCATATTCCACACTCACAGGTCACTATTGTTACAATATGTACTACATTATCATCAGTTAACTTCAAACAACTGAATTGCTATATACATGCTTTGACATAATAATTATCTTTCTAGCACATTCTAACGGGATGCTTCATGTGTAGTATTTTCCTGTACAATTTTATTCTATACAACCATGGTTATCTGTTACTTATTGTATTGTTATTGTTTTTCATTATTTGTGGGTTATGCCCAATAGTTATGCTTGCTCATTGATATTACTTATAGACGCTTCGGACCTAATTTATCTTGTGACATTATGAGCAATGTCCCATGTATGCAACCCACTTTTCATGGTCCCTCTTGTCTTCAATATTTGTTTACAACATTATCTTCCATTGCATGTTAGCTCTTTACACTAACACTGAATGTTTCTAACCTACATAATAATTTGCATGTGCCTAATGGTTTCTACCATGCACATCCCCTACTCCCTACATGTATCCACATACAATATGCATTATCAATAGTCAGGTCCATTTATTTGGGCCAATATCCACCTACATTCGTCTAATGCACCACAAATGAGGGGGGGGCAACTATTGGGTGAACAAGTCACCCTTCAGTAGCACATGTTACTCCATAATAGAATATAACAATACATAATTGACCAGAAGCACACAGTCACAGATTGCTACTATAATCTACCTTGTTACCAAAATACACAGAGTGGACATTAGTTCCCAGTATCAGATAAGAACGGTGGGCACTTTTGTCCCACCTGGGTGCTTGTGTCCTTGGAGAAACAATAGCTCAACACAGTTTCTAGCAGTTTACAGTAAAAACCTAATGTATCAAACATTGGTCTCCAATCACATAATTCAGTAATTCAATTACATGTCAGTTATAATATAGGTTTACTAAATCAGGACGTGCCAATAATACAGTGGCTCTTTGAGAAGCGTTATGTAATTGAGAGAGAAGTAGACTTCTCTCCCCAACAATCTTCTCTTGGTGTGATTATCGCCCAAAAAATATCACTCTTGGCATGAGATCACCCAAAAAACTCACTCTTAACATGTGATCGCCCAAAAAACTCACTTTTGGCATGAGATCACCCATAATACGTGGCTCAACGCTCTCTTGGTTGGGAATTAATCACTACCTAACCCCATCTAACATGATATCTCTAAGATAAATAGGAAAATTTTCTATCCTATACTCTCTCATACATATGGGTGCACTCTTTCCTTAGTTGTTTTTACACACTCTTTACTTACTCATACATACACTTTTCACATAAGGGATATTTATTTTATTATTATTGACAAATAGTTTTGAAGGAACTATACCCTATTACAAAAAGGCTCAACAAGCTAGATAAACAGAGGAGAATCAAAAAAATGGATCAAAATCCAGATATTACAATAAGCCTAGTTGTAGTAAAAAAGGAACTACAAAAAGGAGACAAGATAGTTATAAAATTGCAAAAAAGTAGCGAGTAAGCAGCAACTGAACAACATCAAAACAACACCAAGACAGCTCGCAGTAGATTATTTCTTAGAAGCCTCTGTCAATTCTTGACTTAACAATCTGCAATGAGGTAAAGAGATCCAAGGTAATGACATGTGTATGATCATTAGCATCCAGTTGAGAAAGGACACGGCCCCTTTCAGCATTTTTTCCCCAAATAGCTTCAGAAATACTATTGAACATGTTAATACTTCTAACATGTTGTTCAAGGAATTCACAAATGGATTTAAAAACTATAATTTTATGGTCATGTATGTCTTTGGAATTCCCTAATATATTTTTAAGGGAATTTAGTTTCTTGTATATTTCATTGATGTGTTCTTCACCAACGCCAACATCATCATTCAATTTCCTTTTTCCCTTTTGTTTGGTCAGCTGATGCACTTTGTTTTTGAGACTTTCCAACTCTTTTTCCATGTTACTAATTCTCTTTAGAATATCCTCCTCCTCTTAAGTCGTATTGTTGTGTCCTATGGTGTTGATGTGTAAGAGATTATGTGTAGTTTCCATGTCCTTGATACTGCAAAGGACTTTGCTGGAGAGAGGAGGTTTTGCTTTAGAAAAAGAGGGGTTTTGGTTCTAATTTTCCTCTTCCTAGGGATAGTAGTGGGGATGATAAAGTGAATAGGGTTGTGGGAGTCAGGAATGGGTGGAATGATAGGAGTAGCAGGTATGGTAGGGTAATGGGCAACACAATGCAAGTGAAGGAGGAAGATTAAGCCCTGGTGGATGGGAATGGTATGGGAATGGTTTTGGTACTCCAGGATGGAGCATTCCATGGAGTTCAGAATATAATGTGGTAATCAAACAAGCAGACTCCTACGAAAATGGTTTAAAAAGAAAAAATTCTTTATGGGAACTATGATATACCTTCCTTCAAGGGTAATGAAATAGACCATCATCCTGGCAAGTTCATCAAATGGCACAAGGATGGAATTCACCTTGATGTCTGTTGTGACAAACTGAAGTTCCTCCCCTACTTCGAGGAATTTTATAGCCTCCGTGTTCTTGTTTGGTCTCTTACTGAAGAATCTAATGTCTTCTAAAATAAGGCCTGTAACTTTAGCTATTAATTCCTCTATTATCTGAATTTGTTTACCGCCATACTTCAACTTTCTTTGCTTCCAGTATGTGGCAAAATGTACGGTAATTTTCTGATCATACCCTTTAAACTTCTCAATGAAATTGGAAACCCCGCCAAGCTGAAAAAAAATCTAAAGATCAGCATTCTCCTTCCATGCAGGGTCACAATGCGGCTCAATTTGGCAAGGAGCTCCACCCATTCTATCATGTATGTGCTTAAGTGTGTGAAACAGGTAAAAAAGATGTTTCTTTCTTCCACAATCCACTTTTTAACCATCCTTGTATAAACCCAATGGACATTCGAAAGTTTATGATGATAAATGCTTGTACTCCTCCTACATGTCTGAGCTTGCATTCCCAATAAAATGGAGGATATCTCAAAAAATATTTTGAGTAGGAAGTGATCTTTCACATTTATCGTTAATGATAGAATTTTGTACTTCAATGGGGATATTATCCTCATTATTCCAAGTGTAAAGTTTCTATTAATCCCATAATTTGCCAATGTGTCTGCCACTATCTTTCCTTCTCTATAAGTGTGAATAATTTTGAAGGTATTGAAGGCATGAAAAATGCTTATAGACTCATGAATAAAATCTTGAATTTTCCAGCTAGGGGGATGTATTTGATTTAGATGATTTATAACATTCAATGAATCTCCTCTAATAATAATATTCATAATATTGCATTCCTTAGCAATTCTTAATCCTCATAGAGCTGATAAGGCTTCAACATAGTGGTTTGTTTGATGTCCCGTTCTTCCTGCAAAATCAACAATTAAACAAACTTTGTGATCCCTTATGATTCCTCCTCCAGCATTTGCACCTTGGTTTCCTTTTGAAGCACCGTCAAAGTTGAGCTTATACCAAGAATTGGGAGGAGGGATCCAATGTATTAAAGTCCTGTCAATTGCTGAATTCCTTTGTCTCTGAAGGTTTCCAATATCAATTTTCCACTTTGAAAGAATAACCTCTTCATTTTTAGGATATTGTTTTTTTTTGGAGGTTGAAATCTCTCAATATTATCTTTTACAACATTGACAACCTTATTGATTTTTTTTACAAATTTGTTTATTGTTCCTGAATATTATATCATTCTTGGTTTTCCGGAGCCTCCAAATGGTATGAGGCAAGATCAATTTCTAGTGTCTTCAAACCATGCAGTGTTTATATGGTGGGTCTCATCATTCCCAAGTTTGTAAGAACTCATTTGGCAGGGTCCAACAAATATTAAAATTTGAAAAATTGAAACTCCAAAGTTTCGAAGCATACTCATAGTGAAGCAAAAGGTGTTTAATATCCTCAGCCTCCTTTTTACACATGCAGTACATATTTGGCATAATAAACCCCCTTCTAATTAAATTATCATTTGTGAGTATATTTTCTTTAAGAATGATCCAAAAAAAATAAGTTGACTTTGGGAGTTAGCTCAGGCAACCAAATTCTACTCCATTTGAAATCACAATGATCATTTAAAAAAAGGAGTTGTACCCATATTTGATAGTATATTCACCATCAAAAGAATTACTCCAAACAAGTTCATCTTTTATGTCAGACTGATTAAGAGGTATGATATCTAGCTACTCTTGCAGAGAGAAGACTAGAGGGTTCAACTCAAGCACATCAACTTTAAGTTGCTTCCACCTTCTTCTATTTCCCTCTATATCAATGTAGCATTTGACTCTAGGACCATACTTATCAGCTAGGATAATCTTGATAGAGGCAAATCTATCATTCAAATTGAAATTAGTTCATCTATCCCTCCAAAATTGTATATCACTACCATTTCCCACTTTCCATTTACATCCTTGATTAATAAAATTCCTTATTTGAATCAAGGTGTTATGGAAAATAGATCCACAGGGAAGTTGGCCATCATAAAGGAGTGAGTTCACATTTTGTTGAGCTAGGTACTTGGATTTTATTAAATCAATCTAGGGTTATTCCTCCTTTAACATTCTCCATCCCATTTTAGTAATTAAAGCAATATTCATTTTTTTAATGTCTTTGATACCAAGCCCACCTATTCTTTTAGGTATACAAAATTGATCCCATGCCACCAAGTGATGCCTGAATTTTTCTTTAGTTCCCTGCCAGAGAAAGTGTTTTTGGATTCTTTCAATTTTTTCAATAATTGTTGTAGGGATGCTGAACATAGACATAATATATATAGGTAGGTTCTACAATGTACTTTTGATAAGAAAACACTTTCCAGCACTTGAAAGAACAACCCCTTTCCATCCAACTAGTTTTTTCTGGAACCTGTCAAGTAATGCATTCCACACCGTTACGAGGACTTTATTAGTCTTAAGAGGCAGGCCTAGATAATTTGTAGGTGATGAGATGATTTTAAAGCCCAAAATATGAGAATTTTTTTTGTCATTTCATAGGAGTATTAGATGGAACTCTTATCAAAATTAACATGTTGTTTGAGGCAGCCTCATAAAATTTTAGAATAGTCTTGATATCCTTAGCTTCAAGGATAGATGCCATCAGTAGTAAAATTGTATCATCAATAAATTGTTGATGTGAGGTTGTTTTATTTGTAGATGTGGGTCTAACTCCTTTTAAAAGTCCTGCATGAATAGATTTAGTAATGGATCTATTGAGACTGTCAGCCATGAGTATGAAGAGAAGAGGAGATATAGGATCTCCCTGTCTTATGCCCCTGTTGCTGGTGAAGAAGCCCACCGATGTACTTTTAACGACTGAAAATATAACTGTATTTGGACCTGCCTAACTTATCTAAACTTATATTAAAATAATAAATACCTTTCTTCTTATTAAACATAAAAATATAATTTGAGTGGGAAAAATAAATTCCTTTCCACTTAGACCCGTGAAAAACAAACCCACCTATCGGGTTAAGAGCTTTTTCAAAACCCAAGATGAACATGGAAACTCGAGAGGTGACATCCTACGTGGCCTTTCAAAACTGCCATTTTCCTTTCATAATAATACAAGAAGTTTAATTGAGATCTAGAGGTGTTAACCACGTTGTGAACCCAAGTTAACATTGTAAATTTTACAGTATTTGGATGGTTGCAGCGAGGAGCGCTACGGGTTTGTGCCATTTATGGATTAAAACCACCCTACCCATGGGATAAATTTGTAATCCTATTATCTCATCATATATTATATACAAATTAGTTGATTTGGATCTGTATTTGTATCATAAGAGGATTTATTTATCTCAGAGAGAAAACTACTTCCTACCACCGTTTTGGTTTGTTGTATGTAGAAGACGAAGGAAAAGATTGGATTAAGGATTAGGAGGATCTTCATTAGAGTGCAATGTCCAACTGTATTTATTTTTCTTCTTCTTCTTTCTGAGCATTATCCTATATGCACCATAACCTTTGCAGCACCAATATCATGATGGATGAGGCTACCACTTCATTTTTCTTACTCTCTATATTTTATTTCAAGTAGTTGTATTGATTAAAACATTAAAAGTTCCCTTCCTGCTATCCCACTTATGTCTTTGCAGGATTTGTCTCTTTCACTTTGTAGTAGGCCACCTTAACACACAACCAAGATTTATCTAGGACCTGACCCAATTTTACTTTAGGAGACCCAAGATGTCCTTCTCACCACTTTTACCCATTGGATTATTATTATTTATTTATTATCTTTCTTTTTTTAAAGGTGTGTATCTATTAAGATAATATGTTAATATGTATTATATATATATATATATATATATATATAAAATTTTATTTAGATTTTAAATTTACAACTAAAACAATTGTCTTTTTTATTTGTTTATAAATATATTGGAATTAAGGAAAGTACTTAAACGATTTTAATTATATGATATATATAATTTACATGTAGATTAATCATTCATATGGCATCAATGAAGTATAGAATACATATATAAGTGAATATATATTATGCTTATTTTATCTTAGATTTTTTTTCACTTTGAAGAATCACAAGGGTTTGTATGTTAAATGTACATTATTCTTCTAACGATTTCTTAGTTATAATACTTGGGTTGTAAGATACTTACAATACAAGGTAGCTTATAATATCTACATTAGGTATACACATAGCTTAAAAATGGATTCAATAAACAAAAGGTGGCAACATTTTCCAAGTCAACAAGAATTTTAAGCTCATGATCAAACTTGTGCAAACGTATTCATAGCATGATTAAAAGGGAGAGTACCATTTTGAATACTTTTGCAAAATGCAAGTAATAAAACAATATAAAGGAGAGAAATGAAACTTCCATGAACATTTTATTAGCCAAACCAGCCATTCTTCTTCCTCTTTTCCTTTAAATAAAGTATTCATTTCTACACAAAAATAAACTTATCAAGTTAAATTTCTTTTCATAACAAGATACACAATTTTCATACTTTCATTTACAATTTTACTTTCTATCTTACAAATCAAATTTTCTTCATAATTCAAGTAGAATAAAAATTTCATTGGTTCACAATGAGTATAACAATAAGACTATTTTTTACAACAAGGGAGTAAATAATACACAATGTGTTCCATGAATAACAAGTATTTAATAAATACAAAGGCGCTCAAAGCAACCATAACCATTTTCAACAAGGGGATTAGAACCAATATATCATTCACTTGATCTTCAACAAGGTAAACATGGAACAACCAAAAAGGGTATGGAACAACACTCTCCACCCATCCTTCTCAATGAAAAAGATCAACTCCTCTGTTGACCCCCGAGCCCCAACATGTTATCCCAAATGAGCATGACAACAAGAAAAAAAATCAAAACAAAGACAACATTTGAAAGGAGCAAACAACACGAAGGATTCTCAATAGAATCACAAAGGAGAACAAGTATCCATACTCTCCTTATGTCTCCAAAGTGAGATGGTAAAAATCTATCTCACACTCCCTCCAATCCATAGAATTTCACTCCAATCCTTTTACCTCCACTCTTACCAAATGCAACGATTTTCACTAACGAAAAACATGCAATACATCCCTCCATAAATTCCACACACATAAATAAAACCTTATCCCTTCATTTGGTCAATAAGCTTTGATTAGTGTTTTATTTACCAAGTAAACACCCTTTTACCCCCACTCTTCCCAAAGACATCGATTTTCGCTAAGTTTGGTTATTTTTCTCCCACACCATTCCTATGGCAATTCACTACCCAACCCTGATTTCATGAAACAACACAAAACAAACACATACAAGAAAAATAAACAACTAAGGTAAAATAGGCCTACCTTTGGGTCATCTTGTCCACTTGAGCAATGCAAAACCTAAACAAGTTCTTCCTACAAAAAGGGCTCTCTAATCCATAAATTTAAAAAGAATTTTTCCAAAATAATTGCATGTAACCTCCTCCAAAATTCAACACATATATAGAAATTTGAGAGGAAAAAGGGGTGATGTGAAGGAGTACACAAGTCAAAAAAACAATAAAGAAGGTGTAAAAAAATGTGTAAGAGAGGTATGGGGTGGTCAAATCAAAAGAAACATGGATGTAAGGAAGTTTCCTTCCACACTAAAACAAATTCCCATCCCAAGGAACACATCAACATCAAAATAAATAAAGGAAATCAAATCAAATCAACCAAAGAGTGAAAAAAGGGAGAAAAGTCCCTCATAAATGAGAAACGATACTTTTATGTCCATAAAAAATCCCACCTACCCCATGGGTATGGGCTTGGTTTCATTTTTATGAGTGTGGAACAGGTAACCATTATCCACACTCTTTGAAACGTGGGCCTAAAGGAAAATTTTGAGTTTTCAATTTGAGTGCAAAGTACTCAACACAAAAGAAAAGATTAAAACATAATTAATTTGTCACAAACACAATAAAATAACACAAATAAAATCCACTTAACCAAAATAAATAAAATTCACTTTTTAAAAGTTACACATAAGGAAAATGTGACAAAACTCATTCAAAAATTAAACACAAAACAAATCACAATTTACAAGGTCACTTGACATAGTTTACATGCGCACACACACAAGTGCTCATTAGGTGACCCCTGGCTAACATGAGGCATTCCTAGGTTCTTGGACTTCTCCCTTCCTCAATTTGGTATTTTATATTTTTCGTTACCTGCACACCTCAAAAAAGCGTCATACCGCACAAAAAAATATATGTCCATATATAGCTATGTGAAAATGAGCTAAATCCAAACACAGACGTCCAAACAACACATCATACAATTCACAATAAAATCAATAATTAAGATGACGTTTCAATTTCATTAGGAACATCTACATATAGGATTCAATTGTAAGATTTCAAAATTTTAATTGTGTCTTATAAATTAATCTAACTGATACATCTAAATATATCACGAAAATTCAATCCATAATCAAACATGCAACATACACATAGTATTTTGATATACACATATAATCCCTGCAATGTTAGTTTAATAAATCAATTAATCATATAATGTGACAAAATTATCTTTGCATGGTTAGTGAAATAAAACAAGTAGGCCATACTAGTATAAAATTTCTATGGCACTATGTGCCTCAAATCATATATCTCATAATGTCTATCATCAAAGTCATGTAGTGTATTGAAATTCAAAATCATATACATATACAGTAAAACAAAAATGAAGGGCTATCAATTGAGTAGTAAACATTGTGTAAAGGGAGTAGGAAATACATCCCCCCTTCCCTTAAAGATGACTTCCTCCTAGAATTCACTAGAACATGTTGGGGCACTGAGTTTGTAAAGTGGTGGTATTCACCCATGTAGCTAATGCTCGTCATAGGTGTCCCACTACACCCATTCGAGATCAACCTCTCATCCACGAAAGCCTAAGGTTCGTGTGCCCTGGAATACGCACAAGATCCACCATCAAGTGTCCTCCCTCTTATACTTTGAATCAATCCAATCCAACACATGAGACACATCCTGTATATATCTCCGCATAACTGAAACACTTAACACATCGTGGATGCAGGTCAAATTGGTTAACAAAGTAATACAATACGGTACTGGCCCAACTCTCTCCAATATCTCAAAGGTCATATAAAGCGTGGAGCCAACTTAGAGTCTTTTCCATAGTGGATATGGCTCTTATGGATCTTGATTCTCAAAAATACCTTATATCCAACCTCAAAGTTGTGATTGGTCCTCTTTACATAAGTATTTTATTCTTCTTCCTGTCATGTGCCTCTGGGAGACACAGACGAATGAGAGAGACGTGTTTTTCCATCTCCTGTAAGATCTCGGGCCGAAAAGAAACTTGATTCTCAATCCTATCCTAACTGAGAGTTGTTATATACTCTAGCATACAAGGCCTAATAAGGAGCCACATGTAACGATGGAACTATGGAAAATGTTATTATAAATAACATCTACCACATATAGGTATTCCTCCCACCTATATTGTTGATCCATGTCATACCATACAAGGTTTTAATATTGTTTTTACACTATCTAGGATTTCTTGGAGGAAAGAATCTAGTTAAACACTACTTACCTAACACATTACTTTCCTATTAACGAGGCCACCATGATCATCTTGCATACAAAGATCTAGAGAACTTATCAATTTACTAATTTCCATGAACATTAACAGTTCCTTCTCTACTCAGATCCTATTTTTTTTCTACTTGTTAGGGTTCCTAGTGCTTAAGCGCACTTAATTGTTCAAGTTACGTTATTGAATAACTTCTTATTGTCCCTACTTATGAGATTTTTTCCTTCATTAATCGTAATTATAACTCTAACTTGTCATTTGTTTACTAATTTTTTAAATTTCCATACTAGTTATCATTCTTATACATATGCTTAGCTTATTTACTGAAGGAGTTTTAACTTGTTTAGATATATCCCATTCATTTGTTGGTGTTACAACCCATATTTTTCACCCTTAAAACTTCTAATTTAGTGTTATTTACTTGTTTTCTCTAGGTTATTACCAATTGGGGTTTTCAAATCATACACTACGCTTTCGTATTGTCTTATCATTTCAAGAGTGGTTTTGATTATCACTCCCTAAATGTTATTTAGTTCAAGATTTACTTTCTTATCACTTTACAACTTGTTCGAAGATAAATTTTAATCTCCTTCTTAGACCATTTATTGTTATCAAGACTCTTACCCTTACCTCCTTTCCTTGTTAAACCATTAAGAGTTACTTAAGTAATTTCCTCTTTACTTCCGAAATTCTAATCTAAGTCTCATTCTTTATTAGTATGTCTTCAAGTTCCTAACTTAAACTAATTTATCAACCCCTAATAAGATTAAACGACTCCTAATTAGGGTTACTATTAGGTTTTTTAATTTGTTTATTCCATATTACATTGATCCCTATTTAAGTTATATTTACTTGTTAAAGTCCTCTTACAACATTGTACAACATTTAACCATCATTTTAGAATGTACTTACATGTTATGGAGCTCACTTCTTACTCTACTCATCTAGAACCCTAATCTAAACATTTAATCTCTTCAATTTTGTTTAATATTATTCAGTTCTTAGCCCCTACTATGTTCCCAAAACACTATTATGTATATTCATTTATATGTCTCAAAGGTTCATTTATATCCATTTTCTTTCTTATTTTTAACCAAGTTACGACCATCTTGTTGATTTGCTAAAACAATTTATAAAAGTTTTAGCGTATCTTGTTTACTCCCATACTCGACTATTTTCACGATGATTTCAAGCATTTCTTATCTTATAGTTTCTTGATTATAATAGGTTTTTTCCACTAATTTAGGGTTGTTTTACGTGTATAAAACAAGTGATTCCGTTTAGATTTTTCAAACATACACAAAATAAGGCACCAATTCCTACCAATTTCTACTCTTATAGGTATCGTAACATTTTTTCGAAACTAAAAGGAAAGGGAATTCACACAAGAATTATTAAGTAACAGAACTATATCACAACCATGGTTTAGAACATTGCATTGATGTGACTAAATAGGTCATTTCACATTTCCAAAAAAATATTATAACAATGGTTTACAAGGTTAAAAAAACATATATTCACACAGACTTGTTTAGTTGCATAAATAACTCGGTTGTCTAAGAGGTCTGAGCATTGTGAACCTACGCTCTGATACCAAGTATCATGCCCCAAAAATTCACAGCTAAAAAAACTAGCAATTTTTTTTGTCATTTACGGTACGATACTATAGCAATTCATTTCTTGCTTTCTGCTTCATTGCAATGATGGATTGGTTGTACCTTAATGGTGTGTGTGTCATCCTTATGCAGGGACCATGCTAATATTCTCTGTATTGTTGCAATTTTATCATATTTCTTCGAAGACACTACTATGTTGATTAGGATGCATTAGAGCACTGCATTATATAGTTCCCTTAAAGGTTAATTATCCGATCGGGGCTTAGTTGAACTAACATTATAAGCGTATGAACTAATATATATTAGTATTATAAGTCTTGTAACAACTCTACGAATGTTATGACCCTCATTCAAAGTTTCATATTAAGGATAAAAACACTATTGCACATAATCAATACATTATCATATCATTATCATTATTAGACAACCGAATAGTATAACAATTTTATGATATATTAAATGATTATAACCTAGCACATCATAATCATAGACACCACAATAACCTTACATACTTCATGTATTAATTTTATATATATATATATATATATATTAACACCACTATTATATATTATAATATATACATATAATACATTCTCTCTATCATAATTTATATCTATTATATAAATAATAGATAATATAATATCACAGTCAATATAACATTATACCAATCATCATAATCTATATGTCTTAATAAACAACATTATATTTGACCCATATTATGACTTTAGTATACGATGAATGTTATATTCTTCATAATAATAATATAATCTATTAGGCAATGTAGTAGTACAAATAATAAAATATAATAACGTAAGAAAATCTTAGGCATTATAATAGTTTGAATTATAATAACATTTCTAGTCTCAATACCCTATTATGTTTTATAACAATAATATTACTATAATATAATATATTGTTATATCATTAATATGTTATTATATTATTGTTATCACGAAATTACAGTACCCCTCGAATGGGAAATTTTGATGGACTGGGGAATTTAGTTTAATTTCTATAACATTGGGTTATCTCTCAAGTTGTGGGACTTGATGGCTTGAGAGAACCCTCTAGAGAAAGTTGGTTCTTGCTCCTAAACCTACCTACCAAAAAATACTCCTAATGCAGGAAAGAAAACTATATAATCTTATCCTAACCTTCCAAGGAGACAGGGAGAGAGATACATGGAAATAAACCTACACTAAGAGCAGTGATAAACCAAGAAAATTAGGTTTTTGGACACAATACAACTGCCTAAAATGGACAGAGGTGAGCAATGGAGAGGGTGGACAAGATGTACCACAGACCACAAATAGATTCACACATAACACCATTTTTTCCCATTAAACACAACTCCCAAAATATGAAATAGACATAAGAGATATGCACAATATACTCTACAATGGAGAGAGGCAATTAGAGACAATAAAACATACAAAGGATGGACAAAATGTATCGCAAAACACAGTCTATTGCTCCAATAAGTTTTCACATTACAACATTAGTAGGAAAGAGGTAATAAAATGCCATTACAGAGCTTAGAAAGGAGGCTTAAATTCCACATTCAACCTAATAGAGAAGAAAGAAAGAGGGGGCAGGAGAGAAAATGACTAACTCCTTTTCCAAATGAGCTCATGTTACAATTTATAGAATTTGAGAAGAGAGAAAGAACAATCCCGAAATTTTCTTTCCAACCACTTGCAAGTTTCTATAAATGAGGGTAGATGATGATATCTAATTTGTAAAATCTTCCCCATGCTGATTTTCAACTTGCAGCACAACAAACTGGCTCCCCATGCTCATTAATTACATCCCAAACCAACTGGAGGTCTCTGTTTAGAACTGGGTTTGTTTTCTGCAAAATTATCCATCGAATCTTCATCAATTCCTAAAATTCTTAATATATGTGTCAAGGTCTTAGAGCCAAAATTCCAACGAGACCAATTTTGTGTAATTTCGTTGAGAAATGCTCAAGTTATAAGCTTCTGAGTGTGCATAGCTATTTTGGGTTTTTACAGGTTTGTTTGATGTTCACGGGACTAAGCAATTAAATTTTTGTTGGAAATCACATTTAAAATATTTCTCCTCCTCCCCTATGTTTTTCATCATTTAAATATGATTAAAATATTTAAATTGTTGGGCCCACCATCGATTTTCATTATTTTTTGCAAGTTGGGGGTTTGAGTATTTAAAGCATTATAATGCCATCTCGGCCAACTTGACCGAGCTAGATCTTTTCCTTGCATTATTTCATGGGCTCCCATTATTGCTTACAGAGCCCTTTCCACTTTACAAACCGATATGTCCCTCCATTGGATTTCAAGTCTTAAGCGTCGATCTTAATTATTTACAACACCAACATGCCTTCCACGTATGCCGATCTCCTTTTATACCTCCTAGCTCAACGCTCGTGAGGCTGCCAACTTGACTCCACATTGCATGCCCTAATGCACCAGCTTGGCACTCTACCCCAACCGCATTGCATTATGGGACCGATCCCCCCTACAGAGAACTCATCTCGACATGGCCCATTTTGCTAGTGCGCTTATCTTCTGCATCACCCGACTCGATTTCTCCAAGCACTGTCGCGCCCACAATTCTTCCACAACTATGTTGTCTCCATAACAAAGTAGGAATGTCCACATGTTATCCCAAATGAGCACAACAACAAGTAAACAATAAAAACAAAGATAACATTTTAAAGGAGCAAACAACACGAAGGATTATCAATAGAATCACAAAGGAGAACAAGTAGCCATACTCTCCTTATGCCTCCTATCTTACACTCCCTCCAATACAAAGAATTTCACTCGAACCCTTTTACCTCCACTCTTCTGAAAGGCATCTATTTTCTATAAAGAAAAACATACAATACATCCCTCAATAAATTCCACACACATAAATAAAACCTTATCCCTCCATTTTATCAATAAGCTTTTATTAATGTTTTTTTGACCAAGTAAACACCCTTTTACCTCCACTCTTCCGAAAGACATCGATTTTCACTAAGTTTGGCTATTTTTCTACCACACCATTCCCATCATCATTCACTACCCAAACCTAATTTCATGAAACAACACAAAATAAACACATGAAAGAACAATCAAGAAAAAGAAACAACTAGGGTAAAATAGGCCTACCTTTGGGCCATCTTGTCCACTTGAGCAATCCAAAATCCAAGCAAGCTTTCACAAGTTATTCCTCTAAAAAGGGCTCTCTAATCCACAAATTTTAAAATGAATTTTCATAAATAATGGCATGTAACCTCCTTCTCCAAAATCCAACACATATATAGAAATTTGAGAGGAAAAGGGGTGATGTGATGGAGTACACAAGTCAAACAAACCATAAAGAAGGTGTAAGAAAATGTGTACGAGAGGTATGGGGTGGTCAAATCAAAAGACACATGGATGTATGGAAGATTCATTCCACACTAAAAAAAATTCTCATCCCAAGGAAAACATCAACATCAAAATAAATAAAGGAAATCAAATCAAATCAACCAAAGAGTGAAAACGGGGAGAAAATTCCCTCATAAATGACAAAAGCTACTTTTTTGTCCATCAAAAATCCCACCTACCCCATGGGTATGGGTTTGGGGTCATTTTTATGAGTGTGGAGCAAGGTAACCGTTATTCACACTCTTTGAAAAGTGGGCCTAAAGGAAAAATTCGAGTTTGCACTTTGAGTGCAAAGTACTCAACACAAAAGAAAAGGTCAAAACATAATTAAATAACCCAAAGAAAATCCACTTAACCAAAATAAATAAAATTCACTTTTTAAAAGTTGCACATAAGGCAAATGTGACAAAACTCATTTAAAAGTTAAACACGAAACAAATCACAATTTACAAGGTCACTTGACATAGTTTACACACGCGTGCGCGCACACACACACGCTACCCCCCCCTCCCCCCAACACACACACACACACACAAGTTCTCATTAGGTGACCCCCTGGCTAACACGTGGCATTCCTAGGTTGTTGGCCTTCTCCCTTCCTCAAGTTGGTATTTTATATTTTTCTCTAAATTTACCTGTTCGTCGCCTGCACACCTCAAACAAGCGTCATACCACACAACAAAATATAAGTTAATATATAGCCATGTCAAAATGAGCTAAATCCAAACAAAGACATCCAAACAACACATCATACGATTCACAATAAAATCAATAATTAAGACGACATTTCAATTTCGTTACGAACATCTACACATATGATTCAACTATAGGATTTGAAACTTTTAATTGCGTCTTATAAATAAATTTAACTGATACATCTATAGATGTCAGGAAAGTTCATTCATAATCAAACATGCAACATACACATAGAATTTCGATCATACACTTATAATCCCTGCAAGATTAGTTCAATAAATCAATTAATCATATAATGCGTTAAAATTATCTCTGCATGGTTAGTGAAATAAAACAAGTAGAGCATACTACTATAAAATGTCTACGGAACTATCTCATAATACCTATCATCCGAGTCATCTAGTGTATTGAGAGTCGAAATCATATACATATACAGTAAAACAAAAATGAAGGGTTATAACCTAAGTAGTAAACAATGTGTAAAGAGAGTGGGCACTAAATAAGGATTAAAATATGGAGTTACAACTTAAAAATATTTAAAAGCGTGTTATTTTCAAAAAAAAAATTGATAATATCCTCACAGCTGTATATACAAAATGTGGACATAAATGTAAGGAATCTTTTTTATTAAATAAAATGCCTCTACAATAGGGTCTCTTGGAATGGGTTTATTGCTACATTGTTTAAAGTGAGATGTTTTTTTGATACTCATGTAACCTTCCTTTGAATTAATCTTTGTAAAAATAGGCACGGGATTCTCCTCTCCTTGTTAGGCACTCATAGATTTGCGTTTGGTTATTAATATCAGTTGAAGGAGACCTTAAATATTTGTTTCATAAAAAAAATCGGTAATATATACGTTTGTATAAATAACACATATTTTGGTTTTATATGGGTGTTATTTCTTCAATTTTACTCCACCTAATAATATACTGGTACCAGAAATTGTGCACTCTTAAAATATTTTGAGCCTTTCTAAACATCTTAGGGAAGCCTTAAAAAGTATTTAAATCAATTTAAAGCATGAATGTGCAATTGTTTGTTTGATAATGTACCATGTAAATACATGGTGTTATGATAGTGTGATAACCTCATATGAATTAGATCTATGACACTCTAATCCTTTCACTTTGGATTTTTCTATCAAAATATTAAATTTGGCTTCATATAAACTAGGCCGCTTACGTTTCCACGCTAAAGGAAGTTTTGAGAACTAGGTGAAACCCGTTAGAAATAGGTTTTAAATAAATACCAATGGTCAATGTTTAAGAAAATTAACGACTTAAATACATTCATCTTTATTTACTAGTGGTCGTTTCGAGGGGAGCAAGATTACGTCGTGGGTTGTAATTTGTTAGTTTTTTTTTCGGTGGTAGTTTTTTTGTGTAATTTTAGTATGTGTAAGTGGGATGTTTTGTAATATCGGATATTTTATTGTGTAGCGTCTGTAGTATTTTCTTTTTCTTTTTTTTTTGGTTTTTTAATAATGGGTTGGTATTTTGACTCTGGGAGGGGAAAACCAGTTTGTATATTTTTTAGTAATATGGCGTTGAATGTGGACATCATGTTTGAAGTGCCTGCGAGGAGGTAGGTAGACAATGTATTAGGGGTGTAGATTAGAAAGACTGAAGGTAATGATCATGAACAGTTGGGTATTGAAAGACAATTATACATTTTAAAGTGGCATGATGAAGGTTTTGACCAGAAACTATAGAAAAGTAAATATGTGGGGTACGATTCACAATCAATGTTAAAATCAAACAATTTGTAATTTGTATAGATATTTAACACCAAGAGAGTATAACATTATGAGTAACAAAAGTAGTAGACCAGTGTAAGTAATAAAATTGCCTATAAATGGGAATGGAGGTGTACAAATTTGACATTGCAAGGAACTAAATGTATGTCGGCATAACCAAAATTTGTAAGAAACATAATGTATTCCTAGTTTTTTACAATTATAGTGCGTTATTTTACATTTGCTTCCAGAAAGTAACCATAAATATTATAGGAATGATGGTAAGATTTCACGACACAAGGAATGAGGATATTTTAAAATCCATGGTAGAAGAAAACAATTATACCCTGGCACATATTTTTACGTATCACAGTTGCAATGTGTATTTTCTTCTTCATCATAGTTTGAGCAACATTTCTCTCTGTATCATGTTTCGGAGACACAGCATTTCACACTTTCCTCTCTTGTTCACTGATTGTGTAGAGTCCATCCAACTCAGGCAGCGATTAAGTATCTTTTGCATATAAATCAACTGCACCTAGAACAAAAATAATTTGGGGTTGTTATTTGCTATTTGATTACCATCAAGAAAATCTTGTTTGTGAGCATTTATCCAACATTCTCAAAACTTGGCTCAATCTATAGTGTGTACAAATTATCATGAGTTTACTTTGGGGATTTTCAAAATTTATCTTAGTAAAGCACTGTAACTTCCTCTGCATGTTTATAACATTTCTAAAATATCTAGTTTTAAGATCAACAAATCTTGTGTATGCTTTACACACTTCTACAAGGCTCAGTGAGACTATTTCTAACCTGGAAGCTTGATGTCTAACATACTTATGTAGCTAATAAAGGTTGTAGTGGATCACATGACCCATCCATAGATTGAAATGGGCCAGCAACTAAAATAGATCTTCTAAGAGCAAGAATTCTGTTGGAACTTATCACATTCCAGTATAACGCAACGTCTTAATGACTTTATTCTCAATTTTCAAAGCAAAATAAGTAAGATGGTTTGGTCCACAACAAATTGGCCAAATTTCATTATTTTGATCTGACATTTCTTGGACATGGATCACACTTCCTCGGAAACCAAAACATTTGTTTATATTATAAGTAAGTCATTTCTCCTTGAAAATCAACCATTAGAACTACAAATTCAGATCATGGGAAAAGAATTTAAGGAAATTCATCGTGTTGAGTTGTTGGGTCAAAATAACTACTCATTCATCAAGAATTCAAACTTCAAACTTTTTTTAAAATGTAAATAAAAATTTTAGGGTTTAGAATCCATAATAATAGGCAAAATTAACTCAGTTACTACCGAGTGATCTAAAATGATAGTGATTTTTAAAAAGTTCTAGAAAAAAAAGTGGAAAGATTTTAATTGCAAATTTAACTGGCCATCTAATTATGGAGTGAAAGTCTTTCACAATATTTATCGAAGAAATTTTCTTTACTAAAAAAAATTCAATTTATAAATTAAAAAAAAATTCTTGTGAACTTTTACTCCCACATGCGGATTTCTAGTTGAAAATTCAATCATTTTTTACTGAATATTTTTTTCACTTCAAAAGATAAATTCTTATAACCTACTACTCAAACGAAGTTGAAACCTATAAATCTATCTCAACATTAAACACAATTTGTTAGATTATTATTTTTTTTTAAATTTCTATCAAATCATCTAAAAAAATATTTCCCCTCCCACGCTCTACCCTGATTCATAATTAATTATCAAAATCTTTTGTTTAGCACGAAAAAACATCAAAATCCAGACAATCTTACCCTAAATTTCTTGCTTGGAAACTTCTTGGAAGAGTCCAAGGCATCTAAATATTGAGTCCCTTTCAACGTTTGAATGATTTCTTCTCCTAGACGGCTTAAATTCAACGAACAATCATAAAAGGAAATACGATGGCCATTGTGAAGATGAAACAACAATGCAAAGCTCCACAAAAACAATACAAAGCTTATAACAAAATGATAATGGCATCCATCGAGAAGCCGAGTGTCATTCACAAAAAATGTCCTAATGTTTTTCATCAAAAACATACATGTACATGAAGAGAAAATGGTTTACTCTTCACGACCGTTTCAAGCTCTACAATGTTTTCAGAAACTCTAAATGCATTCGGACAGCTAGCAATGAAGAGCCTCAAAAGAAGAACATGATAGCACAATAGAAAACCTGACAACATGTGTACGCTTGCAAAGAACCCAATTAAGGCGGACCTGACTGCCAAAACTGATGGTGCATGGGTAGGCGGGTGGCTATCACATGAGATGCCTAGAGCATGCTATTCTATGTCGCACCTTTCTTGGTACAAAAATAATGCTAATGTCTATAGAAAATTTTGTTTAATAAGATTTCAGCCCTTGTAATATGATGCCACATCTCTAATTGAGAGAACATTGTTTTTTTTTGTCGTAAAAGAGTTGAGGACCAAGGAAAATGTTATTTCATAGCCATGTTATGCTCTTCTTCTAAAACTAGATAATACTGGAAAATCACATAAGCTAAACTCGGCACAAAGGAATGGCTGCATCCCATCACAGAGTGAGCATGGTGGAGGGCAGAAATGAAAATATTTAATCACAGGAAGTAGAATAATTATTAAAAACATGTACAAGTTAGTTTCAAATACTATGGAATTGGTAGCTGCAAAATGGACATAAGTGCAAGTCAAACCAGCATGTATAAACAATGGGCCTTCTCTAGCCTAAGGTTACTATTTCAATCTATTCATTTGTCTCTTGTAATGCGATTCAAGTTATATTGACAATAGACGTACTATGAATCATAAGGATTAAAAAGTTGTAGTAAGATATGTTGCATTATCGGAAGGAATGTGAGATAAACACAGTTTTCAACTCACTTTTATTCCTCGCTGATAAATAAGTGTGAAGAGAGGAGAATTCAATGATTATGCATCCTCTTCACCCTTAAGCTTACCGTGTTTTTTTTGCTAGATCGATATGCCTCAGCATATAAAGATTTAATGAGTCTACATCATCAATATTAATTGTTTAGCATTGCTGGTCCAATTTCAGAAGTAATTTATAACAAATACAGTCAACGATGTGTGCAAATTATATTGTGTTTCTTTATGATAGCATATTATGATGCCTAGGAAAATACACATTTATATACAGCTCACATGGATATGGATAAATCTAAAATAAAATTGAAACCAGAGCTAGGTTTTATAATGTTTGGTAAAATCAAGCATCCACCGATTCAATGGAAAAACCCGAACCACAAAGATTACACACACAAATCACCACACAAAAGGCGGTGGAAGGTTTTTGATTGCAAGATAAATTGGAATAATAATAAACCGAAAAAGACACAGACATGACTATAAGGTCAAAGATTTGAACTTTAATGAGGAGTGTGTAGCTATTATTTAGTTAAAAAGTTTCCTATTCTGAGGTGAAAACAAACCAATTTTTATAGCTTTACAGATCGTTTTAATATCATTCACACTATATTGTTTCCTATATTTTTGACACGATTTTTGCTCATTATTTTATTGAAGCAAGGCAAACGGATTCCTTATTCCAACACACGATTAACTATATCTCTAAATCCCTATTCAGTTTGTTTGTGGTCGAATTTTACCCTTCTCTGAATCGCAATAATCTGTGCAGGTATACGTTATTTCTCTCATCAAATTCGCTATGTTATGGGTTCTTCAAACAGGGTAAAAACGCGGCCCTTTTATTGCAGGGAATTGTGGTAGAAAGAGGTAAAGCGGCTGACATGTTAGTGACATCAGCTACCCCACTATTACTTCTGTATCTTGCTAGGATGGAAGTGAAGACCACTGCGTACGAGCATGATGAAGAGCATGGCGGGAAACAGATGGAGAAGGGGATGTTCAGACTTCAGACTGATGTATATCTGTTCAACTTAGGGATAGTCTAACGCAGTGGACATGTGATGGTTTTCAACCTGCCCTGTGCTTGTGCCTGTAAAAAAGGTGGAAAACTAAACACCCAAGTTCCTACGACATTTATCTCTACCTGCTTTAAGCTGATAATTCTGAATCCAAGATGGACAAAAGCTTTTAAATTGCCAATACCCTTAAATGTTTTAAAACATATAACTCAATGTTTGCATTTTTGCTATCTAGCAGGTCTAAATGTTTTTGTTTGTTTTTCAGACCTTATGAAAAAGTAAATGATAGATGGGAGGTTTTTGTGATGCCAAGTGATGCACAGTTTCAACAGGCACGATAAATCATGCCATGTCAATGTTCTGCTTTGTTGGAATTCATATAGATCTTATCTCTCTTAATTCTGTGAAGCTTCTTTAGGAAGTTGATGTTTGTTGGTTTTGAGTTAGCATAATTGTTGTTTATCCTATCCATGAATATATTTGGATGTCCTTTTGTTCAGTTCAGCTTTGTAAACGGAATTGCTACTATTAAGGGCGGATCACATGTAGACTATATAGAAAATCAGATAACCACCCATGTGATGAACATTGTAAAGAAAAATAATAAGAATGCTGCTGCTACTTTAAACCACATGTAGTCAAGGGCCATTTATGGGTATTTGTCAATGCTAAGATTGACAATCCTGCTTTAGACTCATAAACAAAAGAGACATTGACAACTCTCCAGAATAGTTTTGGTTTTATGTGCGAGCTTAGGATACAACACAGGTGATTCCGGGTAAGGTCACTACAAGTTTTATGCGTGGAAATCTCAAAGATTTAATTGCCTACCATAGATTCTATCAGATCTACACATGCATATGGATCCTTGACCAAAAGACCAAACTGGCACCCACAAGTACCACCTATCTCCAAATCTCAGCACATTTCTTAAAACTTGAAACAAGCATGTATTATGGAACGGATAGCAGGCCTAAAAGGACAAGTTTTAAGGGCATATTTGCAGAATTTTATTGTTATCTTCTTCTTTGTTTTACAGTTTACCAATCTTAAGAGTATTAGTTCCAACTTTAAAGTACTTTAGTATGTTCAATGTGATATCAAACCACCAATCCTTCCTTTCAATGTTATTTTATCTGGGGTTTCCTCCTTTTTTGTTAAAACAATAAAAATCCTTCGTTCCCCCTTGCCTATTCTCCTAACAGATTTTGTTTTTAAAAAACAGTAAAATACAAACCCTAGCTTGTCACTTTCTCTTCTTTTCTCCTGTACCATAATTCCTTCTAACACGAGTAGCAGGGGTTTCAGGAACCTAAATATTTTGGATGTTATACCAAGAATGAGATCAATGCAAAGCTTGATCTCTATAGGAAAAAAGATCAGTTATTTATGGTATTGTAATAGTTTATACTGTGACACCCACACCTCCCCATCGAGCCAAAAGGACTCTGATCTAGACAATTCCAATATCTTCACTAAGGAGACGCAAACGAAAAAATAATATTTCCAGCAAGAACCCCTCTTACAACTTTTAAATGAAGATGATGCAGCTTGATTTTGATTGGGATTTTTCAGGTTGTCATAGCCGTTCAACATTTGGATGATTCTTCTACCCAGCCTTGGACCAAACTTTAGATAGTTGAGAACGTCCATAAATACTTTGATGACATTATCAAGGCATTGCTAAATTGGGTTAACAACTTGGGTGAGTCCTACAGTGTTCGGCTGATTGTTAGCTAACGCATCTATGCCAGCAGTAAAATGTTTTTATGGTGAGAGATTCCAGATCTTGGAAGCCAAAGTTGAGATGAATGACGGTTCATGATGTTTACACCTCCGACCTGACATCAGCACATAGGTAATTCATGAACCCTGCACTATTGAAAATACAATTACATTACCTAGAGGTGTTTCTTTAAAAATGCATGCTCTTTGGAAGCAGTCATAGAACTCGTGTCGATGAAACAAAATTCAAGCTCGACTACTACATTGAACTGTCTAAACTTCTCAATCCTTAAGTACCTTGAAAAGCTCCATGTGGTCAAGATGTATAACCCGTGGATAGTAGCTCTAATTTTGATACACCCATTGACCATTCTTAACCTCCTATATGCCCCTCTGATAGGGATACTCAATTTGACCCTCTATTTCTATCTCACTGCACTCCTAGCATTGCTCTCTTTCCATCATTTAGTCATTGTCGCCAAATGGCAAAATTTAGCAAATTTGTTTTTCGAAAAAGTAGGACAAATTGTCTATCCAATTTAATAACTTTCATCGCATTAACGAATGAAAAATCCTCTCCATTAACCTCTAATTTATGCATTCCCCCTCTGATTCTCGATTAAAAATGTTTACCTCTTATTCAATTAAATTTATTATGCTCCAAAGAACAAATTTTTAAAATATCTACATTAAAATAGTTAAAAATAAGAAAATTGTGATGAATAGACCACTCCGAGTAGAATTAAGAGGATGGCCTGAAATATAGTAACGGAAGCACCACTGTACAACCCAAGTAGAATTTTTAGGTAGTATTACCACCAAAGGGGTCCTTCACCCACTAAAATATAATCCTTTTCAGGAATAATCATATAATGAGTTTGTGATAAGTCTCCTTAGTATGCTCCTAGCCTTGTGTCTGTGTGTACATGACTCTGAATAATTTTCTGACCTTCACTGGCCTACTATTGATAGCCATCCTTGGACCTTCATCCATACTTATGAATGGTCCAGTGAGAGTTTTCAGAATAGCCTGTGCTCAAAACTGAACTCTTCACTACACCTACCTCTACCATGGCTCTGCCTCTTCCATAGCGTCCTTCCTCTTCTCCACTCATTCTCTGATCCTCCATTGACGAGCAGTCCCACTACTCCACCGAAAAATGGTTCCTTGTGCTGTCACTGATATGCACAGTGAGGTGACAAAATTGTTCCGTAATATGAGCAGACCATTCAAGTAAACAGTAAAATGCTTTTTACCCTCTAGTGGTGCACCGATCGCCACAAGTTTTCTGATTTCTTCAATCTTTTAAATACGATCTACTACTGAGGCACATTAAGATATGTTAGGTTGGTTGGCTTGGTTCCAAGTGGTAAAAGACTCCATTTATATTTGGTTTATACAGTGACTAAAGTTTTTCCCAAGCATTTATGGAAAAACTACAGCTCCTGATATGCGGCAGAATTTCATTCACAACAGCAACTCGAATGAAATCCAAGGCATAAATCTATTATTTTTTTCAATTAGCTTCATGGTTAGGACAGCAGTAACTCCATTTCTGTTTCCATGCAGACTTATTTTTCCTATTGAATTTGAGGAATCTGACATCATAAGATTTATATATATTTCATACTAGTAGACATGTTTCTGCCTTGGTTTCTCTTCTATATTCTGGGATGTTTGTCTTCCGACCTAATTTCTGATATTTGTGTCAGTTCTTGAATTCTGATTTGTTTTCCCGTCTCCTAAAATTTCCATTCCTTCAACACAGATTTAAAACCTTCATTTCTTAAATTCTGCTGCCATAATTCCGACAACACATTGAATTCAAAAGATGGGGCAGCGACTTGCAGTGCAATATTGGCTTTCCAGGCACCTACAAATGGCCAAAATAGAAGCGGCGGCGGCGGCCGTGATATGCCGCGTGGCTGTGTTGGGTATGGATAATATAAAGGTTGTATCCAAAGATAGCACAGAGACAATTCTATTTGGCTGTTGGGTATGCCTGTAATAAGTTGCTGGTTATGGGAAAGGTGTACAGCTGGCTTCCCCACCAGACTCTCTACCGCTATTGCAGGTATGAATTCAATTCTTCTGGTAAATATTAATAGTAGGCACAAAAGTGTGAGAACTGCGTCTTACAGAGTTGGAAGTCCATATGCATGCCATACTCGTGGAGATGTTTCTGCTGTCTTAACTACCAACAGCCGTTTGTGTTTCACACCTTCTCTATGGCCCTTTTTCTAGGCTGTATTCTTTGAATTCAATGTTCTAATATAAACAGGCACAACAAGCTTAACTCCAGAAGTTAGAACAGAAGTGACATTAATAGTAACCAGAAAAGTGTGAAGAACTGCGTCTTACAAATACAGACTTTAAGTCATATTATGCACACCATCTTCATGAGGATGTAGCTGCTGTTCGAGGACCAACATCTATTTATGTGTTTCAGATCTTGCCTGGGACCCATTTTCTAGGCACATCTAGTCCTAAGAATGTGATTTTGTAATCAGACACCTCTAATTTCAGGGCTTGCTACAGTTGGACACTATATTTTTTTGCTATTTTTTCTGTTGTCTTAAAAGTTTATACAAGCAAATATGTCATCTGTGTGCAATACATCGTTTACAGAAAGAAAACTCAATACGTAATACAAAAACACATCTATCCATAAATGAATATAGAATTTACCTCGAGATAACCCTTATGGGATAAAAAACTCCACAAGATAAGATTTTCCTGTAGTTTTTTTTTGAGGAATAATATAACAGCAAAAGACACAGAACCTTTCACTGTGGAATTTACAAACCTGACTTCCCTTCAGCAGTGTTGTATCCCAAAGATTCTAAAGTAATTTGCATACATTTAGGTACAGAGGTGTACTCACATATGGAGTGCCTGTAATATGGTGTATATAATCATCTCTAAAGTAATAACTTAAGGGCTGAAAACTTTTCTGCAGCTGTTCTTGGATAACCGATCAGCCTTTGTCCTAGAAGGATAGATCAAAGACAATATTACAGTTGTTTACATCATAATTACAACTTACACAGTTTTTTCCAGAAGCTGATTACATCGTAATTACAGACTCTGAAAACTTGAGTCTTCGACAAATTAGATAAGCCTTTGACAGGCGCAGCTGGTCTTTTCTAGTTCAGACAACGGGGGCATTTGGTTTCAGGAAACAAGTAATCAGTTGTACGTCAACTCCTACATTTTCTATTAGAATCAATGATCACATGGGAAATTTGGTTCAAATCTTACCATGGGCTACAGAAGGAGATCCCCAAGTCCTGTCCAGAAAACTCTAATTTGGAAGATGGAATTTAATCCACCTAACACTACAAATTTGTGTCTATAACTTCAGAATCGTCACACCATCTTCATTGCTCTGCTTACTCTCTTCTGATTAAACTCCTTAATATATGAAGAATTTTAACCTACATAGCCCGAAACTTTGATACCAAACTCAAGGAAAAAAGAATTTTACTTCAGGGCCTTTTTTATAAACAATTTAGGAGGGCTTGCGAGGGCATTTGTGGCGCTTGCATTTTTGATAAACAATTTGGCAAGTCATTTGAGGGCATTTTTTGATAAACAATTTTAAGAACTTACAATTTGGGGATGACTTGTGCAACAAGCGTTTATAATAAGTTGTGCTTGTTTAGACAGGGGACTGGCATTTTTGAGAAGCAAATTTCCAAGTCATTTTGGGTAGTTGTGTATTTATTAAGCTGTGCTTGTTTGGATAGAGAAAAAGTATACTGACCTGTTGATGGGAGAATCTGCCCTTGTTTAGACGGGGAAAAAGTATACCAAGCTGTTAGATTAAACAAGGCATAGCTGGTTTAAAAACCCCACCTCAGATCTGAAGCTGACCTAGCTCCAAGCAAGTACAAAGGAGAATCTACGCATAGCCAGGAAAAAATAAGGCGGCCAGGACATTATAGAGGTGAGCTCCAGGTTGCACAACACCCAAGCAAAATGGCAGCCAGATGCATAGGGCAGAGCCCATCAACTATCTAATGTATTAGTTTGTGGGTCATACCTAGATTGCAATTACTTCCTAAACTAAATTTTAACACCTTGACTAAACCCTCATCGTGATCTTTAATTTTAATTTTGGGGTGGCCATTGGTGCTTGAATCACAACTGAATTTTATTAAATTATTTATATTCTTGGTCATTCGTGGTTGCATAATACATTTTTTCAATGTATTTTGTGCTTGTACATTTTGTTTCGACACAATTACTAGTTATGAGCTAATTTTTGGGAGCATATATAAATCTAAGAACTATAAACATACATTACTAAGTGGTTATGATGACACTATAAATAATTCTTGAATGAAGAGTGGTGATGTTGCTTCCCTCTCTAAAACCTTATCTACATGAAAAAATTGAAGCTTGTGTAAAGAATACATTTCTCTTAATCTCTCTCTCTCTCACATATCCTTTGGTAGATGAATTATTACTCATCTATGTAAAGGAAATATACATTTCTCTCTCTATAACCTTACTCATATGATTACAAAACCTTAGTAAAATACTAGTGTATCTGTCACATCCTATAAAAATTAAAATGTTTGATAAAATTTATTATATGGTAAAATAAGTCCATGCCAATTTTTTATAACCCATGATGTTGCTTGTTGATACGAAGCCAAGAAAAGAACAAAACTAAATAAATGTAACCATATTCTATATCTCTAGTTGCACATGTAACATGTGTTCTATTTCTATAAAAATAAGAATCAAAATTGTTGATTAAAGGAACATGAAAAGTGTGAATATAGATGAGTAACCTTGTTGTAGGAATTTCATAACATTTGTAGTACTTTAATTTGGGGAGGAAATATTCAATTTGAATTATAGTGTTAGAATTTCACATTGTAATTATTTGTTATTCTATTATAAACCTTAAATATGTGTACTCTATATTTTGTTTGTATGTCTTCATCACCATACTATCAATATCTTGTACCTCCTCAAGGTTTGGAAAAATGAAAAATGTTATATTTGAAGGAATACACAAATATCCCCCTTTAGGTCCTTATTGAAGTAAAAATCAATTTTGCATGTAAAATGAGTGTTTTAAGAGACTAGTTAGACCTTATGAAGTTAATCATAGTTTTTAAAAAATGGACTATCATTTTTCTAATTCTCTTTTTAAGTGTTCATATTCTTTGCTTGAATAGTGACCACATCCTTAATTTGACAAAGAACTTCTATAATGTCTATGGATAAGGAGTCTTAAGGGTTGTGTATGATTCCCAAGACACCACCTTATACTATAGGCCTATGTATGAGATGTGATTACGAAGGACAACCCCTTAAGTGTTTATAGGAAATTATATAACTAGTGAACCATTGAAAAATCAATGCACCACCTTGGAAATAAATGTCTGAGTGTCATGGTGCATATTTAACATAAATTTATATTACATGTGAACTTTTTTGAGATGAGCATAACCTTAGAATTATGGAAGATATTTACTAGTGATATATTCTTATATTTATATAAAAATAGAAGTAAAATAATAATAACTAGTGAGTGGTAACTCCAAAAAAATTGTCCTTATTTTTATGTCATTGACTACTTCATGTGTAGGTTCTTGAACCCGTTATATAATAAATTATCAATGCTACCTAATTCTAATAAATGGGATTTATTATATTCCCATTTTAGATAAAAATATCTTTTAGAAACTTTGGTATAACCACTACTACCTAAGGAATAACTATGGCATGTGAACCATGCCTAGTTTATTAATTAGGAATTGGAAAAGGGATTCACCCTAATTCCACAATTTAAACCTAATTGTAACAACCACTTTCCAATCACCATAAATATGATTTTTTTTCTCAATTTAAACATATGCCTTCAATGATGTAAATGTATAAACTAACATTTAAATCCAACATCAAATAATTGTAATTCTTTAGATAACAAATTAATTAAGTATGTGCATATTCATGGGTCAATTAGATCCTGCTCGATCCCCCAGATATTACTCTTTCGAGTCAGTATAATAAGTATACTTGTTAGTGCCCTTCTTGGCTTGATTTTACAAGTATATTTTTGTGTCTACCTAGGTTTCAGTCAATTAAATCCCCTCCGGCATCTCACACTTTAGTTAGAACTAAGTGAACCTTACATTGTACTGACATATACTACTTCAGAAAACGTTTATGAGTCATGCATTGCATGTTATGTTTACAAACTTCACAATTTCTATAAAACATATCCCATCACCATATCACTTGGTTTCGTTATCAGAATTGGATCATTGTTTAAGTCACGCAAATGAAACAAAACTTGTGCATCTAATAAGACAAGTTTGACTGTGCCCACTTAGGCTGTCAATGGGAGAGAAAGATCTCATGCAATGACTTATGTCATCACGATATCACTTTCTTCAACTTATCCAACGTAAGTTGGTACAAAGGAACAAGACGGAACTAGATAAGCAGCCTCTACATCATATCATAAATAAGTTCATGTTGATTACGACATGCGTAATAAATTGAGCTCGAGGGACAACTTAGGTTAACTATTGTATGGAAATATTCAATGAATGACCCATGTCATTTAGTGAACACCGCACTATAGTTGTCATCCAAAGTTTTCCTGTAGAGTATCATGTATTAGGTTCGTCATAATATTCTCCTCATTGAATTAGTTTCGTGAAAAATTTATATTTCATAACGCAGATATATTCATCGTATTAATTATTCAATCCTAAGATCCATAACTTAGTTTCGATCAAATCATAATCAATTTTCTTTAAGTTTGTTTATGTACAATCATTAAGCAATTAAGTTAATTAGGGAAACAAGATGCATTAAGTAATCATTCCCTAGCTTATTTATAGTATAAAAATGTCATTAAAATTAATTAAGTACACAACTATAGAACTCATCATTGATTGTATACAATCACTAATATCCATAAGTTACACATACTTAAGAATATATATTAAACTTAAACAATTATATATAATACATTGGATCATGTCCATAATGATTGTATAATATCAAATCATTAATTAAATATCATCCTTTAATAGTCCCATAATTCAATCTATAAGATTACAATCACGAATATTTAATTTAGAAGATTGTTTCTTATATCGATATTCATCTTAATAATAAGAATTATCATGAATCAGAATGATCAATTCATTATCAAACCAAGAATACTTGGCAAAAATCACACAAGGAGTCTGTGCGGGGTAGAAGGCCAGGATTGAAGGCGTGGAAGGACAGGAAGGACCTGCGCATGGAAGGCAGGTTCAGATTTCAGGACTTAGCCGATTTTGGGCATGAGGATCTATTTTTGGAAGATGGCGTGCGGAACACATCAACGATGTAGAGAAGTGCGCGCCAAGCATTGTCTATATCTAGAAGAGCAGTTCAAATGTCTATGCATGGAGGCAAGCTAAGAATGGAATGAACACTTCAGTTATCTGTAAGAGGGCTATAGATAGCACACTTGCATGTGTGGCTATAATTGTAAACAACGTGTGGCTATTAATAGCATGCGACCTATTTCTGGAGTAGTTAAGCGGTGAAGGGAAAGTCCCCACCCTATATATATGATGGTTAGGTGCATAGTAAAAGAGAGATCTGTATGATGTATCAGAGGGATATAGGCATGTATGTATGATTCTGAATATGTGTATCAGATTCATATGCACCTTAAGATGAATTGACAGTACTGTAAGGAGCTTCTATACTTATTAATAGATGGAGGATATTGGTTGAATCTAAGTGTCATTCTGTGTAATTGAGTAGTGCATGTTAGTATTTAATCATGATTACTGTTTAAGCTCATTCTTTCATAGATCTGTGGGTAGCATGCACTGTAGAATGATGGATTAGTCATGAGTCTTTATGGTTCTTTCTTCATTATGTGTCATCCTGTTACAACAACCCTAAAGAGGGACCTGGTACCTTTGCACACTTTGGGTGAGTGCTCAGTCTAGGCTGAGTGATGTGCCAGTGTGACTAGGGTGTTATCTTGCAAATTCTAGGCTGCATCATTGGTTCCATTGCCGGGACCTCTTTTTCAGTTGTTTTCAGGATGGTTCATAATGAAGACGTACCGGTTAACTCTAGCAAGTATTGAGGAATGGATACACGATCTGGAGGAAGAATATGCATGACGGTTCAGCAGTGGATCTGAGTTTAACACATGCACTTGGGTAGAACAGAACCTGTACGACAACTTATATGAGAGCTTTTTTACTATCTTTCTAGTAGAACTTTACAAGTGGCTTACAGCTTATGCATCTCAATGGAATTGGAGATATCGCGCACTTGTTTGGACACAGGAAGAATTTCAGGCTCTTTATGATGCTGATCTAATTTGGACTCGCGTGGTGGATACGTGGTTTCATGGTGTTCTAAACAGTTATATTCTAGAATATTCAATTTCGATGTACTCTTGCCTGGAGGTCACTGAATTTCAGTTTTTGAGGTATCCAAGAGGAACGTATTTGCACGGTATTCCACTAGCGATCAAGATCTTGATGGTAACTTTGAACATGGAGAGTAAACCGATGGCCAACTAAACTTCACCACACGTGAAGGTAGGAACAGGTTTGGTATTAATATGGTGGACCTAGAGGCGGAAAAGCAGAGAGAGGAAAGGTGGCTTAAGTATAATGAGGCACGCAAGAGGGAAATAGAGAAGTAGAGTTCTGTTACAGAAAGTATGGCATTGAGGAGAGAGATGAATCGTGAAGGATTTACGGCTCACGTAGAGGACGTGGAGCCAGAGTAGCAGGAACTCCCCCATCTTGGAAAGCATGATAGAGATCCCTTCTCAACCTCACATGGAAGTATGCCAGCAGAGACTACTTAGGCTGCAGGCATGCATCTTAATCCACCTGGTGACCTAGCCTTTGTGCTTGGTTTTTCAGTATCTAGTATGACAAGTACTCAACAAGCTAACTTGGGAAGTAGGAGAGCAGGAGTAAGTCAGGAATCAAGTACATCAATGGTAGGACAAACAACTTCAATGTTATATGGAGGAGCATTCTTAGGTGCATCATCCGCATAGAATGTGAGTGCACAAAATGTTGGATTCACCTCTGGAAGTGGAGCTACCTCACAGACTGTAGGGGTTCAGTATAGTACTACTGTCGGAGCACAGGGGAGTACATCTATAGGTCCTACTCCAGCTACAGGTGGAGGATCAGGAGGTATAGGTGGTTCTAGTTCTAGTGGATTTGGTGGTTTTGGAGGCAGAGGAAACCCAGGGGGTTCTGGATCAGGTGGTCAAGGTCCGCAGCAACCACAAAATATCTATATGGAGATGTCCCTTCGTCTCCCGGAGTATAGAGGTATAGAGGATGCTGCCGAACATGTGCATATGTGTGAAATTTTGTGGCGCGCTAAGGGGATTACAGCTGCTGAGCGAAAGGAAAGTCAATTCGCTACTACATTATAGGGGCACGTGCACAGCTGGTATAGGAAATTTGACCCTGATCAAACTTGCGTGGATTATGCAGCACTGAGGGATGCTTTCTTAAAAGAGTTCCATATTCCTGAGTTTGAGCATAAGAGTATAAGTGCGCTCAAAGATATCAAGCAAGGCACTACTGAAAGTGTACGTGAGTATGATGCTCATTTTAAGACACTTCTATCTAAGTTGTCTTATGATATACACACTATCCAGCATGCACAGTGGTTCGTTGGAGGATTGATTACACCTTTTAGGAGGGCATTGTCACATAAGACATACACAGATCCACGTGAAGCACTGGAAGCAGCTTTGTGCACTGAGGTAGTTGGGAGCATTAACACTGGCGTTAGTCCATTTCTAGAGGCACAAATTGCAGCTATGGCAAAGTAGTTAGAAAAGCTATCAAAAAATTCAGCCCATGAAACGCGCTCAGGAATTTGGTGTACAGATTGTGAAGTGGAAGGTCACACCAAGGATAGTTGTCCTCGCAGATCTGTACGTTCATTATTATTGGACTGTGAAATTTTCCATTTGAATCATGATGCTAGTCACTGTCCTTTGTTACAGCGTGTGATAAGGAAGAATGTATCTTTCTTTTGCAAGATTTGTAGGTCCATGACCCATGATACTGAGGATTGTCGGTTGATTGGTCAGATCCATGATGCTATAGACATTAGAGTATGACAGACAAGTATAACAGATAATTCTAAGGGCAGGAATGAGCACCAGGATCGGGATCATAATCAAATGTGCTATGACAGGAATGAGGGGCATTTTGAAGGAGGTCGTGGAAGAGGACGTGGATATCATGGTGGATATGGAGGATGAGGCCATGGTGGAGGAAGAGGAGAGTTTCCTCATGGAACATGTTATACATGTGGATCCCCTGATCACTATAGGTGTGAATGTCCTCAGAACAATGCATGTTCTTTCTACGGGAAGAACCATAGCTATGAAGAGTGCCCAGACTTATATGAGCATCTGAGTAAACAACATAAGCAAGAAAACAAAGGCACTGGGATGGTTTGAATCCAGCATGGTAGAAGACCAATGGATGCCCAAGATAATAGGACCTGAGGCATTGATAGTAAAGATCACTACACATGTTGAAGCTGTGTGCACATGAGAGGCATTGCATCAGAAGCCTATGATTACCAAGGAGGAAGTTTTGCATGTGAGGTATCCAGATCCTGCTCATCAGAAAGAAGTTTACCAGGATACCATGGAAGTGCTAAGGAATCTTCAGGGTGAGATATAGTACCTAAAGGAACAAAAGAAAGCGTCAGAGATAGTCCAAACTGATATCGATGATCTGCGGGAGGTATGCAAGATGTTGCGCCAAGAGAACATTATTCCACTATTGGGAAGTTGGTTGAAAGGGAACACTCCACGCAAGTCTTGAGACCGGATGACAGATTCTGCATGCAAATCTTCCCCTTGATAGCATTGATTATGACAAGGAAATTACTTTGAATGTTGTTGTGGATGGGTGGCTATTGAGTAACATATTGATCGATATAGGTGTGGAAGTAAATGTGCTGACATTAGATGCTTGGGTACAAATGGGGAGGCCTCCATTGCAGCCATCATCTAATGTGTTGTTCATGGTGAACTAGACTAAGGCCACCCCCATAGGAGTGTTGAAGGATGCATCTATAACTATACAAGGGGCCAAGTTTACTGGGGATTTTGAGGTATTAGCACTTGCAGAAGCGGACAATTTTCTAGCCTTGCTTGGACGCCCTTGGTGTTATGCAAATAATGTTGACTTGAGATTCAATAAGGGATATATCAATTTTGAAAACAAGGAGGAGAGGGTTGTGATTCCATTGATAGATGGGAATTCTACACCCTATGTTGAGCCTCTCAGTGAGGAGGACTTAAACAGAGTCTATGTACATGTTATTCAGGACCCAAAGGTCAACGAGCCATCAAAAGAAGGCATTCTACAGTGGGAGGATTCTCATTCTATTAGTGACACTACGAGTATTGCTTGTGACAATTGGGCTCATGGTACATATGAATTAGTCGGGCGTGAGGTGAAAAGCATGGTCACGTGCACGAATAGATTTTGTTCAATATGACAGATAGGAAGTACAGTACCATGGTATACAGGGACAGAAGCTCTGCATGCCTTTCTGAAGGCAATGGAAATGCAGTGGGTAGATCCAGTTACATGGAGAGAGATGCTAGTATATACACTGCACGGGACAACAACATGCTAGTGGGCAGTCCAAAAAGATAATCTTATAAATTGGGAAGAGATTGGAATAGCTTTATCTACTAGGTTTATAAGGAACAAAGCACCTATGCCAATCTGTACTTATCATGGTAATCAACATGTTTAGCATCACATTCAGCAGTGTGAGAGACTCTGGACAACAGGACAGAAAGCATTACCACCGTCACTCTGGGTGCATAAATTGTATTTCACACTCCAAGGATGCACACGCACTTGGTATGTATATGTAGAACTACATAGAGAAACTGGGAACTGGAAAAATTTGACTGCAAGTATGATTCAGACATTTTATTATTTCTCGACTCAACCTCCGGTAGTAGAGGCATTAAATTTTTTCAAGCGCTTAACTATGGGAGATAGTGCAAAAGTAGAAGAACATATTCAGGAATTATTCAGTGAGACAGAGTTCAGAGCATGTTTTGAAAAGGAAGAAGAAATAGACTCCAAACTACTTGAGCGCGCTTGCCTTGAGAGAGAAAAAGGAAAGATGGTTTACATCGTGGATGACGAGGAAGTTGAAAACTTGGATATTGAGCATTCACACGGGGTGCGCGAGGTCTTGGACAATGCAGACAAGGACACACGCACCTACCATGAACCTATGAAGACAAAGAAGGTGAATATAGGTTCGGAGGCTGAGCCTAAGGAGGCCATAATTGGAGATTACTGGTCAGACTCGGAGGTAGCAAAGATCATCGAATTACTCAGAGATTATCAGGACTTATTCCCTAGAGGATATCATGAACTTAAAGGTGTACATGAATCACTTGGGGAAATGAAGATCAAACTTAAGGATGGTGCATGACCAGTTAGAAAGAGACCCTACAGGATGAATCATAATTTGCGTGAAAAGGTAAAGGAAGAAATTGATAAAATGTTGAAATCCGGAATTATCAAGCCCCTTGATGAGTCAGAATGGGTTAGCCCAATGGTGATTAGTATCAAGAAGGACAGGAGGATTATGATATGTGTGGACTATAGGGAGTTGAATGCTGCATGCGTCACAGATCCATTCCCTACACCTTTCACTGAGGAAATACTGGAAGGAGTTACAGGGTGTGAAATATATTCTTTCACAGATGGATTTTTCGGGTATCATCAGGTTCGGATAGCTCAGGAGGATCAAGAAAAGACAACATTTACAACTGAATGGGGTAGTTTCACCTATACTGTAATGCCTTTTGGATTAAAGAACGTACCTACTATATTCTCGCGAATAGTTGTTCAGGCATTCAAAGATTTTATTCACAACTTCTTACAAGTTTACCTAGATGACTGGACAATATATGGGCTTGTGAAAGACCATTGTGACAATCTGTGCTTAATGTTTGAATGATGCAGACAATTGAGTATCTCTTTGAATATAAAGAAGTGCATATTTTCTACACCATTTGGGATACTGTTAGGACATATCATCTGCAAGGAAGGTTTGCTAGTTGATCCAGCCAAGGTTGCAGTCATTTTAGGCCTGGAAGCACCTACTAGTCAAAGTGAGGTGTGTGGATTCTTAGGTCATACAGGGTATTACAGAAAGTTTATAAAAGGGTATGCCAGAATTGCAACACCCTTGGAAGAACTACTGAAGGGGAAAGGTACATTTTATTGGGGAGAACCGCAACAACACACATTTGAAATATTAAAAGAGAGACTTACTACCGTGCCCATTCTGCGCTTTCCATCATGGGATAAACCATTTCATGTACATGTGGATGCTTCTGGTATGGCCATTGGCACTGTGTTAGCTCAACCTGGTGAAGGTATTATTGATCATCCAATTTTTTTGCTAGTAGGAAGCTGACTCCTGTTGAACAGAATTATACAACTACAAAGCGTGAAGCTTTGTCAATGATTTATGCATTATACACATTTCAACAATACCTATTAGCAACACCATTTGTGTTTTATACAGATCACATGGCATTGAATTACTTGGTAAATAAGCTAGTTTTACAAGGGCACATATGCAGATGGGTGCTCCTATTTCAAGAATTTGACTTCACAGTTGTGGTGAAACCAGGGAAAAGCAACTTTGGACCAGACCATTTATCTAGAATCAATACGGGAGAGGAGGCACATACGATTGAATAAATAATGTCGGATGCACAGTTATACAGGTTGCAATGAGCACCCACGGAACTAGAAGACATTGTTGTCTTTCTACACACAGGTATGGCACCAGAAGGGATGAAATCATTAGAAAAGAAGTAGCTTTATACGCGCGGCACCGTTTATGTTAATCAGTGGTGACCTTTACAAGTTAGGCAGAGATGAAGTATTACACCATTGTGTGTTAGAGCATGAGCACAAGGATATCATGGAAGAATTTCATGGTGGTATTGCAGGAGGCCATTATGTAGGTGATGTGACTTCCCGGAAGATCTTAATTGCTAGATTATGGTGGGAGACACTGTATAAAGACTGTAAAGACTATTGCAAGGCGTGTGATCATTGTCAGTGCCTAGGAAAACTAGGGAAAAGAGATGAGATGCCTTTGAGACCAATTACTAGTGCTGAACCATTTGAGAAATGGGCCATTGACTTTGTAGGACCTATTTCACCAGCCGCACGCAGGACTAGATCGCACTATATCATTACTTGCACATATTATCTCACACGGTGGGTAGAAGCAGCACCTACCAAAGACTGTACGGCAGCTACAACAGCTAGGTTTCTATGGGAGAATGTTCTTACACAATATGGATGTCCTCTAAGCTTGACAAGTGATAGAGGTACACACTTTTTGAATGAGACCATCAGGATCCTATTGGATGAGTTTATGGTTGCACACCACAAAACTACACCTTACCATCCTCAGGAAAATGGAACTGTTGAGGCTTTCAACAAAATTTTGGGCCAGACTTTGACAAAAATATGTGATGTTGGAAGAAAGGATTGGGATGACAAGGTGTCAGCTGTGCTTTGGGCATATAGAACAACTTACAAGAGATTGAATAAAGCCACACCATTTCAATTGGTGTTTGGCACGGAAGTTGTTCTTCCTATAGAATTTATGTTACCTTCTTTGCACATTACGCACGCTGGAGGTCTAGCTGATGAACAGGATTTAGAAGAATGGATTGAAAAGATGATTCAACTGGATGAGCGCTGAGCCATAACACGATGGAGTTAGAAGTAGGAAAAAGCCAGGCAGAAAGCATGGCATGACAGAAACATAAGAGATAAAAAGTTTGAGATTGGAAAAATGGTTCTTCTTTATGACTCAAAGTTCTTGCGCCATCCAGGCAAGCTCAAAGTACATTGGTTGGGGCCATATGTTATAACCTCTATACTTGACTTAGGTGCATGCCAGTTAGAAGCACTTGATGGAACACGGCTACCCAGTTACTTTAACAGGAGTAGGCTGAAGGCCTACTATAAATAAGTCTTCTTGGTGTTTGTAATAAGGCAGTGTTGCCATTTAGTCTAGGTTTTCAATTTGGTATTTCTTTAATGTATTTATGTTATTGTCATTATGATTTGTCAATTTAGTTGTTTTTGTGTAATAAGCGCACTTGCGCACATGAAGCTAATTACTGTATGAAGAATTTTTATGCGTAGAGGACTGCACATACCTTCAGTGTGGGGTGGTTGTTATTATCCAAGAAAAGGACTGAGGGACTTGAAAGGTGAAAGAAATAAGCTGCTACAGGTGTGCTTTAAAGGGGATTGCTTCTCAAAAGGTGACCAAGGATGAAGATGGATGAAGGAACAATATAACATGAGGTAAGTGGAGGCCATGATAGCTACCAGGAGAAGGTGCAGTGATGAGGTACTCGAGCGCATGAGCATGTGCTGAAGAGAAGTATGTGACCAGAAGGTAGGAAGGCATGCTAGAAGGTTATAGCTAGGCACAAAGATGTACCATGTGGAACGAATGGATTTGGTCAATGAATGAAGGGATATTTGGTAGGTGAGGAGCAATAAATGCATCAAAATTTGAAAAATTTATATAAGGAAGGGATGCCGATTCATTTTTACTGTTGCAACTAAGAATATTTGAGAGAAGAGCCAAGTGTGAAGAGCCGAGTGATCGAATTAAGGTGCGAAGGGTGTGAAATCAAGCGTGACAACCAAATATATGCTTTAAGAAGCTTGCGTCCTCGGTGCTGAAGGGTTTGTGCAAAGTAAGGAGATAGAGAAGAGTTAGGTTACAAGGTTTCCACATAGGGAAGAGTTGGATCGAGCTAGGGTTTGATTCACATAGTTGCAGGAGTGAAAAGGAGACATTGGCAAGGTAAAAATGGCACCAAAGAAGGCATCTGTAGCAGCAGCAAAAGAAAAGAAGAAGGTGGTCATTGAGGAGGAAGAGATTGCACCCGAAATTCATTTTTCGGAGATGTAATACCCAGAAGGGGTTATTATTGGCCAAGAATGGGATTCACCCATTAGAAAAAGTAAGGTGAGTGAATATAATCATAGGACGTCGAAGAACAAAAAGGAGCTCGACTCCTTACTCATGGTTAGAACCAACAAATGCACGACAGATGACATGCCAATATATGATGATGCGGGTGAAAAGCTCTTGAAGAAAATTGGGGTATATCAGTTGTATGAGCTGCCATACTTTGGGAAATATGAGCCCTTGTACCAGTGGCTCATGAGTAGGGTTCATGAAGACTGCTTCTACTTTGCAGGACGCAGAGTTAGAATTTTGTCTGCACTTGTTTCATCAGTGATAGGTCTAAAGGCCATAGGAGAAGATATAAAAAGTGACCTCACAGACAAAGCCACAATTTTGAAGACCAAACAGGAGTTGGGATACCTGAAGGGTCTGCGTGGAATGGACATCGACAAATTCAAGAATTGTCCAGTTGTACAAGCTGCAACACACTTGGTTACCAAGTTAAATGATCAGGAGTGGTGGTCACAGGTAAACACCATGTGGTTGCATGTGGCGTGGAAGATGTCACAAGGGACAGTATATAACATTACGGGCTATATTATAGAGAAAATAGTTGAGGAAGCATGCATATGAGGGAAGATAGGTTTTGGGGTTGTTCTCCTATCACTGGTCTTCATAGAAATTAGAGTACCAAATGGACCAAAGGAGAAAATATGGGAATACCCCATGGAGAACAAGTCCCCAGCTGAAAGATTCAGCAAATATCTATGCAAGGGGACTATGACAGATGAGGTGAAACAAAGGGCAGAGAAGTGGTATGATAGGCTCCATGTGGCATTTGGAGAAGAATGGCACATACCAAAGGACCTACCAACAGTGGTAGGAAAGCAAGTTTAGTTTTTTGTATACCAGCATTTCTGCATCGTGTGCTTTCCAATGAAGGATGGAACTTGGAGCCCTTGGTGCAAGTTACCTTATGCCTTCACTGCAAGGTATTTTCAGGAGTCTGTTCATAGGTTTACCAACATGCGAAGATTAAACTTCAATGCAAACAAGGTAGACTGTGACTACCATACACTGCGGAAGAAGTATGTATACCTTGGTAGGAGCACCTACATAGAGAGAATCATTTCTGAAGTGCTGAACATAAAGCCAATAAGCTTGGCTGTAGCAGATTTGGGGGCAGCGCTGGTGTATCTCCAGTTGAAGCTGAAGATGGAGAAAAAAAAATATGTGGAAGGTGAGTTTACACTTCCAGCACCACCAAAAGGGAAGCACACAATGGAGAATTTCCCAGCACCTAAGCCCTCAGAGAAAATCAAAGTGCAGGATGAGGAGGAAGAGCATGAAGATAGTGGTAGCTTGGAGCATAGGGGTAGGAAACATCCTACAAGTCAGAGAGAAGATGAGCACCATTACACCGCCTCAGCCACAAGAGGGGGAGGAAGAGGACTTGAATGTGGTCCAAGGGGAGCACATGTTTAAAAGGGTATTTAGGAGAACAAGGACCCAAGGTGTTACCCCAACCTCTGTGCGCAGATCACCCTGACTCTCCCCGCAGAAGGAAGTGACTTCGCCAAGAAGGAGGAAGCTAAAGTTGAGCGAGGAGGTGGAAGATTATGAGGAGAGCATGCCTACATCCCTTACACCCCCAAAGAACACAGAAGAAAAGGGTGAGGCAACAAAGGAGAAGGATGAAGAGGAGAAAAGAACAGAGGAAACAACTACAGGAGAAACACAGGACATGGAGATGTAAGCTCCAAATTTGGAAGCTAGAGTTCCTAAGCAACAAAGGTCTAGAAGGGTGAGTGGAGAGCACATTCCACCAGCCATGGGGTATGCAGAGGACACATGAAATATTTTTCACGCCCGCTTCTAGAGCACAATAGCACAGAAGGATCTATTTGGCTGGGAGTTGATGGATGAAGATATGGCGACCGTACGAACACGAAAGAAACTATCCTGATAGATGCACACCCACATGGACGAGCCTAATTTCGATGTATGTGAAGAGTCATGAATTTCTAGGTGATTAAAGAAGGCACCCCATGCTAGACACATGACAGTAAATCCTATTGTCATGTCAGACAAGTAGGTTAGTAATGCGCTAGTGAAAGTTTAAGCGGAGGTGGCCAGAAGGAACATGGATAAATCTGCCACAATCAAGGCACTACGCGAAGAGCTGAAGATGAAGGACATGAAGATAGTGTGCATAACGTAGGAAATGGAATTCACACAGAAGAAGAATGAAGTATTCATAAGCGTCGCAAAGGAGATTGGGGACAATGTAATCAGAGCTAGGCCACACTTGGAGTCCAAGGTACCACAAACATTTCCTTCAATTGATACACTATGTGGGGAAGTTGGTGGACTTGGTGCTAGAAGATGAAACTCTGCGTATGCAAGTGCCAGAACAATCAGAGAAGGATGCTGAATGGGAAAAAGTGTCAGTGATGAGGAAAATTGCATCATATGAAGGGTTGTTGTAGGCATTACAAGAAGTCTTGAAGAAAGTGGATCAAGCTTTGAATATATGCACAACTCCAGAGGTACTCATCAACATTAATACCTTAGAAGAGACCAATGAGGTCTAGAAGGCCATGAAATATGAGACCTTGGGCCACATAAAGAGGCTAGAAATGGTTAAACAAAAGCGCGAGGCCCTGCAGCAGCATAAGAGCCACACAAAACTTAGTTGGAAGAGCTTGGCAAACTGATTACACAAAAGATGGACCTTTTGGAAGGAAGGATGACATCCATGTCCAGTGTTGTGTTGGTTCTATAGAATGAGAAAGGGGAAATTATGCAAGATGAGTTGGAGTCCATAGCTGTGGACATCCTAGAGAAAGTGAAACAAGCACTCACTGAATGGCAGGATTTGGAGGCTACAATAAAGGAAGAGTATCCAGAGATGATACGACAAACTGATACTGAGGAGGTTGCTTGAATAACCTCATATAAATTATTGATTTGTCAACATTATTCATTCTTATTCTTTCATTCAAAATTTGGAGATGACCATTGTTGGGATGACAATGAGATTAGTGTGGGGTAATGTTGATCAAAGAATATTTGGCAAAAATCACACAAGGAGTCCGCACGGGGTAGAAGGCTAGGATTGAAGGAGCGGAAGGACAGGAAGGACCCGCACGTGGAAGGTAGGTTCGGATTTTAGGACTTATCCAATTTTGGGCATGAGGATCTATTTTTAGAAGATGGCATGCAGAACACATCAATGATGTAGAGAAGTGCGCACCAAGCATTTTCTATATCTAGAAGAGCAGTTCAAATGTCTATGCATGGAGGCAAGCTAAGAATGAAATGAACACTTCAGTTATCTGTAAGAGGATTATAGATAACACACTTGCATGTAAACGGCATGTGGCTATTAATAGCATGCGACCTATTTCTGGAGTAGTTAAGCGGTGAAGGGAAAGTCCCCACCCTATATATATGATGGTTAGGTGCATAGTAATAGAGAGATCCGTATGATGTATCAAAGGGATATAAGCATGTATGTATGATTCTAAATATGTGTATCAGATTCATATGCACCTTGAGATGAATTGAAAGTACTGTAAGGAGCTTCAATACTTATTAATAGATGGAGGATATTGGCTAAATCTAAGTTTCATTATGTGTAATTGAGTAGTGCATGTTAGTGTTTAATCATGATTACTATTTAAGCTCATTCTTTCATAGATCTGTGGGTAGCATGTGCTATAGAATGATGGATTAGTCATGAGTCTTTTTGGTTATTTCTTCATTATGTGCCATCCTATTACAACAAACCTAAAGAGGGACTTGATACCTTTGTGCACTTCAGGTGAGCACTCAGTCTAGGCTGAGTGATGTGCCAGTGTGACTAGGGTGTTATCTTGTAAATTCTAGGCTGCGTCAATCTTGATTTACTACAGTAAATAAGATTACATCTTTTAATCATGCAATATAAAATCAACCTAGCCTAACAAATCATTCACCAGATAAGATATAAACTTTGCCATCTATAAAAATATTAGGCAATCATTGGTTCAAAAGAACTGGCATGAAAGAGTCTACTATCTTAACTTTACCATTCAAAGCACATAAATATTTCAATGAAACATAATATGAAAATTATAAAGGATACAACATAACTTCTTCCCTTTTTATTTCTTTCATAATTCATAAAGAAACAATTGATTTTCAATCTCTAATCAATAAGAGGATAATTCATATTTCTAAGGAACAACATTTATATTTAAAAAAATACATATCATCCATTATGTTTTTTTATCCCTAAACAGGGTTAAGTTGAACATCAAACAAGTATTACTATAGTAAAAATATACATACTTGTTTATATCAATTTTTTATGATAATACTAATACAAATAAGGTACAGTCATACAACCCACTCAGTCTATCATTCTAGGTGTATATAACTGATTGTTAAGGAGTAGAGTATATTAATATTCGATACTATCATAATAATAATATTATTAAGATTTTATTATGATTAGATAATATTTACATTATTCAACTTAATAATTTAATATTATCATACTTAATCATTAATAAAATTAATAATAAACTCGGATAATAGATTACATTATTATTCATAAGAATATAATATTTTAAACATTGTTTATTAAAAATAGTTTATTAAACAACGTGTTGGTGCTCGAATTAATCTCATCCCTATATTTTAAATCTTTGCCTTCAATATTTGTTGTATTTTATGTTTCCTCGTCGGGGTGCGAGTTGATCTTTTTGTTCTCTTGTTTGTGGATTTGTCTTTCCTCTTTTTTGGTTGAGGATCATGTTTGGATATGTACTATTTTTTGAAAATTCTCACGGGAAATCAATTGTGTTTTAGGGATGAAATACGAGGGATCACCTATATAAATTGTTCCTTGGTCATGTCTCTATTTTCACTTTTTGTCCCTTCGCCCATTGGTACGTGGAAGTTCCCAATTGAATGCAATATGGCAGGTGTAACTTGAAAACTTATAACTTTCTATTGCATTCGTAAAATGAAAATTTAGTCCTGTGACCCGAAGAATATTCTTCGAATATTCAAAATCATAAAGCAACAAAAACAAATTTCAATTAGCCTCGAAAGGTGTACACTTGTCACAAACTGAGTGGATGTGGGGAAGTGGTGCATGATTGTATTTTTTCGCACTAAGGAGAAAAAGTAAAAAAGTGTAAAAAGGTTCCTGAGACCTGCAAAGGACACATGGCTCTTTTTTATGCAAGGAGCGGGGAATTGGGTCGTCAGAGCACTTTAACACTTTTGGTTTTAAAATAGAAAGGGATTAAAATCATAGAAAGGGCTCGTAGTTCCACTATCACTTAAATATGACCATGTGTCAAGCTCGTGTTGAAAGTCAAAGGCAGATGGGCGGGTCAAAAGGCCGAAAGTGTATGAGTTTTAAAGCATGGAAAAAATACAAAAAGTCTCCCTGAGCCCACATTAATGAAAGACTTTTCCATGTGGATGACTCAATTTTAAAATTTAAAAAGTGGAATGAATGGCCATGATGCATTGCATTTATTTCTACCGCCATTAATGCGTTTTTAAAAAATCAAGGACAAATTTTTAAAAGATTTAAAGTGTTTCGATCCTTTATTATCAAATTTGTCGAGATCTGAGTGCCATTGTTGATATTTGAATTGTGAAATAGTGTGAAATTTTATTGTGGAGCTGGTTCTATGAATCAAAGATCAAAAGACAGTCGGATTAAAGTTGAATGGTTCAAGAATTCATGAAAAATTGGTAAGATCTGAAAACTCTTGTACTTTTCATATTATTGGTAGGAAATTTTGAAGTAAAGTTAGGGTTTTCAAGGATGAAGACCATGCCATCTTTGTTCTTAGTTTTTTCTTGGATTACAAGTGATTTAGACATAATTACAGACACATAACTCAAGAATGTTGAATTAGAGGAATTTCTTCAGTGAAAAAATGATCCCAATCAAAGCGAGTCTTTGAAAGCAATTAAGGATAGCCACATCATCTTAGTTGGTGTTATCCTGCCATCGGTTCAGTGCCTAGAATTGGTATGAAATTTTGCTATGAATTATGACTCAGATAAACGGGAAGTATTAGATGGAAGTGGTGATGTAGTGTTGACATTGACACCTCCAGCCATCAGAATAATGCTTAAATTTCCTGTAATCACAAATCCAATGAGTATTGGTATCAAATTAGCTTTACAGGATTATGAAAAGAAGAAAAAATACTATGCTAAGATCATAAATACAAAATGGCTCCTCACGAAGAAAAAGGCAACAACTAGAATTCCTAAAAGGCTAGTTAGGGAAAATTTTTTTGAAGAGGCTGAAGATATTATTGTGTTATTAATTTGAATGAAGGGGTTGGAAATTGCAAATGAATTCAAGGAATGGATGTGTACCTACATGTGGATAATTTTGGAAAGAAAAGGGAATATCTGCTAGGCTACTTAAATTGCAGAAGAACTCTATAGTCACATGGTCACTTTAGCATCAAAAATTGATATGGGTGACACTTTAGAGATGGAATTATACATGATGACTATATGATAGAAAATCAACACGTGACCTTCTTTGCACCCAACCTCCCGAGGTCGTGCCGAGACAGGTAGTGTGGAATTGAAATGGAAGTGAAAGTGATGGCGGTGATCAAGCTAATTACGCAACCTTATGTCTTCGACACACAATAATGGAATCTACAAATCTAAGGCATAAAATGCTCTCCTAACCTGAATGGGTGTGATGGTACAGTCTGTTATGATAGCCACTCGAAGACTCAAATCAATGTCTAGTTCTGCTGATATTCTATTGAGTGGTTTTAGAATACGTGGAAAGTAACCTGCAAGTGCCTCGTATGGGTTTCTAGACAAGGTCATGGAAGTGAAGACAAGAGGTGTAGCGGAGCTACAGAAACTATGGGTGACTTTCTGGTCATGTCCAGAAAGTCTTAGACTAATCAGCTGCTATGTTCAACAATGAAATTTGTGTAATAATATTGGGTGGAAGTGGTTAAGATATGAATACCAATGTGTGTAAACTAGTGTCAATATCTAGCTCACTAGCAGGCCTGTTGGGTTGCGGGACCTCTGTATCATAACCAAAAACTCGTTGAGGCTAAGGGCCTCGTATGGTCATGCATGCAATCAAACCCTATTTCCAGGAGCATTCCAAAATTCATAGGCTTGATAAGCAGAGATATTAGTGTAACTAACTGTCATATTTTCTTAGCGCATGTCATAGGTGTGCGTAAGACTGTTAAACAAAAACATGTGTCAATGTTAGTTATTATCTCTGGAACGTTGGGTTGTGGGACCAAGGGATCACAACTGTAAGGATTTTCCTATTGTGGACCCTTGATGGTCATGCAAGATGAATTGATTTGCTTTCAGTAAATAAACCATCTATCAAAGGAATTCTAACCTATGTTTTTGGTGCTTTCTCAATATATCAGAACAAAGCAATAAAACAAGCTAATATATGGAAAGTAAATATTTTTATTCTTTTCTAACTTTTTAGACAATGCATCTAATCTAATAAACAAATTAAATACAAACAATTAGCTAGATGTAGCTAACTATTTGTGCAGATGTGTTAATCTAAATCTAAAAATCTTTTCTAATTGAATCAAAATCCTTCCAACCCTACCTCAAAAGTGAAGAAAAAATCATAACCCTAACAGAGCTATTGTTCCACACAACTTCCCTGGTAATATTGAAGAGAAAAATTCCTATTGATTTGATCTACTTGAGATTATGTAGCTAATTGGAATGAACTGTTTCTCTACTCTATTTGATATGCAATTGAAATTAACAATTCGTAATCAATAATTTGATAAACAAAGAAAATAAATACACAACTCCAACCTAGAAGAGCAAGAACCTTGGAAAATCTAGTAGTATCAGTATTTGTCCCCTTAGTTATTTCCTTTCTTTCTTTGAGTGTTCATGTGATTCCAAGGGATAGGGAATGCAAAGAACAACAAAAAGAGGATGGTGCTTGAGTAATGACAGCTTGGAAGCAGTCTGGATGCAATGCAAGTAGAAGAGAGATACCACAAGAGATATGAGCTTGGCTATGCGATTCCTAGTGAGACTATGGCAGCAAAACAATACAAGATACACAAAATTCTCAGGCCCCTTTGCTTGAGTACAAACATGGAATATATAGGAATGGAGGCTAGGAGGTTACTTCATGCACAAGGCAAGAAGAGGCAGTTCCAACTAATTAAATCTTATTTAAAATAGAAGGAGTAAGGAGAACCAAGAAAACAAAGCTATTTTTAGCCAATTTGGCTCACGGATGCATTCTAAAAGAAAACTTAAGTGAATCGTCGCATGTCAAAACACACATGAAGAATCTAGAAAAAGTTGGTAGGACTGCCGCCCAGGCAGGGTAGTGGTCCTGGCACTGAAGGAGAAAACAAACACAGAAAGAGGAGGGGAGATGGAAAAATGCATGGAAAAGTTAAGTAAGGCCATCTAGACTACAAATATACATTGCAAATGGGTTTTGGAGCTCGAACACCTTGCTGAAAGGATTTTGAATCATCATTGGGGATTCTTGTAACCATTTTCCTGACAATGTAGCACATGCAATTTTGGGTGCGTACATATTTCCCCCTCAGAGAAGTGTCTTAGCCATAAAAAGGTGTAAAATGTAGAGTCCAAGTATGGCATTCTTGAAATGGGGAGTTAGAAGTTATACCTAACAGGCCCATGTGTCGAAAATGTCACCATCCAAGCTCCCATTTCCTGCAAGAAGAAGAAGAGAATCAAGTGCAGATAGATAAAATATTGAAAAATAAACACTAAATCAAAATAACAAGAGGACTTACCATTTACGCAGGGATGTAGAAATATACCTGAGCCAATGCTCCAGCCTTGTAAACACATACACTCAAAATGATTTTAAAATTATATATATATCGAAACAAACTCATTTTTCAATTCATTTGTGCATATTGATTTGGTGAATTTGGAGCTCTGGACCCACGTTGACCGTTTCTTACATGAATACATCCAAAACAACCGTTGCAAGATAGCAATTATGCCTGCACGAGAAAGAAATCGATCGGCACGTTCTTGGGTTAGTTATTTCCTCTTTTGTATTTTTGTGCCCTGGATGTTAAAATGTTGAAAATTTCACTTGGGGGGGGGGGCATTTTCAAAATTTCTTGTTTTAAATGAGTCCTTGGGGGGGTGTCTATAGGGAATTCTTTCATTTGGTCAAAAAAGGTATTTTTTTTCATTTTTGAGCATTTTTAGGGTTAAGGGCATGTTTTGGGAAATTGGGTCAGGACCATCACCCAAGACAAGGTGGCGGTCATGGGACTGCTGCCCTGCACTGGGTGGTGGTTCTAAACAAAATGTCTAAAATGCACCTTAACTTGATTTTTTTTGCATTTTCAATATTTTTCTATGTTTTTGATGAGCTTATCATGTGATGTACATTACTAACTTGCTCTTTTCTCATGTTTTGGTGAATGCAAAAGAAGGAGTACATACGATGGAGCAGAGAGAGAGTGTGTGATTGGCTCCCTGGGATTCTAGATCAGCTGACCCATGCTGATATGGATATACTACAGTGAGCAGGCATTTGATAGATAGCACAGGTACCCCATGTCACTCTTGTCAGTCACATTCTGTGTGACTTATTCTCTTACTGGGATGCAGACTGGAAAAAACTTTCTAGTTTCCAGGTGTTAGGGGTGAGTGGACTATCACCTTAGAGGATGTATACCATATTCTTGGGTTCCTGATACTTGGAAGGAGACTGACATTGGAGATAGCGAGGTCTATGGACATGATGATGTAATGGGCCACATACATGGGAGATGCCATAGTCTCATCTGGCTCAAAGAAGGGGATGAAGGTTTTGTCCATTTCCACTACTCCCATTCCTATCCTTTGGAGAGCAATCATGGGTATCGTGTCCTCAAGACTAGTCGGGGACAAGGGAGGAGATACACTCTTATACTATTGGGCCCCCATCATTACACAGATCGAGGCTCATGGTTATAAGTATGCATGGGGGTTAGATATTCTGGGGACTACCTACCATGATTTGTATAGAGTAGTCAGATTGTAGGGATAGTCTTTGAGCCACCCCACTCTTGTTATGAGTTGGGTTAGTAAGTGTTTCATCCCCTATGGCAAGGGGGTACTAGTAATCAGACCTAGGGGTTGGTCAGGAAGCTAGATGGATAGGTATGTTAGTGCTTCGGACACCACATCAGTTAGTGGCTTCCCTGACTATGGCAGACATGACTGCCACACCCTACCAGGACATGACATGGATATGGGGTGAGGAGGTTATGATGATGGTGGCTTGCTCTTCCACGAGTCAGCTAGTTGACAGAGCTAGGGAGACTTAGAGGGTCTCACCCATTTGACTAGGTACCTCAGCAGTTTGGCCTTCCATACCTTGTCATGTGCTCCCCTCAGTGGCTCCTACTTTATAGGACTATTCAGGAGGCCTCGAAGGGGTCCTAGAGGGGATCCTGGTTGGACAGTGGTTACTCCTGGGTGTGCCTATTGCAGTTAGATGGTGGTCCAGGCTCAATAGGAAGCTGGTGCCCCTCAAGCACCCTTACTTCAGGATTGTGGCTGTTCCTAGTCATAGTGGGGAGGATGATGAGCTGATTGAGTTGGACTCTGAATCTGCGGAGGATACGAGAGATGATACGAAGGGGGAGTCTATCAGAGAGGAGCACCATGGAGGAGGATGAGGTGGTAACCCCTTCGAAGGGAGAGGAGAGTGACCCTAAGTGGCATGACACTCAGGAGATCCTCAGAGCAGCGCATGAGGAGGAGAGCAGAGAGAGAGAGAGACACTGGTCTCAGAGGAGACACTTGGAGAGGTCGATGAGTCTGTGATTGGACAACGTCATGCCTCTAGGGGTTTTCGGTGAGGCTCCTACAGCTGCCAGCAACACCTATGCAGCTACAGCCATTGATCCCACATGGATGCCATAAGACCCAAGTATGTTTGATACTCCTTTCTTGATTTTGTCTATTGATTTTTATCTATTAACTTAGCGTTCTCATTTTTTTGACTTGCATTCTGTGATTTTCTAGCTCATTATATCTCTCTTTTTTTGTTCTTTTCTATAACACATGAGTGGCAAGAACTCATTTGTCGGGTGTGTGTGGACACCCTATTGATCCCCTCGGGGAAGACCTCAGGTCTGAGTTGAATGTGGATTCAGGACAAGCCCTTAGCCAACTACCTGACATACCATATGTTTTCTCCTATCAGTTTGGAAGGTGGCGGAGATAGTGACCTCCCTTCATACCCAGGTAGCTAGATACGAGACTACTGCGCACCTGATGAGGTAGAGCCACTCTCATAGTGAGGCTATGGGAAGTGGGCACCACCATGAGCACTCACACCATTCAGTCCATTCTCAGTGCCATCGCATCTTTAGCAGGATCCCTAGACACGGTCATGCACCATCTGAGGGATCCCACAGGGATTGATAGGCCATTGGGCCTTTATTTTGAGACCATTTTTTCTCATATGATTATTTTTTTATATCTTTTGGGCTCATTGTGAGCGTTTTGACCATGCCTAGTGCATGATGACATTGTATACAAACTTGATCTACTATGATATATACAGACTCTATTTTTGGTTCAGTATTCCATTGTATCTGAGTTGAATCTCTTTTGGCTTATCTCTCATGTGTACTCTAGATGTTTAGAATTTTTGATTTTCTATGCTTTTAGAATGCATGTAATGGATGTGAAATGATAATAGAATGATTTCTTTTTGTATTTCATAATGTTGATATATGATGATGTGAACACAATGTGATGTTTGAATTTTAGTTTCCTTAAGCAACCTTCGATACCTCATATTGTCTTGGAAAAATGTGGTGACAAAATGATATGATAAGAAGAATGAACTTGTCCCACTCCTAGCTCCACGTAACTAGTAGGATGCGAGGGCTCATCACGGAGAGCCAGAAAGGGCACAAGTTATGAAATTTTTTGAATGGTAATGATGAGGGAAAGACAATGGTTTGACAGGACCAAATTGAGACACTACAACCTCACCCTACTCAAGTTACCTCATAGCTTAGAATGTGAATTTATTTTTAGTTTATCTAGACTTGGATCCATAGATGGCTACTTGGTTGAAAAAAATATGGGTTTGGGGTTTTAAGCTCTTTTGGAATTTTGGACATCTAACTCACTTTGTTTTTTATTTCAGAACTCACAACATTTGGGTGAATTATTTGTAACTTTCAAGTTTATCAATGAGACCCCCTACTCCTTGCCCCATGCTACCAGGAGGAAGCATGGGCTCATCACCAAGGAAAAGGAATAGGTGAGTAAGGGAATTTCTCTCCTTTCCCAACCCTACATCACTAGTAAGAGATGCAGGCTCAACACTGAAGGTTGGTAGGGCAAAGAAATGTGTAAAATAAAAAAATTATGTGGATTTTCATTTGACTTAATTATCTAGAAAAAATGTTTAGTGTGTTATTATTTCCAAAGATATTTTCATGGATAGATGTGACACCATGAAGACTTCTAGAACAGACTATAGGAAAAGACACCTAACCTAGAAAGAAACTATAAGTAGAACCAAGTATGCAGGCCTTGGTATGATCACGGTCAAAACTTTGTCTTATCTTGCTTGAACTGATGAGATGATTCAGAAATAATTGATGATACTATGAATATTTGAAGAGATATGATTTGAATGTTTTTCCAATGTTTTCAGAAGTTTTTAGGAGTTTCCATAAGAATAAATCCCTTGATCATGAATTTTACAAAATGAACAGGCATATGAAAATGCAATGCAGATGTAGTAATGTACATATGAAAATGTTGGTGGATCATGTGTAGTACCTCTTTAGGTGAAGAGAGTTCACAGATTCACTAAACTCCTCACCTTCTAGTGTACACAGGAAAAATGCCCCATTTTTGTAGTCTTCTACTACTCAATACCTCTTTAGGACCTAACCACCTAGGTCTGAATTTCCTTCCCTCAGGAGGGACTGGTCTTTTTGTCTATCTAGCTATCGAGTCTTAATACCAAATCTCCTTCGTAGATCTCATGTTTTTAAACCTTCTTATTATATTTTCCCAATGAGCCATCCGGTCAGCGTAAATGTTGTGCCATTGCTCAGCATTCAGTCTAGCTTGATTGAGACTTTCTAATTGGGAGAGTCGTGCTTATTGATAACCCTCCGCCCCCAGGATCTCATGTAGTGAAATATGGAGACTAGGTATTTTGAATTCAAGTGGAAGAACTGCCTCAACACCAAACACTAAAGAAAAGAGGTTTTCCCCCATTGGCATTCTAACTAACGTTTGGTAGGCCCATAAGGCCACTAGAAAAAGGAACTTTAGGTGCCAATCTCATTTATTCTCCTTAATGGTTTTAGAGATGATGGACTCCTCTGAAGAAGGATGGCCTTTAACAAGTCTTATTGGTAGCCTCAGCTTGTCCATTAGCTTGAGGATAGTAGAGAGAAGCCATGTGATGCCTTATTTTGAACTTTTTACACAACTCACACACCTCGTCATTTTTGAAAGACATGTCATTATAATAAATAATGACTTGTGGAACCCCATACCTACAAATGATTTGGTTCAGGATGAACTTAGCAATTACAGATCCAGGTACAAGTGGTAAGGGGCATGGCTTCTACCCACTTGGTAAAGTATTCCCTCTCTCGGTGATGTGGCTGTTATTATGAAGTTATGGCCATCCATTGATGAGGGAGATAATTTACCTATCAAATCCAGATCCCACGTGGAAAAGGGCCATGGGGTTGCGATTGGTTACAAATCTTATGCCGATATGTGGATCTCGTGGGAGAAATCTTGACATTTGTGACATTTGTGCACAAAATATACTATGTCATGTTCTAGGGTGGGCCAAAAGTAGTCCATCTGATGTATTTTCCAAGTAGTGGCATGGCCACCAAAGTGACCTCCACATACCCCGCTATGTGATTCGTAAAGAATCCTTCCTGATTCCTCTACATCAACACATCTCAACAACATTCCATCAAAGGCTTTATGGTAGAGAACTTGTTCCAAAATAACATATTTAATGGTGATGATGTGTAACCACCTCCTTTGTTGTGATGTTTAAAATGGTTGCAGAAAAGGAGAAAATGCAGTGTGTTGTTGTTGTGTTTGAATGCCCTTTGGGTACGTATGATCCATAATGAAGTTGACAATGTCAGTGTACCAAGGACATGCAAATATTGGGTGTCTGGTTTTGAAAAAGTACACACACTCATCGAGAAATTCTAAATCTACTAAATCACCTCCATCCAATGGATTGTTAGCCAACCAGTCTACAATGATTTGTCCCTTAACGGATTTCTGATTTACAAATGTTAGTTCAAACTCACCCATTAATGTTATGAAACACCCTGCCTTTTTAGACAAGGATCCTTGCATGAGGAATGTTCGCAAGTGGTCTGTCTTAAAAATAACCCTTGTTTCTTGATTGAGCATATAATGCCTTAAACACTTTGTTGCAAAAACTATGGCAAGGAATTCCTTTTCTACCTATGTGTAGCATGTCTCATAATCAAGTAACGTCTGACTAATGAAGTAAACATCATGTTCTCCTTATTTATCATCATCCTCTTGAGCCAACATGTAGGCTAGCACTTGAAACATCATCATAGCTCATGAATACAATATCAAAGGGTTCAGGATAACTTAGTGATCTGATGGTAAGGGGTTGGCTTCTACCCACTTGGTAAAGTGGGCCTTGAGAATTTATGGCCACATGAGTATGGGAGGGGACAATAATGTGGAATCATTTAACTTCCTCGAAGGCCTCATTTGCATTCCTCCATCCAATCAATGCTATAATCCTTTTTCAACAAATTGTTGATTGGATGAATAGCTAAAAGGTCAAGTCAGGGATGAACCTTAGAGATTGCACTGATTTTCCCAAGAAAAGATCTAATACCATCCACTCATCTGATGGTGGAACCATTTCTAATACAGCCCAAATTTTGGCCAGGTCAACATCAATATAATTCCTCGTGAAGATATAATGTAACCCAAAAGCTTGCCTCCTGTTACACTAAAAACACATTTCTTAAAATGGATTTAATGTGACATCATAATTAATTAAGTGTGAAAGAATGATGCAAATCACCTCTGGATGATCGCAGTGCTTCCTTTCCTTGGCCAACAAGTCATCTATGTAGGATTCCACAGTATTATGAATAAGATCATAAAATATGTATGTCATTTCTTGTTGGTATGTAGCATCAACATTCTTAAGACTGAATGGCATGAGAGCATAATAGTAGGTTCCCCAAGGAGTTATAAACGTAGTTTTAGCTTGATCCTCTTCAGAGATTTTGATTTGATTATATCCCGAAAACCCATCCATGAGAGACAACAATTCAAATCTAGTTGTTGCGTCAACAATAACATCAATGGATGGTAATGGGAAATCATCTTTGGGGAAAGATTTATTAATGTCCCAAAAGTATATACAAATACAGATCTTTTCATTCTTTTTTAGAATGGGGACAATATTAGATACCCATTGTGAATAATTGACTGGCTTGATGAATCCCACCTGGAGAAGTTTCATTACTTCTTCTTTCACCATGAGGGCCACTTTTGGCTTCATGGGCCTTGACTTCTGCTTAATTGGTTTAGCATCTAGCTTGGTGACAAGATTGTGAACTACGATGTGTGGTGTAATTCCTGTCATTTCCTTGTAGCTAAATGCAAAGGATTTTTGATGTTCCTTGAGGATTTGGGTATGTATTTCCACTTCCTCTAGAGTTAAGGAGGACCCCAGTTTTAAGATCTTTGGTTCCTCCTTCGTTCTGATGTTTATATCGACCGTTCCTTCAATTAAGGAGGTATTTCCTTCCTCAAATTCTAGATGGGGATAGAGGAAACTCCAAGTCCCCTTCTTCTTCTACCTTGTAAATCTCAAGATCCTTTCCCAGAGAGGACTCAATCATGGGATTCCCAAAATAAGAAGAGGAACGTGGGATTAGGGAGAGGTCTATCTCATGGTAATTAAGATGCAACTCTACAAAAGTGTTTAGATATCTTAAATTTTCATCATTATTTCAACATGCTCTAAAAATATCAAGTTGACTCTCGGTTTCTACGTATGTCAACATTGGGGTCATTGGTGCTTTACGAATCAAGGGTTTCAGTGTGAATTGAAACTATGAAGTTGGTGTCTTCTAGGTCACTACTTGGGTAAAGCACGAAGTGAGAAGTTGCTATAGAGTCTGCAAGAAGGTTCTGTTCATATGGAACTTCTTCAATTGAGATGAAATCGAACCCTTTTGTCATACCTAGCACTACCATTTTGTAGAGTTGTAGGTGTTCATCTCTAGTCTCATATACCTCGAATATCTGATTTACGACCAGTTGTGAGTCACCCAACTCCCTAATATTAAGGATGCCCATTCTCTTATCTACAATGACACCTAATAGGAGAGCCTCATATTCAGCCCCATTTTTTTTGTATTCAAAATTCAACTTGAAAGTAAAAGGTAGAATCCTTCCTTCAGAAGAAGTAAGGATCGTGCTTTGCTTAGTGCCAAAGTGACACTTGGCTCCATCAAAATGGAGAGTCTAGAAACTACTCAGAAAGATGGATGTTGAGTTTGTACCTTCCGCCTTTACCTCGGTTACCTCAACCATGCAAACCTCATCTGTTGGAAGGGAACCAAGTCCCAAGGCATGTCCCATACCCATGGAATCAAAGGGGAGAAGGATAGGAAAATCCTTCTCTAATATCTCAACAATATTTCTTGTGGTTCCTAGCAATACTGTTTCTATAATAAGAGTTTCATCCTTGACCACTGAAATACCCTCAATCAAACCCATGACTTCTAACTCCGTTGTAGGAACTAGTTTTTCTTCTGGTACCACGCTTGCAGGTTTTTTAAATTGATTCATGGGAATCTCAAATTCAGAGTGGAACCCTATCATTTTATTTAAGTTGGCCAAATGTATATCAAATGGATTTGGATCACCTTGTTCCACAAATACTTTCCCTAAATGCAAGAATCTAACCTCTTGGAATAGAGTAGAGGGGATTGGCTTCATGCGATGGATCCAAGGATGACCAAGGATCATATTATAGTTGGTTTCTTGGTCTATAATATAAAACTCAGTGAGTACCATCTTGGGATCGAGAGTAACTGGTAATACTATGGTTCCGATCGAGGTTGCCTTGAGGCTATCATAGCCCCTCAACGTGTTTCATGTCGAGGAGAAATTGGTCTCCCCATACCCTAACTTTTGAAAAAAGAGAAGGGGACTATGTTGAATGATGCCCCATCATCGATCATTACAAATTTTACATAGTTATTGTAAATCCAAACTTGTAAAAACAAAGTCAGGTCACCCCTATGAGCTATCTCAGCATCCGTGGGCATCTTACTGATGTCAAACACAAACCCAATATCTCTCTTAGGATGCCTTGGAGGACTAATGTCAAAGTCGATGTGATTTATTTGTACCTCTGGTGGAGGGTTAATGTTAATTAAATTTCCAAGACCTAGTGCTTCTAACAAAGCGACTCAATGAGTAGGGGAATTCTTCAGTAGATCCAAGAAGGAAATGTGTGAAAAGGTCTTGGTTAAATCATTTATTAGATCATAAGCCCCTACTAGCTTTCTTAGTGCATCATGAGCATTTTATGACATAACCTAATAAATTGGGATTGGTTGTGAAGAATAATCCTTAGTTTTGTAGTAGCATTAATTTGGGGTTTGACGTCTAACTCTACCAATCCCACGATATTTGTTTGTTGGTGACCATCCAAAGGAGGTGCCACCTGTGGGTTTGATGAATTTGAGGCCTCATGATCATGTGTCCCTATTATAGTAATTTTATTTGAACCATTGGGATCTAATCTACCATCCTTTGGATGTGTGGGGAGAGGATCATTGAATATCTTGTCCCACGTAGGTGTTTTGATTGGGTGTAGTTGGGTTTACCAAAAAAATGTTAATAAATAACTGTCTTTGGTCTTCTGGAAAATGCTGTAAAAACTTATTATAATTGTGGCAAGTTCTTGCGTCATGCCCATGAACCCTATGAAAACCACAATATAAGTCAGGATCGTAAACCGGAGGCCTTTTGTTTATTCCTTGTTGTGGTTCGTAACTACGGTTATTGTTTGGTTGTTGATTTTTATAATTAACATTTTGGAACCCTTACCCTTGGTTATAGAATTGGTTGGGGTATTTACTAGGGCTTGCAGTCGGCATTTTCCTCTGTTGCCGAGGTTGTTGCTATTGTTGGGGATAATTAAAATCCACAAAGTTTACCAAGGGTGATAAATTGTTGTTTCTATGATTATTGCCATTATTATTGTTGTTAGTTATAACACATGTAATGATAAGATTAACATTAGGATTTTTGGGTTGGTCAATCACACCGTCGATCATGACTCCACGATTCTTATTAAGGATCTTTGGTCCTTGATTGTTGTTTGTGCTGTTGGAGTAACCGGGATTATTTTGATTAGGAGTGACTAACTTCTCATTTTCTCCATAGGTCTTACGACCACTGTCAATGGCCACTTGGTCAATTCAAAGAGCACCTTCTAGTACTTTCTCATAGCTCCCGAGTGGGAACTTTTGAACCTCTTCCTTTGTATCTCTATTAAGAGAGTGGAGGAATAAATCACAAAGCTCCGTTTGATCCATGTTTGGAGCAATTGTGGAAGAGTAGAGAACCTGTCACCACCTCTGAATGAAGTGGGCTGTAGATTCATTATGTTATTGTTTGATGTGTAGGAATTCTCTGATCCTTGTTATTAGTAGCTAATTCATATTCAAATCCTTAATGAACTCTGACATGAGTTATTTAAAAGAGTGTATCGAGGCCTCTGGTATTCTCTAATACCAGTCGAGAGCGATGCCTTCTAACGTCTTAGGGAAGATTTTTGTAAAAATTTCATCCCACGGGATCAACTTTCGAATGGCTGTTGCGTAGGATTTTACATGAGCATTTGGGTTGCCTTCCCCTTTATACTTTGTAAGATCAGGCAATGGCCTTGGGAGCATGACTGTTCGGATGGAAAATTCCAAAGGATCCTTTAGGTAGTCAGAATAGGTTCCCATTTCATACGATTTAACCATTAAAGGTCCTTGTTGGGGAAACAAAGGTTGTAATGGTTGCTAAAGCGGCACAACGTAGGCATTTTTTGGGGCATATGTCATTCCTTGTGAATAACTATAAGGATCAGGATAGGTGTATGTATCTCCTTGTGGTGTCTTAGAATACATGTGCATATAGGGGGGTTTGCCACTTTGATACAAAGCTAAAGGTGTGAAGCCAGGGAACGTCACATTTCTGGCTGGTATAGCATTTGAGAATGCACTTTTGGATGGCACCTGTTGTAGGTATCCATATGTGGCATGAGGAGGCATACCCAAGGTACCCATCCCAGTTAATAAATCCCTAGGGTTTGGAGTATTCATGTAGACTAGAGGATTCTGTGCAGTAGGTATTTTCCCATAGTTCTACGGGTAGGATAGAGTTTGCGCTTTCCTTGCATATGAATTCTGCATATTTTGGGCAAGCTCTAACTCTTTGAATTTTTCTACCAAAGCTGAAATGAAACCTCCCATTGACGGGGTGGTACCTTTCTTAGGTACCTTTTGTTGAACCCTTGGAGGTTGTTGAGGAGTATGGTATCCTGCTATGAATTTTTCATGATGTTTCCACCCCTCATTTGTTGTATTTTTAGTTGGTGGTGGGGTGGCATTATTTTTTTGAAGCATGAAATCACCTTGTCTTTGCAACCTATCAAAAGATTGGTTCATGTTTTGTAAGTGTTGTTCACTCCTACCATATCGTGCTAAATAATCCTCATCTAGATGGGGGAGTTGATCAGATTACATGTTAATGGGTTGTCAAAACAATACCCAAGGAGATGAACTTTCTTCACTAGTGAATGTCATGTTATTTGAACTTGATTATTCGAGGGGATAATTCTGAGTGACCTAATCAAGCTCCTCAATATGTAGATAAGAACCAACATTGGTTCCTTGAAGCAGAGGGTTTTGAGCAGATGAGTGGCTGTCCACCCATGTTAAAAGTGAAGGTGATTATTATGGTATACTTGATTGGTAATGGTACATGTCAAAACCCAGGGTGGACCGACCGTACTCGTCATATCCTAACATATTCGGGGGGTATAAGAATATGCACATAATAAAGGATGGATGAAGAAAGTGGAAACGTTTAAAGACTAGCTCTTCACATTGGGTTCACTAATTTTGTATGATAGAAAATCAACACATGACCTTCTTCGTACATGATCTCCCGAGGTCATGCCGAGACAACCGGTGTGGAATTGAAATGGAAGTTAAAGTGATGGAGGTGATCAAGATAATTGGGAAACCTTATGTCTTCGACACGCAATACTAGAATCTACAAATCTAAGGCAAAGAATGCTCTCCTAACCTGAAGGGGTGTGATGGTAAGGTCTATTATTATGGCCACTCAGAGACTCCAATCGATGTCTAGTTTTGCCAAGATTCTATTGAGTGGTTTCAGAATACGTGGAAATTAACCTACAAGTGCCTCGTATGGGTTTCTAGATAAGGTCATGGAAGTGAAGACAAGAGGTGTAGTGGAGCTGCAGGAACTATGGGTGATTTTTTGGTCCTGTTCAAAAAGTATTAGCATGATCAGCTTCTATGTTCAATAATGAAAGCTGTGTAATAATATCGGGTGGAAGCGGTGAAGATATAGATACCAATGTATGTAAAATAGTGTCAATATCTAGCTGACTAGTAGGCCCATTGGGTTGCAGGACCTTTGGATCACAACCAAGACTCGTTGAGGCTGAGGCCCTCGTATGGTCATGCATGCAATCAAACCCTATTTCCAAGAGTAGTCCAAAATTCGTAGGCTTGATTAGCAACGATATTCAGTGTATCTAACTATCCTATTTTCTCAGTGTATGTTACAGGTGTGCATAAGACTGTTAAACACAAAATTGTGTCAATGTCAGTTATTAGCTCTGGCCCATTGGGTTGTGGGACCAGGGGATCACAACTGTAAGTATTTTCTTGTTGTGGACCATTGATGGTCATGCAAGATGAATTGATTTGCTTTCAGTAAATAAACTATCTATCAAAGGAAATCTAACCTATGTTTTTGGTGTTTTCTCAATATATCGGAACAAAGCAATAAAACAAGATAATCTATGGAAAGTAAATGTTTTTATTCTTTTCTAACTTTTCAGACAATACATATAATCTAATAAACAAATTAAATATAAACAATTAGCCGGATGTAGCTAACTATTTGTGCAGATGTGTGAATCTAAATATAAAAATATATTCTAATTGAATCAAAATCCTTCCAACCCTACCTCATAAGTGAAGAACAAATCATAACCCTAATAGAGCTATTATTCCCCATAGCTTCCCTGGTAATGTTGAAGAGAAAACTTCCTATTGATTTGATCTATTTGAGATTATCTAGCTAATTGGAATGAAATGTTTCTCTACTCTATTTGATATGTAATTGAAATTAACAATTCGTAATCAATAATTTGATAAACAAAGAAAACAAATACACAACTCCAACCTGGAAGAGTAAGAACCTTGGAAAATCTAGTAGTATCAGTATTTGTCCCCTCAGTTATTTCCTTTCTTTCTCTGGAGTGTTCATGTGATTCCAAGGGATTGGGAATGCAAAGAACCACAACAAGAGGATGGTGCTTTAGTAATGGAAGCTTGGAAGCAGTCTGGACACAATGCAAGTAGAAGAGAGATAGCACAAGAGATCTGAGCTTGGCTATGAAATTCCTAGAGAGACTATGACAGTAAAACAATACAAGATACACAAAATTCTCAGGCCCTTTTGCTTGAGTACAAGCATGGAATATATAGGAATGGAGGCTAGGAGGTTACTTCATGCATAAGGTAAGAAGAGGTAGTTCCAAATAATTAAATCTCATTTAAAATAAAAGGAGGAAGGAGAACCAAGAAAACAAAGACTAATTTTAGGCCAATTTGGCTCACGGATGCATGCAAAAAAGAAAACTTAAGTGAACCGTCACATGTTTTAAAACACACATGAAGAATTTGGAAAAAGTGAGAAAGACAGGAGCAGTGGACCGCCACCCTATTCAGGGTGGCGGTTTGAGAACCACTACCCAGGAAGGGTGGTGGTTCTATCACTGAATTCCAAAACAAGCACAAAAAGAGGTGGGGAGATGGAAAAATGCATGGAAAAGTTAAGGCCATCTAGACTATAAATATACACTATGAATGGGTTTTGGAGCTTGAACACATTGTTGAAAGGATTTTGAATCATCATTGGGGATTCTTGTAACCATTTTCTCGATAATGTAGCATGTGCAATTTTGGGTGCATATAATGACCTACCTAATTTATAATGTTGCAGGGCATAGATGTTTCCCAGGTTTTATACCAGGTGCTAATTTTAAGCAGTGCCAAATGCACAAGATTTTTCCTCAACTGCAGCTAGTCAATTAGAGTGGGAATGTGAGGTTTGTCAATGATGCTTTCTTATCCCCAATCATTTGTCTTTTCAAATTAGAGTGGGGATAATATATAATTTTTGAGCAGGCTAGGAAATTAATTTTAAGGTATGTATGTTACTTCATTCAATACAAGAAATTCACATAAATAAGGGCTATTGGTTTTAAAGGTAAACCCTGTAAATTACCTAGATAATTATATTATAAATTAGATTTATGTGAATTATTAAGGTAGCTAACACTTGCTCACAAACTAATTGTCGGAAGACATAAGAAAAATATTAAGCTCCCCATTAGAATTGGAAGGTATTCATTCCCTTTAATCATGAACGCCATACTGATTGAGGATGAAATAAAGAAGTTTGATATGGAAAAGTTTGAGGTAAGAGCCAATTGTGATATTAGATGGGTATTAACTAACATTACAAATAATTTTGAGCATGAGCCTCACTTTGAAGATTATTGGATGAATTGTAGGGATGAAGAAGAGGTCAGGCTAAGATTTTTCTCCATAATGACCCTTACAAGTCATAGATTTCAAAATTGTAGTTATCTTGGAGGGAATTGTGGATGATCCACATACAATAAGTAAATTTTACATTGATCAGAAGGTGGAAGGACAACCTATAGCCCCGATGAATTGGAATGAAATAGAATATGATGATTCTTACATACAGATAATTGATGTAATGAGGAGGACTATAAATTGGTTAGACCAAAATAATATTGATCTATTAATCCAGAGTACAAGAATTCTAAACACTTTCAGAGACTTGGGTTACTTAGCTTATGATCTTCTGCCCTTGAGAGAATGTGTAGACAGAATTGATCCATTGGGAGGAAAGGATCCTCATCTACCATAAAAGAGACCCACTTTTGAACTAGTAGATGAATGGACCTCAAGTACTAGTGGGACCGGCACCTCTATATCTGCTTTCAAGAAAAACACTGAGGAAATGCTCCTCAAATCTATGGAAAATTCCCTCATTACTTTTGCAATGCCAATTCAAGAAAAGGGGAAAGGTTTGGCATCTCATGGGGTTCACTCAGGTCTTTTTTCCAAAACCACAAAGTGCTGCAAAAATTAATGAGAGGAGCTATAGAAATAACGGTCCATTATTAGTCTAAGCTACATAAATAAGAGAAAAAGGAAGACACCTGACTTGAAGAATTTTGAAAGAGAACACAAGAAACACATAGGTAGTAAATGAGCTAGTATTTCGTGAGGGTGGGTTCGCACATGCCCAAAAAACACAAACATATATATATATATATATATATATATATATATATATATATATATATAGTATATATATATATATATATATATATATATATATATATGGTAATTGATCCTCCCAAGTTTGAAAGGAATGATGTCTTTTTCAGGAACAAACTTGTTACATCACTGCCACAAGTGGAACAATCAGATCCTCTTGTTCCCACCTTTGTATTTTTGGATTAAATAACAATGAGAAGCACTCAGGATCAAGTAACCCAAGAAAATGTTGCAGGTAAATCCACTAGGAAACCAATTTTTAAGATTAGTTAACAAAACATCTAAGACCCTTGCTTGCAAAGGATGAAAAAATGCACTCTGGTTGAAACATTGCACGAATTTGCAAAGACTCAAACTGATGTGATTGATGTTGATACTCATGAAGAACTGTTTATGTTAGATGCACTTGATTTATCTATGAGTGAACCAATAATGACACCGGTAGATGGTCTTCACAACAAATAAGGAATTAGATGGAACTACTCATGTACTCAACAGTGAAGATAAAATTCAAACAATAGAAGCTTCTCCTACACAACAAGATGGTTTCATAATTAGAAAAACCAGAGAGTTGCATCGACAAAGAGAACATTAACGCAAAGATATCAGCAAAAGATATAGTTTCCCATTCTGTTAAAGTTACTAAAGTTGATGAGATTTTTCAAGTAGAAAAGTCTATCTTTGAAGAGAAAACAAAAATGGCACGAGATTCAAATTCTAGAGAGAAAATCATTTCTGATACTAATATATAACATCTAGATGGGAATGTGAAGCTGACATCAAAAGAACAACCCACCATGACATTACATGATGTATCATCAAAACATGAGCATATGAGCATGTTAACTTAGCAGATTTTGGGGAAGGAAGATCCTGGGAGCCAATCATTGGTACAAGAAAATTTTAGGGGAGAAATTGAGTTTAATGTGGCATTAATAGGAGAAATAAGGAAGGAATCTCCCTTAATTACTGATATAAATCAAGAAAAGAATGATCAATCTGAGGTTCTAGACAATAGAGAAGGACAATTAAAAGAATTGTCAGCACAGGGTGAGAGTAATAAAGTGGTTATTGAAATAAATGAGGAAGAGTGGGAAAAATAACTGGTTTAGGATGAACAAGGGGTGTTCAAACACTTGGTGGTTTTCCCTGAGAAACCCCAACAAGAATCACAAGAAGCAAAGACTGGAACAAGTTTGACAAAGGGATGGATTGGTGAATTAATTTTGAATGAGGAAAAGGAGTTCCTCCTTGTTCAAGCCATTGAAATTACTACTTTGTCTTTTCCAAAGGTGGTAAGAGCCTCAAAAAGGGCTAGGATTATCACCAAAATTCACACTGATTCATTATGAGCCAAAACTCTAGAAATAAAAATCCCTTTTGAGGGAAAAACTAGAGAAGATGTGACAACTAATGATTATAATGTTCAGATAATTCCTTTAGGGAAACCCTCAAGATACCAACTAAAACAAGGATTATCTGAGGTAGTGAATGACCTTTTGCAAAAGGTGGATGAAGATAGGGTGACAAAAAAGTAGTTAAAAGAACATGTTAAATACTTGAGCTCTAGTTTTCAACAGTTGATTAGGAAACATAGTCACACTCAGGAAAGTGCCTCTATAGATACCCCTAAGGGAATATAAAAGATTAACAAATATGACAAGAAGGTCTAGGCGGTGGATACATGGATTGAAAAATTAATCAAAAAGGGAAAATAAGCAATTAATGAAGCTAGATCAAAGTATGAAGATCTCAAGAATAGACTCAATGAGATCGAGGAGATAATTGAACAATGTGACAATGAGATCTTCTACTTTGAGGTATGTTTTCCCAAACTAAACTGCATAACTCAGCTCAGTGATGAATTGGTTGAGAAGGAAAACATTATGCCAATGGAATTCAAAGGAAGCCAGCATGCCATAGAAGAGTTATCAAAAATCAGAGTGGAAACATTGAATGGGATCAAGGAAAATCTTGAAGTCAAAATAAATTGGGTTAGTGACACTATTTATGCCATTGACGTGAAGTTGGAAGATATGATATATGATAAATTCAAAAAGAGTTACGGGGATTTGAAGATTGATTTTTTGCTTAACTCTTTTTGGAAAAAGAATATTTAGAAGGATGATTTCTCCTATGAAATCATTAAAACAAATAAGAAAGGTTGATAACAAAATTGTTGAATTAAAGGCCAGGTCATTTGAGTACAAAGATAAGATGAGTCCGTTGTATATATGCAATAACTAGGAAAACACTAATCTTCCAGTCATCACAATGGACCAGATGAGGATGAGATAAATGAGTTGTTCCAAATGTATGATGCATACGTTGAAAGGGTTGACAAAGGAACAAGATGAAGAAATGGAAGCTGAGGAAGAAAATAATGCAGATATAAAAGATGATGAACAAGCTTAGGCATGTTGTTCCTTAAGCTGTATTTTATTTTCATAAATTTTCTCTAAAATGATGCATTTTAAACTGATATTTCTGTTACATTGTATTTAATTGTTATAATGAAATTTATTTTTTCCTTATGTTAATTGTAAAGTAGAAGAATGTAATAGTTTTATATTGACTTAGGTAAAATTTTACATATATTTGGATAAGCATGTAAACTATTGATATTTTTGTGCATCTTGCATTTTGAATAAGGAAACAAAATGGGGTTCTATAGGGGCCCCCCTGCCCATGATAAACGAAAGATATATACATGCCCAAAAGTAGGGAAAATAAAAGGAAAACAATATTAAGAAATTTTTTAGTTCTGCTTCAAAATTTTCTCCCAATAGCGGAAGCTTGTTCAAAAGATTATTCTTTCTCATCATAAATTCACTTGAACCTTTTTTTGCCTAAACAAATACGACTAGACCCCTACTAAGTCCCAGGACATTCCTATGTCCATAAATGATTCTAGAGTCATTCTAGGAAAACTCATGATCTTGTTCAAGCTCAATTTTTCTTCTACCTGTGATGATACCCAATCCAGAAATTTCCAAAATCACATGTGAAGAATGATCGTTTTTCCCTTTCCCCTTGTGAAGGGGTGGACTTACTAGGAGCGGTTTTTTTTATCAGGAGAAAACACTTAGTTGAACTTGCACACAGATTCTGGATGGAAGACACTGTACATAAGTTGAAAAAACGTGAAGGTATAGGAAGGCATCACGCGCGGAGGTGTTAGAGTAAGACTCTCAAGGACTTAGCCGATTTTGAGAGATCAATTCTATTCTTAAATATTAGCAATGCGTTGAGGTACCCACAAAATCGATGCTAAGGATTTGCGCACCACTCTTTGATGCATTAAATTTTGGTATAGGACTTAATGTACAACTATTCACTCTGTTGTCATGGGCATAAGTTAAGAATAGATCCATCACTCTAGTTAACTGATCAGATAATCTATAGATAACATACTTACATGTATGGCTAATAATTGTAAGTTGAGGAACGTGGTTCACCATGTCTATTACTCGATGATGATACTGGCATTGAACCTGGTAGAGTTAAGTGGTACAATCGGGTCTAGTTTTTTCTCCATAGAGCCGTTCCTATATATATGCTAACTGAATCTACTTAGTGAGAATATGATAAGAGAACAGTAGTTAATAGAAGATTTTTCATATATCACATATGATTCCTTGGTAATCTCTTTCAATACAAATCATTCAGTCACATGTGACTAGATAATTGTAACAGATCCATGTGTGCATAGATACTTGGGGTAATGTATCGACCCAATATGTCTTTAAATATCCATAATTTTTCAGTTGTTCCCATCTGAATAGATGAAAGGAAATTGGCCGAACAAAGTGTGTGATGTGTTTTAACAATGCATGTTATTATTTTCATGATGATTTACCTTGTAAGAAGTGCTTATCAGATCCGGTTGCCGATATTTCAAATGGTGAATTGGCATTGACCTACACACTCTACATCAATATATGTTCCTAAAAAAGTTTTCATCAGGACCACCCAAGTCGAAGATTTGATTGCAACTCTAAAGAGGGAATTTCGGTCAAACTTTGTGTGCTTCAGGTGAGCACTCAACCTAGGCTGAGTGATGTGCTAGTGTGACTAGGTGTTATACTCAACAATTCTAAGGGAAATACATCAGGGTAATGAGAGTAGAACATCCAGGGTGATTGTTAAAAGGGTGCATATGGTTCTGATTTAGCAAAATATGTCCCATGAGATGGGAGTAGATTGTTCTCAGTTTCGAGCATGAGACCAGGATCTCCCACTTCCTGTATGAGGGGTTAGGATTAAGTCTCTCGGAGAATTGATGAATGGGTATGAGGTCACAAAAACCTCATGCTGGACATTGAGGAGCAGTGACACATTAAATAGAGTGTGTATGCACCCAAGATTACAAATCTTCCCTTGTTTGTCCTAAGAAGAGGAGATATGTCATACTAGAGCCATCTGGAAGTGATGAGAAGTCATAATGATTGATTTTCTTCTCCATATGAGGATAAAGTGATCAGAATAATTTTCCAGGAATGATGGTTCACCTGATATCTCTTACAGTCAAAGATGATACTAGCGTTGAACCATGGTTGAAAAGGCGACAATATCTACTTGTTTTTTCTCCTAGAGATCTCACCCTCCACTCTAACTCCTGGCACTGTTGTGAGAACAGGTATAGGCAAACGATTTCAATAGTAGTCATTTTTACACCCATATCAGAACATATGATTCCCATGCGTGAATCAGCCTAATCGATACAAATGGGCGCTAGGTGCATCACATAAGGCACGCGTGGGCATTAAAAATTTCCTCTTTTATCTGAGATGACTTGGGAAAACAGTTCTCTCATGATCCTAATATCTCTTTAAATAAAGTACGAGTGGGAATGAGACATGTTCCCATCATGAAGAGATGAAAATGGCTACATAGATCATTGAAAATCATGTACAGACATAGGATTAATCCTAATCAGCCTTGTAAGAAGTGTTAATCGTACTTGAAAGGAAAATGTATAGGGATTCAAATGTCCTCTTAGTAAACATACATGACACAGAACTCTGAAGAATACATGTATGAATCCTAACCAAGAAGGGTCATCATTCAGGACCACTTGGTAACCTCGAAGATATTGATTTAAACTCACTACTGAGGACCACATTATGGAATTTTAGACTCATGCATCATAACAAGATACCTTTTCCTTTAGCTCTCAATAAGAAATTCTTTATATTCAAAATAAGCCCTTGATACATACATAAAGGTATATTTCAGTAGAATCAAGTGTTATAGTGAAAAGGGTCACAACATGGTTTTGATTTAGAGAAATCCCGCTCCCTATGATATGAGAGATTTCTTTTCTCAGTTCGCACAAGAAGGATGCTTAAGTATTTGGATAGGCACCCCAAAGCGCCAACTGCATCCCTTCTGCAGCCTCAGATCTGGTGAATCAATAGTGTTTGACATGTGAACCTCTGTGTGAGAAATGCTAAACCAACGAGACATAAAATAGAGAACGTATCACTTTTTTCCAGGATGGTCTTCTTGAAAGGGTAGATCGTAGGGAATATTCCTTTCTAGGCCAACCTGTCGCCAAATTGGCACATTATCCACTCCGCATGTGCAGTCGGGTCACACTTTTCACGTGTTCTGCCTGAGATGCCAATATGAGGGAAAAGGGATTAAACCTAATCTTTCGGTGTGTAACATGATGACCTAATCTCCCATTCGATCACAAGTGGAACCAATTAAAAAGACTCGCATTCTTTCTACTTACCGCTGACGCCCACCTCTTCAACTTAGGCCTAAAAATGGCCCATGCAAATTCTAGTACTTATTCAAGTATTGTAGGGGCCCAATAGGAATATATTCCTAGGAATGTTTGTGCTATTGGGGGGGGGTGGACTTCAAAGGATAACAAGTGAATTGAGTGATATAAAAAATGAAAAGAATAATCACAAAAAGGGGATTAATTTTCTAAGAGTTGTTCAAAGAAAAGAAGAAGAGAGAAAGTTGAGAGAGGCCATTTTTCAAAAGAACCTATCTAAAAAATCTATTATTTCCTGTGTGTTTTTAGATTTGATCATGTCAATATGGTTACAAGTGTCCAACCATTGACAATATTTGAGATTATAAATATCACTTTCCCTTGCTAATCAATTTGAAGAACCTTGAATAAATCATGTTAATCATGAGCATAGTTGGGTCTTCTTTCACTTTGAGATATCTTCAAGTAGTCATCCCATGTTTCCTGTTACAATCTCATGTTAGGAGTTCCTCCGAGTCACACAAGATCTCGTCCTTGTGATAATATTGTGGCATTTGACAATTACATCGTGAAGAGAGCTTTCATTTCATGATGTAACAAAACAATTTAAATTCACTATGCTTTCATTTTGTCTGGTACAAATTGTTTCTTAGTCCTATGAGTTTTATCTCAGGCGTGATGAATCAAGGATTTTTTATGTTTAATTGAGTCTTTAACATGAGCCTTTTGTGTTGAATTCTTAAATAATGTGTGGAAACTGTGTTTCCTTTGGGGCTTCCATGGGTACACATCTTCTAGTTGAAGGATCATTTTGACCATTTGAAGTCAGTTTTTATCATTTTGGCTTGGCAGAATGTCCCAACATTTGTTAAAATTTCCCAAGAATTTTCTATAATCAAACTTTATCCTTCTTAACTTCCCAACTAATAAAATTATACATTAAATGATAAATATTTACAAGAAATCTTCCCCTACTTGCATTGTGTATCTCCATAAATGCTGAGGAAATTCATTGATTTTTCCATCCTTTGATCCAAAATATGCAGGAGTCAATTAGGTGTTAGTGTTGTCTTTAGTAACTTAGACCTTGTCCTAGAAAAACTTCTTTATTATCTAGTGTGACAACTTGTGAGAGTTAGATTTTGTTTCTTTGACTATGCTTTACAAGGGTTTCCTTTGAATATCATAAAAGGAGAGTCAAATATTGTTGATTCACTGATATCGTTCACTCACACAGGCTATACAAAATGGGTCCTCTCACCCTAGTTGAAGGCAAAACCTAAAGCAGTTAAGGGTAGGTCAAACCCTTAGCATAGTGTTATCCAATTCTTCCAAGCCCAAGTGACAAAGAGTCAGTTAAATCCTTCCCCAACTACAAAATGAATCATATTCTGATCTATCTATCTCCAAGCATCCTACTCGACTTGTGATGTTGCTCGGATTCAAAGGGAGAATCAATTTGGGTACCAACACCGATCTGGTGTTAGTGTTGAGGACTATTTATGTAAATACATACACATATCGACCTATGGTAATGATTATTATATGATTTGAGTGCAAATACATTATTTAAACATTATCCTTTGTTAAGATTTGTGAGGATTGTGTGAGATAAGAAGTTTGTGGTGCAATATTTTCTAGTTTTAGAAAATGTTACACGAGATCATATTGATAGTGATAAATATTGACAAAGGATGATCAGATCCATTGAGGTTTGTAGAAATTGAGTATTGATAGACATTTAAAAAATTACTTACAATGTTTTAGCATATCTAAGGTGAAAATCCTTGGTGTCAATTCCGTGTCAATTTGCATTTTTTTGTAATCAGTAGTGTCTTAATCTTTGTCAAGTAAGTTTTGTTATTGATATTTGTAAATCTTGAAGGAAGAAGGTATTTCTTTAATAAATATCCTACTAGAAGATTATTTCCATGAGCTTGGGAAAACAAATATAAAGGGAAGACAAGTCTGGAAAGAATTGGGTTATCAAGAGTCAAGCGAGAGAGAAATACCAGTTGTGGAAAGTGACCAACCTATAGTTGAGGATTGTCCAATATATTCAAATAGTTCAGAGTCGAGTAGCCCTCGTATAAATTTAAATACTCTAGCTGGTGAGGGGATATCATTTGTATCTAGGATAAGTGTTCCTCATTTCTTTATTTTATCACTTAAAACTGATAGGATAGTTTGTGAAACTGAGTCACTGGAGGATATTTACTTTAAAGATCATACGCATGTGTCCTAAAGATCCCTTGTCCCACACCATTTTAATCCTCCTATAGGATCACCTTCCTAAAACAACATGACTCATCCTCCACCTAGACCTCTTTTTGTTGTCAATACATTTGGACCAATAGATTTTAGAGGAATGGTTGGGTATCCTAATGTTGTACCTCAAGATGTGAGAAATAGGTTACCTAAATTTCAAGGAAATAATTCCATCACTGGTGATCAACATTTGAGAATCTTCGTTAATATGATGGAATATTTTGAAATTGAATATGAGGATGTGTACATAAAAATATTCATTCATACTCTTGAAGAAGATGCACATGATTGGTAAAAATCATTACTAGATAATTCAATAGACTCATGGACTGAGATGAATAATGCTTTCAGGTTAAAATTTGTTGATAACAATAACCCAAGATTTCTCTTATCTGAGTTTGAGAATATAAAAAAGAATCCCAATGATTCTGTCTAGGATTTCAATACCAGATTCAACAAGACTTTAAATAGATTACCCATAATTTTCAGACCTAGTGATGAGTCTTGCCTAATTAAACATTCTGATGCATTTGAAAAGAAAGCTTCTTATTACTTGAGAGATAAGAACCCTAGAATGTTAAGGCAAGATTTCACCATGGACTTGAAAATTGAAAACAATATCAAGGAAGTTGGTAAAACCCCTAAGAGGCAGGGTGTCAAATTGATTAGTCCTGACAGACCTAAGTCAAACAAAGCAGTCAATCTACAGGAAGTTGTGAAGACTTTGGCTGGGGCAGTTAAAGAAATATCTTACAAGTTGGCCAGAGTAGAAAAGGGAATAAGACAGAGTTCTTAGGGTTATCTTAAACCACATGGCTAGGATAGATTTGGAAATCATCCTCGGGGTGATCATAGATTAGATGATAGAGGAAAGGGGCCCATGGGATCAGTTAATAAAAAACCACAATCTAGAGAGAATATATTGGTCCCTGATCCTTTGACTGCTCGGGTTGCTACAGTAGAAGAGTCCCATGTTATTTATTGGTGTGATAAATGTTTTTTACCACATTTCCTGTGTGATTTAAGTAAGGAAGTTGAAGAAACAAATGATGATGAAGCTTATGATGATGTAAGTATGATGGAATGCCCTAAAAATTCACAACACAGAGCCACTTCAACTAAGTTAATAAGTGCCATAACTATTTAAGTTTTTGGGATTGCTTTCACTGGGTATTACCTCTCCCTCCTAATGATGATGTTGAAATTGATATGGTATAGGAATTTAGCTTTCCTAATCATGACTTTGAATATTTGAGGGATTTAATGATTAAGAAATATGATGGGGGAATACAAGATAGACAACTTTTGATGAATGCAGTAGTGGCTCACAAAAAAGAATATAATACCATAAGTAGAGTTGTCAAAGGGGGAGGTCTTCAAGCTAAACATAAAACTCAACTTCTCACTAATATCCCAAAGGAACACCTTAAAAATGATATACTTAACAAAGGCCATGTTACTCCAAATAAGGCTTGTACCCCCACTCATGTCGAAACTGTAAAGACTCTCATACCGCCAGAAGGAGCCATAAATATCCCTCCCAACATAGTCTTGCCCAAATATGTTCCCTGTGATATAGCCCAGATTTTGAGTCAGATCAAAGTTATTGTTCCTATTGTTGAATTTCTCAGGATCCCTAAGCATAGAAGAAGGGAATTTGAATATTTGGGATTTAAAGGGGAAATGATAACCTAAGGAAAAAATGTGAGTGGTGTAGATGTTCCACTTATCATTGCAGAGCTTGAAGTACCACAAGCCTTGGAAGAATTCAGAGAATCTCCTGAGGTATATTTGGGTACTTCACTTATTGAGTCCTAGCTTGATGTAGATCATTTCTATACTACTCTAATCATAGAGGATAGGTTGGTGCACAATTTTATGTTTGATTCAAGAGCCTCATGTAATGTGATGCCTCTTGAGGTAATGAATGAATTAAATATCAAAGTAACATCATCTTTTGGAAAGTGCATTGCAATGGATTCAAGAGAAGCATCGGTGATTGGATATGTTAAAGTATTGATAGTGCAGTTGGAATCTTACCCGGGTAAGTGCTTAACAATGAATGTGGTCATTATGGATTACCTGACCAAATGGAGAATGATATTGTCAAGAAAATGGGCTACTAGTGTGGGGTGAAGTGTATAGATGGATATGTCATATGTGACCATACCAGTAGAAGGAAACCTTGAAAAATTGTTTGGTGAAAAGAAGATGTTACATCTGATTGAAGATCATAACAATGCTTCTTATGAAGTATTATATGCAGATGTAGATGTTGATAATTTTTTTGGCTATGCATATTTGAAGGAGCATGAAATTGACAAATGTAAATATCCTAACCAGGTTGGTTCCCCTTGGATTTTGATGTTTGACAGAGCCTTCTCTAATTTTGGGAATGGTGCTGGTGTTGTCCTGATATCTCCAAATTAGGAACAATTCATTTTTTCTTTTAAACTCAATTTTGAATGTACAAATAATATTGTAGAATATGAAGCATTGATTTTGGGTTTAAGGATTGCTTGGAGGTACGGTATTAGGGACATTGTTGTTAAGGGGGATTCATAATTAGTAGTCAAAAAAGTTAGGAAGTTGTATGCAACCAAAAACCAAAGAATGAAACAATATAAGCATGTAGTTTGGGATTTTATTGAAATGTTTGACTCTTTCAACATATTACACCATGACAGAAATCAGAATATCATAGCAGATAGACTAGAAGTATTGGGATCTAGGTTTGAAAATTGTACAATGTCTCCTTATTGTGAGTATGACATTGAAATATTAACAAGACCATCTGTCCTTGATAATGTCAAACATCGACAGGTTTCTGAAGATGATGCCCAAATTCAGAGGTTTTTACAAAATGAAAGAGAATTCACAAATCAGAATGTGGATTGGGAGCCAATGGTTTGTGTTAATGAGGGTAAAGAGACCTTATTTTGTAAGGATATTATTCAATTAAAAACCAATACTATTCCAAGAGGTTTGGTTGCATTAGAGTCAAAATTTGATAATGTTGACCACATTGTTAATAGACATATGTCTTCTTCGAGAGATGTTGAGGAACACAACTTAGGGAAAAGTGATAAACCTAGGAAAATATGGCTAGGTAGTAACGTGAGTAAAGAAGAAAAACAATCATATGTATATTTGTTGAAAAAGTACGAGGACTGCTTGGCATGGTCATATTCAGAATTGAAGGCATATAGGGAAGACCTTTTCCAGCATGAGATACCATTAGAGACTAATGCCAAACCATTAAGGAAAAAGTAAAAACCAATTAATCTGCTTCTCTCCCTCAAAATGTAAGAAGAATTAAAGAAGTTAAGGGATGGAGGCATAATACAACACACAAGATATTCTTCATGGGTGGAAAATCTAGTACCTGTTCGAAAGAAGAATGGAGATATAAGGTTGTGTGTGGATTTTAGGAATTTGAATAAGGCATCAATCAAAGATAATTTTCCCCTTCCCAATATGGATAACATGCTATAATTAGTTACTAGCTTTGAGTTATTGTCTACTTTGGATGGATTCTTAAGATATAACCAAGTAGTAGTGAAATAGTAAAAAAGAATCAAAACCAATTTCACCACTCCATGGGGTACTTATGTGTATGTGAGAATGCTATTTGGCCTGATGAATGCTGGAGAAACATTTCAAAGAGCTATGGATGTATAATTCTTAGGATACATAAATGATTTCATTGTTGTATATCATTCTCAGGATATAATATTTTCAATAAACAGAAGTGATCACCTGCAACACTTGGAGAAGATGTTGTTAAGATGCAGAGAATATGGTATTTAATTTGACCCTAAAAAATTCCACTTTGGGGTTCAAAAAGAATTTTTTGGGGACATATTGTATCAAATGAGGGGTTCATGATTGACCCTGAAAGAGTGGAGGCTATTGGCAAATTTCCTATGCCCTAAACTAAGAAAGGAATACAACCCTTCTTTGGAAAGATAAATTTTATCATGAGATTCATTTTTAACTTTGATGAAATGACTATCCCTATCACGAGTATGCTAAAAAAGGATCAGATTATAAAATGGGAGGAGGAATTTGTCCAAGATTTTAATGGAATTAAGGAAGTAGTGAAGAATACTCCTATTTTGGCAGCTCCTGATTACAAAAAGGATTTTTAATTTTTTCCTTTTCTTCTGAGAACACCATTTCATCTTTACTATTGTAAAAGGATGAGGAAGGAAGTGAAAGGACAATTGATTTCTTTAGTAAAGCATTACAGGGGGCAAAGTTGAAATATACTATCATAGAAAAATAAGCTTTTTCTTTGGTTAGAGCTACAAATTTTGTAGACCATATATCTTGAGTTCTGAGATCACAGCTTATGTTTCCCATACTATGGTCAAGGAAATCTTGTCAGAAATGGAAATGTCAAGTAAAAGATGTGGGTGGGTGAACAAACTGCAAGAATATGACATGGATATCCAAACTGTAAAGTTGGTTAGAGTTTTGGGCTTGGAAAAGATAATGACAAAAAGTTATTTGTAAGTAATAGAGATAAATGAGGTTGAGGAAGGAGCTATGGATGTTCTTGAGAGATTGGTAAATTCTGCATGGTATAAACACATCATATTTTACCTCAAACATTTGTAATGTCTTGGAAATCTAAGAAAAAAACAAAAGAGGGAACTCAGGTTAGCTTCCCAGAAATACATCATCACTTATTATGGATTGGCATGGAATAATCCTGAAGGAGTCCTCCTAAGATGTATTATTGAGGATGAAGCTCCTAAATTAATTGCAGATTTTCATAGAGGAGTTTTTGGGGGGAATTTCACTAGAAAAGTAACTACCCAAAATATATTAAGGGCTGGTTATTGGTTTCCCACATTGTTTAAAGAAACAACTTTTCTAGTAAGAACATGTGAAAGTTGTTAACGATTTTCAAAAAGATTGAAAGCTTTAGAAGCTATCCCTTTAAAACCAGTATCAATTGAAGCTCCTTTTAAGCAGTCAGGTATCGAATTTTTTGGGGATTTTTCAAATCCTTCAAGTGCAGGCCACAAATGGATATTGGTGGCTACTGATTACTTCACCAAATGGGTTGAGCCAATCCCTACTAAGAAAGCAACCCATCAGACTGTTATGGATTTTATCTTAAATCGCATAATTTGTAGGTTTTGCCTGCCAAATTAATTGCTGACATTGTTATGATTTTTCAAGATAAACCCTTGGTGGCCATGTGTCAAGAGTATGGGATAAATGTAACATATGAATCTAATTACAATACTCAATTTAATGGACAAGACGATTCAAGAAATAAAAATTTGTTGAAGATAATCAGGTGGACATTGGAGATAAATAAATGAAGATGGGGTGAATAATTAAAGTTTTTTGTTTGGGTAGATATAATCACTACTAAGTGAGCTATTGGAAAAATATCATTTGAATTGGTATTTAGAACTCAATACCTTCTTCCCCTGCACATGCAATTATCTTCTTACCAATTTATTCGACAACTTGAGGATCAAGAAGTAAACCCTTATGATGCAAGAATAAATCAAATTTTTTGAATTGGATGAAGAAAGAGGAGAGTCCCACCAGAGACATTTGAAATTTAGGGAAAAGTTGTGTTGGCCCGAAAATCTGTCTCTTAGGAAGATCTATGGATAAACGAACCAACAGTGTGTAGGGCATAGCCCCTCTTTGAGTCAGCAAAGCGAAACTAGTTTATTGCTATTCTACCACCAGGAATTTGTGCAAGTCTCACAAATTCTGCCTTTGGGGGTTTGGGATCTCATCCCAGTAGGGGTGTTTCCAACTGCGAAAAGAAAGGAATGAAAGAGAGGATGAAAGAAGAGCAGGTCCGAAGGGAGAAAAGAAATGAATTCCTAAGCAGAAAGGTCAGAGGGTTTATGTTTTGGGATTGGTAGTAAACAGAGCCAAACCTACTTGCATAAACGAGCAAAGCAATACTGATGAATAAATGACAATAAAATAGAAGTGGATCCAGCAGAACAAACATACAGATCTAACGTAAGAGAGATCCAATGCAAATAACACACGTATTAAGCACAAATCTAAATATTGTATTAATAATTCTTTCTGTTACAAAAAGCTCAAAGTCTTTTATCCTCACTTCTATTTTTCATCTGAAAGATATCCACTCATGCCCAATACAACAAGCATTGGGGTATTTATAGAAGAAGGAAAGAAAAGAAGGCCAAAAGGAGCCAACCACCTATTTACAAAGATATTTACAAAATATCTACAAGGATATACAAAATATCTTAAAGTCATGTTGAATTTTGACAACTTGATGGATGAAATCATCCCATGGTGCAACATGGATGATGTCATCGTTTGTGCCAACATACTTCAGATATTTACAAAAAGAAAGTCGAAGAAGAGAGAGAAGAAGAAGAAGCCACCATCATGAATTCATTGTTAACGGTGCTGACTGGGATTCCCCCAGCAAAGTGCAGGGCAATGCCTATTAGCTTGTCCATCCATGGACTTCTTGTGACCTTCTGAGTCCTGACCCAGAATTCCTCTAAATCAATATGACCCAACTCTGAGTCTTTGATGTCAACATGAGAAAACATGTGCCAAAGGGTTTTAAGGGGGCACATCAAAAGTTGATGTTGCATAGTCATTCTATGCGCCAGGCCAAAAAAGACCAAAAATGACTAAGTTCGGAAAACCAAATTTCCCGGGAAGGGATTTTGCAACGTTCCAAACACAAGGGATCTCTAACGAGGGATCGGAACAAAATTTAGGTATGGTTATCCATAAAATTTCCCTTGTCAATTTTACGGGATAACAGCTGGCTCTTTCTGGGGACTATCCCTGAGAAAACTCGGGGGTAGAGAATCCTAGATCTCATGTGCCTATCCATTGGGTAACATAGTCAAAAACAAGGGTGACCAGAGGGATAACAAAGGAAACACAATAAACAGAAAGCAAACACACGACGAAAACAAACACACAACTTAAAGTAAACTGTACAAAGAAGAGAACAAGCTCTACTTCCTGAAAATTTTCAGATGCTGCCCGCTGAAGGGAAGCGGGAGTTCAGTTCCATCCAGATATGAGAGATAGAAACTATTCTCTCCGTTGAGCTGTTTGATCTTGAAAGGTCCTCTCCATAGGGAATTAAACTTTCCATGCATGCCTTTTGGCTCTCTCCGCTTGTCCCACAGAAGGACGAGGTCTCCCACCTAGAAATTTCTTTGCTTAGCTTTTTTATCGAACAGTCTCTTGACTTGATTCTGATGTTCGGTGATCCTGTCGATCACTCTTACTCTCTTTTCTTCAAGTTCTATCAGATACATGATCCTCTTTTCGAGAGAATTTTGGAAATTTTCATCTTCAATAGCTCGTGCCAAGCGCAGAGTAGGAAGTTCAACAGAAATGGGAAGCTCGACATCAGTGCCATATAACACTTGAAAAGGTGACATACCGAGAGACCTCTTGGGAGTAATGCGATCTGCCCACAAAGCGTCGTATAAAGACTTGTGCCACATTCGTTGATTTTCCTCCACCAGTTTTCGTATGATGGTCACCAAGTTCTTGTTACTAGATTCCGCTTGACCAAGGGTAATAATCTGAGGCATGAGCCAAAGTTATCCCATATTCATAGCAAAAACTAATAACTTCCCGTGAGGAGAAGTTAGAAGCATTATCAGCGACAATTTTGTTGGGAACGCCAAACCTGACAATGATGTTTTCTTTGATGAAACTACAAACAACCTCAAAAGTGACATGTTTGATAGGTATGGCTTCCACCCACTTGGTGAAGTAATCTGTTGCTGTAAGGACATAATTATGTCCGACACTCGATTGGGGATTGAGTGCACCAATAAAATCAATTCCCCACTTCCTGAATGGTTCATTGACAACAACCGGCTTGAGGGGAAAAGCAGCCAACTTGAGCTTGCCGACGAACTACTGGCAAGGTTCACACTTTGCTACCCAGGTTGCTGTATCTTGGAAAAGCGTCGGCCAATAGTACCTGGCTCGGATGATCTTGTGTGCTGTCACGGAAGAGGAGAAATGGCCCCCACAGGCTGAAATATGAAAAATTTCAAGCAACTTCACCTGCTGTGGCTTGTCAACACATCGCAAGAAGACACCATCTATCCTGGGTTTGTATAAACCGTCATCCCAGATGACATATTTCACTGCTCTGAGCTTTATAGTGCACTTCTCCTTTGCAGTTAGGTGAGCTGGGCATTCGCCGTAGGTGAGGAAGAAAGCAATATCGGAATACCACTCATTGGTGGTCGCGACAAATAGGACCAGAGGCAGTGAATGAGCTTTCTCTAGCTGACTTTGCGCTTTGTTGGTACAATCATCCTTTTCCTCAGGACTTTCTGAATCTTTGTTTTCAGCCATAAGCTGACATAGGCCCTTGCCTCTTACCAGCTTGGTTGGTTTTATATCCAGGTCGCACTCCTGGCCCTTTGCAATCCAATTTCCTCACAAGCTTCCTAACTCCTGTTGAGTTAGAATTTATTTGACTGCCATGTCAGGGACCAACACCACTGTATGAGAATTTACAATGTAATACCTGAAATTTTTGACTGCTTTGATAACGACGAAGGCATGTTTTTCCAGTTGAGACATTTTTAATTCGTGAGGCTTGAGGGGAGAGCTCATGAACGCAATCGGAGATTCAACGTCCTCTGAATTCTTTTGCATCAAGATTACGGACACAGTATGCTCAGATGCATAACTATACATGATGAAGTCCTTGGAGAAATCGGGACATACTAGGACTGGAGCATGAGCAATGGAAGCTTTTATCTCTTCGAACGACCTCTTTCCTTCCTCGCTCCACCGAAAAGTTGGCGACCTCTTCATCATGTCCAATATATGACGAGTCTTCTCAGCAAAGTCAGGAACAAAATGCCTGAGAAAGTTCACCTTTCTGAAGAAAGAATGAATGCCAGTCTTGCTTGTAGGCAGAGTAAGGATTTGAATAGCCTTAACTCTTTCGGTATCTATCTTCATTCCTTCCTTGCTAACAACATGTCCCAGCAACTTTGCTTCCGTGACTCCAAAAATAGACTTTTTCGGGTTCACGGAAATCCCATGTTCTCGGCACCTGGCCAATACTTGCTCCAGATGATCACAATGATCATTTCGTTGTTTAGAGAACATAGTTAAGTCATCCAGATAAATGACAATGACTTTCCCCATTATACCTTTGAATGCCAGGTCCATGGCCCGCTGAAAAGTGGCGCCAGCATTGGTTAGGCCGAAAGGCATCCTGCTGTAGGCAAACGTACCCCAGGGAGTAGTGAATGCTATTTTAAATTGATCTTCAGGTGAAACTTCAATCTGATTGTAGCCTGAAAAACCATCAAGCATGGACATCATCTCTGATCTAGTTACTACTTGCAGAACTTGATCCATTATAGGAAGTGGGTAGTTGTCTTTCAAGGAAGCCTGATTCAAATTTCGAAAATATATGCATATGCGTATTTCCCCGTTCTTCTTGCACACTGGCACAATATTTGCTACCCAAGTACTATGATGGATAGGAAAAATGATTCTTGCATCCAGCATTTTCTGAATTTTAGCTTGGATAGTGCCTGAGATTTTAGGATTATAATGCCTCTACTTCTGGTGAAAGGCTTTGACATCTTCTTTCAATGGGATGTCATGCTGGACGTCTTTCGGCCTAAAAGACTTTAGATCAGCATAGGACCATGCCAATACATCCATGTATTTCTTCAGTAGTTTGACAAACTTTCGCTTCTCTTTAGGCGTGCAACATTTTCCAATGTTCACAAACTGCGGGTGCTCTACCGAACCTAAATTGACCGGTTCGGTTTCTGGGGATGAGTCAGGATCATCTCGCCTCTTCTTTTTCACAAAATGATCATGCCTGTCGAACAACCACTCCAAAGAAACCAGGCCCTTTGGAATTTTATTTCCTTTGAGCTGACATATGCCGTCATTCCCTTCAGATTCATCGCCTTGATCGGTGACTGATTCACAGTAAGTGGAAATAGATCCTTCAAAGTGTAATTCTTTAAAATTTTCCGCCTTCTATAGAAAGGAAATGAGTTGATTATCATTGTTGAATACTTGCCAATGCTGAGAATTGTCTGGCATGCTCGGGCGAAAAACCACCTCAATGGTGTATTTGTTTGTTTTCAATCCTAGGTGAGGTAGCATGAGGGATGCTGAAACGGCCAATGAATCAGCCATGTCATTCTGGGCTCTTGGAATGGATTCAATTGAAAAAGCATCAAACTCTTCAATGCTATCCCACACCGCATTATGGTAATGCCTGAGCCTTTCATTCTTCACTTGATAGATCCTTTTAACTTGATTACAACTAGCTCTGCATCACCTTGCACTTTTAGATTTTTGATCCCTCTTTCCTTTGTGGCTTGCATGCCAAGTAGCAAAGATTCATACTCAGCAGTATTATTCGTGTTGAAAAACTGCAACTTGAAAGAGAGAGGAACAATCTCCCCTTCGGGAGATATTAGCACGGCTCCGGTGCCACATCCACTGGTTGCGCAACTACCATCAAACTGCAAGGTCCAGATCTTATTAAGATCTCCTTCTTGAACAAGAACAACCATTCTGTCAGACTCGGTAGACAAGAAATAGTTCCCCATCCTTGATGATTCAAAAAGAATTTGAGCTTTGAGGTCCTCAGAGTTAGTGACCAAGTACTTCTTTTGTGATTCTGGCTCCAAAGTTTGCATTACACCTTTGACGGGGATTCTAGCCTTAGACCAGTCCATATGAATTTCCCCACCAACTTAGCTGCAAAAACTTCTTCCTAGCAAAATTCTGTAAGCTGCCAGAATGTTGGCAACGAGGACGGTCATCTTTACTCTTTTCTCTGGGAACATCGCAAATGCAAATTGCGCGTCTTTGATTTGACCAATTAATGGAACCTGCTTGGTTTCCAAGGAATAACATCTCCCAAAAGTCTTGGTAAGGGTGAGGCCCAAAGCATGGGTGAATTTTACTGGCATGATGTTATTAGAAGCTCTGGAATCAATTATGCAGTTACTCAACTTGTGACCATTGATTAGGAGGGAGAGATAGAAAGACTTTATCTTGTCTGATGTAGATGTTGAAGCAACATTTATGTGGGATTCAGGAGGAGTGGAAAGGATTCCTTTCGGGGAAACCTGCTTAGATATAACAGCTTGACTTTGAATATACTTAGTCAACCTTACAAGCTGTTCGGGATTTGACTGAAGGTACTCAGCTTCAGACATTTGGATCTTTGTCTTTTGTGCATGATCTATGATATCAAATGCAGCCAAGGGTTGGGCTGGTGAAGGAATGAGTCCCTCACTTCGTGATGGTGGGGCAGGAGTACTGGTCTTGATAGGAATATGAGAGGGCTGATTTTGAGGAGAAATGGGGGGAAAATATTTCCTTGTAAAAGAATTAACAGGGAGCTGAGTAGGAAGAGGATTACCTCTTTTAGCAATGGTTGGAGGCATGTTTGACATGGCCTTCTCCTTCTGCACATGGGCAGCGACCTCTGCTTCTTTTCCTTGAGAGTGGGTAAAGACAACATATGATTGTCTGCTTGCATATCCCTGGGTACCTTCCTCTTCATCCAATTCCTCCTCATCAAATTCCATATACCTGATAGTAAAGTTGCCAGTCGGTTCACCGACATCTTGATCATCTTCACCTTGAGACGAAGGTTCTTCATAATCCTGTTCCTCTTCTTCGATTTCGGCTAGAGCGTTGACCGAAGGAGCCTCAAGCGCCAACTGTGGAGCAGTTGTGGGTAAGTGCGGACTTTGAGGAACATTGTTGGAAACAAAGTTCCTTTGTGGAATATACCGGTATGAGGAACTGGGAGAAGCTTGGGCCAATTGCTTTTTTAATGCAAGTAAGTCATTCGCCATCTTTTGAAATGCTGGATCAGACAAAGTAGTGGGAGAAGGGCCCAAAGATTTAGGCTTGGAGGATTCCCTTCTCAATTTGCCAGATATTATTAAATTATCTTCAATTCGGATGGCAGCGGCCTGGGTGAGAATCAAGGTAGTAATTTTCTCTTGTAGGAGTAAGAAACTTACTTTTGAGCTCATAGCGTTCACAAAGAAACACTTCTGATTTTCTAGTGTTGGAAGCATGGCGACAGGAACCCGATTGATTAATGCATTGAACCTGGCGATAAAATCATGCATGGTCTCGTTGGCCTCCTTCTTCAGGTGAGTGATCTGTGATAACAAAGCAAATGCATCTTCTGAAGGTTTGTACCTATCTTCAAAAGCCTCTCGCAAGGTGGCCTAACTGGTAATAGATCCGGCTGGTAGATTCTGAAACCATTCAGCTGCGGGCCCTTGTAGAGTTTCCAGGAAAAGGTGAACCGACACATCCTCATGAGTTACATCCAAGATACTACATGACATGATGAATGCAGATATGTGTGAATCCGTGCTTTGATTTCCACTCCCGTCAAATTTGGGAAAATTCTTTTGGTTTTCGTGAGGGAGCGCATGAACAGGATGTGGTAATGTGAGAGGACCCATAACATTTCCCCATGGTACCGCCATCTGGATAGCTAGAAAAAGAACACGGGCTGGGAGTGCGGTTCCACTGAGCGATAAAGCACTGTAGAGGGATGTAGAGGCTCCTTGTGAAAACCAGCTCTTTCGTGGGGGTGAGGCACTTCTGGTTGACCGATCAGCTGAACTTAGTGATGAAAAGTGCGCCAGTGCTACACTGAAATTGTGCCTTCGAAGCCGATCAAAAGTAGGATCGACTTCTCCATGAGCTCACCTGCCACGTGTAAATGGTTCACCTGCCAGTGTACCTTCCAGATCTGGAACGCTGTGGTGCAGATTTAAAATTTATTTTTGGTTGTACTTGCTGATTTTCTGGTTTTTCTGACAAAAACCAGCAGCATGCACTTTTCTAAATATTTAAAAACTATCCTCTTTTAAAAACCGATTGCGGTTAATGACAAATAACAGCGAAGATAAAATGACAGCGAAGATTAGCAAGTTGATTTTCGGATCTAAATTTGACTTTTTCAAAGAGTTAGAAATTTTTTGATAAACAGTCAAAAACTCAGATCTACGGAAAAATACGGACTTTTATAAAAACTCAGCGAACTAAAGATCTCCAACTAGGCCAGATCTATGGATCTCAGAAGAATTTTTTTGATTAGGATCACTTTTGCAATTTTTTTATTTGGATCACTTTTGCAATTTTTTTGGATTTTTAACAAAAAGTGCAGATTTGCAAACAGGCAGCGATTTTTCTGATTTTTTCAGATTTTCTATCCTATCACCATCATAGATCTGATAGATTTGTTCATTCCCCAGCAGAGTCGCCAAAAATTGTTGGCCCGAAAATCTGTCTCTTGGGCAGATCTATGGATAAACGAGCCAACAGTGTGTAGGGCATAGCCCCTCTTTGAGTCAGCAAAGCGAAACTGGTTTATTGCTATTCTACCAGCAGGAATCTATGCAAGTCTCACAAATTCTGCCTTCGAGGGTTTGGGATCTCATCCCAGTAGGGGTGTTTCCAACTGCGAAAAGAAAGGAATGAAAGAGAGGATGAAGGAAGAGCAGGTCCGAAGGGAGAAAAGAAATGAATTCCTAAGCAGAAAGGTCAGAGGGTTTATGTTTTGGGATTGGTAGTAAATAGAGCCAAACCTACTTGCATAAACGAGCAAAGCAATACTGATGAATAAATGACAATAAAATAGAAGTGGATCCAACAGAACAAACATACAGATCTAACGTAAGAGAGATCCAATGCAAATAACACACGTATTAAGCACAAATCTAAATATTGTATTAATAATTCTTTCTGTTACAAAAAGCTCAAAGTCTTTTCTCCTCACTTCTATTTTTCATCTGAAAGATATCCACTCATGCCCAATACAACAAGCATTGGGGTATTTATAGAAGAAGGAAAGAAAAGAAGGCCAAAAGGAGCCAACCACCTATTTACAAAGATATTTACAAAATATCTACAAGGATATACAAAATATCTCAAAGTCATGTTGACTTTTGACAACTTGATGGATGAAATCATCCCGTGGTGCAACATGGATGATGTCATCATTTGTGCCAACATACTTCAGATATTTACAAAAAGAAAGTCGAAGAAGAGAGAGAAGAAGAAGAAGCCACCATCATGAATTCATTGTTAACGGCGCTGACTGAGATTCCCCCAGCAAAGTACAGGGCACTACCTATTAGCTTGTCCATCCACAGACTTCTTATGACCTCCTGAGTCCTGACCCAGAATTCCTCTAAATCAATATGAACCAACTCTAAGTCTCTAATGTCCAGGTCACACTCGGGCTGGGAGTCGAGCATTCTGACCCTCTGATATTTATACTTCATTTCTTCCTCTGTGAGCTTGGCCTTGCCTTTGGATTTGGTAGGCCTCTTGCTTGATGTTGACATATGTTCTTCTGAGCTGAGCTGTTGATATACAAGAATAAGACATGAAACCCAATCGGAGAAATCCATGTCAGCTATTTGATTTTCCATTGAAATGCTGACAGAAGAAAGAGTTAGCAATTTAAAGGCCTCGGGCTGTATGGCGCATGGATATTGCAGTTTACAGAGCTACATAGGTAAGGCACACAGGAAAGGACTACTGCGAGGGTTAAATCAACGCTAAAGGGCGCATGGTGCGTAGACACTGCAGGATGCATTCTGTGTTGCTGTAAGGACAAGTGCGCCCGTGCCATATGGATGTATTTTGTAAAAGGTGCATGAAAACTTTGTGTTGCACGAAACATCGGTGCGCCAAATGTGCATATAGGGTTTGTGTAACATGTGCTTTTGGCACACTTAAGGGAACTTGGCGTGGTGTATGAAGAGTTTGCACAACAGGATGTTGCTGCGATGAGGAACGCACCTCCACCTCTATAGCTTAGCACTTAGCACATATGAAAGGGCTGTCACATGGATGCTGGGTGCGCCAAAAGGGTGCAAGAATTCTTTATGTTGCATCCAAGTTTGATGCGCCAAGGGGCGCATGGGAAGTATTTACAGCATGCATGGGAAGTGCACCATGAGGGCGCAAGTATTTTTGATGTCGCGTGGCGAGCTCATGCGCCAAAGGAGAAAACATTTTTCTTTTTTAGGTTTGATCTTTCTCCCAGAGGGGTTTCCACATATGGCTTAGCTTTTATAACAAGGTTCATTGTAGGATATGAAGAGGTGCTATACCAAAAAGGGTTCCAAGCTATTATTTTTTAGGACAGAGCCTCCTCTACTAGCAGATCTGGAAAGAGGAGGAAATGTGGCAAGACAGTAGGGGGAAGGAAGCAAATTCATGAATTTTATCTTTCTTTTCAATCCAAAACACACCCACAAACAGCCAAAAACCACAAAAAAAAAAAACGCACGAAGGGCAGAAGGCCACTTACCCGGATATAAACGATGAAAAAGCATGAGAACGGGTCCATAAATCAATTCGAAAGTGACAGGGCTGGTGTGCTGACAAGCTCAGAGAAAAATCACATTTTTTGCATCGATGACAATGACAGCGCAGACGTGCTTATCTATAGGCGAGGTAGCAATAAATGCGCCACCAAATTTTTAAAGGGGCGCACCAAATGAGCTGTTGAGACGGGAAAGCATACGCCCTTTGGCGCACCAAAAGACTCTTCAACATGAAAATATGTGCACCTATGGCGCACTGGAAGTGGTGTTGACAGAAGAAAATGTGCACCTTTGGCACACTAGGAAGAGGCGCAACAAAAGTTATGTCGACAGGAAGGCGCATGCACCCTGGCGCACACAGGAAACCCTCAACATAAAGAGGCGCACCAAAACACCTGTTGACATGAGAAAACATGCGCCAAAGGGTTTTAAGGGGGCACATCAAAAGTTGGTGTTGCATAGTCATTCTATGCGCCCGGCCAAAAAAGACCAAAAACGACTAAGTTCGGAAAACCAAATTTCCCAGGAAGGGATTTTACAACGTTCCGAATGCAAGGGATCCCTATCGAGGGATCAGAACAAAATTTTGGTATGGTTATCTGTAAAATTGCCCTTGTCAATTTTATGGGATAACAAGTTGAAAATATTATTTGATAAAAAAGTGACTCCAATAGTTTTTCAGTGTGGGATATCTTGTGTTATTATGGGATAACAGACATGAGGAAAAGGGAAAACATGGAAAATTTGATGCATTATGGATTGGTCCTTATTCCATTGACATCAAAATCATTAAGCATAAATTCTTTCTAAAGAATATAGATGGGGAATTAATTGAGTTTCTTGTTGATGGAAGACACCTGAAAAAAATTTCTTTACTAATTTCTCAAATCGAGGTATGCATTATTGTATAGTGTACAGTTTTTCTGTTTTATTTTTTGTTTGTTTTTTGGTTTTTTCTCTATTTTTCTTGGTCTTTGGGGACCGGTTGTTCTAGGGTTCTCATTTTGTTTCCTGGAGAGTGGGTTGTTATCACTTAACCTAGAATGTTGCTACTTGACTCCATGGCCCAATGGATTTTAGCACGTGGTCTGCTATATTTGTACTATGGTTTGTTCTTGAGGCACTCACAAGGAGTGCCCATCCCCGAGTCAGAGCCGATGTTGGTGATTGAATTAATATCACCCCTATTTGTTTAATCTTTGCCTTCAATTTTTGTTTTATTTTCTATTTCCTCATCGAGGTGTGAGTTGATCTTCTAGTTCTCCTGTTTGTGGATTTTTCTTTCATCTTTTTTGGTCGAGGATAATGTTTAGATATGTACTATTTTATGAAAATTCTTACAGAAAACCAATTGTGTTTTAGGGTTGAAATCTAACGGATATCCTATATAAACTGTTTCTTGGTCATGTCTCTATTTTTCATTTTTGTCACTTCAACCATTGGTATGTGGTAGTTCCCAATTGAATGCGGTATGGTGGGTGTAACTTGTAAACTTATAAATTTTTGTTGCATTTGTAAAATGCAAAGTTGCTCCCGTGACTTGACGAATATTCTTCGAATATTTCCAATCATAAATTGGCACAAACAAATTTTCAATTATCCTCCAAAGGTGTACACTTGTCATAAACTGAGTGGATGTGGGGAAGTGGTGCATGATTGTATTTTTGCGCACTAAGGAGAAAAAGTATACAAGTGTAAAAAAGGTTCCCGAGACCCACAAAAGACACGTGGCTCTTTTTTATGAAAGGAACGGGGAATCGGGTCGTCGGAGCACTTTGACACTTTTGGTTTTAAACAAGAAAGGGATTATAATTACAGAAAGGGCCCACAATTCCACTGACACTTAAATATGACCACGTGTCAAGCCCATGTTGAAAGTCAAAGGTAGATGGGTAGGAAAAATGGCTGAAAGTGTATGATTTTTAAAGCATGGAAAAAATACAAAAATTCTCCCTGAGCTTGCATTAACAAAAGACTTTTCCATGTGGATGGCTAAGTTTTAAAATTAAAAAAGTAGAATCAATGGCCACGATGTATTACATTTATTTCTATCACCATTAATGTGTTATTCACAAATCAAGGACATATTTTTAAAAGATTTCAAGTGTTTTGATCCTTTATTATCAAATTTGTCGAGATTTGAGTGCCATTGTTCATATTTGCATTGTGCAATATCATGAAATTTGATAGTGGAGCTTGTTCTAAGAATTGGGGATCAACATACAGTTGGATTAAAGTAGAATGGTTCAAGGATTCATGCAAAATTGGTAAGAGCTGAAAACTCTTGTACTTTTCAAATTATTGACAAGAAAGTTTGAAGTAAAGTTAGGGTTTTCAAGGATGAAGACCATTCCATCTTTGTTCTCAATTTCGTTTGGGATTACAAGTGATTTAGAAAGAATTATAGACACAGACCTGATGAATTCTGACTTAGAGGAATTTATTTAGTGAATAAATGATCCCAATCAGAGTGAGTCTTTAAAAGTAATTAAGGATAGTCACATCACCTTATATGGTGTTATCCCGCCATCAGATGGAAGTGGTGATGTAGTGTTGACATTGACACTTACGACCATTAGAATAATGCTTAAATTGCTTGTAATCACAAATCCAATCACTACTAGTATCAAATTAGCTTTAAGAGATTATGAAAAGAAGGAAAAAGACTATGCTAAGATCATAAATACAAAATGGCTCCTCACGGAGAAAGAGGCAGTAAATAGAATTCCTAAAAGGCTAGTTAGGGAACAATTTGTCGAAGAGGCTGAAGATATTTATGTTATTAAGTCAAATGGTGGGGTTGGAAACTACAAATGAATTCAAGGAATGGATATGTACCTACATGTGGATTATTTTGGAAGGAAAAGGGAATATCTGTTGGGCTAATTTTATTGCAGAAGTAATCCATAGTCACTTGGTCACTTTAGTAGTGAACATTGAGATGGGTGACACTTTAGAGCTTAAATTATACATGATGACCTACCTTACTTACAATGTTTCAGGGCATAGATGTTTCCCGAGTTTTTACCATGTGGTGATTTTAAGCAGTGCCAAATGCATGAGATTTTTCCTCAACTGCAGCTGGTCAATTGGAGTGGGAATGTGAGGTTGTTCAATGATGCTTTCTTTTCGCCAATCATTTTTCTTTTCAAATCAGAGTGGGGACAATATAGAATTTTCGAGAAGGACAAGAAAGTAATTTTGGAGTATGGGTATTACTTCATTCAATACAAGAAATTCACATACATAAGGGCTAGGGGTTTTGAAGGTAAATCTTGTAAATTGCCCAGATATTTAGATGATAAATTAGCTTTATGTGAATTGGTAAGGCAGTTAACACTTGTTCACAAACTGATTTCTGAAAAACATAAGACAAATATTAAGTTCCCAATTATAATTGGAAGGTACTCATGCCCTTTAATCATGAACGCTAGAATGATTAAGGATGAAATGAAGAAGTTTGATATGGAAAAGTTTGAGGCAAGAGCCAATTATGATATTAGATGGGTATTCACTAACATTGTAAATAATTTTGAGCATGAGGCTCATTTTGAATATTATTGGATGAATTTTAGGGATGAAGAAGAGGCCAGGCTAAGATATTTCTCTAGCATGACCCTTGCACAAGTCAATTTCAAAATTATAGTTATCTCAGAGGGAATTGTGGATGATCTATATATAGTAAGTAAATATTCCCTTGATCAAAAGGTGAAAGGAAAACCTATAGCCCTTCTGAATTGGAATGAAATAGAATCTGATGATTCTTACATTCGAATAATTGATGTAATGAGGAGGACTATAAATTGGTTAGCCTAAAAGAATATTGATCTGTCAATCTAGAGTACAAGAGTTTTAAACAATTTCAGAGACTTAGGTTACTTAGCTTATGATCTTCTGCCCTTGAGAGAATGTGTAAAGAGAATTGATCCATTGGGAGGAAAAGCTCCTCATTTTCAATCAAAGAAACCCACTTCTGAACCAGCAGATGAATGGAACTCAATTACTAGTAGGACCGACACCTCTATATCGTATTTGAAGAAAAAGATTGAGGAAATTCTCCTCAAATTCATGGAAAATTCCCCCATTACTTTTTCAATGCCAATTCAAGGAAAGGGGAAAGGTTTGGCATATCATGGGGTTCACTTGGGTGTTTTCCCAAAACCACATAGTGCTAAAAAATTAATGAGCAGAGCTATAGCAAGCGGCAATTCCCAGTCTAAGCTAAATAGAGAAGAATGAAAGGTAACACCTGACTTGAAGAATTTTGAAAGAGCACACAAGAAACACAAGGTGGTATATGAGGTAGTTTTGGTGAGGGTGGGTGCCCACATACCTAAAAAAAAAAACATATAGATATGGTAATTAATCCTCCTGAGTTTGAAAGGAATGATGTTTTTCAGGCACAACATGCTACATCACTACCATAAGTTGAACAATCAGATCCTCTGTTCCCACCTTTGTCTTTGGAGGAAATAACAATGAGAAGCACTCAGGATCAAGTAACCCAAGAAAATGTTGCAGCTAATCCAGTAGGCAGCCAATTTTTAAGACCAGGTATGAAAACATCTGAGACCCTACCTGCTAAGGATGAAAATATGCCCTCGATTGAAACATTGCATGAATTTGCAAAGAATCAAATTAATGTGATTGATGTTGATACTGGTGAAGAATTTTCTATGTTATATGCACTTGATTTATCTATGAGTGAACCAATAATGACACCAATAGATGGACTTCAAACAAATAAGGAATTGGAAGGAACTACTCATGTACTCACCAGTGAATAGAAAATCCAAACAACAGAAGCTTCTCCTATACAATAGGTGGTTTCAGAATCAAACAAACTAGAGTTTCTTGGAAGAGAGAACATTAATGAAGAGATATTAGTGGAAGAGATTATTTCCCATTCTGTTAAAGTTACTAAAGTTGATGAGATTTGTCAAGTAGAAAAGTCTATCTTTGAAGAGAAAATAGAAATGGCACAAGATTCAACTGCTAGAGAGGAAATCATTTCTAATATTGATATACAACATCTAAATGGGAATGTGAAGTTGAAATCAAAATAAAAACCCACCATGAAATTTTTTGAGCCTCAGAATATTGGCTAAGTAAAATAAGGTACGTGGGAATGTAGGACCTATATGAATAAGGGCGTGCGGGGTGATGGCATGCAGGATAGAGTTTTAGAAGGGTTTAGCAAAACCCAAGGCACGTGTGCAAGGAAAAGGAAAGGGTTTTAGGACTTAGCCATATTTTGCATCCTAGGAGGAACATGAGAAAAGCATGACCTAAATGAGCATTAAGCGTGGATAAGGTGCTAGCCTGGCAACTCAATGGTTAAGAAATAAATATTCCATGCGATGGAAGGATCCAGAAATACATCATTGACAGAAAGTGGAGAGCTCTCAAATGGGAAGAAGAATGCTCTATTAAAGGACCACATGGACACTTGGCAGCTGATCTATTAATTCAAGAAGGCATGATAGTGGATGCTAAACCTATATATAGATAGATGCTCAAGTAGAAGGAAAAGGGCATCAACTTTTGAGATATCAACTATGTGGTCACTAGACATCACATAGCGATTAAAGAGGTGAAGCTATGTAGAAATAGCTGATGGGTTATAGGGATTTTCGTTAGGAAGGATATAAGACAGATGACATATCTAGAGGGATGGTTCTATGAACATATTTGTAATCTGGAAAGCATAGTTTCAGATTCTGAAGTATAAGTCTTATCTGCATTAAGACATTTGGTTTGTAATGACCTCAAGGAATGAAATGTGGTTACTGAACAAAGAATAATATGAATATATGGATTTCTTTTAAGATATACACATTGTTCATGAGTATAAACCCGAGTGTATTTTCTTTGTATTATTAGATATGGTATTTGTTTGATATTTTCCTTGTTATTTAAATGGGTGTATTTTTACAGTAACTCATCCTAGGACCCTCATAATGAATGCATGGTTATTTCCCTTCTTGCATGTAAGATTTTATCAAGTAGGGGATGTATTCTTGCACCAAACTCACATAAAGTAGGGGCTCAGTGTCTACACATGCACGTGCCTCGGGTGAGCGCCCAGCGCTTGCTAGGGTGCTAGGCCAATGCACATGGGATTAGATTGTTGTTTCCATGGACATAAAAATGACTACATCTTGGTTTCATTGTCGGGACATCTTTTCAAAGTTGTTGTGAGAAACAGAATACATATTTGTCCCTGTGATGTGGGATGACAGAATGTATCACCTTGGAGAGTGTTGAATCATGGTTCAAGAGCACGGAAGGATGATTTTTCTCATATATTCAGCAGTAGACCTGAATTTGATGCTCGTAGATGGGTAGAAGAGAAACTGTACTGTTAGTTGTATGAGACATTCTTCTGTCGTTTTCCAGTAGAAATATATGAATGGCTTTCAACATATGCATCCAAATTGAGTTGGTACTATAGATCGCGCATATGGACCCAAGATGATTATAAGAGGCTATAGGATGCAAATCTAACTTTGATGCGTGTTGTTAATCACTGTTGGAAAGTAGTCCATCCTGAGTTAGTTATACTCTAGAATGTGCCATTTCTATGTATTATTTCCCATATCTTGATCGAGTTCAAGTTTCTAACGAATCCCAGAAGGATCATTTTTACATGTTATGCCTTTGGCTATGAAGATGTTGATTATTTCTCTTTGGCTATGAAGCATATCCCTCATTACTAACTAAGCTTTTCTATAGCGAATTTATTATGGCCAGATAAACTTCTCTATGGTGGTGGAAGATGGCAGAGATTGCGGCCGAAAAAGAAAGATAAGAGAGATGACTCAAATATAGTGAATATCGTGAAAGGGAGATGGATAGACGACATGAGGTTACATGTGTGATGGATCTATGGAGGTAGACATTGCGGGAAGGAGTTAAGGTTCATGTAGAGGACGTGGAACTTGGGCAGTCTGTACTACCCCATCTTGGCAAGTCATGAGAGAGAAGCCCCTTCATCTTTTGATTAGAGTTCGTCACTTGGAAGAAAGGAGAGTCATCGCGGCACGCATCTGAACCCACCTAGTGACAAAACCCCTGGTGATTAGTTTTCTAAATCAAGGGAGAAGTATTTCTAATCCAGTTGGTATCAGTAGAAATAACCGATCTACACCTAGGAGATATAATTTATTGTTTGGAACATCTATGGGTGCGCAAACCATTTCTATATTTGGAGGATTTTTTTGACAAGGTGTAAATACACAAGGTTTTGGTATCGCGTGTATGGAAGTGGCGCGAGACACAAAAGTAGTACAGCGAGACAATATCAAAAATCATTGGCGCGTAGTTCAATGGGATGTTGGGGACACTAAGCGCACAACCACTTCAGGCCATTTTTCAGATACAGGAGGTAGATCTGGTAGCATATGAGTTAAAGGACCTGGTGGACTTAACAAATATGGATAATCTGGTGGGTTAGGAGGGACAAGACTTGGAAGTTCTAGTGGATTTGGTGGTAGAACAAACTCTGGAGGGAACCAAAGTTCTCGGATCAAGAGGGACAAGGGCCACAACCACCTCCATAAGTATTCATTGAGATGTATTTGCACTTATTAGAACTACATAGGGAATTGAGGATGTCACATAACAAATGCACAAAGGTGAATTTCTATGTGGAGCGCAAAGGCAATCACTACCCCGTGAGTGAAAATCAAGTTCGTTGTGTAACGACATTACAAGGGCACGTGTACCGATGGTATCCAAATGTATGAACCACATCACATGGTGATGGATTATGACTGCATTGAAGAACACCTCCCTAGTAGAGTTCCATATCACTGAGTTCAATTACAAGAGTATCAGTTACACTCTGAAGGAGATCCAGCAAGGAATGGCAGGGAGTGTGTTAGGGAGTATGATGCACAGCTCAAAAATATCTTGTCAAAACTAACCTATGACATTCACCATTCTCAGCACGCTTAATGGTTTGTTGCAGGGATTAATAACATTGTTTATAAGGGATCATTATCACATAAGACTTTCAAAGATCTGTGCAAGAGGCCATGGAAGCTTGCCCTGCGCGTTAAAGACTATTAGGAGTGTTGATACTAGTGTTAGCCCTTTTGTGGAGGCTCAAATTGTCTACAATGGCCAAGTAGTCAGAGAAGTTATCTGTACAAATCAAGTGCATGATTTTCATAGTGGTCTTTGGTGCACAAACTATGAAGTGGAAGGGCATATAAAGGATAGTTTCCCTCGGAATTCGGTGTGTGCCATGGCGATAGACTATAAGATTTTCCATGGGGATCATGATGCAAATAGGTGTCCTCTACTACAACATGTAATTTGCAAGAATGTTTCTTGTTATTACAAGATATGTACCTTTACGACCCATGATACCAAGGATTGCAAGTTGATTGACCAGATTCATGATGTTATTGATCTTGGTGTGTGCCAGACTAGCCTTGCAAGCAGTTCCAAGGATTATGATCACTGCTATAAAGGGCGTGCAAAAGTAGGGAGCGCATAGAAGAGGCTTTCATAGAGGATTTTGTGGTCGCAGTAACTGCGGTGGAGGAAGAAGTGAGTTCCTGTGAGGAACCTGTTATAACTGTGGGTCTATAGAGCATTATAAGTGTGAGTGTCCTTATCTATTGCAGTGCTCGTGGTGTGGAAAAAAATATAAGTACAAGGAGTGCCCTGAGTTGTTTGAGCACATGAGCCAATAACATCAGAAAGACAAAGGTGTTGGGATGGTGAGCTAAAGAAGGCTGACCCTCAGTGGATGCCAAGAGTGGCGTGTGCGTCAGGATTAGAACATGTACTGGCGACGATGCAAGTGGAGGTTGTACATGCTAAGGAGATGCCAAGATAGAAATTGATTGCTAAGGAAGAAGTGGCACATGGGAAGTATCCAGACCCTACTCATTAGAAGGAAGTGTATCAATAGACTATGGATGTGATTCAAAGTTTGTAAGGGGAGATCCAGTGTCTAAAGGAGCAGTCAAGGTAGTTGGAGAAAAGGAAGAATGTCGAGGCTCTACAGAACAACCTGGATGAAGTCAAGGAAGTATGTAGGATGTTAAGGAAAGAGAATATTATTCCTTTGCTAGGAGAATGACTGCAAGGGAAGGTACCATGTGCCAGAGCAGAGCACGAAAGGTAGGTTTTGCATGCAAGACTTCCTCCTCACAACCTCGAATATGATAAGGATATCACCTTGAATGCAGTTGTTGATAGTTGGCTTCTAAGTAACATCCTCATTAACATGGGATCTGAGGTCAATGTTATTACATTGGGTACACGACATCGAATGGGAAGGCTCCGCATTACATCCATATTCAAATGTGTTGTATATGGTGAACAAGACAAAGGCAATGCCCATTGGAATCTTGAAAGATGCAATTATCACTATTCAAGGGGCCAACTTCACTAGGGACTTTGAAGTATTGGCGCTTGCCGAGGTGGATAATTTCCCAGCATTCCTTGGGCGCACTTGGTGTTATAAGAAAAATGTTGACCTGTGGTTTAACAAGGAGTATACTAGTTTTGATAACATAGGAAGAAAGGGTGATTATCCCTTTAATATATGGGAATTCAACGCCCTATAATGAGCCCTTAGGACAGGAATTCCTTAATAGAATCTATGTGCACTCCATCAGAGATATCCTGAGGTAATTCATCCTACAAAAGGATTCGTCTAATTTGAAGATGCTCTGTCGATGAGTGATACAACTAGCATAACATGTGATAATTGGGCGCATGGGATTTATGAGTTGATTAGGCAACAATTGAGAGGATTTGTAACAAGGGTGAAAAAGGCGCGCTCAGCCAAGCACCTGGGAAGAAAGAAGCTACCAAGTTACTCTAGAGGAGCAAGCCCTGATGATTTATTATGAGAAATGGAAGCTCAGTTGTTAAAATGAGGATGAAAGAAGAATTATGCTTAGTTATAACTTGCTTGGGACTGCATCATGTTTGTGGGCAACAAATCATGAGAGTCTCTTGGAATGGTGTGAGGTAAGAGTCACATTTTCAGTAAGGTTCTGTAGAAGCAACGTGCCCACTGTTATCCAAGACTACCATGGCAAAGAACCCGCCTCGTTCAATATCCAAGCTTGTGAGAAGGCTTGGATGGGAAGCATACAAGCTTTACCACCTTCATTATGTGTACATAATTTGTATTCCTCTTTACAAGATTATGCACGCGTATGGTTTATCTACTTAGAAACATGCCGTCAGACAGGGAATTAGCAGGAGTTAACAACTGATCTCGTTCAATATTTTGAGTATCAGAGTACCAAGCCATCAGTGGATAAGGCATTACAAGTTTTTAAGCACCTTACAATGAGAGATAGTGCCATGGTAGAAGATAGGCTACTAGATTTGTTAGGTGAACCTAGTTTGGAGATGCATTTTGATGAAGAGGAATCAGAAGAGATACAACTTTAGTGCGCGTGTATGGAAAAGTAAAAAGGAAAAATGGTCTATGTAGTATATGGTGGAGAAATGGAAAGTTTGGATGTTAACCATTCCAAGCGTACACGTGAAGTCATAGATAGCACTGATGAGTGAGCGCGTGACTACCATGTGCCCTTGAAAATAAATAAGGTTAACATTGGGACAAAGACAGAACCTAAGGAAGAAATCATTGGTGACTATTAGTCAGAGAAATAAGTTCCAAAAATCATTGATCTGCTGCATGAGTTTTAGGATCTATTCCCGCGAGGGTACCATGAACTAAAAGGCATCCACCATTCCTTAGGGGAGATGAGAATCAAGTTGAAGGAAGGTGCACACCTGGTTTGAAAGAGGCCTTATCGGATGATTCTAAAATTGTGTGTACAAGTCAAGGAGGAAATAGATAAGATGATAACATCTGGTATCATTAAGGCTATGGAGGAATAAGAATGGATAAGCCCAATGGACATCAGTATCAAGAAGGATGGAAGAATAAGGATATGTGTTGAATAATAGGACTTGAATGTAGTATGTGTCATCGATCCTTTCCCGACCCCCTTTACTGAATAAATTCTAGAGGGAGTAGTTGGGCCCGAGGTCTACTCTTTCACGGATGGGTTCTCAAGGTATCAGCAAGTCGGGATTGCAAAGGAAGACTAGAGAAAGAAAAATTTCACCACTAAGTGGGTAAGCTTTGCTTACACTTTGATGTATTTTGGATTAAAGAATGCGCATGTTGTGTTCTTATGCATTGTGATAAAAGAATTCTAGGACTTTATCCATAAATTTATTCAACTCTACCTATATGACTGGATGGTGTATGGGCTAGTGAAGGACCATTGTGATAATTTGAGGCTGATGTTTGAGAGATGTCGATAGTTGAGGATATCCCTCAACATTAAGAAATGTGTATTTTCTACTCCATTTGGAACCCTATTGGTACATATTATATGTAAGGAGGGCTTGTTAGTAGATCTCACAAAAGTTACAGTTATTGTGGGATTGGGGGAGCCTACTAGTCAAAGTGCAGTGAACAGATTTCTTGGGCATACAGGGTACTACAGGAAGTTCATCAAAGGATATGCCAAGATCACCACACCCTTAGAAGAATTTATAAAGCACAAGAGTTCCTTTCATTAGGGAGAGGCGCAAAAAAAGGAATTTTGCACTTTGAAGGATAAACGTGTCACTGCGCCCATACTATGCTTTCCTTCTTGGGATAAGTCTTTCCATGTGAATTTTGATGGCTCAAGAATAGCCATTGGATTATTACTAGCACAACCTCATGAGGGGATTATTGATCATCCCTTTTTTTTGCAAGTAGGAAGTTAACACCAACATATACAGACAACATGGCGTTGAAATACTTGGTTAAAAAACTTATTCTACAAGGGCGCATATGTCGTTGGGTCCTATTATTTCAATAATTTGAGTTCACATCGGTGGTAAAACTAGGGTAGAGCAATTTAAGGGCTGACCACTGATGATGGATTGACTCAGGGGACGATGTCAAAAGCATTGAAAATACCATACCAGATGCACAACTATTGAGGTTGTGGCACATGCCCTTAGACTTAGAAGATATCGTAGTATTCTCAAAAACTGGTGTGAAACTGGAAAGGATAAAGGCTCTGGAGAGGAAGGAGTTGGCTATACACACCACACCTTACATGTTGATTAGTGGAGATATGTACAAATTAGGTTATAATGAGTTTCTTCACTGATGTGTATTAGAACATGATGCGTAGCGATTATGGAGGAAGCACATTGTGGGATTGCAAGAGGGTACTATGTAAGAAATGCTACCACACAAAATATTCTAATGGTGGGGCTTTGGTGGGAAATCATCTACCAGGATTGTACTGAGTTTTGCAAGTCCTGTGGCCATTGCCAATGCCTTGGAAAACCTATAAAAAGGGATGTAATGAACTTACGACCAATAACCAGTGATGAGCTATTTGAAAAGTAGGAAATCAACTTTGTAGGACTAATTTCTCCAGCTACGCGAGGGACTAGTTTGCGGTATATAATTACTTATACTTATTACTTGATAAGATGGGTAGAGGTAGCACATACAAAAGATTACATTGCAAGGACAGCTATTAGATTTTTATGGGAGAACATAATCAGTAGGTATAGATGTCCTTTGATTTCGACAAGTGATAGGGGTACACATTTCCTGAATGAAGCGGTCAGGATTATACTAGTAGAGTTTTTGGTGGCCCATCACAATAATATCCCCTATCATCCATAGGAAAATGGAACTTCTGAGGCATTTAACAAGATACTAAGTCACACACTGACCAATATTTGTGATGTCGGAAGACATGATTGGGATGATAAATGATCATCCATTCTATGCGCATACAGGACAACCTACAAAATATTTAACAAGGCCACACTGTTTCAGTTGGTGTTTGGCACAAAGGCTATTTTTCCCATTAAATTCTTGTTACCATCACTGTGTATAGCATGCCCATGAGGATTGGCTTATGAAAAATCACTCGAGGAATGGATTGGCATATTGATGCAGTTAGATGAAAGGTGATCACTTGCTAGATGGATTCAGAGGATTGAAAAGGCCTGACAAAAGGCAGGACATGATCATAATATCAAGAACACATAGTTTTAGGTTGGGCAGATGGTTCTGTTGTATGATTCCAAGTATTTACACCATCCTGGGAAGTTGAAACTCCATTGGTTGGGCCTTTAAATAATCTCATACATCCTTGATTCAAGCGCATGTTAGTTACAAGTGCTAGATGGAACGAAGTTACCTAGCCATTTCAATGGGAGTAAGTTGAAGCCCTACTATAAATAAGCCTTCTTGGTGTTTGTAAATAAGGTAGTATTGGCAGTTATCTTAGAATTTCCCTTTATGATTTTTTATTTTCTTTGTGTTTTCATTTCTCATTATTTTTTCCTTTCCATTTTTCTATTTTGTGCCTTGTGCGCCGGTAACCACATTATTTTCAAAAGGTTGTGTATGTCTAGAGGACTGCACATTTGTTTTAGTGTGGGGTGAAGTAGTGTGGAGTGAAGTATAAGATGGTAGTAAAATTTAAATATCCTGGTTGAAGGATAGAAAGCGCGGGGGAAAAAGGTAGGCAAGAATGGTTGGTGTTAGGATAATGATTTATAAATAACATGTACATAGAAGGAAAAGCACATGAACAACATGAGGTAGGTGAGGAAAAAAATAGGGTAAAGGATAGAAGAGGTGCCTTTGGCACCATAGACGCGTGTGTAAGAGTCTTCGGTTAGTAAGTATTTTTGCATGCTAGAAGTTTGTAAAGAGTTTTTCATAGAGGTTTGGGTGCGTGGGAAAAGGCACTTAAGGTCGACGTTAGTGGAAAAAACTATATTTAATGCTAATTACGTTAGTAGGTAACATAACATTTATTGGTGGAAAGGAGGAAAAAGCTATAAGTATGAGGTTGGGTGAATCATTATTTTACCTCGCGATTACGAAGTGGAAGAGCTCTTACAAACTCAGGCATCTAGATGGATTTGTGTGAAGGAATAAGAATCATAGATATCTAAGTGCGTGAATAGGGTTGATCTAAAAACTAGAGTTGAAGGAGTACACAGGTGTGAGGAGAGTTCTTTTGGAGTACGCCATCTTATGGAAGGGTTTTCCTAGTTAGGTTTTGGCAGCTAGGGAATGGAGGTAGGAGGATTCTTCATGGATTTGAGCCTTATATTTGAGAATAGTAGTAGAGAAAATCAAGGAGGAATTTAAGTTTCATCCCGACAAGTAGAATGAAACCAAATAAAATAACCATCTCGCCAAAGAAACAAAAGGGCAAGGGAAAAGGAAAAAAAACCGCTACCATTGCTAGTTCCAATGAAGAGTGGTATGCAAAAATGTAGTACCCAGATGGAGTTTTGCTAGGGAAAGAGTGGGAATCACACTTGAGGAAGATGGTTGTAAATGACTACAATCATCGTACATGCATTATAGAAAAGGAAATGACGTTGGAATTGGTTCGTCCAACTAATAAGAGGACACTAGAAGGAATGATGATCTACAATGACAAAGTGAAGGTGAAGTTGGAGAAGGCCAGGTTGCTACAAATTTATGAGTTTCCCTATTTTTGCAATCCCGAGTGGTTATACTAGTGGTTGATGTCGCGTGAACACAAAGACCACTTCTATTTTATAGGCCATAAAATGTGCATAACTCCTCAAATAATATCAAAGTTCATTGGCCTGATTTACAAAGGAGACTCCATAGATGACGACTTGGATGATAAGGAGGCCATCAAGGAAATTTTGGAGGCCTATGACTACAAGAAGGGTTCACACTACTTTGATATCTCAGATATCCCCGACCCTATTATGAGAATGGCCACGCACGTGGTTACTGTTGGTTGCTCAAACGTGCACCCGTGTCTTATATCTTAGAAGGTCCGAGGTGTTTGAGACCACAATGGAACTGTCCTCAAGTTGTGGGACCTTATGCGCTTGGGACAGATCTCCGGAGAAGGCTGGTTCCTTTATTTATTTATATTGTTACTTCTGCTCCTAGTTCTAGAAGGGAAAACTAAGCTAATAATGTCAAGGGACTAGGGATAGAAGGATGTCATGAAGGAAACTACACTAAAAGGAGATAACACTAGAAAAGAGGGATGAACACTATCTTCTCTGAGAGAGAATGAAAGGAAATGTGTGAAAGAAGGCTAGGCACGAGTAACACAGCTAAACACGTATTCACCAAATTGTTCTCATGGAACACAACTAAATAAAGAGCTATAAGGGGTGTGAAATGGCACAACTAGCACACAACACAAAATAAAAGGAAAAAGGAAATAATGAAAAAATGTTAGGAAAGAGAATATTCACAAAATGATGCTTCTATTACTTCCAAAAATGCACATAGCTGTTACAATGATGAAGGAGGCCAATATCCACATGCAAGAGCTAGATCTAGAGGTCAGAAAATAAAAATACATAAAGTATGGAGTCCTTAGCAAAATTTTTTAGGATCCAGAGTGTCCAACATAAAAAATGAGTCTATCTCTTACATTTATAGATGAATCCATGGAAGAAGGGAAGAAGGATGGAAAATCCAAATTTGAAACACAACCACCAACAAGAAGCATTCAGTGTCTGCAAATCCACCTAGAGATATGTGAAATATACTTCCCCAAGCCTACTTTCCATGTTGAAGAATAAAGGAGAGTAGGTCATATAAAATTAGGCAGTTGGAGAAATTAGATTTGATCATTAATTCTCAGAAAGACATTTTCCCATTTCTCACCTACCAGATCCACCAAGAATTTAAATTTAAATTTCTAGCACTGTAGCTGATGTTAGTAGATTTTTGACAAGTCGAGGCACACACCAATATGAGCTCTATAAGAAAAGATATGACTTTCAGAAGATGTCAGAGTTTTTGGTGCACAAAAAACATGTGGTGCACGTGGATTGGCTGAAATGATGGCCAAATGTGTGAATATTTTTCATTTCTGCCACATGTCACTTGTTGATTTGTTACAAGTATTTGGTGCCCTGTTGGTGCACTTTGACTGGTTATACATGACATATTCAGGAATGTCAGAAGATGACCTTGGAATAAAGGAGTGCAAGGGAGGGTGCGGGGAATGGGTGCATAGAGGAAGGTGCAGAAGGGTGTGTGTGACGCACACGGGAAATGAGGAAAACTAGTGTGAAGAGAATGCATGGTCAAGGCACAACTATTACAAAGTAATGGGTGCAACATGCATGGAGATTAGGGTCTTAGTTGATTGAATCAACTCTAAGATGCATGTAGGGTGAAGAAGATGCTTAGGAATAAGGTGAATGTGTAGAAGGTGGGAGAAAGGGAGGAGTGAAACAAAGACGAAAAGGAAAAGGAAGGAGAGAATATAAAGTGCACAAGGGCGCTTGAGGAAAAAGAATGGGCGTTAAGGGGAAGCTACAACCAAGGAGTTATGCCAACTGAACCTGAGTGTGTATAACCTTTAATGAGGACGTGAGAGTCAGAATATTTATACCAATTACCCAAATAACTAGGAGAGTTATTTCGATAACATTTACCAAGTTGAATGATCAAGAAAGGTAGACACAAGTGAACAAGGCATGGCTTAATGTATGCTATAAGATCTCTAAAGGCACCATTTACAAATTATCCACCTACATTACGAATGTGATCATTAACAACGTACAGGAAGGAGAAAAGATACTGTTCAGAAACATTCTCCTCACCATCATCTTCTTGAAGATTGGAGTGCCCGATGGGCCAGAGAAGTTTGTATGGGAGTATCCAAAAGAAAATTTCTTTCCTGAAAAAAGGTTTGAGAAATATACTTGTGAGACCATGACGGCTGCTCACAAGGCGTGCCTAGAAAAATGGTACAAGAAGATACATGATGCATTTGGGGCAGAGTGGAGGATACTTGAGTAGTTTCCCATGCTCCTAGATAAAGGGCTTAGTTTTCTATATATTAGCACTTCTGCATCGAAAGATTCACTTTGACAGATGGGACTAAAAGTCCATGGTGCAAGCTACAATTTTATTTCACTATGAAATACTTCCAAGCCGGGGTCAACCATTTTAAGGAGGCCAAGAAACTAAGGTTTGACCCTAGTGAGGTAGACCAGGAAAACCGTGAGCTACAAATAAATCTTGTATACCCAAAGAAGCATACATATGTGGAGAAATATGTCTCCCATGAAGTACATATGATGAAACCAATAACGTTGCCAATCACCAAAAGAGCTGCATCAAGGGTATATCTATGCATAAGGCCAAATTTTGAGAAGGGATCCTACCCAGAGAATGACGTCTCCATTCCAAAAGAACACACAAGAAGAAATAAGGCCATGCCAAAGAAGAGGGAGAGAGAAGAGGTGTAGGAGAAGAAGGTTCCAAATGTGCAGACAACACAACCTGTGGGCACACTGGTAACAAGCACTAAGCCAAGCACTTACGTATGCAGGAAAAATTGCCTAGTCAAGGAAAAGACCCCAGAAGAAGAGGCACCTGAGAAAGAGGAGTCCCTTACAAGAGAAGAGTTGCCAAGGAAGGATTCACCCACTAAAGAGAAAGAGAAGTAAGAGTCTCCTTTAATGGAATCACCAGTTAGGAAGAAATAAAAGGCGGTGGAGAAGGTAGACTCAGAGGAAATGGAGGAATTAGAGGCCTACAGAGGAAAGAAGGATGAGGATGAGGATGAAGAAGTTTAGAATCATCCAATGTATGATATACATGATTCAAAAGAAGAAGGAAGTGAAGGGAAGAATGGTGAGGAAGAATCAGATGCTCAAGGTAAAGGGGTGAGTGAAGAAGTAAACACAAGATATCATATGACCCTAAGCCTCACCAAGGAACAAATAGAAGAAGCTACTAAGAGATAAGTGAAAGGCATCATCAAAAATTTAGTGGAATAGGAAGTAGAGCACAATGCAGATGAATTGATGAAGGAGATTGAGGAAGAAAGTGTTGGAAAAGAGTATGGTAGCATGGGTGGAGACCCCATCCTAACAGTAAGTTTTTCAAAGGCTGAGTGAATAGGTGGGAAGAGTGGAGTGGTAGCACAAGGGAAAGGAATGGGTTACATCAATGATCCAAGCAATGTGCTACATGTGCACTTCCAGAGTAATGTGCCAACAAAATAACTCATGGCAATGCCCTTAGTTAACGTAGAAGGTGCATACCCACTAACAAGAAAATTCTATCTTGGGCATTTGAATCCCATGTTGATGAACCTATGTTCGAGGTAAGCAAAGGGGTGTTGATGAAGGTGCCATAGATGAAAGGAGTAAATCCCTTGCCGAATGCTTAATGGTGGTCAGATGAGCAAGTCTGTAATGCACTCAACAAAGTTTCAATTAAGGTTGAGGCCAGAATTTTTGGAAAAAATGATAGGGTGAGATTCCTAGAGGCGGAATTAGAGAAGGAGGAGGAGGAGATTCTTGAGAAAAGAAAGGATCTGAAACAAGAATAACTAATTAGCGCACAACTAAGACATGAAATAAAAGAGGAGAAGGAAAGGGTGAAAAAATTACATAAGAAAATTGAGATGATTACAAATGTTATTGTTTTAAAGCATCCTAACCTAGTGCCACCCAAGAAAAAATATGAATGCCTTAGATTTTGCAGAAGAAGAATTGGCGTGCATAGAGAGATAAGACAATATGAAGTTCATAGGGATTGTGGCTCAGTATACCAAACTCCTTGCTGATTTGAAGGCCATCACGCAAGTTGCTAAAGCTTCCTATGATAATTGTGCTAATAAAGATAGAGTAGCAAGCATATTCATCGCTACACATGAGAAAAAACTCAAGGAGTTCCAAGAGAAGAAAAGGGGAATAGAGTAGAGTGGGATAAGATCCTGGCTGAGATGGAGAAGAAATGAGAGGCTATCAAGACCTTGTGGGGCTCGATAAAAAATTGACTGAAGGAGTTATATCCCCAGATCACCCATAGGATGAATGCCCTTGAGGATTTGGGAAAATAACTAGAAGGAATTATTGAAATGATGAGCACCAAGGGGGAAGGGCTAAGATTTGAGGAGGTAAGTGCCCTAGTAGGTGACCTCTGTTAGCAAGTGCAGAGTGAGGTTAATGCCTATGAGAAGCTAGAAGTAGATATAGGGAAGGATTTCCCTCTCCTCCTTCAATAATGAACATGTTCTCCTTCATTTTCCCATTATTTCATTCTTTCTCCCAATTATTGATTCCTTCATTGTTTTTCCAACTATTCAGATCCCACCATTCTTTATTCATTAAAGAGAAGTGTTCCTGAGGATGAAGAGGAGCGTAGTGTCGGGTGATGTTGGGCCTTAGAATATTGGCTAAGTATAAGAAGGCACGTGGGCATGCAGGACCTATATGAATAAGGGCTTGTGGGGTGAAGGTACATAGGACAAGGTTTTAGAAGGGTTTAACAGAACCCAGGGTGCACGTGCAAGGAAAAGGAAGGGGTTTCAGGACTTAGCCATATTTTGCATCCTAGGAGACACAAGAGAAAAGCGTGATCCGACTGAGCATGTGGAGTGGATAAGGTGCCATCCTAGCAACCCGATGGTCAAGGAAGGAATATTCCATGTGATGGAAGGATCTAGAAAGACATCATTACAAAAAGTGGAGAGCTTGGATGGGAAGAAGCATGCTCCATTTAAGGACCACATGGACACTTGGAAACTGATCTATTACTTCAAGAAGGCATGGCAGTGGATGCTAAAGCTATATATAGAGATGCTCAAGTAAAGTAAAAGGGCGTCAAGAGAGATATCAAGAGAGTAAAAGAAGAAGAAGAGGAGAGGTGAAGCTCTACTGAAATAGCAATGGGTTCTAGGGATTCTCATTAGGAAGGCTATAGGAGAGATGACATATCTAAAGGGATGGGTCTATAAAAAAATTTGTAATTTGGAAAGCATAGTTTAGGTTTATAATGTATAAGTCTTATCTACATCAAGACATTGGGTCCATAATGATCTTTAGGAATGTAATGTGGTTACTAACAGAGAGTAATATGAATATATGGATTTATTTTAAAATATATACTTTGCTCATGGGTATAAACCCTAGTGCATTTCCTTTGTATTATCATATATGTTATCTGTTTGATATTTTCCTTGTTATCTAAATAGATGCATTTATATAGTAATTCATCCTGAGATCCTCAAAATGAATGCATGGTTCTTTCCCTTCTTGTATCTAAGCTTCTATCAGTAGGGGATGTATTCTCATAAAAATCACATAAAGGAGGGGCTCGGCACCTGTGCGTGCCTTTTGTGAGCACCCAATATATAAGGGGATACTGAGCAACTTCTTATGTCTAAACATGTTCAGAAATGAAACGTGGTGGGTATATATCTTGTGATACTTACCCTCAAGAGTCAGATACTTCATGATGTGTAGGAAAACCTCTCTCCACACCATAGGAATGCAAGTATGAGCAATACCATCAGTGAAGTAATGGAAAATTTCACTTCCAACAAAGAAAGTATTGATTTCATGCTCTCTTCATTTCCTATCCTTGAAAATTTTCAAATCTTCCATGTCTATACTAGTTGCATGAGCAATGGCTTCCTCTGATGTTTTTATTTCCATGCCACAAATCATTTCTTTCCCATCCTTCCACACCAATCTGAATTCTATAGTAAGCGAGGGGTCATGCCTTTTGAGTCTGGTGATAAAGTTCCTGAAACCCCCAATTCGAAAAAGGTGCCACATGGACTTATCTTCCACAATACGCCCATGGCTAGATGGATCGAATCTGGTTCTATCACCCCCCATGGTGAACAAAAAATGCACAACACTTTGAGCTCTGTAATTTTTTAAATTAGACTTATCTTCCCAAAATTATCTTAAGCCAGTCACGCTTTTGCAATGTTGGAAAATGAACTCATTATTCTCCCTCACACTATTTAAGGTGAAGTGCTTACAACTTTTCATTATTGATAATATCATTAATATGTGCAGGTATGACCTCACCTTTTTGCAACGCCTTATAATCATTATTTTTAACTCCCTCATTCACCAATCTGTCTGCACAAGCATTGCCTATGCAAGGGATATGAGTAATGATATGGGAACCAAAGTACCTAAGGTGTTCTTTAGTATCATTAAAAATATTTCCCAAGATCTAATTATTGTGATGAGTCTTACTGATGGCATTTAAAATGAGAAGAGAACCCCCCTTACTATGAATATGTTTAATCCCTTTCTCCTTAGTAAGACCAACACCCAAGAGAAGGTCCTGAGCTTCAACAACATTATTGCTTTGAGTCCCGAAGGGCTAGCATAGGCTAAGATCCAATCCCCATTATGATCCCTAATTATTCCAGCTCCACCAGCCAATCCAAGTTTACCTTTAGAATCCCCATCAAAATTAAGTTTGACTTTTCCCCTCTCAAGTTTGGACCATTGAATTTTAGTGGATGGAAAACTAACTTGATGCATAATGAAGGTGAACTGTTTGAGCACTTCCTCTTCTCTACTAGAAGTATCCCTTTTAGGATTCACCTTAATGAATTTGGAGTTCTCTTTAATTGAGGAAATCAAACCAAAACTTACCTTTCTGAAGTAGGCCTTTTGCTTTCTGAAGATGAGAGCATTTCTTTCCTTCCATAAGCTCCAAAAGAAGTGTGGTAGGGCCATTTTCCAAGTAGCCAAAAGAAAGGGATACCTAAAAGGGCAATCCCACTATAACCAACATTTTTCAATGGATTTAGGACATACCCATTGGACCTTGAAAAGATCCAAAACCTTGTACAAAACCCCTCAAGAAAAGGGGCAAGAGATGAGGAGGTGGTTGACACTTTCCTCCTCTTTTTTGCAAAGGACACACCTATTGTGGAGAAGCATGCCTCATTTCCTCAAATTTTCCACAGCGAGTACTTTATTCTGAGAAGCTAACCATAGGGAAATGGTAACTTTAGGAAGGTATTTTACCCAAATTTTACTCCAGTAATTTGTATGGCTAGAATTATTGAAGTTTAGGAGATAAGCATATTTAACAAAGTAATTTCCAGAATCCTCTTTCTTCCAAATTCCTCATTTTGTTGGAAAAGAGAAATATACAAGTTTTTTAACTTCAAGTTAAGGTCATTAAAAATTTGAGTGTCTCCAATGAATTTGGGGGGGAAAAACCTTCTCCCATAAAGAAATATTGTTGGAGATACTCCAAAAGTGTACTTAACCCAAAATTTACCATTGTCTTCAAAGAACTGCACCACAGTTCTCTCAGAATCATCCTCCATAAGGGGTTTATTAGAGATCCAAAAATCCATCCAAAAGTGAATTCTATCATGTTTCCTAATATTCCATTTAACCCCCCTGCTCAAGATCTCTCTAGAAGAGAGAAAAGAATTTTAGAAAAAAAGATCCTTTAGGAATATTGTCCTGTAAAAAGAAAATCTCTATTCTTGCCAATATTCCTTAAATATTTCCTTTTGATAATATCAATCCATAATCCTTCTTCCTTTATCACTCTCCACCTAGATTTAGCCACAAGATCTTCATTCATAAGTATCATATGTTTTAATCCCATCCCCGGAAAATCCTTAGGCTTGGTCACTTTTTCCCAAGCCATAAGAGGAAATTTGAACATCTCCTCTACCCCTGCCCACAGAATTTTTTTTTGAATTTTTTCAAGAGCTTCCAAAATCTTACCCAGAAGCTAAAAGAGGGACATGAAATAGATTGGAACACCTTGAATAGAGCTTTGGAGAATTTTAATTTTACCTGCTTGAGATAGGAGAATCCCTTTTGAAGTAGACAACTTGTTGGAAACTCTCTCAAGTGTGGTGTTCTAGATGGAATGATTTAATTTTCTGTGAATGAGGGGCATTCCCAAATAGGATTTAGGAAAAATCTTTATCTTACATCAAAATATGTGGGCCAGTCTCTCTTAGAAGTGATCTTCCACATTTATAAAAAAGAGAACTTTTGAGGAAGTTGACCAACTAGCCAGAAATCTCCTCATACTCATTCAGGACCTTGTTGAAGATATAGGATTCATGTATATATTCCTTCCCTATCAAGAAATTTTAATCCATGAATTGGTTAAGGTAGGTAGGCTGAAGACCATTAGGAATTTTGAGACCTTGCAAGAGATTAAGGGAGACTGTCTGATTGCAGAGTCTGCTTAAAGTTTCCACCACAATCGTATAGAGCAAAGGAGATAGGGGGTCTCCCTATCTAAGGCCTCTACTATCTTGAATAATCCTTCCAATTTTCCATTGATCATGACATAGAAGCTAGCAGAAGAAATGTAGACCATAACCATGTTGATGAAGAAGGCATCAAACCCCAACTTGGATAGAGTGGCCCATAGGAGGGTCCACAAAACTCTAGCATGCACTTTGTGCATATCCAACTTGAAAAACATGGCTGATCTTCTTGACATTTCGATAGAGTGAATGGATTCTTGGATAACCACAATGCTATCAATAATTTGTCTCCTAGGAATAAAATCTCCTTGATTAGGAGAAATAAAATTGGACATCACCTTCTTGATCCTAAAAGAAATAATTTCAGCTATCAATTTGTAGCTAGTGTTGTAGAGACTGATGGGTCTAAAGTATTTCACATACTTGGCCCCTATGATCTTGGGGATAAGGAAAAATAAAGTAATGCTAATCTGTTTGAGAATATTACCATTCTTGAAATTTTTTTGAATCATCTCAGTGACCTCATTCTTGACCACTTCCTATAACTGTTGGAAAAAGAAGGCTCGAAACCCATTAGGTCTAGGAGATTTATTTGGCTCCATGTAAAAAACAACATATCTAATTTCTTCCTCCCCTGGTATTAGAATGAGATCTCTATTTTCTTGATCTGAAATGAAATTATGGAAGAGGTCGAGGGCCTTTTCCCAAGATGTTCTATTTGGATCAGCCTCGGGGAGAAATAGATTCTTAAAATAATTGACAATGACTTCATTGATTTATTTTTCATCTTCTGCAAGCGTACCATCATTTTTCCTAATCTCCTTGATCTTGAGATGATTTTTCTTGGAGGTGGCAGAGAAGTGGAAGAATTTAGTGTTTCTATTACCCTCCTTTAGCCATTTAACTCTAGATTTTTTCTTCTAGTAGGCTTCCTCCTTGTCTAGGATATCATGATAATTAATGAGGAGAGATATCTCTTGACTTTTAAGTGCTTGGTTGAACCCCTCTACCTCCATAAGTTCCTCAATAGTCCTTAAGTCTTCCTCTATTCTACTTTTAGAGTGAAAAATGTTCCCAAAAATTTCCTTATTCCACTTTTTAAATATTTTGTTTAACATGCTTCAACTTTAAGCTTAATTTGACATCGGGACCCCATGAACCTTGATCCCCCACCACTTCTAGATTCTCAAGAGGATGTCAAGATGTTGGAGCCACATGTTTTCAAATCTTAAAGGTCTATATTTTTTGGGAATAACCATACCCAACTTGAGAATGATCAGGTTGTGGTCAGAGCCAATTTTTTGCAGAGTGGAAAGAGAGTAGAGTTGATTAAACATGCAAGAGTGGCTCACCATAAATATATCCAATCCGATCTAGATAAGGTCTTGTCCAGTTCTTTTTTTTTCCCAAGTAAATTTGGAACATCCAAGTTCAAGGTCCACAAGATCATTATTAACTAAAAAATTAGATAACTCATCCATGTTATCCGTGTAGGAAATGGCTCCACCTTTTTTCCCCTGGAAAAAGAGGGGTATTGAAGTTTCCTCCAATAATCCAATCACCATATTTAAAGAGGGACCTTCCCTTATAAATTTTACTCCAAAGGTTCCTTCTACTAGTCACAGAGTTGGCAACATAGCTATTAGAAACAATCTAGGAATTGTTTGAAGTTAAATCAGTAAAACCCATGGTTAGGTGATTGGACGATGATAGGAGCACAATTCCTTTAACCAAGAGGGTATTTCAGAGGGTGACTATGCCTCCTGAGGCTCCTTCCAAACTTACCCCAGCTCAAAGGCCATCATTCCAGACCAACTTTCCCACTTCTTTGAATATTTCCATACTCACCTTTATTTCTTATATCATCAGTATATTAGGTTTGTATTTGTTTGTAAGGTTATTTTCTTACTGAGATTATTAAACCCTATAATATTCCAAGAGTGTAAGATCATTTATTCTTTGATAGAGGAAACCTGAGTGGTTTTTGTAACCCTTTATCCAAATATTTCTTAACTAAGGTCTCCCTCTTCTCTTTGTTAGATTTTGTCCCTTTAGGAGTTAAATATTTACCCACATCATCTCTGAAATTACTTCTAGTTATAGGTTTCGATCCTATTTCAGGAGTAACAAGGGAGGACACTGGATCAATAGAATCTAGAACAATACCTCCCATCAAGAGATCAAAAGCATTAGAATTCAAGATGCCTTCCTCCTATATTTGGCCAAAATAACTTTTTCCAATCATGGAGAGATCTTCCAGAGAAATAACTTGAGCCACTTGCAGCACATAGTTCCCTTCTGAATTAGATAGATACTCTGCTTCATTTTGTTTTATATTTGGGGAGAATTCCTCTTCACTCATCTTCTCATTTTCTGATTTCACCCATTCAACCTTGTTCTTTGGATCATCTTCTTCAGCTTCATCTTCATCCTATGCCTCAGCCACAAGTTTTGTTTCAGCCACTATAGTATCATTTGTAAAATCTTGATCCCTTCCTGGGTCCTTCTTGGAAATTCTTCCATTTTCCCCAACTTTCCTCCATTTTGTGTTATCTTTGTTAGGACCTGTCAAAATAGATCTTAGAATTGATTCCTACTTCTTCTTCTGTGTTGGGCACTTTCGAGGATCATTCCCTATAAATTTTCATTTATAACAAACAAAAGGGGACAGGGCATACTCAAATATTTTCAACCAATCCCCAAAATTTGAGCTAAAAGTGATAGTTTCTTCCAACGCAGCTTCTTCTTTCATATTAACGTAAAACCTTGTATGCGTAAGTCTGGTTCTAGATTTAGTAACAAGATCAATCATTATCAGGGCTCCCATAGTTTTGGAGTGTTATAAGTAGAACATCTTAACTATTAACAATTGAGATTGAGTTTATATAATTAAGTTGAGAGAGTGTAAATTTTTGGTGTCTACATTTGCTCCTTTTTTTCCGGAAATTTTAGCAAAATCATTAGACAAAAATGATGAGAAGGTTTTTTAGTATGGGTGATTCTAGTGCAACGAAATATAGTTATCACTAGTGTGTTTTGTTTCAAAGGCTACCCTAGTCAAGGGGGTATAGAAAAGGTTACTAGGTATTTAATTGACAGAGTGGCTAAAGGGATCAACACCTATGGACATATGATCCTTTCTGGGTAAATTGATGCATGGGAAAACCAAGTGATGGGAGCCTAAGGGCTCGTGTCCCATAAATAAATGGTGAATCCCAATGTTGATTTTTTTATTTTTTTCAAAATGTCAAGGGCTAAGGCCTATTAAAAATATGTCACACTTTTGCAAATGGTGAAAATGGCATGGCTTAGGGAAATGGTGGTATGAATTCCTAAAGGGGATAAATCATCAGCGATTAGTGTAATTGTGGATGATTTCATCACGTACAAATGGAGGTCTATAAATAACCAAAAATTAGTTTCATTTTACCACATTGCAACTGTGGTAAAAATTATTTGACAGTGCGATGAATCAGTGTTAAAAATGTGTTTCGAAGTGGAAACATGACAAAATGGTGTCCTTCAGCAGAAAACACAAACCTGTGATGGTTGAGGTAAGCTTCTAATACTTTTTTTTTTCATTTTTATGGATTATTTGTGTATTTTAGGGTTTTAGTGCCATATTGGGGGAACACAGATGCCCTAATTTTTAGTTGCAAGAATCACCGAAGATTCATCCAATCATTAGGAATTAAGGTGAATCACTAACAATTCACCTATGATAATAACAATTTATATGTTAAATAACAGGGCTTAGGTTTTTGATGAATTTTTTAATTTTTTTATAATGTTTATGGTTACTTGTGATGTTAGATGTATATTTGAATGTCAATATTGATGTTATAATGTCACTTGTTATTAGGATTTTTTAGATAATAGAGTTGACATTTGAATAATTGAATTAATGTGGTGATATTAACATTTATCTTATGTGCCTGTGTTTTGTAGGTGGATGCATAGTTCACTATCCATGACCGCATACCATTGATGTTAGATGAGGTGAGGGAAGACTTATCATGTGAGGATTGGGAGCATCTTGAGGCAATGGGTTTTGGTGGCATGAGATTTTATAGACGGATTCACAAATTCCGTAGTATGATATTGGAATTGTTAGAGAGGTGGAATCCTTCCACCAATACTTTATCACTTCCTACAGGGGAGATGACCATCACCCTTGAGGATGTTAATCGTAATAAAAAATTACTGGTTTGTGGATAGGCCATTTATTATATTATAGAGGATGAGAGAGCAGATAACATATAAAGGTTATATGGAGGGCATGCTCAGAATGTGAGGTATTCATCAGGGGCCTTTGATTATTAGATGTTATATGAGCTTGGGAGAGCTTGTTGTCCACAAATGATGTTGATGATGATATCTATTTCATGTTTTCCTTTGTTGGATTTAGGAAGTGGTCACTTCCCTTGGATGATGACCAGTGTTGTTGAGATGATGGAGCACCGTACAGTATTTAAGTGGGTACCCACTTTACTAGCACAAAAATTTAGAGAGTTGTGGGCTTGGATGGCCCACAAATGTTATGGCATTGATGTTGGGTTTTTGTTGTATTTTTGGGAAGATGAGCACATTGTGATTGCTCATTTATTGGTTTTACCTTGTGACATTGATGTTAGACATCCTAGTTTCATGAGATGGTGCCAAATTTGGGTCGAGCAAGGAAGGCAAAGGGGCCTAGTTATTATAGACATTTCATATTGAGGCTACAAGAGGTAGATGTAGTGTGGAGGCCATACCTATATTTCCATGATTGGCTTGAATTTCCTCAATATTTTCTATGCTTACAGTAGGATATTTGATATAGGTTCCTAGAGATGGAGATCATGAGCTCTTGTGTTCTAGTCATGTTAGGAAAAAGTTTGGACTGACATAGGGTATACCCAAGGATCCAATGTAGTACATGTTAGAGGATGGGGATACCTAGACTCCGTAGGCTATTGTAGCGAGGCTTGTAATTATTGAGGAGTAGTAGGGAGCTATGGGTCCTGAGTACAAGGGAATGATTATTCTGATTGATGATGTGGGGGTGACACCCAATTTTACTGCATGGTGGGCTCGATCACTGAGGACTTTTGATTGGAATAGGGTAATGGAGAGGGAAGCTTAGACCATTAGACGAGTATGTGCTCAAGATGTTGGAGGAGCACAAGCACCAGAGAAGGAGAGGGGAGGGTGATGATGCCATAGCCATGGATATTGTAGTAGTGATGGACATGAAGGCCATAGTTGAGGGGGAGAGATGTCACTCGAAGAGAGTGTGATGACCTCATGGGTGTTCAAAACACCCTTATCGCAGAGAGGGATAATTTGATTATTTAGTGAGATAGTCTTTAGGTGCACCTTATACAAGTACAAGGGTCACAAAGATACACTGAGGAAGGCCTTAGGTATCACAAGCCCTTACATATATGTCCCAGTGTTGTCAGTGATGGCTCGATAGAGGAAAACATCTGTAGCACCTCCTCCTAATATGATTTTAGTGGCGCACTATGAGGTTGTGTGAGAAGAGAGAGAATATTATTTGTACTTGAACATTAAGAGATATCTTGATGCCACCTTATATGTTGATCATGTAGTTTCCCAAGGGGCAGCCATAACAATGGTGAGGCCTAGTGCTAGTGCAATGAGCATGGGACAACCATGTTAAAGGCTAGGGAGAGGGGGTGACGGTGAGGGAGGAGATGGAGAAGAGGTAGATGTGACAAGTGCTCATAGAGGTGGTGGAGATACAGGTGCAATTGGAGGCACCCCTACTCCTAGAGGAGAGGGTGGTCCCAACATGGTGTTAGGATATGTTGACTTTACTACATGATTGTATATGATGTTATAGGCTCATTGAAGCCCATTTTTTTGAATGATGATATATTGATTATTCATACATTTTTGATGTATCCCAAACTTTTATAAATGTGTGTGTGTGTGTGTGTGTGTGTGTGTGTGTGTGTGTGTGTGTGTGTGTGTGTGTGTGTGTGTGTGTGTGTGTGTGCGTGCGTGCGCGCGTGTGTGTGCGTGTGTGTGCGTGTGTGTGTGCGTGTGTGTGCATGCGTGCACGCGCGCGCGCGTGTGTGTGATGATGATGGCTTATGACTTATTCTTGTGATTTTTGTTGTATATTTTGTATTTTTATTTGAAATGTGTCAATATTTTAAATGGATTCAGATGATTGTGATATTTATTAGGATATTTTGATTAACCATGTTTTGGATGTGGTTTGATTGCTTGATTGATTTAAATGACTTTAAAAAGTGATCTAACAAATAGGCTAAATAAAAAATGTAACTAAATAAAATGAAGTGAAAATGGAAAGATTTCCCTACTATGAATTTGGTATTTGTAATAGGTTTTGAAAAAACTTTTCATTTATGGACTTTCAGATGTTAAATAATATTATCAATGGGTATTTATGCAAATCATGATGGATTCAAATGAGATGTATTTTTTTAGGATAAAAAAGGGGATTTTGTGTGTAGGTCGTTGTGGGAAAAAGGGATCCCCTTTTTAACAGAGGTCTAGGGAATTCACGCCCCAACTTTACATGTTATTTTGAAGCAAATTGATCGATGTGGGAAGTTCTCCATGATGTGAAATTTGATCGATACGGGAAGCTTTCCTTTATTTATTTTTGAAGGTTGATTGAAATGGGAATCCTTTTGTATGAGTAGCCATCCTTAGAGGGTATGGTCTATATTTTGATTTTTTTGACTGGATGGATATCCTTTGAGGGATCAGTTAATGATTTTGACTGGTAGCTACCGTTCGAGGGAGAAGTCTACTGTTTATGTTTTTCATAATGGTTTATACTTAGTGAATATATTTCCTTCGAGGGATCAATTATATTTTGACAAAATAAGCATCCAAATGACTTTCTTTCATATATTTGTTGATTTGAGGGAAAAATAACCCTACTAAACTATTTTGAGGAGGAGAAAAATGTATATGCGACCTACACACATGTCATTGTTTAAATTGATGGGTGTAGTGATTTCAAGGGGTTCCTACAAAGGAAGGAATAATTGCAATGATAAGGTGACAAAATTTGACTAGAACTACTTTCATGATGAGAAATCACTTAAGAATATAAAGGTCATAAGTGCAAACCATTCAATAGTTCCCTTTCAGGTTCTACATTAAGAGAAACGAAATGATATACTCCTGACCCATACTTGTGAGTGATAACCTATGGACCAACCCAATTGGGGGAAAAATTTCCACGCTTACTCCATTCTAATGTAGTGACATTTTGATTTCCTGTAAGCACCAGATCACCATTTTTAAATTCAAGCTCTTTGACATGCTTATTATATGCTCTACTGATACGTTATTGATAGAATTGATGATGTTCAAGGGCTATTAGATGATTTTCATCTACCAACTCCAATTGTGCTAAATGGTCTTTGTGATATTCTTTGTCAGGGATGAAATATTTGAGAGATACATGTAATGATGGAATTTGAATTTCAAGAGGTACAATGGCTTCAGATACATAGAGAAGTGATTAGGGCATATCACCTGTAGGTGTGTGGATACCACTTCAATAGGCCTAGAGAGAACGAGATTTGAAGATGCCAATTACTTCATGCGTTGTTTATTGTTTTCATGAGGATTTTGTTGAGTGTTTTATTAGAGGCCTCAGCCTGTCCATTTTCTTATGGATAATATGGTGACAAAAAACTAAGTTTGACGTTGAATGTATCATAAATATTTTTAACTTCTCTATTTTTAAAGGACTTTCCATTATCCGTGATGAGTTTATGAGGGATGCCAAAATGGCATATGATGTTATGATATATGAATTTGATGATAGGCCTAGATTTTGTTGAGGTTAAATTTATAGCTTCAACCCATTTATTGAAGTATTCAGTTGGTGTGATTATAGAATGATGCTATTGAGACAATTTTGGATTGATTACACCAATGAGGCCTAGCCTCCATTGAGAGAAATGCCATAGGTATTAAGAGGGTTTTAATACTTTTCTAAGGATGTGAATGAGATCTGAATGGAGATGGCATTTGACACATTTATTTATGTATGCACAACAATATTTAACAATGATAGGCCAATAATACCCCAACTGTATGACGCGTTTAGTGATGAAATTGTCACTGAAGTGACCACCACCGATGCCATCATGGAATTATTCAATTTCTCTGATTGATTCATGTGTTTTAAGGAATTGTAACAATATTCCTTCAAAACTACGTTTATAAAGGATACCACTTATGATGACGTAGTGGGTGACACGTTGCAAAAAGGACCATTTGGCTCTATGTGATAAATATGATGGTAGTTTAGATTCAACGAGATAGTCACATATTTGTGTATACCATTAATCTAGTGGATTATTTTCAATTACACTAATTGAAGGAAACTCATTTTGATGTGAAGGGTGATCCAAGAATTGAACAACTAAATACATATTGGTTTTATCTTTTAGTTTTTTTGTTTTGAAGGGAACAAGGGATCTGAGGGATTCCATAGTATCTGCAAACCTGTTGGAAGATCACGGAATGGCTTGAATGGTGTAATGATAAAATTAGCCAAGGAGAAAGTCAACAATGAATTTATATTTTTGAAGGGTTTCATTATTACATTGGTATTCTCCTTTGACTTGACTAATGAGGAGTTGTGACTCTCTGTAGATTTCTAGAATGTGGACACCTAGGAGAATGGTGGTGTTTAGACCCATGATCAAGGCTTCATATTATACCATGTTATTAGTACATTCAAAGTTAAGTTCAAATGATAACGGAAGTGGAATGTTCCAGGGAAGTATGATAACAACTCCATCTCCTCCCCCTTCTTGGAATTTAGGGCCATCAAAGATGAGGGTCATTTTTACGGGGATGAAATCAGGTTCATCGATATTATTGATGGATTCATTAGGGAAATGTTTAGAATGTGGTTAATTATCTAGAATGGGTGCTTCAACAAGTTGATCTACAATGGCTTGACCCTTAATATATTTCTGAGATATGATTTCAAGATCAAATTTAGTCATGAGAATAATCCATCGAGTGGTGCGATCATTATGATAGGGTTTAGCGTGTATGGCCTTAAGCAGATTGAAACTAGTGACGAAGTATGTCTTGTGATTGAGAAGATAATGTCAAAGTTTTGAGGTGGCAAAATATAATGCACAACATAGTTTTTTAGCTTCAGTATAACATGTTTAATATTGATGGAGTGTTTGATTAATGTATTATATGGCCTCTTCATGACCTTGATTATCATGATGGGAAATCATATCTCCTAGAGCATGTTCTAAAGTGGATATGTATAGATAGAATGACTCCCCTTCACGAGGTGGAGTAAGCATAGGTGGTGATAATAGATACTATTTGATTTCTTCAAAGGATTTCTGGCAATCAAAATTCCAATGAAATTATATGTCCTTGCGAAGGAGATGGTGAAATGGTTTACATCAGTTAGAGAGTTGTGATATGAAACGTAGAATGGAATGTAATTTACCCCAGAGGCTACGTAATTTCTTAAGATTGGATGGTGGAAGCATTTCAATATTTTCTCTAACTTTTGCTGGCTCAACTTCAATGCCACAGATAGATATTATGAATCCTAAAAAATTTCAAGTGAGGACACTGAAAGCACACTTTGTAGGATTAAGGAAAAGACAAAATTGGATGAGATGAGTGAATATTGATTCATTATTGTCAAGATGATTTTTGCATGATTTGGATTTTCCTAGGAGTTCATCAACATATTCTTCAACAATTTTATGGATGAGATCATGGAAAATGTATTTCATGACGCATTGATACTTAGCCCCTTCATTTTAAAGACCAAAGGGCATGACACAATAGTAGAAGCTTCCCTAAGGGGTAATGAAATAAGTTTTGTGTTGATCATCGGGAGCGATGAGGATTTGGTTACAACCAGAGAAGCCATCCATGAGGGAATAAATTTAATGTCTAGCTATTATGTTGACAAGATGATCTATGTTTGGGATAGGGAAATCATATTTTGGACAGGCGAGATTGAGATCCCTAAAGCATGTGTAGATACATATTTTTCATGAAGCCTTGGTTAGAAGGAAAACATTGGAAACCCATTGTGGATAGTCAATAGGCATTGGGACATGTGAGTATGTTGTTTATGATGATTTTAGAATCAATTCTAGGTGTATCACTATATGAATAGGCAAAGGCTTAGTGATATTTCATTAGGAATGTAGTAAAATCATTAAGATCATGTGGACTTAAGGATTGAACGACCTTGAGTATATGAGGATCATGTTGGGTACCTAAGTTATTGTTAAGGGTGGATTCATTAAGGAGTGTTGGTGTGTAAGATGGTAGGGATTTCTAAAGGAAAAATATTTAAATCCCATATTGGAAAGGAAATCCTAGTTGTCATGATATTGGAGGATATTTGTGGTAGGTGAATCTTCCTCAACCATTTTTGGCCAAACAAGGGGTAACAATTAAGTGGAGTGATTGGATTGATAATTAAGTGGTCCTAAAGATATATCATTGATTAAAAAAAAAGTTTTTTGGGATGGGTACAATGTCGTTAGTGTCCATGGGATCTTCAGGGTTTATTGACAATGATGGTTCTAGTTCGAAAATAGTTAGTGATGTAGAAAGTTTAGAGGTAGTGGATTCACACATCTTGGACATAAATATTTTATAGCCTAATCCACTTTTCTCATGATATTTAAGGGAATGCTAGATGGGTTGATAATGGGTTCCTTGTTCATAGCGTCCAAATCCAAATCCTCTCCATGTGCAGGGATAAAGATATATGCGAGAAAAGTTAGGATTGTCAAGGGATTTGTAGTCCAATGTGGATGGCATAACATGTTGTGGATTGATGACTTGAAATGGATGGTTATTGATTCCCTAGTAAATGTGGTTTTTTTTAGATATGTGGGACTGTAGGAAATAACATCTCCTATGTTTGGGTCATATATGGATTGTTTGTCAGGAGGGACATATGTTTTAGGTGAAGGGATTGAGTTGAGCATGAAGAGATGATAGTCTCTGAGCATAAGGAATTTTAAAGCCTCACCAAGAGAGGAATCATTTAGTAGCTTAGAAGAAGGAATAGATGCGCTAGTGAATGCTTCATCAGATGGCACAGGTGTTGATTTATGTACAAGGATTTCATTTGGGTGGTACATCATGCAGTAGTCAATGAATGGATTTGGATTAGTGGGGATGATGAAATTTTTTCCTTCATGTTCCTATTTGAGACAACAGTGGAGAGTGGAAGGAACACAATGCATGATACATATCCAAGGGAGTCCTAATAACATGTTGTATTGAAACTCTCCTTTTATAATGTATAAGAGTTTGGGTAGGGTTTTGATGATGAATTTAAGCAGAAGTATGAAAATGCCTAATGTGGGTGTGATAGTGTTGTTAAAGGATCGCAATAGAACCAGAGTTTGAGTGACAAAAATATTGGGTAATTTGATTTGATTGAAAGTGAAGGATGACATGATATTGATGATGGTACTGCTATCAATCATGAACCTCTTGGTAGAGATTTCATTAATCTGAGTGGTGATAAATACCGGTAGGTCATAGTCCTCTTGTCTAAGAGAGGGAATTTTAGATGGTTCAAAATATGTAGAGGTGGATGTTTTCAGAGCACCCACAAAGTTTGTGAACAAGATTGGGTCGTTGGTGGGTATGGTGATGGATTTAAGGGCTTATATCATGGCCTATTTGTGAAAAGGTGTTGTTTGGAATAGTTCATAAAGTGACATCTAGACAGGATATTAATGTAATTTTTTGACATTGACCTTCTATATTACAGTGAAATGAGGTGTTGCCTCTTATATGGACACTTTGGATTTTAATGGTGGAATTTGATTAGACTCTTCAGAAGCCAAGGAAATGGAAAAATTAGGCTTATTAAATGAGGAAAATAATTTAGGAGGTGGAGGTATACCAATGGAGGTTTTACCTTTCTTAGGCTCCGATGTTTCTTTATCATAACTTTGTGAATGGGTGGTGATGTGTACAACACCAAATCAATGACCAAATTATTGAAGTATATATTTTTCATTTTTTGATGATGATGACATTGATTTTTATGTTGGTGTTGTGTTTGATTGAGAAGGAAGAAACAATGGACTGCCAAGTTCTTGTACTTTCAAATGAAAGGATCTACAATTCTTTATGGAATGGCCTTGTATCCTTTGGTAATAGCAAAAAACAATGAATTCATACTAGACATGCTTCCATTCATGATGATCTGATGGTTTAGAATGTGGTAACATAATAAGTGATTGTTGAAGGAGGTATTCTAGGATAGTGGTGTAAATCCCTTTTAGTGTGGACGTGGATGGTAATAAGTTTGTTTCTATACTCCTCTCAAGAGGAAGTAAGATGGGATGTTTAGTAGTGGGTTTTTTTATTTTTTGGTCATGGAGGATTTCTAGACATTGTGATGAATACTAGACAAGGAGCATGTATAGGTGGTCATTGGTTTAAATAGTTAGATTATGTGACATGTGAGAGTGAAGGACCCTGTATGGGTGGCCACTGGTGAGAATAGTTGGGATGTGCAACATGTGCGAGAGAAGGACCCCATATGAGGGATCATTGGTGCAAATAGTTGGGTTGTGTGAAAGGTGTAGGATATGGACTTATTGTAGGGGTTTTATTGGGGAATTTTGATCCTCTAATAATAGGACATTAATCCAGAAAAATGTATTGAGGACTTTTAAAAACATGAACAACACCCTGTTTATGCAGTACCTTCATGGTTCTAGATGAGCTAGGTGTGGTTGATGTGGACATAGCAGAAGGGTCAATTTTGTCTAAGGTAGCAAGAATTTTAGGTTGTTTTCCAACAGAAATTTTGAGTGTAATAGAGGATGTGGGTATGGATTTAGTAGTTTTATTTTTTAAAGGTGTAGAAATAGTTATAGTAACACTTTGAATAGGAGAAGGCTCAGTAACTTTAGGCTGGTTGGATTATGGTGTTAATTCTGTAGATTTTGATTCAGTGAGTGGAAAAGATGTAGGGAGGGTTTTAGTGATGCTATGTAGAGATGGAGGCTGCGTAGTCATATTTTTAGGCTCACTAGTTATTGAAGTTGGTTCCGTGGGTTTTGATTTGGTAAGTGATGAGGATGTATGAAGTGTATGCTTTGTTTTTGTTATTGTATTGATGGTGTGGACAACATTGTTTTGTAGTTGATCGGAGGATGAAGGGTGATTATAAAAAGGTTGATTAAATGTGTCAAGGTTTTTATTTAAGGGTGCATTTGGATTGTCTAAGTGGAGGTCACCCTTTTTGATCAAATATTGAAGTACATTGCGGAATGTGTGACACTTTTCGATGTTATGTACATTGACCCAATGGTATTTACAATAGTCATTATCTTGGTACCAAATGGGTTTAGATACTGATATATCGATGGGTCAGATAGGAGGGAGAGATATCATGTTGGAGGCACAAAATTATTCAAATATTGTGCTATAATTCTCTCCTATAGGTGTGTAGTTACATTTTTGACAGAGATGATCAGTGATACATTTTACCTTGGGATCAGATTTGACTAGGATGACATTAGCTGCTGTTTTTGACTTATCAGGATTGGACGTTGATTTGGATAGGAACTCAAATTTTGGTTTCTTAGGACGAAGCTTTACCTATCCATATTCTAGAGCTCGTATTTTCAGTTTATGGGCCATCATAAAAGCCTCATAAAAAATCTAAAATTATTAAATTTTTAAAGTGGATGAGCTATGGTTGGCACATGTACGACATAAGACTTCAATTAATTTTGTTTGTGGTAACGTGAAGGATAGTTGATTAATGACACCCCTCCATTGGGAAATAACATCAACGATGGATTCGTATTCAAATTTTCTAATGGCATATAGGTCGTTGATAGTGATTTTGTTGGCTATATTTATGGAAAAATGGTCTAAGAAAATTTAGGCAAGCTACACGAAATAGAACAAGGAATGTTATGGGATGTTGTTGTACCAATGTAAGGTAAGACCAAAAAAGGAAATGGGGAAGGTCCTTAACATTAAATCTTGATCATGAGCTTTGAGATAACACATGTCATAGAAGTCACGTATGTGTTGTTGGGGATCTTTCTTGTTATAAAACTTGATAAACTTAGGAAGTTCCTAGTGGTGTGGATATGGTCTATATGGCACTGAAGGATGAATAGGCTCATTGCAAATTTGATAATAAGAGAGGAAATTATTGGATAAGGAAGAAGCAGTGTCAAGACTAGATATGCGGCTTAAAAGGGCTTGAAGGGAATCAATTTTTGTTTGTTGTTGTGAGGATGAGCCATGTTGAAATAAGGATTGGCTAGGTTATGAGTATGTTTGATACTACTGAGGAATGCCTAGTTGGTAAGGAATATTTTGTTGGGGGATGTTTTGTTGATACGAAGAATTTTGCTGGAAAGGGTTATTCTGTTGAGGGATATGGTATTGTGAAATATTTTGTTGACGTGCGTATTGCTGAGGTATGTTCTATTGAGGTGCGTTTTGCTAAGTTACTAGTTGTTGATAAGGAATATTTTGTTGAGGGATACTTTGATGATAAGGGATGTTTTGTTGTGGTATTTTTTGATGAGATGTGACACCTTGATGTGAAGCTATAAGTTGTGATGTTTGTATGTACTGATATTGTAATGACATTGATGTATGAGTGAGTGGTTGTGAATCTGTGGGTGACTGTTGGAAAGAAGAAATAGAGGCAGAAGAGGATGATGTTTTTTGTGGAACACTTTTTTGTTTAATGTTTTTTAGGGGTGTTCATTCTATCATGGATATCAGCGGTTGTGAAGGTTGTGGTATTACTATGAGATAAGGTGTGTGCTAGTAATGGCACTAGTGTTGACTAGTGGTGTAGTTATAGGAATGGACATAGTGATATTCTGAATGGGATTAGTAACTTGTTGGGAGGATATAATAGTATAAATGGCCATGGATCCTAGTAGAGATGCTTTTACCTTTGAGGAAGATGGAGGGATAGACGAGTAAGTAGTGGTACTACTTGGAGGATGTTTGGAACTTGTAGAAGGACTTGGTAAAGATGTGGATTGTTGGGTAGATGTATTTTGTGAAGAAATCATGTGGATGTCATAAATAGGGAATGAAGAGAAATTCCATGCTTCGGGTTGACTGGTGTAAGATTGTTCATTCGATGTTTCAAAGGTTTTATTATGAATGGAAGATATCTTGGGTTGACTATTGTTCAGTGTTTCAGGTTTATTTGAAGTGTATGGGTACAACTGTTAGACAATGGGGTCTTGATTTTATCGATGAGATGTGTACTGGCAGATGAAGGGTTGTAATTGTGTTAGGGTGTAAATGGTTGCATTTAAACATTTATGGCTGCTAAGTAGTCATTGAAGGCAATAGGGTTTGAGTCTAGCATTTGTTCAAAGACATGGTCTCCCCTATTGTAGAAAGGAGGTTCATATGGTCTAGGAGAGAAGGGATATTATGATTCTAGCATTTAAAGGATTTGACCATGATATCGATGTGGGGAATGAAAGGATTGTTGTTCTATAAAATTTTTATAGTTGACTCGTGATTCACTCCAAGTTTGTTGGGTGTCAGAAACGGGATTAGATGTAATTTTTAGATATTATGGGATTTTTCATTGTGTTGGTGTCAAAAGTGTTGTGGTGTAAAATGGGACATGTTGTTGAAATGTAGGAGTAGATATGTTTTCAATATTTTGGTTATGAGCATTTTATCTTGTAAGTACCATAATAATCAAACACACAAACATCTAGAAAGTGAAAAATAAATAAATGATTTGATTTACAAACAACAAGAAAATGCAAACAAAGTATGTTGTTTTGTTTTTATCTTGATTAATTATGAAAAAGTGAAATGTGTAAGATGGTTAATGAGGGTCCTAGGAATAGGTAAGCTATGGATGGTTTTGGGTATGTTTAAGGGCTGAGTCCTCGATATACCTGAAGGTACATGAGGCCCAAATTTATACTATTGCTGGTACGAGCATGTATGTTAGGGCCTACCCCCTCACTTCATGGTCCCACTTTGATAATGGATTCGGGTGTCGAGCCAAAATATATTGACAGACAAGAGATTATAGTCAGCCAGAACACCGAGTCAGATTCTGTGTTAAGCGATGAAATCCCAATCATTTTCACATGGGTGGGAATTGTTTGAATGTGTTTTTGATTTGATAGTGTTTTAGTTGTGTGTGAGGGAAAAATTACTGAATGTAACCAGTTAATTTCCCTATTTAAAGCTAGATGATCGAGAAGTATGAAATGGTTCATTTTAAGACCCAAAATGAAATGTTCATTTTTGATGAGAGTAATCAAACAAAAATACAAAACCAAAAAATAAATAAAGGTTTTAGCACTTACCGCAAGAGCACTCCCTTTTATTTTTATTTTATATTTTTTAAAATTTTCCAAAGCATGCAATTAGAAAATCTAGAAAATAAGCCTCTCAGCAAGAATACCTTGCAACCAAATAAGAGAAAGTAAAAAATATAAAGAAAGAAGTAACAAACATATTGTGAGATTATAAGAAAAATACCTAGAGAAATCATAGATGATTAGACTAATCACAAGCAATTATGCTAATTGCAGGAGATTACCCGATAGTAAAAATAATGAATATTCTATTGACAAACCAAAGTAGAAGAAGGGATAGTGTCCCATCAGGTTTGCTAGAATGTCAGGAACAATTTTACCTTAGGATTTTGTTTGATATTTCAAAGGGTGAAAATTTTATCAACCTCAATATGGTAGGGTTACCAGGATACCCAATAACGATGGTGGTGGACATTGATTGTGCGCTTTGTGAAGAATGGATTAAGCTTCTGTCCTACTAAGAAACCTGCAAGAACAAACACTACACAAAACAAGATGGAAAATATATATGGCAGATTTCCTGGAAAAGGCCAGTCCTTGGAAGTCAATGGAATTCCTTGCAAGGATGTCAATCCGCATTCAAGAAATTAATCTGGTGATGATAAAATAAATTGATAACATACGATGAAATGATAAATGACAATATAACTAATAATTCAAAGGAAAAGGGACATATGGGGTCCAAGGTTATGTGTTGGTCTGATGGTGGTTCTTGATCTAAAGGGAGTCAATGAATTAACATATGTCTCAAAGGAGCAAAGGTGTGGACATGTATGTGCTCACAAAGGCGAGTGAGAAAAGGTATGTGGTCTACATAAATAATAAAATACTACAGATGTCTCAAATGAGCTTGAAGAGAATTAATGGACACTTGCAAAGGAAAAGATAATGATCAGGGTTGAGATCTGGATATCAGAGAGACAATCAGATTTGAAAATAGGTCTGAGAGACAAGGGTTACTGGTGATTTAGTGAATTGCTATAGATTCAAGGAATCACTGGCGATTCCTGTAGATGTGTACAGGCTGATAAAAAAATGGGATAGCTTGACAAAAATGATAAATTAATCAAAGAAACAAACAATACTATTCAGATAAGGATTTTTACCTAGTTACAGTAGATGATAAATGCTGAAAAAGGGTGAGATTACTGAAGAATTGAAGCTTGAAGGTGTTAAAAGAAGATTCAAATATTTAAACTCCTAAATGAGGATAATCTCCAAAGATGAAGTAGGTATCCAAAAGAGTATGGATGCAATAATATTTCCTTGAGGATTCTTTAAAAAACATCCCGTTGAAGGCTGAGTCTAGGTGACTATCAACATATGAGAGGAGTTTACAGATGCACTAGAAGAATGATGCAGATAATGCATTGAATTGAGCTCCTAGATACATCAATGGCCCCCAAGAGTAGAAGAGAAAAATTAATTGAATAGGGATATAATGCCCAAATAATTTTTTTAAGATCTCTTGTCAAATGGAAAGCCTAAAAATGATCATCTGTTCATCCCAAGATGAAGGAATGGGAATCGTATTTATAGATTTAATAGGAGATAATAACTGACACTTGGGGGAATCACTGGTGATTGCATGCAGTTCAAGTTTGGGAGGATAAAATTTCTATTTTGAACTTAGGTGGTTAGGGATTTAGGGGAATCATAGCTATATAAGTTAAGAGGTCGAGTGGGAGGTTTAGAGTAGTTAGGATAGGGTACATATAAATTATAAGGTTGCCTAATTTTAAAGTAGTCCTAACTAGTGCAGAGTGGGATGTGGTTATGGGGATAAATTAGAGGTAGTTAGGGTAATATTTATAGAAGGTTTCTTATTAAAATTAGTTATAACTAGTGAGTTAGGATGAGTCATCATGGGGATAAGTTAGAGGTGGTTAGGATTAATATTTTTAGAAGGTTTAGTTAAACTAGTTTAACTAGTGAGTTAGGATGAGTGAGGTGTAGGGGAAAAATTAATTAATTGATTAATTATTTATCCACAGGAGAGATAATATGACCTAGGAAAAATGATGTCATATAAATGGCGCAGTGACTAATTAAATTAAATTGATGGATGGTATAGGTTTATAAGTATATAACCTAAGGTGAAGAATATGTTCATATTTTAATTAATGATGGATGTGGAATTATGTGAGTATGGAGATGATGTTGGTGTTAATATCATTATGAGGGGTGTAATGTGATAATGAAGGGTGCCTGACAGATGCCGAAACTAGAATTAGTGGTGCTAATTTTAGGTGTCTATATTTGCCCCTTTTTGTTGAATGGTTTTGAGACAAAAACAATATTTGATAGATGAATGTTTTAGAATTACATGATGAGATGCTCCCCCTTAAATTGGGGATTTATGAAAAAGGGAATCGATCACGAGATTAAAAGAGCTAGATGAAAAGATTAAAGGATAGGATGATGATATAGTGATGCCCCAGGATGAAGTAAAAGCAAGATGGGTGTCATCATAAAATCAAGTGATAGGGGAGATAAAGGGTTCATGTCTTATAGACATATGCATTTTAATGACAAATAGGATGTTTTTTCAAGGTCAAAGGGCCAAGAATTGATGTTGTCACAAAGGTGGGATTATGAGGCCAAGAATTCAAGTGATAGGGGAACCAAAGGGTTTGTGTCTTATAGACATATGAATTAATGGAAAAAATATGATATGACGATTTGATGAGGTCAAAGGAACATAAATTGATGTTGCCACAAAGGTGGGTTTAAGAGGCTAATAATTCAAGTGATAGGGGAACCAAAGGGTTCATGTCTTATATGAATTAATGACAAAAAGATGATATGACAATTTGATGAGGTCAAAAGACTAGAAATTGATGTTGCCACAAAGGTGGGTTTACGAGGACTAGATGGGGCTCTAGACGGTGATTAAGGATGTAACACCCAAAGAGGTATTTGGTTGATAAATGTTGATTTTAATGAGAAGATGTGAAAACACATTGATGTGATGCTAAGATGTGCTCAGGATTGTATTGATGTTGAGAGATAATAGATATTGTGATAGATTTTAGTAGATTTTTTTATTGAGGTGGAAGGTTCAAAAAATGTTAACGTTATACCTTAAGTATGATGTGTACTTGATATTAATGTAAAGTGATTTAATGTTTTGTCAAAACCATGGTCAAGAATGAAACGTGATTGATTTCTGGTATTGGATTTGATACATATATGATGGGAAACAAAAAAGTGAAGGAACTTGCACTTTTGGCCTTTAAAATGAATGTTAATAAATGACTATCAATGGGTAGTCACACTTAAGATCTTGGACATAGAGATGAAGTGAAAAAATGTAGCTTCCTAGGTAATGAGAAGGGTTGACATATGTAGGTTGTGTAGGAAAAGAGGGTTCTCCTTTCAATGGTTTTATTGGGAAATTCCCTAGCTTTCCATTTTTGATTTTGATATAAACTGATCGATGCAGGAAGTTTGGTTTAATAGGAAATTTAATCGATGCGGGAAGCCTTTTACATGGGTATCCATCCTTCGAGGGTAAGGTATACATTTTTTATCTATGAATTTTGATTTTCATAGAGATGCTCATCCTTTGAGGGATCATTATACTTTAATTTTTTAATAATATGACATTTGAATAGCTATCCTTCAAGGGATCAGCTATTTCTTTTAAATTTGATAGGAAGCATCCATATATATCTTTGACTTTATTTTGAGCAAAGGGAAAGACCCTAATAGGCTATTTCAAGGAGGGGAGAAGAAATGTGTACACACACTACACATATGTGCCCCAAGACACGTCTTTGGTTGGCAGACAAGTTGTATGGATTTAATGATTGCAGGGTTCCTGCTAAAGAGGAACTTGTCCATGTGAAATATGTGATGAACAGAGCCATGGTGTTAATATTTAAGGTGTATTAAGGATAGTGACATAAAACCACATGCTTTTAAATCATTATAATGATAAAATGGTTGGATAATGATGGAATAAGATCTTTGATATGAATACTGTCATGATGGTTGATGTGTTAACAATATAAATGTCATAAGTGCAAGACATTCAAAGCCTTCCCCAGGCTATATGGACCAATCCAGTTGAGGGAGAGCTTCCCATGCTTACTTCAAAGTAATGACATTTTGATTAGATTTATAGGATATGGTCATGAGGACATGTAAAAGGGAAGGTATGTAAAGTAAGACTTTTGAAGTCTCAGTAGCTACGAGCCTTCCTAACATAATACTGTGTATATAAATGTCATGTGTTAAAAGGAATGATGTCCTGAGGATGATAGAAGTTTTGGTGTTGATTAATCAAGTGTATGATAAATAAAGGAGCCCTTGATAACAGAGCTGTGGGAAATTTGAATGGGGTATGAGAAGACAATTGATAAAGAGGGGTAGAGGATGAAGCTTTTTTTTCCTATTCTTTGTGTATGTTGATTTTGGGTTCGTATAGGTGGGTGAATTATACTGCTTTGAGATAAGGGACCTTTAATGGGATGTGATGAGAAGATGGATGAGGAATGTTTGTTGAAGTTTAGTTGAGGATGAACCCTTGGTTCTGAACATTTTGGTGAAGAAATTGTCAATGGCTTGGGAATAGATGTTGATGAGGTTAATAGACCTTTGAGGGAAGGTATGGACATTGATGGGGTTGAGAAACCTTCAATAGAATGTGCTAATGAGATTGATAGATTTTTAAGGGAGGGTGATCATGAGGATAATGGTACTTCAAAGGAAGGTGCTGACGAGATTGATGGACCTTTAAAGGAAAGTGCTAACGAGGATAACGATCCTTCAAAGGAAGGTGCTGATGAGATTGATGGACCTTCAAGGGAAGGTGCTAATGAGGATAATGGTCGTTCAAAGGAAGGAACTGATGAGATATCTAGAAAAGATTTGTCGACGATAAAATGAGGATGCTCCTTTGTCCTACATACATGAGTGAGGAAGTTGATGAGTAAAATTATTGAATTATGGATTTTAATGCTTTACAACTTTTGGTATCATGCCTTGGGATTCTATGATAGGAATAGGTTTTGTTTTGATCATACCAGGAAGGTTTTTGAGTATGTGGATAGGGTGTTTTGATTTGTGGTAATGTGATAAGAGAGGCCTTCATGAGTCTATCAAGGATATCAACGTAAGTTACTTTTGGGGGATTTGGATTAATAGAATTTGACCTTGACTTACGAGAGGGATAAGGAGGACACGTCTTATTTTTGGATGGGGGTGGACCCATGGATGTTGTATAGTGTTGGAACATCATAGGGACATTCTGGGGTTGATAAGAGGGAGAATATGACCCAAGAAAGGGATAATATGCGTGATTGATAAGATTGGATGATGGATGAGGTCCCAAAATAGAGGAGGAGGGATGGTTGATGTATGAGACATGATTTTATTATGTGCCATGATATTAAGCTAAAGGACGGGGTCCTAAAATTGATGGTAAGGGTGGACCAGTAAAAGGATGAGGTACCAAAATGGATGGTAAAGTTGAGATCTTAGATGACGTGTGATTCAATTTTGTAGTATTCATTTTAGGTAAAGGATGGTGTTTTATGACAGATGATGAGGATGAGGTGGTGAATGTGATCAGTTTTAATTTCGTAATGTTTGCATTAGATAGAGAAGAGGGACTTATGTCAAATGACAAAGGAAAGGACTTGAGTGTGATAGTATTTGATTGTGTAGTTTTTAATTTAGGGAAATGTTCTAGGATGGAAGATAAGTGAGTATCTGAGGATATAATTAGGTCTAGTTTAGACAAGGGAGGTCTCATTCATGGACTTGATTAAGGTGGATTACGTGAGTTTTGTATTTTTTTGATTAATTCAATAAGTGATTGAATATCGAGATGTTCAATTACAAAGGTTTCTTTAGTAACGACTTCCAAATTGGAATCTAAGGGTTGTGTGGAGGTGATGGATGGTTGGAAAGTTGACATGGGTGATATTGATGTGTGACGATCATTGAAAAGAGGATCTAGTAATTATAAGTTTTCAAGAGGAAGCATTAGTGATTAATGGGTCTTCTTATAGGGAAGATCATATGTAATATAGTTGATGAAGTAGCTTGAGGGATGTGTAGCATTAATAGGGACCGAATCTATTAAAGGTGTTGGGTTAGGAAGACAAGTAATGTCATCATGTGTGGTATTTTTTTCTGAATCATAGAAATATTTAGGGGAATCATATAAAACATGTTTAGTCTCATCTGAATCATAGGAGGATCTAAGGGAATCAGATGGGACATGTCGAGATTGAGGATTGAGATGGCATTCTTTGAGGGCTTAGATTTCTAATTTCCTAGCCATGTAAAAAGGTTCGTCAAAGGTGTGGAATGTATGAATTTGAAGGGTGGATGATATGTGATGGGAACATGATCGTGTAAACAACTTGATTAATTCTGACTGCGGAAGTAGGAAAGACAATTGATTAATAGTGATATGTCATCTAGTGAAAAATTCTCCAAGGGATTCATTTTTGGATTGTTTGATGGTAACAAGGTCAAAAATGGTGATTTTATGAGTAACATTTATAGTGAAATGATCAAGGAATAACAGGGCTAGTTGAGTAAAAGAAAACAAAGAGTATTGAGGGAGGGATTTATACCAGTCCAAGGCAAGTCCTGCTAGTGACATAGGAAAGGTTCTAAGCATGAAATATTGATCGTGGATGATGAGATAACATGAATTTATAAAGGATAGTATGTGCTATTGATGGTCGTCGTGGCCATGGAACATGGTAAATTTAGGAAATTCCTAATGCGAAGGATAGTGATTATATGTCACCTAAGGATGAATGGGATCATTGTAAATTTGATCATAAGAGATAAAAATCTTGGATGAGGATGAAGAAGCTTCGATACTAGATATGCATCTTAAAAGGGATTGGAGGGGATCAGTTTGTGTTTATTATTGTGAGGATGAGCTAGGTTGAAATAAGGAATGGCTAGGTTGTGAGTATTTATGATACTGTTGAGGACTTCCTTGTTGGTAGGGAATGTTTTGTTGGGAGATTCTCTATTGATACGAGGAATTATGTTGCTAAGGGTTATTCTATTAAGTGATATAGTATTGTGGAATATTTTGTTGAGGTGCATATTACTGAGGTTTGTTATATTAAGGTGTGTTTTTCTAAGGTACATGTTGTTGATAAATAATATTTTATTACGGGATACTTTGATGATAAGGGATGTTATGTTGTGGTATTTTTGATGAGTTGTGAAACCTTTTTGTTAAGCTATAGGTTACGATGTTTGTATGTAATGATACTATAATGGAATTGATGTATGAGTGAGTGGTTGTGAATATGTGGGTGACTACTGGAAAGAATAAGCAGAGGTAACAGAGGATGGTTCCTGTTGTGGAATGCTTTGTTGTAGGATGTTTTCTAGGGATGTGGATTATGGCATAGAGATCAATGGTTGTGAAGGTTGTGGTATGTATTGTGAGACATGGTGTGTGTTAGAAATGGCACTGGTATTGACTAGCTGTGTAATTATAGGAATGGACATGGTGATGTTCTAAATGGGACTAGTAACTTGTTGGGAGAATATAACAGTAGAAAGGGCCACGAAACCCAGTAGAGATGTGTGTATCTGAGAGGAACCCAGAGGAGTAGATGAGGAAGTAGTGGTACTACTTATAGGAGCATGGAACCTATAGAAGGGCTTGGTGAAGACGTTATAGAGATTTTATCAAAACTATGAAGATCTCTTGTCGAATGTAATAATTTTTCTCCTAATTAGACTATGTGAAACAAGAAGTATGTGAATGTTTATTCTAAGATCCAAAATGAAATGTTGATTTCGATGAAGAAAGTCAAACAAGAATGCAAAATGGAAATTAAAAGAAAGGTTTTAGGAATTACCACAAGAGCATTCCCTTTTATTTTTATTTTAGATGTTTAGCAATTTTCCACAGTGTGTAATTAGAAAATCCAAAAAACAATCCTATAAAAAAAAATACCTTGCAACTATATTATAGAAAGTAGAAAACAAAAATCAAGAAGAAGCAGACAGATTGTGAGATTATAAGAAAACTACATAGAGAAATCATAGGTGATTAGGATAATCGCAGGTGAATATGTTAATCATAAGAAATTACCAGACAATAAAAACAATGAATATTCTATTAATAAAATGAAGTAGAAGAAGGGACAAGGTCCCACTTGGTGCGCCAAAATGTTGGGCACAATTTTAACTTAGGAGTTTTCTTGATATTTCAAGGGGTTACGACTTTACTCAACCTCAGTATGGAAGGGTTTCTAGGATACGCATGGGCTATGGTGGTGGACATTGATTGTTCATTTCGAGAATAATGGATTAAGCTTATATCCTGCCAGGAAACATGTAAGCACAAACACTACACAAAACAAGATTAAACAAATATATGGTGGATTGCGAAGAAAAGTCCAGTCCCCAAAAGTCAATGGAATTCCTTGCAAAGATGTCAATCTGAATTCAAGAAATTAATCTGGTGATGATAAAATGAATTGATAATATTGAAATGATAACTGATAATATAACTAACAATACAAAGGCAAAGGGACATATGCTATCAATACAAAGGCAAAGGGACATATGGGGTCCAAGGCTATGTGTTGGTCTTTTGGTGGTTCATGATCCAAAGGGATTCAAGGAATCACAATATGGCTCAAAGGAGAAAAGGTGTGGACATGTATGTGCTCACAAAGGTGAGTGGGATAAGGTATGTGGTCTGGATAAATAATAAAATATTGCAGATGGATCATAGGGGATTAAAGAGACTTAATGGACAATTGTAAAGGAAAAGATAAGGGTAAGGGTATAACTCTAATATCAGAGAGACAATCAGATTTGAAAACATGTCTGAGAGACGGGGATCATTGGTGATTTATTGAATCATTGGTGATTCTTGCAGATGTGTATAGGCTGATAAAAAAATGGGATATCTTGACCTAAATGATAAATTAATTAAAGAGATAGACAATGATATTAAAATAAGGATGTTTACCTAGTTGCAGTAGATAATCAATGCTGAAAAAGGATTACATTCCCAGAGACGTGAATCTTGAAGGTGCTGATAGAAGATTCGCAGAGTTAAACTCCTAAATGAGGATAATCTCTAGGGATGAAGTAGGGATCTAGAAGAGTATGGATGCAATAATATTTCCTTGAGGATTATTTGAACAACATCCTATTGAAGGCTGAGTCCAGGTGACTATCAATGCATAAGAGGAGTCTGTAGATGTGTTATAAGAAAGATGCAGATAATGCAATGAGTTGAGCTCCTGGATGTATTAATGGCCCCCAAGAGAAGAAGAGACACATTAATTGAAGAGGAATATAGTGTAGAAATAATGTTTTGAATATATCTTGTCAAAGGGAAAGTCTAAAAATGTTCATCCATCTGTCCTGAGATGAAGGCACGGGACTCGTATTTATAGAGTTAATAGGAGAGAATCACCAACAATTGGGGGAATCACCAACGATTGTATGCAGTTCAAGTTTGGGAGGATAAAATTAATATTTTGAACATAGGTGGTTAATGATTTATGAGAATCATATCTAGATAAGGTAGAGAGGTTGAGTGGGAGGTTTAGAGTAGTTAGGATAGGGTAGAGATAAATTATAAGGTTTACTGATATTAAACTAGTCCTAACTAGTAAAGAGTGGGAGGTGGTTATGGGGATAAATTAGAGCTAGTTAGGGTAATATTTATAGAAGGTTTCTTATTAAAATTAGTTATAAATAGTGGGTTAGGATGAGTCGTCATGGGGATAAGTTAGACGTCATTAGGATTAATATTTTTAGAAGGTTTAGTTAAACTAGTGATTTAGGATGAGTGAGGTGTAGGGGAGAAATTAATTAATTATTTAGCCATGAGAGGGTTAATATGACCTAGGAAATGTCATGTCATTTAAATGGTACAACAATGAATTTAATTAAATTGATGGAGGTTATAGGTTTATAAGTGTATAACTTAAGGTGAAGAATATGATAATATGTTAATTAATGATGGATGTGGAATTATGTGAGTATGGTGATGATGTTGATGTTAATATAAATATGAGGGGTGTCATGTGATAATGAAGGGTTCCTGGCAGACGTCGACACTTGAATTAGTGGTGTTAATTTTAATTATCTACACATGACTGTAATGGAATTGTGTATATTTTAGGCAATATAGAATCAGTTTTGTGGCACACTTGTCTACCATATCTCGTTTTATTTGTATTTTTGGCTCTTTGTTCTATTTTGGCATGTTATGTGTATCTCTTACTTGCAGGTTCCATTTTTCTGTGTTTTCAATGTAAAGAAAGGTCCATTCTACATGTTTCTCGTATGTGACACATTTGTCTTCCCTGTCCCATGTTTTCTCACTTTCATTCCCCTCATGGAGATCAAACAACCCTTTTCTGGTGCTATGACCACCCCTTAGCTTAGTATTTCCCATTTCTACATATTTCTTAACCTTTCTTTCTCCCTAGTCCCTTGGAATGGTTTTTTTAGGATTATTTAAATACATTTTCTTCCATAGGAGTAGTGTTAGCATTAGGATTAGGTAGAGGAAGCTGGATTTATCTAGACGTTTGTCTTATTTTGCAAGTCCCACAACTTACATACAGTCCCATGTTAGCAAAAGGTAGGGACCTATAACAAAAAAATCCTAGGGTGCTAATTTTTTGTTATAACAATATGGTTACTACTTAGTGAAAAGTTGAGATTTATATGAACTTACGAAATTGACATTTCCTCTTTGAGACACCGTATTATCATTGCATCTGTGAAGGCGGGGATTTGTTTATAAATTGAAGATTTGACCTCTATGAAAGCTTAAATTTTTGAGACATGGAGAGGAGGAAAATATGTGATCATATTGAGCTCATTTTCATTATTTACAATTTTTATCATGCTTCACATGGGTACCATTCTTAGCAATTTTTCCAAATTCGTCAGTTTTTTCCATTCTTGAATGTTTTACACTTTGAAGGAATGTTTTCAATTACCAAAAACCATATTTTCCTCATACTTACTATTTTTAGTAAGCTATGTGGTAGGGACTTAAAAAAATTATAAAGTTTTCTTCTAGATGTCATATCAAATTGAAACTGATTGTAGAATTTTACATATTTCATTTCAAGGCTTTGCTCCAATCTTTGAGAGATTCCAATTGCCAGGTTTTTGTAGATCTAAGAAAAGGAGATTTTTTTGGAAAATTAATTTGGATATAAAAAATAAATTAGGGAATGAATGGAGACATGAAAATAATATTATTAAATTTTTTCTCATAAGGAATCCATGGTTAAAGTTTTTTAGCAAACGGAGTTTGGGAACATGAGTTATGAGAAAAACAAGATTTGGAAGTTTAGGGCAAAAAAGAGGGTTTTTTATGTTTGAATGTTATAAACAGCTTAAAAATATGATTTAATGGCTTCCAAGTAGGTTTATTTATGTTTTATTTTTAATTTATGAGTGGTGGTGTGCATGAGTGAATGAGTTTATAAGGTGGAATGGAAAAAACCATGGTGGAATGGTAGTGTGATAAAGTGAGGAAGTGTGGTTTTGAAGGTCCCATGCACTGTAGGAATTTTTTTTGGGTGCTAATTCACTCTTAAAATCTTCCCAAGGTGCATTTTGGATTTTTAGTTGCACCATGCACTTGGATGGGTGTAAGAAATTCCATACACATCACACCTTCAAACCAGTTTTACTTTGTTTTTCACTTGAGTGGCATGCATACATGTGGGAGGAAATATAAAAATAGGATAATGGTGAAATTTTTGGGTGCACGAGAACTAAAAAATTTCACCTAAGGTGCTTGGGGGGTCACAAATTTCTCTTCGAAGAAGATAGGGGACCCACCACAACTTAAAACACTCACTTAAGTCATAAAGTGCACATTTTTAGCCAATCATGTTATGTTTCTTCATTAGGAAAGAAACCAATGAGAGTGATGCACACTTTTGGATTGCATGTGTACCTCAAAATTTTTCCAAGGGTTCATGGGATGTTGAAAAGTGTTCTTAAGCACTCAATTATTGCCTCAGAGCATGGTTTGGACTTGAAAATTACCTGACGGAATGTTTCCTTCACTCCATAGTCAAAACTTAATTTTTTTTTTTCCAATAAATATATGAACATTCATAGAAACAAAAAAATGAATCTAGTGAGACCATTGAGAAGACCTAAAAACGAGTTCTTCAAATAGTTTAACCCATATCTTCACTTTTGTTTCAAGTTGTTCGCCAGTGAGCAAAGTGGCAAGAAAGGTTTACAACCACCAAAGACTAAACCATACTATATATCATGAAGAGTATTAAAAATAACCTAACTTGAGCTTTGGGTAGGCTCCTAATTCTTAAGAGAATGTCCATAATTATCATTTGAATCTCTACTGGGATTAGGGATCTTTACCTACACTATCAGGCCAATATCTCAAAAATTGGAGGCTAGAATCTCTTGAAACCTTTTGCAATGCGAAGTAAGCCTCCTTATATTTACAATGAGTAATTTTCCACTTAAAAAAATTACCTGAGGCTCTTGAACCACTCATAGTAAAATCACTACCTTTATACTCATTTTATTTTCCCACACTGTGTTACAAGAATCCCAATGTTGCATAGTTTGTTCCTTAACTTGTTTTTCCTTACAGAACTTCCCTAAAATACCTCCAATTATATATTATCTATGTAAAAAATACTTGGAGGCACTATATAATATTATTGATACATCATCAGGGGCACTTACTAGGTGTGAAAATCCTTAAAATAGGCTTGTTTGAGCCTACAAAAGTAACGCCTTCAAAGTGGATAAAAAAGAATCCATGAATTGCTTCCTACAAACTTACCTGCACATGATACAAAATTCAAAAATATAGTTATCACATCCCTCTCAGCTGTGATGGGGTTTGCATAGTCATAAATTGGATGGAGGGAAGGTTTAAATTACCTAGTTCAAGTATTTTTTAGTGTAGGCTTAGTTTTCATGAAATTTTTTTCAATTTTTCATGCTACAAATTCTACATGACAATAAATACATCCAATAATAATTTTAATATCACGTTTCTATCACAATAATTTTCTTTTGGAACATATGTAAAATACATCCTATGCTTAACAGAGCTTCTACACATTAATGTAAACCTTGTGACGATAAAATCTTTACTCTCTGACTAAGACAAAAAGTATTCAGAGTCCCACTATGACTTATAGGTTGAAGGTAATCATCTCTCTTTTTTCCCATTTTTTATTTCTATTAACATCACAATAAGGTAATAACATGTTTTCTTTTGTTATACTAACAAGAATAAATAAAAAGGGGGATTATTTATGTAAGCTATAACACACATTTTCTAGACCATGATTGAATTTTTAGGCTAGGATAGTCTTGCAAGGAAAACAAGATGACATTCCATACTGGGCTACTGTTGACATCCTCCATCCTCTTAGTTTCCAAAAATATGATTGGTGTACATATTAAGATAAATATGTGATTTTTCTTATGATATTTGTAATATAAATCTCACATTTTCCTCATATATTATATAATCGAATTATATTATGAGGCCTTTTATAAGTTGCATTTACAAAATACCAATATTACAACTGCACTACTATTACAAAATAATAAAATGAGATGGACTTACTGACAAGTACTAGGGTCATCCTTGATGCCGAAAAGTAGCATTTATTCCAAGTGTGGGATTTGGATCTGAGTTATCCTTTCTATATTTTCCAATTGTGTGAGGCCTCAAATCTTTTACTATACTACTAATTTGGATTTTTGTGGCCACGTTTTTTCTTGTTTTTGTTGTAGGTTTTGAGGTGGTTTTCTATCATGGATGGTAATAGAGTTAGGGTTGAGCCTTCTTCTTGTTCTTCTCTAGAAAAGGATACAAAAATTTGGGATATTTTCAAAAGTGGGGGAATTACCCATTTTTCCAAAGGATTAATGGTTTCGATGAGAATATGTCGAAGGAGTTCACAAAACTTTAGGATAAGAGATTAATGAAAATGTGTAGGGTGATATTTCTGGTGATGGAAGAACTGATTGGTTGGGTCACTGACATTGATTGTGATGGGTGTAAGGTTTTTAAAGACATAAAGAGGTACCAGGAGGAAGTCCACATTTTTCTTGCAAATGATGAGAAAATTTACTAGATGGAAGATCACATTGCTCATAGTTCTTTGTCGTAGTGTTGGATTGAGGTTTGTTTTTTCATCATGAAGTATATTACTCTTGATGGGAAGTAAAAGAAGCTCCATACATAACATTTCATGTTGCTCAACCATTTTAGATGAAGAAAAAAGATGAGTATTCCTTTCTACTTTCTCAATTTTCTTCAAGGGTCGGTAAAATTTTTCTAGGAAAAGAAAATGGAGGTCCTTCTGCATCAGGGATTAATGCTTTTGTTGTTCAAAGCTGGAACTTCGATTACTGAAACTAGAGGTGTCAATTTTAGGTATGGAAAAGACTGTGAAGTATATTTGACTCTAGTTGATAGGCATAAGATTAATGTTATGAAGGAGAAGGATAAGAAGGAACTGGATGTGGTGACAACTCTTCAATTTTTAGCAGGAAAAAATTTGGATGTCAGTACTTTAGAGGGAGTGAATGAGGGTAATACCCTGATTAATTTTTTGGATAGAAAAATTAAAGCTCTTGAGGATGTGGTTAATCAAGTGAAAGCTTAGAATAGGAATATGATCAGGGGGGTATAACATTCTGATGCGGAGCTGATGGTTCCGAGTCATAAGGTTGAAGCCCTTCAAGAGATGATTGTTGCTGATAAAGGGAAGAAGAGGAAGGTAGCCATTAATAGCTCTGATGATGATGTCTACTCTTATAACCAGGATGTGAATGTTGGGATGAGTTCGTGGAATTAGGGAAAAAATGCATAAGGGATGTCTTGCAAATATTTTGCTAACTGGTTTCAGTGGTTTTTGGTTTCTTCCTTGTTCTGGTTATTTTTTTGGTTGTTTTGGTTTGGGTTTGTTGTTTTCTGTTTGTGTCTCGCTCTGGTTGAGTCAAGTCTTTTTTGAATCAAGTGTCTTTTAGGAAGTTTTATTTGATAGATTTTTTTTGGACATGAGATTTCAATGTAATATCTCTTTGTATATGTTCCTTGGAGCCTTTCCAAACTTTATCTATAAAAAAAAATTACAATTTCACTTAATGAAAAAATGAAAGTAAATTATCTTTCAATTAGGGATTAAGAGGTAACTTTAAGTTAAATTTTTTCAAAATGATTTCATGTATTTATTTGAAAAATATAAATAATATTCTATTCAATTCTTTTATAAGAGGGTGATTATATCGTATACAAGAAGACAAAGTACAGTAAGAGGTCATCAAGCTCCCCAGGATTCTACAAATTTAGACATGGATGTACAATCATCTCCTATTACATTTCCGAGACAAAAATTGATGGAGGAGCATCATTTCTTGCACAAAGAAACGTTTTTGTAATTTTGGTTTGTGTTAGGTGTAGGAGGTATTCTTAGGTGTTTTGGGATGGATCCTAGTCCATTTGGATCCCTTTTCGGTTGTAATGATGTGATTTTGGAGTTCCCCTCCAAAACCACTATTTTAAATATTTAAATTGCATAAGTTGTGTTTAGTGGTCTAGATGATAGGTTAGGTTGAATAAATGGTATAAATAGATGTCAAGGAGAATTAATAAGTCTGAGTCATGTGTCTACATGCTCCTTTCTTTTTTTCATTTACTATTGTCACTCTCACCATAATTGAGTTAGGTAAACTAGTGAACAAACTACCTCCATTTTTCCCATTTTAGAGGAAGTATTTGAGTGAGAGAGATAGGTAAGGTTTTAGAGGAGAAGTAAGAGAAGGTTTTTGTAGAGCTAGGAATCTCATAAATCTTATAGTGTATTATGAAATATATCTTAATGAAGGATTTCTGGAGATAATCTTGTGAAAATATGATGACAGTGTGTATACTCAATGATTGATGAATGTTACATGTTGTTTATATAATAACATTGTTATTGCACCTATATATAAGTTGTGCATGTTCAAGAAGCATGTGAAGGAGGAATGTGAAGGTGTTTGAGCATTACTAAAGTCAAAATTCATGTAGAGAACACGGGATTTGTAATGTATAAGGTAAGTGAGTTGTATTATTTCTTGGGTGTATAACTAAAGGAATGTAGGATACATGCTTTCACTATTAAGAAGGATTTAAAAAATGATAATATGGTGTTTAAGAATGATTATGTCAAAGAAAACCTGAGAAGGGTCTATAACTAGTAGACTTAGAGAATACAATCTTGTTATGAGTGGAAATTTAGAGAGACTTAATTAAGTTATAAGGAAAATTTATCATGGAAAGACATTGATAGAGGAGTATAAGGATATTTGGAAGGTGATTTGAACCTTGGTGAAGTCTAAAAATTGTTTGGATAAAATAACCTAAATACGAAACTCTCAGTCATTGTACACTGCCTAGGATTTGGTAAAGGGGAAAAAAATCATAATTTGAATTCTATCTATTTAAAAGGCGTGAAATTTGGTGAAAATATTGAGATAGGAATGAGGGATATTCTCACCAAGTTTGAGGGTAAATGGAAAAGTTTAGAGAGGTCTAATGGTAAAAAATCAATTTGACTGTGAATGGTATAACCTAGTTTAGAGGGTTTAAATAATGAAAATGACATAATACCCAAAATTATTCATCTATATTTGTGAGGATTGTTGGTATGGTGAAAGGTGACCTTGATGGAGTTAAGAAAAAATGTGGAAGTAAAACTTGAAAATACAGTCCTCATACCTTATATTTCTTGAGAGTCAAGAGTATAGTTGGTGAAGAAAAACTCAAGGGGTATCTTGTAACAGTTATGAAATTTTAGATATCAAGAGGATAGATATATAAAGAAGGTGTTGAAAAGGTTAAGGAGGAATCCTTAAGGTCTCATAATAAAGAAAAATAAAGAAATGCAATCAAGTCTCATTAGCTTATAGACCAAAATCAGTGGTAAAGAAGCATTAATGAACTTCCATCTTGTTTCCTAGGAAAAGATAAATCCTTAATAATGCATTGTGATGGAATACAAGTATTGTGTGGTAATGTCATTTATTACAATGTTGAATAATTTTTTCAACAGGTTATTAATGCTAAGGTGTAAAGTTGAACAAGGGCCCATGATAACAAGAAAAGTAAATATGAAGTTTTGAGAGATATATACAAGTTTGAGACCTAGTAAGGATTGATAATGAAGGTAAATGACGTTTAGTATGGTTGAGGGGTTAAAAATGTGAGGAAATTAAGTTTATAGACCTAAGAATCAAGAAACTACTGTTAAAATCCTACTTGCACAATGACTCAAGAAGACAAGAAAACAAAGTTGTGGTGAAGATGGAGAAAGTACAAAGTTAAAGGAGTAACAAGGACTTATTAGTTGTTGTTATAAGTGGGTTAAGGTGGTTTTGAATCTTATGATCTAGATGAAAACATTAAAACCTTAGAGAATCAATTGAGAAGACCTAGTAAAGAACTAAAAGGCCTAATTGGAATGGTAACATGTGAGTTGGGTGAATTGTATTCAGAGTTGGAATCTAAAATTTGTCAAGAAGAAAGAACATGATAAAGTGTATCAAGAAATATAACCATTTCCTCAAGAGAGTTTTTGATGTTTTGAACTATAAGATTTAGGGTAAAATAGGGATATAAGGAGACCTAGTTGGAAATGGTAGAAGAAGAATTGAAGAATTTACACTTGGAGTTGGGTTTTAAAACTTGGTGAGGAGTTATAGACCTATAAAGGGTATCCAAAAAGGTAAGTAAAATTTTCTAAGTTCTTGTGAAGTGTTCCAGATAATAAGGTTTGCATTAATGGAGGGATAGTAGATCTTAATAAGGTCATAGAGATGAATGAATGTGAAATGAATCCTTGACTCTTCTTTAAGGTTATAAACATGTTTATTAGATGAAATTGAGATAGTAGACAATTGAAAATAGCCTTGAATCAATATTGCAAAGAAAATTTGGTACTTATATGCATTGTGAAGTTCTTGAGATAAAGAATGTTTTTGAATATTTTGATCTTGAGACTAACATTGTGGTATTGCTTTTAGAATTTGATTTTCCTCCTCTTCATAAAAAATGCATGAGCATTTCTATTGCACCCCCTCCATTGTAATAAAGAACTTTGTCAATTATTCCAAGTATTACTAATATCCGTACATCAAGCTATGAATAATAGAACATACATTATTTTAAAATTTTAATTAATGGTACTATATTTGTTATAATAATTACCCAAAATTTACAGATTCCTCATATAGTTTTCACGAATCTTCCTCACACCAATAAACAAAAATTGTTAGGTTTTAACAACTAATGACTCGGGAAGAATATAATCCTCTTAGAAAACAACTGCAAGGTAAATTATCAATGTCACTTCAATTTATTTTGTTATATTTTTAGTAAACATTGAATTATAATTTATATTTTACTTTTGTCGTTGACGTTTTTATTTTTACAGTTCCACTTCCACTTCCCTCTTTGCGGAGGAAAATGATGCCACCACCACCACCACCCAAACAAGTTCAAATTAGGGGAAAAAATATATTTTCCACTCTAAAGTGGTGGTATGGTGCATGTGAAAACAACAGATTTTCCAAATTTATATTTTTGTGGTCTCCCTAGTGTAATGAGCACAAACATTTTACTTCAAATTGTTGTTGATGATGATATTTTGGGTATTGAGAGTGGTGTCTCAATGTCTTATTTTAATCCACATGATATGATTTAGGGATCATAAGTGACGTAGATAGATCCTATTTTACGTACATCATGTTGACATATGAAATTTCATTTCGTTTTATATGACAACCCCATTGAAACTTTTTCCCCCTTTTGGTTAAATGTGTCAAAATAGCCTAAATTTTCAAAATTGCCAAAATTTCTCATTTTAGAAAATAACCTTCTAGGAAGAGTTTAGGGAGCCTCAGAGCATTTCAAAAGTCTTGGTTATAGTCAAGGGAAAGGTGTCAGAGTATTATATATGATGGTATCAATTAGAAAGCATTCAAAGAGCTTTTGGATGGTCTTTGGAAATATTTCTTCCTAGGATAATTTTGAGAAAAAGGAATGTGCATACTTCATTACAGAATCAACTTCAACGTAGGGTTTTAGGAGCCTCGTGAAGTATTTGGAGAGCATATCCTAGGAACTGGAAAGCTTATGGATCTTAATTTGTGATGGAATAAGTGTGATAAAATTTTGTAAACATAGAAAGTAAAAACTATTCCAACACTGACACAAGGTGGTATTTTCACACTTGATATTCTCATGGAAGATTTTGGGCACCTCGAGTGGGATTTTTTGCCTAAAAAATATCACTTGAGGGTATATTCAATTATCTTCATGACCCACAAGTTGGTTTGGCTCACACTTGTTGAAAATTATTCTTGTAACTTGGCTTATTAGTGCACCACCCTATTGAAAAAGGAAGGTGTAATTTTTTCTGAAGAGCTCGTTTTAAATACTTCTAAATAGGATCATTGGATTCATTTGTATGTTTCCATGAAAATTCATAAATTATATGGCCAAATTTCATTAAGGTTTAACTCTGGGGTTAAGGAAACATCCCAAGATGCAAAACAAAGGTGAAAACCATGCCTTGAAGCCCCACTTGGGTGCATTTGCACAATTTTAGTGTCCCTTTACACCCTTGGCACACTTTTGAGGTTCAATTTCACCCCTTTCTTATTGGTGGAAATTTTACAAGTCAAAATCATAAGGGTAAGGCAAAAAGTGCATGTGGAGGCTTAAGTGTTAGTTGTAACTTGAAGGTGGGCTTGGATTTTTCCATCTGAGTGAATTTTTAAACCTAATTTACACCCTTGTTAGACATTTGACGTGAAATTACACCAAAAAAGTGCACCCTCATCCTATTTGTGGGGATTTTTTTATGTGGTGTAAGTCAAACCAAGGTGCAAACATGTGAAAGACACACATATGTGCACATCCATGTCATTTCCCCTCTCCATCCTCATGCTTGGAACACTTTTCCAAACTCTTTGCACCCCAAGAGCACTTTTAAGGCACAATTTCACCCCAAAAGTGTGTCAAAGTGCAAAGTGGCTTTTATTTATCCATCTTACACTCCTCCACTCCCTCACATTCCCATGTGCACTCCCCTTATTCATCTCCACCATATAAAGTCACTAATACCTACCCAAAAGTCATAAAAACATAATGAAATATCATAAGTAATTGAAGGAAGCCATTAGAGTTGTTTGAATCTGGTTCATCCTCTCCAAACACTAAGAAAACTCTCATTTATGCCCTCGGTGTTAAGATATTATTTTACCCATATCTCTTGATTCCAAGCTTTGTTTGCCATGAAATTTGGACCAAAGATCACTCATGATGGTGCCTTGAAGTATATTTATTAGTCGAAACATGTGATATAACATTTAAAGATATATTTGGGAATATTTTTTCCAACAAATATTGCCTTCATTTACCAAAAACTCAAAATTTGAAAGTGATATTGCACTCGATTCACATAAAGGAATCCTACCAAGGTTTTTGTACTCATAAAATGCATCATTTTGAGCTTTCATAGATGATATAAGGTGGAATTAATCTCATAATATGAAATGTTTTATCTTTCAGCTCCAAAAACTTGAAAAACCCCCATACCCATGAAAATTTAATTCGGATCATTCTCTCAAACCCCACAAGAGAGCCTCTTATAATTTGGAACATCCATCCCTCTCCCAAAAATATTCCAAACAAGAAAAATATAAGATCAAATGGATAATAATTTTTCCTGAAATGATCACCGAAAGTTTTGCCCTCTTTCCTATTTTCACTAATTTTCAAAACTTTCCCATAGTCAGAACCCGTTTTTGAAATTCCCATTGATTATGAAAAGATAATCTTGCCAAATTTGGAGAAATTATTCATCTTGGGATTATATTTTCATCAAATTGAGTCACGTATAATTTGGATTTTATTTTCTCCAATTCTTCCCAAAATATGGAATCAACAGCCCATAATATCAAAATATACTCAAATTTATGGGTTTTTGGAAACGGTTGCGGAATCCATTTTCCCTTACACCAAATCATTTGTACCACTTATTAATGCCAAAAAACTATAAAATAACAAGATGAAGTTTCAATACTTCAGTTATTATCCTATTTCTATTTTCATGTCTGAATACCCTAACATCAGAGATAACAATGTGGAACACATGGAATTCGACGATCTAAGATGGAGAATAAAAGAAGGAACCCATATGGCCTTAGCTGATGTTATCTATTCAAGTGGGTTATATTGAGCCTCAAGATTACTTCTATCTCTTCAGGACTCAATTTGTTCTAGCGTGCACCAAGAACAATGAACCCAAAATACAATTTATCACCGTAAAGGATGGTTAGATCATCATTGTGTTGAAACTGGAGGGAATCTCAAGATCCCTACACATTCCAAGTCTTGAGAATGTAGTTATTTTGAGAAAATAAGATGCCTTGGAAAAATGGGAAGGGAAGGAGTCATGCTTGTAGGGAGTGGCCATTAGAAACTGTATGAAAGTAGCGTTCAATATCTCATGGTTCCCAAAGACTCTCTCTAGGTCTAAACTCAAATAAGAGATATATAACTACATCATGATTCTCAGTAGGCTCATTGGGGAATCATAAAAAAATGAATTCCATCCATGGATGTCACATTTCTTTGTAATATCTATAGAGGCATCCCAAGTGATTGATTGCAGAAAAATTATTAGTGATAATTTACACTCCCAGTTGATCAATATTAAAAGCATGAAGAAGTTCAAAATGACCTCATTCTTGGTGTATGCTTTCATGACATTATAGAGGTGGTATATTCTCATTATAGAAAGGAATATTCTAAAGGATGCACCAGTGTATCAAACATACCCCCAATTCACTTTGAGAGAATATAATAAAAATTATGCAAGGGTAAACGATGTCTTTTTCACGTACTCGATCAAGAAAATGGAAGGTAGCATAAACCGAATGATCTCAGCTAAGGCTTGTATGTTGATAAGTAAATATGGAAGTTATTTTTCACAATTTAGGACTTTATCATATATCTGTGTTTGAGGATTTGAGGAGGCATTACTAAAACTCCCACGGTACCCATGTAACAAGCTAGTGGCCATCGAGATTTGTAGGTAGTTATCACAAGTTCACGCTAAATTCCAAGAAAGGAAGAAGAAAGGAGTAACATTCTTGAATTATCTGGGAATATATTCTTGCAAGAACTCAATAGATGCAAGCAACATTGAATCCTCTCTTGGATCTTTTAATCTAATCGTTTATTCCATTAGGAGATATTTTTACAGTAAGTAGTACATGGAAGGGGAATACTATTATTTCAACATGTTCCATCAACTTGCATTAGAAGACTATTGGGGGGATTGTGTCGATGAAACATAAGTGAGACAAAGGGATTTCTCAAGGCTAACTATGCAACAAATGAGATACTTTAAGATGGATTAGGAAACTATTGATATTAAAGATGATGGAAGTGACATTTTTGAACTTGACTATCTAGAGGCTATACGGTTCGAACCGATTCCTCCTATAGATTTCTTTGATGTTATAGACACCCTAAAAATAGATACATATTTCTATCCTACTTCCATCCAATTAGAATTAATTAAATTAATCATGTCCTACTAAAATAGATCCCTTTGGAATTAATTAAATTAATTCCATCATTTAAATCGTAACCCTTTAGAATTAATTAAATTAATTCTAATTAAATTACTCCTACCCTTTAGAATTAATTAACTTAATTTTATCATGACGTTGAAATTAAATAAATAAATTCTGAACACCCTTTAACTAATTTAATTAAATGGTTAATTATATCCTAAAAAATATAACTAATTTAATTAGTTATTTAATTAATCCTATTTATCTACTCATACTCCACTCCACTCCACTCCACTTCTAGTACCCTATAATGGTGGGGGCAACAAGGCTACATGTACAACCATCTTCCTGCACAAAATCAAGATCATCATTGCCCCTGCAAAGCTACAACTACACAGACCAAATCCTCTTACTATTTCAAAAAATTATAATTATGATCTTGGAGCTCATTCAAACTATGATCCACTTCTAATCGCCTCACCCTCAACTATAAAATGTAGGCCATTCCTGTGTAAATACATCCTTGTAAGATTATGCAAATTACAACTAACTTCTGCCAAATTTTCCACCCACATCCTTGTGTTTTATGAGATCATAGAATTTGCATCCTACATTTGGAGAATAATTAAGAGCACCCACAATCCAAAAAATACAAATATTATAGAAGTCCAAGTTCTTCGACATCTTCATTGAGGTTTGCAAATAAATACTTATAGGGAGGTTTACAGTTTTTATTGTTTGTCTTTTGTTTACTTGAGTTTTCATTGCTTACATTTTGACACACCCAGTGGAACACCAACACTAATTTAATCATTTTTATTTTATGTTTTCTTTAACTAATCATATCTGTGTTTTCTTTATTTTTTTATAACCTTATTGTCCAAGTTTTAGGTTCACAGGTGTAGTGCAGAAAGAAGAAAACCAAAAAACCAAGTTTTTGGTTGTGTTTGATAAATTTTAATAATTTCTAGATTCCTTTTGCTAGTGTTCCATGTGATTTTTACTAGCGTGCATGTGTGTGCACTAGTTTCTATCTCATGTAAATGCAATAAGCATGTTCTTATCCACGCTAGCGTTACAAAAAATTTTTACTCTGCACACACTTATGTTCTATTTTATGTGCTTGCATTTATGTGCATGCTAGTGTTAGTTGTTAATGCTAGTGCACTCAAGTGTACACATGCTAGTATAACCGTTAACGCTAGCACACTCAACTACATGTGCTAGCGTGCCTATACTATTTTTATTTTTATTTTATTTTCTAGCAAGTTCTCTTAGTTCTAACCTCTATTTTAGAATTGTTTTTTATTGTTTTCTTGCAGGTTTTTCATAGTTAATTAATTTAAGTACTTATTTTATTAATTATATTATATCTTTGTTTAATCATAATAACTTCACGTGTATGCTCTTATCTCATGATTTTTTATAAGTGATCTTGATAATCAGAAACATTGTTTTTCGGTGTTTTCTTTTTTTCTTTACCTCAGGGAAAAAACTTCTAACAAAATTGTTTGGGACCTTTATTATAAATATTAAACTACTAATATTACTTTTCATTGATTCCTGATTCAAGAAAACTAGTAATTTATACCCCTTTTTATTACAAATTTTATAAAATGTTATTTCATTTAAATTTCTTGACATAATTCCCCGATAGTCAATCTTAACTATGGAATGTTTCATGACTTTGGGACCAGTACCTAGCTAGGATGTCAGTACCACATGAACCCCAAACTAGTCAGTTCCTTGAGGGAACCAACTCCTTATATGGGTACCCCACCTCTTTTTTACCTAGTATCTTTGTGAGAGATCTAGAGTCATTATGGTATCCATAGTTGTTACCCCAAAATGATCCTTTAAGGGAGTAAAAAATGGCTTATCGCTATATGGGGTAAAGTAAAGGACAAAACTCTAAGCATATTATCATCACTAAGGTTGCATCCAATGACTAAAGTGAAACAAAGGGAGATCTAAAACTCATTCAAGGGAAGCCACACTACATTTTATCAGACAATCTAGGTTAGAGTTCCTACCTTCCATTCAACAATCTATTTACCATTACTTTTTCTTTTTATCACATGTTATCAAGTTTGTTTTCCACAATCTTTTTTCACTAGGGAACATTTTCTACACTCTTTTCAAACATTCCAAATACTTGGATTTGAGATTTAGTGTAATGCTCTTTTGTAATTTTACAAATCTCTTTTATTTGGATCATTCACTATCTCTTTTCACTCCCCATCCAAATATTTTTCTTGTTAGGATTTTTCTTTTGGGTTTTGCAGGATCATCTATTTACTTTTTAGGTTTTTTCAACTCTGCGATTTTCCAACGACATACATTTGACAAATTTCCTTTATTTGCGAAATTTCATCCTCTCTTTTAAAATCATATACCTTCAATTTGGAACTTTATTTTTCATAGACATAGGCTATCTACTAGAATTCTCCAACACCTAATTGCCTTTCGCGTTCCAAGTGCCCTAGTCTAGACTTTTTTTGGACACTATCATACCTTTTTTGAATGTGTTTGGGATCAATTTTTCAAAATTCAATGCACTCATTTTTCCAGTTAGGAATACTTCATTGATTTAATATTCAAAATCCTTTATTCTAGTCTTTTATTCACCTCTTTGCATCTTAGGGTTTCAAGTATCTACTTTATCTTATTGCTTGTGTCATATATGTGTTTTAGCATTTCATCATAGATATGTGACTCTTTTTATCCTTTCTAACAATAGTCTTTTATTTTTACATCGTTACATTATTAAATTCTAACAACTTGTTTATGGGACCATTTTACAAATATTAAATTTAACTTTATCACTTTTTCAAATTTTCAGGCGATCATCACCTTTCATCATCCTTTTTTATTAATTTTCAAATTGTTTATATTTTGATTAAATTTTTGGTCACGAAACATTTTCCATGATAACTTTCATTGTTGGAAGTGTCATGAAAAGGGCTCAAATGAATTCATTACAAGGAATACCACAAGAACCCTATAAGTCACTTTTCAACATGTTGAGGGAACTAGACGAATAGGGTCATTCCCACCTTAAGTGACTAGTATTCATTTTGTTAGAGTTTGGAGTTCAGTCAAATAAATAGTGGCAACCCTCTTTATCAGCTTTGAGTGAAGTAAAATATAGACTTTGTTTAGAGGGTTGGTAAAGTAAATATGACCTAGCAATATACCATGCTCACTTAGATATTACAAAATTTAGGGATTTACTAAGGAGTCATGGCTTGTCCAAATATAATCTAAGTTAGAGGCCCATCTTCCATATTAACATTATTTTCACTTTGCTATTTTTTTTACGGTTAAGTAATTTATCAAAATTTTTTTTGTTCATTACCCTCTTTTCAAAAATGGTTGATTAAAAATACACTTCATTAGGATTACTATCTCTTTTTTGAACCAGACCAACATATCTTTTATTTTGATCTTTCGAAATCTCTTATTCACCCCAAATATGAAGATGGCGACCATTCTTGATTTTATTCTCAAAATAATCCAATACCCCTTATTTTGAGGAACAAGACCAAATCTCTATTTCACGAACTCCAAATAAGGACCTTTTATTTATTCTTTTCCGTCTCCTTTAGATGGGATCTTGCATAACTTCTATCTTGGAATTTTCATCCTCTTTGAAAATCTTCCATTAGGTCAACCTAAATTCATAAATTTCATACCACCTTTTCAAATTTCAAATTTATAATATATGGATTTTTCTCAAGTATTACGAGTTTCTTCCTATATTACCTTAGTCTGTAAATACTTAGATCCCCTTTTCCAAATCAAGCCTCTAATTCGATTTCAAATTAAGAATTGATTGTGAAAATCATTTGCGACTCTCTTGACATCCTCCAAAGATCTTATCTTTCATCAAGATTTAATATGTAATCAAAGATCTTCAATGTCTTTTAGTATGACACTCGACATTGTTAAAATTTAAGTGTTCATCCATATTGTGTCTGTAAATGATAATCACTTCATTTATCTTAGGCATCTTTATAATCACCTTTTACTAGAATTCAGGTTATTGATACTTGAATCTTACCTTTTCATCTATAAGCCTTGTCCATATTAAATTTCACTTTATGAGGGGTCAAACAAGATTAAAACAACTTACACCTAGGCTACATTATACAAATTCATTTGTTAAGGTTGAGTACACCATTAATCTTTTCATCACCCTCAAGCCATTTTAACATTTAAATTTCTAGAGGCCACCATACTGTGTAGAATCAAATTGAACCCCTCTTCCATATTATCATTCACTTTGTTCAAGGGTTGATTATATATTTAGTATTCATTATCACTCTCTTCATTTAAATATCTAATTGCTGGGGTTTTGCTTGACCTATTCTACATAATCCTATTCCATCAACCAACTTTTATAAGGGTTGAGTGATCTATCATTCACCTTTTCTTCATAGCCCCCTTTAAAAATCTTGGGAAGACACCGATATTCTTATAGTCACTACGGAAGAGATCCATTTTAATCATTCACCCTTGAATTTCCATGACCATGATTTTGAGCCCTGTAAAATCATATTTAATGGATTAAAAATACATGAATTTTCTTTTGAGGAACTTCCCAAATCAAGATATTTTTCAAACTAATAAAGACCAAATTTTTCTCTGTTTCCTTGAGATGAATCAAAACTACCTTCTGGAATTTGGTGAACCCTGTTTTTAAAACCTTCACTAGGTCAACCTTCCAATACATAAATGTATCCTACCATTACCATATTAGAAGGTAACATATTTGATACCGAACCAATAAAAATCAAATTCCAATCTAAAGGTACAATTTATTTCCATCCCCCTTGAGCCAAATGAATCCTTAATCGATCAAATCAATGCGATGAAAAAATAATTGGATCTCACATCTTCCAAAGCCACAATAAAAAATTGAAAGTGAATCAAAGAAGAACACTGAAATCCATCTAAAATTTACCATACTATGAAAAATAAAGGAAACACCAATGATGAATAATGATAATAATTCATTTATCCTGCTAAAGAATTCACCATTTTCTTGAGAATGGAAAATATGAAAAGCACAATTTTAGGTATGCAACAACAACATAAACAATTCAAATTTGATGAATTATGTCCTTACCCCTTCTATAAGGACATTTTACACATACCCTTCCCAAAATCATTTGATACGACCAAATTTTATAAATATAAGGGGAAAATGACCCACAAGAGCATATTAAGGAATTTTTCATGGTATGCAAAGAAGTGACATATAATGATATCTTTTTTATTGCATTTGTTTCCATGAAATCTAGGAGGACAAGCCTTGGAATGATTCTTACACCTTCCAAAGGGATCAATAATTAATTTCAAGGACTTCTTAGAAGATAAGTTTGTTCAAACACTTTTCCTTTAACCTAGACTTTGAGATCACTATGATGGGTTTGTGCAATGTGAAACACTAATCAAACAACAATTTTACACAATTATTACAACGATGGAGATGAAGTGCACTACCGGCTTCCCATGTTCCATTTTAGAGAAACAACTAATTAGTATCTTTGTGTCAAACCTCAATAAGGAGTTATGTTTACACATGTAGGTGCACTGCCTCAACAAATTTGAGGAATTTATTTAAAAAGGGACCCAAATTGAAAAGGACTTGAATATCAAAGGCTTGATCAAGCCTCATTCCAAAGACAATCACACCAATACTAATAGCAGTGATTGCAATCATTCAGGTAAGCCTAAACATGTCAAAAGTAACCAAAATGTTCTTAATGAAGGTGTCATGGATAATCAAAATGTGCATAACGTCTAAAAGAGTCAACCAAAGTAAAATAAAATGAAACAAACTATCATTATTCAAAGTAGAGAGGATTCCCCTCCTTGTGACAAAAAAATATGTTAGGAAATTAGTGTTCATAGTGTGAACATATGGCTTGAATATTTGTATTATTTAATTTATAAATAATACATGAGTGTGCACAATTAGTTGTCATGCATAACTCATAAATAGGGGTGTGGGAGTAAGACTAGGTAATAAATGATATATATGGGGATAATGTGATGAGCCTTGTGTCCATGATTATATGAGCAATAAATTGTAAAAAATTCCCTCCAATATTCAATATAAATTTCTCCATTATTCTCTATATTTTTTTTGTATTTTCGGTATTTTCACGTGTTGATCTCAAATTATTGTTGTTTAATTTCATTATCAAATCCAAATTTTTGATATCATCTAATATTAGAGTAGGCTAGGAAGAGTTATGAGAGTCATTGCAGGAAAAAACCATGTCCTCTAGGATTCATGTATGAGAGTTATAAAATTTTGTCACCATTTTTCTGAATTCTAGGTGTGTGACCATTTTCTAAATTTTGTCACCATTTTGTCATCGTTGATTCCTTTGATCACTAGAGATTCTATTCTAATCACCGAATATTATGATCTAATCACTGTCAATTCTTCTAATCATCATTGATTCTGTTGATTATCAACAACTCTACCTGTGGATTAAAAGAGAACATATGGATCACCTGCATGTCTCTTTCGGTTGCTAGTGACTCACTCTGGTCATCGTCGACCATTGTGTAAGAAAAATATTGAATGATTTCCAACATTAAATTTCTTTGATATGCTTTATTAATTTACTTAAAAATAAAGATGAATATTATTATAATGCTACATTTTTTACTCTATTTAACACCTATCATGGAAATCCCTTTAAATAAATTTAATGGATGAAATTTTCACACATGGAATTTGAAAATAAAAATACAACTAATGAACTAAAATATCTAGGGGATTATAAATGGAAAATAAATAGAACCAACTGATGTTGCAAAATTAGTGGAATGGAAAACCAGGGATGACAAAGAAAAATCTGTTATTGGGTTTTCTTTATCAGACATTGAGTTACATTATGTAGACTTAGAAAATAATTCTAAGGATACATGGGATTTTCTAAGTTGGAAATATGGAGCTAAGGATGTGAATGCTAAATTCACACTTAAATTGTAGTTATTCAAGTTGAAAATGAATGAAGGTGAAACTATGTCAAGTCATATTAATGAAAAAGAAGATGAACTTGAATACAAGGAAGATAAAGATGACTGCATATACTGAGTAGTGCCTCATGGAGGCTGGAGGAAAATGAGGATGGAGGAAAAATAAGCATCTCTTGTTAGTCACAAAAAAAGAGATTGCTTCATTGTATTGGTGATAATTTATTTCTCTACTTTCATAGTGTATTTTATTTCAGCATGTGTGGTAGTAAATAAATAACATAAGGATAATTCCTATTCATATTTAGGACAATATTTTCCTATATTTTGTTCTCTTTTGTAAAATATGAGTGGGGAAACATGTACACTTCTATGGATTGGTTGGTGGATGCACTAGAAAACCAATTTGAGAGTTTGTGAATCTCTTTAAAAATGACATACAAAGTGGTTAATGGCTCCACTAGAAAACTTGTTAGAGCTGATGGTACTCTTTGAAAACCATCATATTGTAGAACATGAGAATGTACTATACAGAACTCACCCATGTTCACACTAAGGGGATATATTTTAGGAAATTAGTGTTCATAGTGTGAACATATGGTTTGAATATTTTTATTATTTAATATTTAAATAATACATGAGTGTGCACAATTAGTTTTCATACACAACTCATAGATAGGGGTGTGGGAGTAAGGCTAGGGAATAAAGGAGAGATATGGGGATAATGTGATGAGACTTGACTCCATGATTATAGGAGCAAGAAATTATATAAAATGCCCTCTAATATTCAATAGAAATTGGTCCATTATTCTCAATATTCTATTTGTTTCTGTATTTTCTCTATTTTCATGTGTTGATCTCAAATTATTGTTGGTTAATTTCATTATCAAATCTAGAGTTTTTATATCAAAATATCTAAATTCACACCTTTGGGAGAGCTCCTTTCTAGTGTCTTATGATAACTAGAAAGTTCCAATATGATCACGTACCCCTCACAAAACATTTTATTGAAGGGGAACCTAATCCTTATTGGTATAAACCTAACACCTATTGTGATTTTCAAAACATCGATGGATATCAAACAAATAGATGTGTGTGAATTCATCATTACATACATGACCTAATTGATATCAGAGATGTAGTGATTGAAAAATTAGAACTAAATAAAACACTCAATGAAAACCTAAAGGTGTTTTCCAAACTTTTCCCTACATATGGTGAAAATAATAAAGCTACTGAACAAGGTCAATCTTCAAACAATGTCAATTTCAACTCGATAGTTTAGTTTGTTGAAGAAATTAATCCTATTATTACTATCATAAATTCCTACCTCATAACATTGTGGTAGCCACATAACAAAAGAAAATTTGGGTTCCTGAAAAAAACTAAGCATCTACTTCTTCCACTGCACCTTGAGTGGTAAATCCCATGGTTCCAAGTAACCCAAAGTTAGCATCTAGCACCAAATATTCCACTTATGGTTTGTATGACCTATTAAAATAGTTAGAGATAACCACTACCCATATATCCCTCATGGATTTATTGAAAGTGTCACCCAACTTTAAAGATATTCTCACTCGTGCTCTCTATGAGGAATGTATTCCTGAGAATATTAACGCTAAAAAATTCCAAGCCTTAATTGCCAATCTTTCACCAACTAGTCCTATACTATTACTTGGTCCTCAAAACCTCCTAAATTCAAACTTATAAAACAATAAATATTTATATATCAAAGCATATATTACTGACCAAATAGTCAAAAGAGTCCTAATTGCTAATGGAACAAAATTAAACATCCGTTCTATCAAAATGTTGAGATGTCTTGGTTACACGGAGGCTAGTATAGGAGAAAAATTTATAATAATTCTTGGTTACGATAATAGTGTAATGCCCACTTCAAACTACCACTTGAGACCAAGAAACAAACTAGGATTAGCTAGGAAAATTATGGAATATTTTTTTTGATTTAGAGTGTTTGCAAAGAGGGTCACAAGATCACGGTTAGCATAAACCAGATAAGGATTGACAAGTAAGACTGACTTGCAACAATTAATTCAAGCAACTAACATCAACAAGGCACAAGGTCAAAACAAGAGGTTAAATTCATCACTTAGGTTAGGAGAGTGAAGTCTCACTCATCTCTGCCCTAATAGGCTTACAGGGTTCAACTTGATTTTTCACACACTTAGAGCCATCAAACCTTTCCTAAATCATACCCATTGGATAGGAAATTATCTCACCTTTCTAACCATATAAAGAAGTCCTCCTAACTCCTTATAAATCTCAAGTTATGGCCCAATGGATTTTTGGGGAGAAATTTTCCCTTGGGGAGTTTGCGGGCTTAGGGAGAAATTTTTTTTTATCTTGAGCGGGTCAGCAGAGTGGGGAGGAAAACTAAGAATTTTTCCTCCTTGAGCGCAAGAGAAAAAAATGCCTTTGTGCGCCCGTGGGTCTAATAGGGAAGACACATGTCGTTTCCTAATTAGCACAGGGAAAAGCAGAGTGGCGGAGAGTTAGGAAATTAGAATTTTTAGGCCAAAATCCCAAAGGTGAAATTTGTCGCATGCTCCCGCCAAGGAGAAAACCCCTGCAACATGTCAAACTCCAATTATTTTTGGGGTTCACGGACCGACGGAGCAAAAAGAAAAAATTGAGATTTTTAGAAGTTAAAATCTCAATGGTGAAGGGAATTCTGTGCTCCTGCTGAGGTCCGAAATTTCCACATGTCAGCATGTGATTGGATGTGGGCTGAAAGAATGATGAAGAGGTTTAAGTCCCTGAGCCAAAAGGGTTTAAAAGTTAAAAATACTTCCACGGGCCTGCACGTCCGATAGGACACGTGTCAGCACTTGATTGGCTGTGGGGGTGCGGGGCCACAGAGGAAAAAGTAAATTTTTTCCAAAAGATTGAAAATATTAAGGTTCAAAATTTATTCCACACATACTCCAAGCCACGTGTCAGCACGTGATTGGCTACGGGGCCGCGGGGTTGCGAGGAAAAATGGGAAAATTTTCCCAAGGTTAAATTTTAAAAAATTTAAGTTCCAAAAAGAGTTTTCCCTTTGAAGTGCCACGTGGCAACATCTGATTAGTTGCGAGGGTGGCAGGGCCATGGAATTTTTGGGGAAATTTTTCCAAAGGTTAAATTTTGTTTTTTTTAAACAACTAGATTAATTTTGGGATGGCCATTTTGAAGTAAAACTTCAAATGGCCATAACTTTTGATAGAAAAGTTAGTTTTGGGAAAAAAAGGAATTTCCAAAAATATCTCGAAGTCCTCTTTGCAAAAAAATCATCAATTTTGGATTTTTCTGAAGTTTTAAAGGTCAATTTTATGAAATCAATCTGCAGAATTTTAATATGTGAACTGATAATTTTTTTTTAACTTATAAGTTTGATAAAATTTGAACTCCTCCTTCACTCAACATGTTAAAAAGACATGGAGGATCAGTATAGGGAGGGTTTAGAGTGTTTTAGTGTAGTCAAATTGTCTAATTATTCATGTTTGCATTTTTCTGGCAATAGACGGGAAAAACGACCGTGCAATCTCCGAATTGAATCCTATTAAGTTTTGGAGGTTCATTCTTGACTGTTAGAGTGAATTAGAGTTCCTTAGGTCTTCCTAATGTGATTTTCAAAGTTTTATAACTTATTGTTGAGTATAAGTCTGAACTACTCATTTTTAATAAAACATAAATTTCCAGAATGAAGTTTTAAATCAGTGTAACTATTTCTTTTCAGTCTACATGCCAATTTATCATTTAAAGGTGGGTATAGTAATCTAAATGGTGTCATATAATTACTTATTAATTATTTTATTCAAATTTGAGTTAGATTATAGTTCAGGTTTCAATTTAAATATGCCTCTTGCAAGGAATACAACACTATCTATCATTCCCACGCATTCTTTCTTTTCTTTTTAACAACAGTGAATTTTCAATAATAATTCAAACAATTGTGCAATACACTTGTACACCTTTCCTTTCTATTTGATTTCAACAGTAACATTACATTCAATATGTAGAGTAAATTTCAATTTTTTAAAAACTTTCTTCAAAGGAACAAAGGACTATCATTTCTTCCCTACGTGTTTTTCTTCCCAAAACAGAGATCACAAACACAATAGCAATTAAATTGCAATACAATAATGCAAGTTGAGAAAGGAATGTAATTCCTTACGGATTTCCAACAATACTTAACAAAATATTTCTTCCTTTGAATTTCAATATGTAATTTACAAACTGTATGACATTCTTTTCCAAAACAGAGAATAGAATAATAAATCTTTACATTTCCCAATGGATCTCAATCTTTTCTTTCCAATGCAACATGTATTCTCATTACAACAATAATACAATCATCAATTTCGAAGTGGGAAGGTTACAATATTTTTACTCTAAGGAAGGGACTGTCAAACTGTATTTTCTCCAATCTCCAAAACAGTGGCATGCTGATTTCTTCATCTTTTCATTTGATCAAAAAAAGGAAGGGGGAAAGGCAATGCTCTCCACCCAACCAAGACATGCAATGGGAAAGGAGAAGCCATCTTTCCCCATTGGCCCCTGAGCCCCAACCATATTGAAATAGAGTATGAAAATCAACACATGGTAACAAGGCTTCTATCATAACAAAAAAAAATCATTTCACATGCATAATACAACAAAACACATAGTCCAAACAAATACAATAGTTCACAACTGCAATAGGAATCATACACACAACACATGGGCTTGATTAAACAAGCCATCAAGAGAAAGAACTATGGGGAACTCCTTATGCCTCCCAATTTGGAATTGGGCATCCACCAAAATGCATACCATGAATAAACACATCAAACACATAAACATTATATCTCCCAACCCCTCCTTATGCCCCCCCATAGTAAGAAATGAAAGAAATTTATTTTCCAAGGTGGATCCCAAAACCAAAACTCCCTCCTTAATAAAACAGTGCCATTGGCAATCCCTTATGCCCCCATATGAAATCCCCATATCCTTCTCCTACACCTTGCCCTAAGAATTCTACCCAACCAACCAAGAATGCAAAACACATTCACCATTTCATTCATGCAAGAAAAGGAAAAAAACAACATTTAAAAAGGACAATATCCTACCTTTCCATTATGGAGTTTATTTCCAAAACAGCAAGTGCCTTTAATGCTCCAAAATATAGTCCAAAAAAAAAACACCAAGCATGTAAAGGAATTTTCAAACTCTCTCCACAAGCAAGACTCCCACAGAAATAAAATTCAACCCAAAGAAGAGAGAGCGAAGTTTCAACAACCCCTAAATGAGCAAGAAGCTTCACTTTTATAGGAAAGGAAAGACAGAGGATGATGTGGATCCAAGTGGGATGCCACATCATTTTTCCTCATCCACCAAGAGGAAATCAACATCAAAAAACAAATCACAATAAATAAACATGACAAAATCACTTACATACTCCAATTCAACCCATACTCAAAAAGGACTGCATTAAAAATATGTAATGGAAGTGCAATAAAAACTTACAGATAGTCATTTCAAAATACATTTAAAAAATCTAATTTTGACTCCAAAACAATAGGTATGGTTGGTGGATGATTTGAAGAGGTGTGGGACAAGTTTAACTTGTCCTAAAAGCCTCCAAATTTGGCCTCCAAGGTCAAATTCGAATTTGATAACAGATGGAGTGTTTGGCCTTCCAAAATCAGCCTTACATACTCTTACATATTTCTTACACATCCTTACAAATTAACTTACACACTCTTCCAACATTATTATTTAACCTCAACAACTTTATTAATTACATTCCATGTCCCAATTAAATTTGAATAAATTTTAACTATGTGACTCTCACATTAAATCCATCACATTTAAATTAATTAAAAAAAAAAGAACATATTACAAATAAAAATACATACAACAATAATAAAAGGGAACACATAAATAAAACACATATCCCATGGTCACATATAATGGAAATCCCCCCATGGGAATTCCTAGTAAAACACAACACACACAAACAATATAGTTGCCATGGTGACCTTGTTGAATTCACCCATAATTTCAATATGGTTAGTCTCCAGTCCCCCAAAATTGTTGTGATTTTTAACCTGTAAAATGTAAATACCTCTTTCGGCCTCATGACCGCATCAAAAATCCAAAATGATATAAACAATATCTCAAAAATCATCTAAACACACAAATCACAACAATATCATTAATCCAACATTATCTTTTTTAATTAAATAAATCAACTATATCATCATCAAAATCTACCATACCAGATCAACTCAAATATCCAATATCATAAGTCCAAATCAACATCTATAATATGTCCATGTCACAACAGTATATCATCAACCACATATAGAAAATGTCTCCCACAATCATCAATCATAATAACTGAATCCAGATCAATACTAATCCATGATCTAACATCTAACTATCATACTAAAACAAAACATAGTAGTGTCCATAATATGATCAATAGTATCAAAATCAGTATTGAAAAGTGTCAAAGGGAAGTACGCACTACAAATAGTGAATGAAAATATTCTGGGATGATCACCTTGCCTATAAAAGTGGGCCTACAAATGCTTAACACCACCTTCCATATTGTTGATTTCAATACCTCATAAAATTTCCTCTTAGGTAAACCATGGATACATGTGATGCAATTTGTACCCTCTACTTACCACAAGTTTATTAAATTTCCACATGATAGTAAAGAGTTTATCTTTCTTTCTGATTATAAACCTTTTGAGTACTATTAAATTTTGGAGGCCAAATATAACCATGTTAATTATTGTCCTTCTATAGACATATCCACTAAGCCTTGTGTAATACATGTTGTTGATAAACATATTGATCTTGTGAATTTGTTTCAATCCCAATAATCATCATATAACTCGTAACCTTCCCATGTTTTCCCATTAAGGTCCTAGTGAATGTACTATTGAAAATGCTTTCCACATTGGAAAAGTTTCATTTTCCTAACTCAACTATGGAAAACGTAATGCCCCCCACTTGAAAGAAGCTCTAGTTTATCACCTTGGTAACACTCCTTGGAAGCAATATTAACTCTTGGAGGATGAATAAGTTCAGGGTTATAATACATCTTGGCTATAAGGAGATCGGATGGCTGAGTGTTATGAATCAACAGATTATTTCAAAGCTCACAAGATGATGAAAAACATGAATTAGAAAGGTAAAGGACTTGGATAACAAGAAAAATGTCTCCTTGAACCAATAATGTATGAAGACAACCTATAATGTCATGGTTTCGGTTATGATTGTTTTGAGAAAATTCCTATAATATTTGATGTAATGATTGGTGAATAGGACACTGAATCCAAAGTTGAAACTGGTTCCACACATAGCCTCTTCAAAGACCTAATTGAAATCACCATCTACCTTAAAATATGTCTATTCACACCCTTGACATTATTTACCCATCCTTCATAGACCAGGACCAACAATGTTACATCTCTATGGACTTCTTTCAGAATTATGAGGCCATCCAATAATTCCTTAGCACTTAGGACTTTATTCCCTTATTTGAAAAAAAGGAGGGTTCAATATAAACCTTGACACTACTAATTACTTTGGAAAGGAATTTGAGTGCTCCAGTCCATAAAAAGTCAAAAAATAAAATAAAAATGAAAACAAGAATACAATCTCACATAGTGCAAACCTCGCTGAGGTATTGTGTGAGAAACAAAAATTGAAAAAAGTGAAAAGTAAAAAGCAAAAATAAAAGGATGTATCTCATGTTGAAAAAATTTCTAAGGTGCCAAAGAGAGGATACTTAGTTCCATAGGAATTCAATGATTTTCACAAGCCTACACCATCATTCTAAGACAATGATACATCTAAAATATTAGTAGAAGAAAATATCACCATAAATATTGGATAAGATGATAATCCCAAAATATTATAGCTCAGATAAAACTTATTAGAATAAAAAATCCAGGCCTTCACAACTCATCTAATTTCAAGATGTCTTTGCATGGTCCTATAATGATATACCTAGTTTGGACCCCTAGCTAGTTGTTCACAATTTTGTGCTAAGTAAAAACTACGGAAAATGCATCCTAATGTGGCACTATTAGTCAAAGAGAAGATTCAAAAGTTTCTAAAATCTAGTTTCATAAGATCCATAAAATATTTTGAATGGATCTGGCACATGGAACCTATTTCTAAGAAGACAAATGACATATGAAATTGTACCAATTTTTGGGATATCAACAAATTCTGTCCCAAGGATGAATTTCCCCTTCCCAACATCGACATGATTTTCGATTCTACAACTAGAAATGAGATGTTATCCTTAAGGGATGGATTTTTCATGCTATAACTAGATCCTCATTGTTGAGGAATATCAACATAAGAGATCATTCATGACCCCATGGGAAATGTTTTCTTATAAAGTCATGTCTTTTAACCTCAAGAATGTAGGTGCAACTGACTAGAGAGCAATGTCAATTATTTTCCATGATCTCCTTCATGATATCATGGAGGACTATGTTGATGATATTCTTGCTAAATATAAAACTGGAGTAGATTATCCAACTTTTTTCGATGTATATTTGATAGGTTAAGAGAATATAAGGTTCATCTTAATCTAAAAAAATGTATCTTTAATGTCACTTTAGGGAAACTCTTATGATTTATCATCTCACTGAGGGGAATTAAATTCAACCCTACAAAATTCAAGGGAATAATAGAAATTTCTACACCACATAACCTTTGTCAGTTGTGAGGATTAAAATGGAGAATTTAGTCAATCAAATTGTTCATTTCTTAGCTAGTAGATAAGTGCCACCATTTCAACCAACTACTTAGAAAGTATGTATAGTTCAAATGGACGTAATAATGCCAATAGTTTTTCACCAAGATGAAAGAGTATCTATCAATTTGACTAGTTTTGTTACTGCCTATCTAAGATAATCCAATGTTGTTGTATATATCTATGATAAAACATGTCATTAGTGCATTACTTGAAAAACATAACTATAAAGGACAAGATCAATCGGTCTACTATTTGAGAATAACTTGCATATCTGAGCAACTCAAATACTACTAGATCAAAAAAGTGTGGTTGGAAATGGTATTCGCTTTTCAAAATTTGTGACACTATCTACTCAATCATACCACACAACTTATTGCTAAATTATATCCGTTAAAATATCTTCTATAAAAACATTTCATAATAGGATAGATGTCTAGTTGGATCATTCTCCTAAGTGATTTTGACATTGAATTCTTCACTCAAAAGGCCATAAAATGGAAAGCTTTGCTAGATCAACTAGCCAAAATGTCACTTGCGAGTTACCAACCCCTTCATTTTGAGTTCCCTGATGGATATTTGTTTTATATTAATGTAGTTATATCGTGCACCTTATTATTTGATGGATTTTATAAAATGCATGGATCATGAGTTTGCATAGTATTTCATACACCATATGGTGAGGTAACACCTAAATCTTATCATCTTGGTTTTCCATACACCAATACCATTGTAGAATATGAAGCCCTCATAGCAAGTCTAGGATTTGATATACCTTGTTAGATCTATGAGCTGATAGTTTTCAGAGACTCCCTCCTCATCATCAAGTATGTCAATGGAGAATATAAAGTCATAAATTATAATCTTGTTCCATATAAATGCATGGTCAAAAATTTCAAAGGATACTTTCAGCTCATAAAATTTGAACAAGTTCTTTGCACGTATAATAAAGCAGTGAATGTCATAATGAATATCACATCCCTGATTGGGTTTGATAAAAAACAAACACACAATGAGTTTCTCATGGAACATCTTTTAGTGCCCGCATCCAATTTTATGGATTCCACCATGGTGTGTGAAATGTTTTGTCTTGAAAACCCTTGGTATCATAATATTTACACATTCATTGAACACAAAACCTATCCTTCCAACATGAATTCAACCAATAAAAGAGCCTTAACACAACGTGCTTCATGGTATACCATCCTTGTCGATGCCCTTTACTGAAGAGGTTGTGATGGGTATCTCTTAAGGTATTTTAATTAGGAATAAGTGAATCAAACATTAATTGAAATACATTTGGGTATTTATGGTGCACATACAAGTGGAATGGTCCTAGCTAAGAAGATATTGTGCATGGGTTACTATTGTCCCAGTATGGAGTATGACACATGTAATTTTGTTTAGAAGTGTCAGGCATGTCAATAACACACTAATCTAATTCATGTACCCTCATAAGCCCTTTATCCTATCACTTCACCCTGGACTTTTTCCAAATGAGGGCTCAATTCAATCAAAAAAATTAAACCCACATCCTCTAATGAATCACTATTACTAAATATTTTACCAAATGGATAGAGGACATTCTTGTCACCTATATCACCAGGTAAAATATTGACAAGTTCATATTTAACCATATCATCTACTACTTTGGCATCCTTACATTTATTGTTACCCATAATGATACATCAAGTTCAAAAACAAGAATGTCAAAGCAATCAATAAGAAATTCCATATCATCCTACAATGAGAAACTCCATATTACCCACATTGCAATGATCATTCTGAAGCATCCAATAAATGATTAAATCAATATTGGAGAAGAATTTCAAAAAACATGGTTGCAACTGACATACGTAATTGTATCATGCCATATGGGCCTATCATGCCTCATTATGCACTCTAACCAGAGCCACTCCTTTCTCACTAGTATATGGATCTAAAACCATATTACCCATTGAAGTTTAACTTCTTTCCCTCTGAGTATCCCTATAAAACTTGATGCATGAAGAGGATTACCACCAAACACACATTGTAGAATTAAAACTCTTGCATGAGAAAATAATGTGGGCCTTAGACCATCTAAAGGTATATCATAATCAACTTTATCGTATTTACAACAAAAACTCAAACCTCGAAAATTTGAGATTGGTGACCTTGTGCTTAAGGAAAATTATAAAAATGACAAAAAGGAACGTGAGAAGTAAGGTAAGTTTGAACCTAATTGGTTAAGACCATATATTATGTAGGCGACATTTGGATATATGTTAGGCCCCAAAATATTAGCTAAGTACAAGAAGGCCTATGGACGCATGGGACCTAGTCAAATAAGGGCGCATGGGTTGAAGGTGCACAAAGAAAAATGGGTTTTGTACTTATCCATATTCGTCACCCTAGGAAGCACATAAGAAAAGCATGACCCTTGTGGATAATATTCTAGCCTGGTGACTATGGGATCAAGAAGGGAATATTCCAGGTATGCAATGGAGGGTTTTAGAAGAGCATCATCATGCATAGTGGAGAGCTTGGGTCTGTGAAGGCATGCTCCCATGGAGGACCACTTCGAAACTTGGTAACCGATCTATAACGTCTGGAAGGCATGGCGGTGGGTGCTAAGGCTTATATACAAGCAACTGGTAGAAGAATATGAAATAGTTGAAGAGATATGAAGCCCTACAGAAAACAGAATGGAGAGTATTATAGCTAGGGATCAGGAGATTTATGTGAGTGATAGCATATAAAAGGGGACGGGTTCTTATTCTACTATGTAATATGATGAGAATAATATAGCTCTGATGCATGATTTGGCTCTACATAGTTATATGAGGCTCTATTATGACCTCAAAGGATGTAATGCGGGTTATTAACTTTGATAGTATGAATATAATGATTTGTTATAAATCATTTGTGTTCAATACTTGTGCATTTCATTTTTGTATAAATCATCTCCATTTATTATTTGTTATTTCTCTTACTTGCATACAATGAGATTAAAACTCTTCCTAAGTTCATAAGAATGTAGTTTAGTTCTTTTCTATCTTGTATTTGATTTTCTGTTCTAAGATGATGCATTCTCACAAAACTCACATAGAGGAGATACTTGGTGCCCGTGCATGCCTTAGGTGAGATCACAGTGACCATTGGGTGATAAGCCGATGCATATGGGATTTTCCTATTCTGTGAACGGTCAAAAATGACTACATTTTGGTTCCGTTAACACTCTCCATTTTGGTTAAGTCATACATTAACTAAGATCTGTGATGTTGTAATATATGACTGGGATGATAAGGTATTATTCGTTCTATGGCCATATAGGATAACCTATAAAATGTTGAACAAAGCCACACTATTTTAGTTGGTGTTTGGTGTGGAGGCTGTTTTACCAGTGGAATTCATGTTACCATTGTTGCATATCACATGTGCAAGAGGATTAGCCAATGAGCAAGTGATGGAAGAAAGAATTGATAAGTTGATGTAGTTGGATGAAATCCCATCACTTGCTTGATGGATTTAAAATACAGAAAAAGCAAGACAAAAATCTTGTCATGATCGTCATATTAAGAACAAGAATTTTAAAGTTGGGCAGATGATATTATTGTATGATTCCAAGTATCTGCACCATCTTAAGAAGTAGAAAGTCCATTGGCTAGGACCTTACATCATCGCATAAATTCTTGATGCAGGTGCTTTCCAGTTGTAAGCGCTAGATGGGATGAGGTTACCAGGTCACTTTAATGGGAGTAGGATGAAGCCCTAATATAAATAAGTCTTCTTGGTGTTTGTAAATAAGGCATTATTTCCAATTAGTCTAGAATTTCCTTTATGATTTTTCTTGTCTTGAGTTTCCCTTTCTTGTTGTTTATTCGTCTCTTTTTTTTTGTTTTACACCTTGTGTGCCGATAACCACATTATTTTTCCAAGGTTATGTATGCATAGAGGAACACACATCTATTTTAGTGTGGGGTGGAGTGATGCGAAGTATAGACCCATAATACAAGATTGAACTGGCACTAGAAGTTATGGTGAATGGCCCGGTTGATGGATAAAAAACACGTAAGGAGTAAGAAGCACTTAGAAAATAGGTGGACAAGAATGGTTGGTGACAAAAAGGATTTGCAAAAACCATGTATAGAAAGGAAGAAGAGCGTAGGAACAACATGAGGTAGGTGAGAGCAAAAAATTGGGTAATGGAAAGAAGAAGTGCCTTCAGTGCTATAGACGCGCACGATAGAGTCTTCGATCAGGTTTGATTTTTACGCACCAGAAGGTTGTAAAGGGGTTTTTTGTGCATAGGATGTGGCATGTAGGTAAGGGCACTTAAAACTGGCTTAGTGGAAAAATCCACATTTAATGTTAAAGTATAGTGGTAGGTGATATAACATTTAATGCTGAAAAGAAGGACAGACTATAAGTACAAGGTCAGGAAAGTCATTTGTTACCTTGCGATTATGAAGTGAAAGAAGCTTTTGCGAACCAGTGCATCCAGAGAAAAAAATGTGCAAAGAAAGGAGAATCCAAGGAATTCTAGTATGCATCTAGAGTAGATCTGCGAACCAGTGTGGAAGGAGTACATGGGAGTGGGAATTTTTTTTGAGGAAGCATCATCTTGTGGAAGTATTTTTCTAGTTAGGGTTTGGCGGCTAGGGCATAGAGTTAGAAGGGTTTCTTTGCAATATTGATCTTTGGGATTAGACATAGTGGTAGAGAAGAGCAAGGGAAAGAATATTTAAGTGTTAGTACTGACTAGAAGAATGGTACCAAGGAAACCAACTATTTCACCGATGAAAACAAAGGGCAAGGGAAAGGGAAAACAAATCACTTCTGTCACAAGCACCAATGAAGAATGATACGTGAAAATGCAGTACTTAGATGGGGTATTGCTAGGAAAATAATGGGAGTCACACTTACGAAAGATGGTCGTAAGTGATTATAATCATTGCACAAGAACAACGGAGAAGGAAATGGCCTTGGATTTGGTTCACCCAACCATTAATAGGATGCTAGATAGAATGCCCATTTACAATGATGAGGTGGAGGTAAAACTAGAAAAGGATGGGTTGTTGTAATTGTACAAGTTGCCTTACTTTGGAAAACCTGAGAGCCTTTACATGTGGCTGATGTCACGTGTGCACAAAGATCATTTTTATTTTATGGGGCACAAGATGCACATCACACCACAAATGATATCCAAGTTCACATGCCTCAATTATGAAGGAGATAAAATTGATGATGATCTAAGTGACAAAGAGGCTATCAAGGAGACTGTAGCCATGTATGACTAAAAGAAGGGTTTGAGATACTTTGACATCTCAGAGATACCAAACCCAGTGATGAGGATGGTCACACACATAGTCACTAAACTCAATTAGCAGGAATGGTGGAAACAAGTAAATAAGGCATGATTGAACGTATGCAGGAAGATATCAGAAGGGACCATCTACAAATTTTCCTCTTTCATCGTGGATGAAATTATAAGTAGCACGTAGGAGGGAGAGAAGATACAATTCGGTATTTTCCTCCTCACCATTGTGTTTTCAGAAATTGTAGTGCCTGATGGGCCATAAAAAATTGTTTAGGAAGTTCCAGAAGAGGATCCCTCACTCGCAAGGAGGTTTTCAAAATATACTTGTGAAACCATGATGGCCGCTCATAAGGCGTGGCTGGAAAAATGGTATAAGAAAATGTGTGACACATTTTAGGTTGAGTTAAAGATCCCAAAGAAATTTCCCATGCTCGTGAGTGGAGAGGTAGAATTTATAGTGTACTAACACTTTTGCATTGGCATATTTAGGTTAACAGATGAGAACATGAGTCCGTGGTGCAAACTACCCTTCTCCTTCACCACGTTATACTTCCAAGCTGGAGTTAATCAATTCAAGGAGGCCAAGATAATAAGGCTTAACCTTAGTGAGGTAGATGCAAACCACCACAAGCTACATTGAAAGCTAATCTACCCAAAGAAGTGCATGTACGTGGAGAGATATGTCTCTCTCGAGATATAAATAATGAATCCTGTAATGCTACCAATCGCTAGAAGGGATACAACAAGGATATACCTTCACATAAGGCCGAAGTTTGAAAAATGTGCTTACTTGGAGAATAATATCTCCATCCCCAAAGACTCCATAAGAAGGAAGAAGGACACACCTAGAAAGAGAGAAAGAGAAGAGGTGTAAAAGGCACCAAGTGTTCAAACTACACAGATGGTAAGCACTAAGCCTAGTACTTACATACAGAGGAAGAAGTCTCCATTCAAAGAAAATACTCTAGAAGAAAAGGTGCCAGAGCATGAATAACCCCTCACTTAGGAGGAATTTCCAAGGAAGAGATCACCTGCCAAGGGAAAAGAAAAATAAGAATCTCCTGTACTGGAATCCCCAGTAAGGAAGAAGCAGAAGGTGATGGATGAGGCTGATTTAGAAGAGACAGAGAGTCTAGATGCCTACATTGGTGATGTAAATGATGATAATGAAGATTAACTAGGAGCGAAGACCATCATATCTATGAAATACATGATTCTGAGGAAGAAAGAGATGAGGAGTATAACAAAGAAGATGAGGAGAAGGAGGATGAAGAAGAGGCTGAGACCCAAGGAAAGGGGGTAAGTAAAGAAGAAGTTACAAAAGGAGAAAGGATCACAAGCCTCATGAAGGAACAGGTAGATGAGGTCATAGAGAAAGAAGTGGAAAAAATCATCAAGGACCTGGTTGAGAAAGAAGTGGAATGCAACGTGGATGTGGTGATGAAGGAAGATGAGGAAGATAGTGTGGGAAAAGAATATGGTAGCATGGGAGGAGATCCTAGTTCACCTTTTAGCTTTGAAAAGCCTGCATGCATAGGGAGGAAGAGTGTAGAAGCATCAAAATTTCAAGGAATGGGATACATTGATGATCCAAAAAAAGTGTTGTGCGCGCACTTCCAGAGCACCATTCCAACAAAACAAAATTTAGCTAAGACTTCATTTGATGAGGAAGGAGCATACACTCAGATGAGGAAAATATTTTCATGTGCATTTGAGTCCCACATTGATGAGCTAGAATTTGAAGTAATCTAAGGGGCATTGATGCAAGTACCAAAAACAAAAGGGATAAACCCCTTGGTGAATGCTCAGAGTCTGTCAGATGAACATATATACAATAGACTCAACAAAGTCTCAATTGAGGTTGAAGCCAGGCTCTTCAGGATAAATGATAGGGTAAAGTTCCTAGAGGCAGAGATGGAGAAAAAGGAAGAAGAGCTCATTGAAAAGACCAAGGACTTGAAGCAAGAAGAGCTAATTAGCAATCAATTAAGGTGTGAGTTGAAATATGAAAAGGTAAGAGTGCGTGAGGCATACAAGAAGATAGATATGATCACAAATGCCATCATCCTAAAACATCAAGACTTAACACCGCCTGCACAAAAGTATGGATCATACTTGCAATGCCTAGAGGACTTGACCCACATACTCACCATGGAGAGGTGACCACTCACCTTAGAATCAGTAGAGGAGGTGTTGGCATGCCAAGAAAAATAAAATAAGATGAAGGTTGTGGAGATTTTTTCTCAGTATAATAAAATCCTATCTGATGTAAAATCTGTCACTCAAGTTGTTGAGGCTTCCTATGACAACTATGTAGATAGAGATAGAGTGGCAAGTATCCTTGTTTCCACCCATGAGGAAGAACTCAAGGATTTCAAGGAAATGAACAAGGGTAATAGGGCGGAGAGAGACAAGATCCTAGCTGAGGTAAAAAAGAAATCAGAGGCCATTGAGACCTTACGGGGCTCAATCAAGAACCATATGAAGGAATTGTACCCTCAAATCACTCAGAGGATGGACATGATTGAATATTTGGGAAAAAAACTAGAGGAGATCATAGAGATAATGAGTGCTAAGGGAGAGGGCTGAGTTTTGAAGAAATGAGCGCCCAAGTGGGGGATCTCTGTCAGTAGGCTCAGAGGGAGGTCGAAACTTGGGGAAAATTAGAAGCTAATTTAAGAAAGGATTTCCCTCTCCTCCTCTAGAAGTAAACAAGTTCCCCATACTTTCATTATTTTCCCCATTTCTTCATTCATTATTATTCCCAACCATTTTAAGTATCCTTCATTCTTTATTTCCTTTATTGAAGAGTGTTTCCAAGGATGCAAAATAGGCATAGTGTGGGGTGATGTTGGGCCCCAAAATATCAAATAAGTACAAGAAGGCACGTGGGTGCGCAAGACCTAGTTAAAGAAGGGCACACAGGTTGAAGGCACACAAGGAAAAATGGGAATTTTACTTAGCCATATTCGGTACCCCAGGAAGAACACGATAAAAGTGTGACCCTTGTGGATAAGATGCCATCCTAGAAATATCGGGATCAAGAAGGGAATAATCCAGGCATGCAATGGAGGGTTCTAGAAGATCATCATCATGTAGAGTGGAGAGCTCAGTTCTATGAAGGCATGCTCTCATGGAGGACCACTTCGACACTTGGCAACTGATATGTAACTTCTGGAAGGTGTGGAGGTGGGTGCTAAGGCTATATATAAAATCTCCCGGTATAAGAATAGGATATAGTTGAAGAGAGGAGAAGCCCTATAGAAAACATAATGGAGAGTGTTATGGCTAGGGATTAGGAGAGTTCTGTGAGCAATAACATATAGGATGGGATGGATTCTCATTCTTCTATGTAATATGATGAGCATAATATAGCTTTGATACATAATTTGGCCCTGCATAATTATATGAGGATTTTTTATGACCTCAACGAATGTAATGTGGGTTATTAACTTTGATAGTATGAATATAATGCTTCATTATAAATCATCTGTGTTCAATACTTATGCATTTCCTTTTTGTATAAATCATCTCCATGTGTTGTTTATTATTTCTCTTACCTGCATAAAATGAGATGACAACTCTTCCTAAGTTCATAAGAATATGGTTTAGTTTTTTTCTATCATGCATTTGATTGTCTATTATAAGATGATGCATTCTCACAAAAATCACATAAAGGAGAGACTCGGTGCTCACGCATGCCTCGGGTGAGAACCCAGTTCCCTCTGGGTGATAGGTCGGTGCGCATAGGATTTTCCTATTCTGTGAAGGGTACAAAAATGACTATAATATAGAACATATAAGTTATCCTAAGAAGACAAAAAAGAGCTTAAAGAGCTCATGAATGTAATTCATCTAAAAAACATTCTATTCTTAATCCTCTAAGAGTATCCCTGGTGTTGGGGGTATATCAGCATAATCACTTACTTCACCTTTTAATACTATCCCATTCTTGTGTTGTTCCATCGTACCTCATGTCACATGTTTTCCTGGTTAAGTTATCATTTCCATTCTTCATTTCTTTTCTTTTCCTTCTGTCTTTGTGATGCATCCCTTGTTTATGTTGGGCTTGTTCACTTGTACCATAGTTGTTATGGTTTGGGAATAAATTTTCCTTCATCATTGGTGTGTGTTTAAAACCAACAACACAAAAAAATTAAAAACATTCAAATATGTGAAGAAATCCAAAAACATTCAAATATATTGAAAAACTCACAAACATTGAAATATGTTCAAAAATATAGAAAAATTTAAAAATATTCAAAAATATAAAAAACAATCAAAACATTCAAAAAAATGTTTTACAAAATCTTAGCAACTGAATAATATAGTTGAACAATATCACCATTCGACAGTAATCCTAGTGATTGTTTTAGATCATCTAATGATAATAAATTTTCTTTCTCGTGGTGTATATCTATGTTCTCAGAAAAACCATCAATTACCCTTTGCAATATAAATTTTCCTAGGGAGGACTTGGGTTAAAATTCCATGCAGATCAATTCAATCCTTTTGTGTTCTAATCTATTGCTTTTGGGAATTCATATTTGCAATATAAATTTTCCTAGGGAAGAATTGGGTTAAAATTCCATGCAGATCAATTCAATCCTTTTGTGTTCTAATCTATTTCTTGTGGGAATTTATATATGTCTATTCTTCACTACATAATACATTAGGAGGGTATTTAAATGTCGTCTTTACACATTGTGTTGTACTATTGTTGTCTATTAGCTTCAAATAGAAATATTTTTCTTAGAATGTTATAACGATAAAATGTTAGAATTGTACACATCTATTAGCTATGAATTATTATTTTTTGTTAGAGTGTTAGTTTGTGACTAACCTTGTTTATTGCAGGTGTGTGTAAGACTTGTTCTACAAACTTTCAACTCAGATCACATGTAATAAGATAACTAAATTTATCAAATTTCTGCGAGTCTAGGATTTTGTTGTGTTTATTTATTATAGAAAAATTGTAGATGAATTATTATCACTCCAGTTCATATATAACTTTAGTGTTATTAATTCCTATTCATATTCAGGTTGTTTGACTTAATTCATTTGTATATTTTTGTTATCATCTTGGTTTAGTAAACATGCCATAGTATGTTTTACTTGTTTAGTATATATGTGTGTTAGATTTGTTAACATTTATTTCTATTTGTGTCAATTGCATGTACTTTATTGTTGCCACAAATTTACCATCATCACATATGTGTCACATCCACATCATCTATCATATATCTATAATATCATCATACATCATAAATCAAATCCAATATATAAACATGGAAGCTAAGTTATATATAACATCATCATCCATACATGATAAATTAAAATAACAATCATCCTCTATTCTAAAACCATTATATCATATAAAAATAAAACATCTCATCATCATAATAGGGTGTAAAATATCCATTGTATACATCAAAAATAAAGTTTTCATCAACATTATATCTCGAAAAATGTCATATACATCTTAGTATGCAATCATGGGAATCGATTTACAAAATTGTACCTTCATCATGAGGAATATATAAAAATTATACATACAATAACTCATCAAAAAAATGATTCATTCCTAACTCTCTCCTACACAAGGAATTCCTAGTCCATCCCTAGGCGGGGACATTTGCACTGAACTCAACAATATCGATGGCCGATGTGACCTTATATATTATCTTCCTGATCTCTGACTATAAGTTAATGCTCTCTTACCCTCAAGGACTGCAGCCTCATACAATGCTCTACAATAACTTACTTTGCCAAGTGCAACAACAAGATCTAGTAATACATCACTAATACTCCTTGTTGCCACCACATGGAATAAAATATCTCACTTTATTATAACTCAGTGTAACTATATGGTGGTTTTTTGGATTTTTTTGCTGTGCTTGAATATTTGCGAGTGTCAGGAAAGAATGGAGGTAAATAGTATGAAAGTGGAGAATAAGGGAACGACCACATGTGGAAGGGGAGAGGGTTTGTAGGTCACGGTGGAGGGAATGAATAAGCATGGATTAATAGAGGGGGGTCACAAGGCTAGAGGAGGAGAGCACAGTATTGGAGGGTGAGATAAGAAGGTGGAGGAGTTGGGCCCTATTCCTAGGGTTACAAATTCTACCTGGACTTCGGTGGGGAGCGGTGGGTAACACAAAAACACTCACTAGAGCATCAATAGCAGTTCTATAGGTCATCATGGTTTGGATCCCCCAGAAGGCTTCTTATTTTAAATATATACTAGAAAACAGCAGAGGTTGATCCTCAGGCAATAAAACAACAAGCAATCTGGCCTACCTGGTCGATCTGGCTGAGGATATTCCCTTTGTAACCATCAAGAACCCTGAAGTGAAGGAATAATTCAAAAATTTATCATGGGATTCAGTGATTGGTAAGTTTAATGGGTTCTGGCCTTCATCCTCAGCACTATACTAGTGGGTATTCGAAACTTGGACCAATAAATGTGAAATATCCCTCTGTTCCAAGGGATTTTTCGTTGTCCATTTTAGAGAAGTAGAATATTATTAGCAATGTTTGATAGATGGTCTGTGGTTTTTGGGGCATGTGGGTTTATTTATAACTCCATGGTTTCAATATTTTGATCCGAAAACCTATTTGGTTTCCAAAACACATATTTGGGTTAGGCTCCCTAACCTCCCCTTGTATCTATGGTATGCCTTGGAGGATATTGGTAATGGTTTCAGAAAGTTTATCAAAGAAGACTTGGATAGAACACATTCGAGCCTTTGTTCATTTTCTTGTATATGCGTTGAAATTGATTTGAGCAAGGGATTACCGGATCAGATCAATCTTAAATTTGGTAATTTTCAACATATCTAGATATTAGACTATGAGAATACTACATTTCGATGTAGATTATGTAGAAATACAGGTCATCTACAAGCTACTTGTCCCTTTAATAAAAACAAGAAATCTACAAAAAAATGGATCGACTTCTTCTAGCAGTTAGGGCTTTGTTAACCCAAATTTAGTATCCTCTTCAAACTTTAAGGATGTTCCGAATAAACTGACCCCAAGAATAAAATAGTCATAGAGAAGGAGGACACCAAGATGGGAATTTAGGAAAATCACTTGGTAATTGGTGGAATGAAAAGGGTACATACTTCAGAAAGTTTAGAATCAGATAGGGATTTCGTGTAAGATTAAAAAATTGCTTCGACAATCCCTAATGACCTTGCACTAGTTATCTCGACTGACCAAGGCAAGTGGTTCGAAGTAAAAAAGAAAAATAACAAAAAGGGTCTAATGGGCAGCATTGAGGATTACTTTCCATCGTAGGGTGGGAAATAAATTTTGTTTAGGATGATTTGATCATTCTAATGCTTTTTGAAGCTGGTGTTTAGTTGTAGGTGTTATTTCCCTTGTTACTTTTAAAATCCTGTTATCTACCAGAGGAACTAGCATCTAATTTTTAAATAGGAAACGGGTCCCTTCAACCCACTTTATCAATAAAAAAACTCAGTGTAACTATATACCAAATTGATCTTTATTGGTATTCCTCTAGTCCAACTCAGCCACCCTTTGGTCTACTTGTCTTCAGAGGGTCTAGATAGTGATGAATGAAACATCACCCTACAGTAAAAATTTGTCCCTCTTCTTGTAATGTGGCTACCAATGTCCTAACTACTAATCCTAGTGCTGGTACCTGTGCTCATACTCCTCCATCTCCTCCATATCCTCCCTTTATGACCCCAAAACCTAGGTCTTTGTGGTGATGGTAGCATATGTAAATGTACTTGTGCTAATACATGCATCTATATAACTGGCACATGTACTGACATTTATGTTGGAACTTATTATGGAATATGTGTTGTTATCTGAGGTACCTGTCATGGTAATTCCTATTCTCGTAGTTGTGTTGCATAAGCTATGTAAACCTATGTTGCCTTCACTTGTGATACTTGTTCTACTGGTATATATGCCACCTGTATCTATGGACCCTAAGCCACATGCACCTGTGGTACCTGAGCCACATGAACCTATACCTTTATTGGTGGCCCCTGAGCCACCTTAAATTATGGATCCTATACATTCTGACCCTGTGACTATTCCTAAAAATTGGCCTCCACCTTTTCCTAACCTAGTCTACCTTTATCACTCCTCACTAGTGGCCTGCCCACTTCTGCTATCACTATGTATATAAATTTCTATAGAATAGTAATATGCCTCGGTATGATTACTGCATACCATGTAGCGTACTCAGGAGTGGTACCTAGATCTAAAATATATGCACGAGCATCCCATACCCATGGAATCACACCAAGAAAACTATGCCTAACATCTTGTACTTTAAGTCATCCACCAAATTCCATTATCTAACATGCCACTCACGCATATCACTAACCAGAACCTAGGATATCCTATCTAACCCCGAGCTATCTCTAATCTCTATCCACTCTCTATATCTCCATAATATGACTGCAAATTCCAATGATAAAGAGATCTACTTATGTCATGCATAGATCAATGCCATCTTTCCTCCACTGATATATCCTGTATGGTCTCCAAGTCACCATACGAAGCTATAAGTTATAATAAGCCAATAGATAGAATGCAATGTATCCCATGTGAACCCTATAACTCGCACCTATTGTCTCCCATGCAAAGGATGAGGCCTCATCAGATTACCTATATTACAAAATTTTAACTAGTCACCAAACTACAATATGATCTTAGGCCCATATCTATAGTAGAGTGGATGGAATCAGACTCCCCATGCCTCTGTACACAATTAGATGCAAGTCATTTTACAAGTGGGAAATGATGCACTGACCCCATGAAAATACCTCTCCATCCATCAATTGTGTTATAATACCTATCAACCCTAACTGAAAGTGTGTCCCATTCTTATTTGGTAGAAAATATCTACGGATAAGATCCATCAAGTATATTGGTATTCGGGATACTAGTTGTCATCCATGCACTCGTATAGGTGCACCCCCATCCTCTCTCTGGGTATGTCCACTAACTTGAATAGGTACCATACATTCCCTAACATCCATGTGAAATCTCCATTAAAATCCACCAAGATACCTTGTATCGGTACCCGCATGATCCGGTACAAATCGTATAATTTAATTGTCATATCTCCCATTGGAAATTTAAATGTATGGCTCTCGTTATGTCATCTCTTGCCCATTGTTGTTATTATACAATGATCTAAGATGATGCGTGATAATTGTGTAATGCATGTCAATCCCATTGAATCTAGTAACATGATCAACTATGGATGTTGACTCTGGGTAAATCTCCTCTCATATAATCATAGCCATCTGTGACACTTCTGCACGGCCAAAGCTAGTGGTATCTCTTGAAAATCATACCACAACATAGTTAACATCAATATTTTTCTCTCCTAACCTTCTAATTTTCTTCTAAAAACAACTTTTTAATGTTAGCACACCCTCTACTACATTACCACACCCTTTTCTACGCTAACACACCCTCTGCTATGCTAGCACACCATCTACTAGGATAGTGCATACACATACACAATATCCTATGCACATTAATGCTAGGGCACCCAATTGAGCACTAGCGCATTAAATTTAACAGTTATTATCTCATTAACACACTATCACATGTAACACACTAGGACATTCCTATACTAATGTTTATGCTCTCAGTGAAATACTAGTGCACGCACTTGAACGCTGGTGTATTCCTCGGGCTATACTAGATCGCACTCAAGTGTATGAAATAGTGTTAAAATATCAAACTTCTACTACTAAAAACTAGCAATAAATACTTCAAAACTTAAATTTTTATGAGCTACTCATAGACGTACTCTTATATGGCCTCTTCCTGAACTCTCAAACACGATGCACACATTGTTTCCTCTAGGATTGATGAGTCATCTCTCTAAATTCTCATATCTCAAATCTCACTTAGACGGAAAAATAAGTTACAAGAACAAATGCGTCGCGATGATTATTAACCCTCTTAACCTTATATTTATACATTGTGCATCCCCATTTCTTCTCAATTTGGTCTTTGTGCCCAAAAAACTAATTTTTCTTCATTGTTACTCTAGATGTTTATTCCACAGATTCCCCTCTCTTCTCTCACGCACTTGACTCACATTTCATGGCACTGCTTACTCATTTTTAGGGGACTTTTTTATCCACTATTTTATTCTCACTAGGGCATACCAATGCTTCACTAGGGAAAATCTGGTGTACCTAATAAACCACTTTCTTCCTTTACATCCAAATTTTCCAAAAATACCATATATTCTAAAAAATTCACAATTTAAAACAAAATTAACAATCACAAAAAAAATGAAAATTCAAACAAAAATATTAAACATTACAAATTTTTCAAAACTTCAACAAATCAAAAATTCACACTTTTATATATTACCTTAGTGATCGATTTAATTTTATGGCTATCATGATACATTGTTTCCTTCGTGATATAACTTCACTTAGGGAAATTTTGGCTCTCATTACCTCTCCCGTGATTCTTAAGTTTATTGATTAGGGGCAATGATCCTTTTCAACTCTCAGATCAATCTTCAATATGGATCCAACAAGAGTTTCATTAGGAGTATCTACGATCACTCTATTCTTTAGTCAGATCATATCCTCATATCTTTCATAAGTTTAGTGCTTAAGAACATTTTAATCTGCTTAATCATCATTATGGTACATATTAGGGGCATAGTTAATTATCTTCTTCTCGGATTTGTGTTTTATTGTTGATCTTACTTTTTGGACCAATTACAAGTATTTCGTTATCATCTTGGCTTCTTTATAGCCATGGTGCATACTTTTATGGTGTATAATAGGTTTGGTTTCCTTTTTATCTTTTCTTTTCTATTTGTGTTATTTTTTACGCACATAATAGGTTAAACACCTTGATTCCCTCATAATCATAGTGAAAAATCTATTATGCAACAAAAAAATACAGTTTCTCTACATTTTACTCTCCAAATTACACTCATGCTATGAGCACTCTCCCTCCCATCCTTCTTCTAATTCCTTGCCTTTTTCCTATCAAGTAGATGTCTACCTATTTTTTGCATCACCCACCCACTTGAGGGGGTATTCCCTTACCTTTTTACTCATTGGGGCATCCAAATGTTTCACTATCTTCTACTCACTAAGTCTACATGTGTATATTATTTTTAAAATGCTGATACTTCATAATACAACTTTAAAGAGAGGGAAATTTATACACCATAAAAACACATACATATTTCTAGCCTACTTCCATCCAATTAGAATTAATTAATCATATCCCACTAAAATACATCCCTTTGGAATTAATTAAATTAATTCCATCATTTAAATCATAACCATTTAGAATCAAATAAACTAATTCCTAACACCCATTAGATAATTTTATTAAACATTTATTTAATTAAATGGTTAATTATCTCTTCACAAATTATAACTAATGTAATTATTTATTTAATTAATCATATTTATCTACTAATACTCCAGTCCACTCCACTCCACTTCTAGAACCCTATAATGGTGAGGCCATAAAAGCTACATGTACAATCATATTCCCACACAAAATCAAGATCATCATTGCTCCTACAAAACTAGAAGTGCATAGACCAAATACTATTACTATTTCAGGAAATTACAGTTATGATCATGGAGCTCATTCAAACTATGATCCACTTCTCATGGCCTCACCCTCAGCTATAAAATACAAGCCATTCCATTTTAAATCCATCCTTAGAAGCTTATGAAAATTAAAACCAAATTCTACAAAATTTTCCACCCACATCCTTTTGTTTTATGAGCTCATAGCATTTACATCCTACATTTGGAGAACAATTAAGAGTACCCAAAATCCAACAAATCAAAATATTATACAAGTCCAAGTGCTTCTATAATATTTATTGATGTTTGTAAGGAAAGACTTATAGGTAGGTTTGAATTTTTAATTTTTTTTTATCTTTCATTTAGTTGAGTTTTCATTACTTACAGAGGTAGAATATGTGGATATCTTAACCTATAATGCAACGTTTCTACATAGGTCAATACAATGGTACTTAACAAAGGGTTAGAAGATATGTTTTAATCCATATTCATCCCACAAGTTTCTGATAAGGTAGGGAGAAAGGTATATGTGAGAAAGACGTAAGATCCAAGGCATGAGAAATTTATCATGGAAGACATGTTATTCCAGAACCCTCACTTGATCCTATAAGAAAGAAATTGTTAGTGAAAAGACCCAATGTAGGTGCTATCAAGCTTGTGGATTTCACTTTTTCTCTTAAAAGAAGTAATATAAGTTTCCTGAACTATCGACACATTCTTTCCTTGAATCTGTAATGCCTCCATTTCAGCCACATGAATAAAGTATTCATAATGCATCTCCTTCACACAGGTAGGCTATCGTGATAGTGTCCCCTATGGAAATCCTAATGACATATGCTTCATATTCTTAACCATGTTATGTTTTCCTATGGTTATAATATATCATCAAAAAATTATAATGTATCATGGCCAAATTGAAAACAACGACGATAAAAATCTCTTCTCAACTTTGGAAGCCTTCTCCTCACCCAAGAAATGCCAAGATGACATCTTGAATTATGACTGACACCTCAAAATATCAATTCATTTATTTTTCCCAACCAAGAGTGGATAAATATTAAGTAGAAATTAGAATCAATGACTATGAGATGACACACTATTCCCTTAGCAAGCTTGGACCAGAGGGGTACATCCATAACTTTGAACATACTAATGTTAGGATTTTCACTTAGACGAGGGAAAGAACGGTGACCAAGGAGAAATTACAAAGCCAAATTCATACCTTGACCTCATATGTTCAAATCTTCCTAGACCCAGATGAAATTCCTCTCACTCCTTCTGAGTCAATTGTTCCTTTGAGAAAAAAATGACTCTCATGTAGTCAAAAATTTCAAAATAATGGTAAGAATGGGAAGAATGAAAAATTCATTCATTGATTCCATCATCCAAAATAGGTGTGAACTACTTCCAAAGATGGTTAGGATATTAAAGATTACTACCTTGCTGACTAAAAATATAGAAGATGTCCTCTCCACATTCAAGAAGGAGGTAGATCACTAGAACAAGGTACTCTCAACTCTTCATAAAACGAGCATGGTTAACCCTAAAACATTGTTTGAGAAGTAAATGTTCCTAAGATAAGAAGACAACTAATCCTAGCCATGGGTAAGGACCATCAAGTGAAAAATGATAAATTTGGTTGAAGATACTAAAGATTTCCCATATCATCAAAAATAAGGTCATGAAATCAAAGAAGATATCAATAATAATTTGAATAAGATGAGATGTCTTGAGTTGCAATCAATGTGAACATCACTTAATGAGTTTCATGAAAATTTAAGATATATTGTAAAATATTAGTTGTTCGATCCATGATCGTACGTAGATGATCTCATGGAAACATTATATCAAATTAGATCAGGTATCTATGAATTTTTTGAGAGGATCCTAATTAGCTTAAGCATTATAAGATAATTTAGAGTGTAGTCAATCACTAGTTAGACATCCTCTCTAATAATTCCATTCCTTGTGAGAAAGAAGTGTCAGAAGCAGTGCATAGGTACAAAAAATCTATGGGAAGCCACGAGAGTTATCCAGTTCAATACATCGAAGGATAATATTCATGAAATTTATCTTTCAATTGATGATTTTATTCTTTTTCTCTCTTTTTCACTCCTATATGTAACAAACAACTTTTCCCAAAACTAGTATGAAGGTTTTCTAATTCTTCATTGGGAAAACTAATTTTTCAAAATCAACTTAAGTTACTTGTTTTTTATTTTTGTAAAAGTAATTTTCTTAAAATAGCGAAAAGTATCTTATTCTAGAAAGGAAGGTGAACAATCATGTAGGAATGTGAAGATTCATAAGAGGTGGGATATTTAATGAGGCTCTCACTTTATGGTAAAGGACTAGTTTTTTCTCCCCTTTAGAAAATTGTATTTCTTCTATTTCTTGCTTTCAAATCCTACTCCAATAGAGATTTTTAATCCCACACAATGAGAGAAAGAATGCATCTTTTGATGAATATAATATAGTTAAAATTTGTGTTGTTTGTGTTTTTTTTCTTTCTTTGCAAAGTAGTGTCTTCTCATTGTTACCTTAGAAGTATTATTGTTTTATGTCAATAAAATCATATTGATAATTATTGAATAAAACCCCCTTCTCACTTTCTACGTTCTCTTTGTACACACACCTTCCTCCACCTCCTTTTTACACACGGGTTTAATTGAGTATTCCTGTATGATCCCTAGTCAACATGAAACCCACGATGGTTAGAGTAGTGTACATATTTCATTATTTTTAATAAATGGAGTTGACCCATTCCTAAATAGAGGGAACTAGTCCTAGAGATTTGGTGAAAGCCCCTAATTTTCTCTTATGAAAAATTATTTTTCCAACACATCGACACCCAACTTGCAATCCAGTGCACCCAATCTAACATAGATACCACCATTTGATCATTAATTAACTAATTCTTTGTTACATACTTCATTGAAAAAGAGTTGTTATGCAAATATTAATGATATTGTTATGCATGATATAGATAATTTGAAAACAAGGGAATTATGGGTGAAATATTTGATGAAGGAAATAAATACCCATTTTCAAAACCATGCCCAAAGAAGTCATTTATATAGTTTGGTTCAAAATAAGCCAATAAAGATAGATGTATTACTAAATCAAACTCTCTCAAGTGCAATTACAATAAGAAATGACTACAATGATAATGTTTTGTATGTCATGTTAAACAGGTTGGAGAATTTAAATTGTGAAGCCCAATCTTACTATAACAAATGGGCTAGAGACAAAAACCTTGTTTTCATTATAAACGCTGAAAAGGATAATACTATAATAAGTTTAACTATTTTTGTATTTAAATTTTACATATTTTTATTTTTTGGCTAATAATATTTCTTTATTCAAATTCAATCAAAATATAAAAATTTGAAGAATGAAGTACTAGTATTGGATCTTCATCTCAAGAATGCATGCAAAAGTTTTAATGTTTCTATTTCACTGAAGGAAAAATTTGTCCTCCTAAATAAATATAAAAACACATTAAAGAAATTAATTAAGTAGCATGACATGGATCCAAATATATTGTTCAAGCATAAATGAGATGTGGATCCTAGTTTACTTTCAGTAGATGATGTGGCCAATCAAGATAGGGAAAATATTTCCAGTATCAATTCTACAACATAGGATATAATTAAATCCATTGGCCAATATGTAAGGTTGTTGCAACTCTTTTTAATGGGGTAGAGTCCCCTTAACCCTAATTTTTACCACTAATAAAAAAAACATAGGATATAATTAAATCAAGAGCAATAATGATAGAATATACAAGACCAAAGGGAGAATATAAAATAGTGGAAACAATGAGTGTCACTCAGTGACAACATGAATGAAAATTGATTGTGTTTACTTATATTTTGGCACAGATAAAAGAATAAAATGTAAATATCAATTTAGATATTTTTCACTTTTGTCAATTATTTTGTAAAATTTGACACTATATTCATATATATTGTTTTAATAACATTTTTGGTGTTTTATTTTTCATAATAAGATGAAGAGTAATATCATAGTTCTATTCATAATTATTTTTTTCATATATTTTATTGCACATAAAAAAATCATAAGAAATAAGGATAATGAAATCATTTTACCAATAAACTTAAATATATAACTACAAAAATTTCATATGAATTTTAATATAAGAGAAAATATTTATAATACATACCAAGCTAAACCTCGGGAAGCTGAAACAATCCTTGAGCAATCTCCAGTGTCATATAGAACACATGTTAAATGAAATTATTCAATTTTTGTTCCTATTAAATCAAATATATTTTGAAAAGTACACGGTGGTATCTCCTTGCAATTAATGACAATATAAATATAATCCTTGATATTTAATTTCAAATAGCAATTAGAATCCTTAATATTTGTTAAAATTTTCCAATTTTAAAATACAGTCCCTTTAAAACTATCTTGGGACATGTATAATATATCTAAATCTTGACATATTTGATTTCTCAACTACATGAAATCAACAATATATATGGATCTCCCTTGAGCATTTTTAATAAAATAATTGATTTCCTTTAACATGAGCAGAATACCACACAATGTAAGTAATGTTTCCGAATATGTTAAATGGTAAAACAAATATTTTTCCTTGTCAACTTCTCTATGATATCTATACATTAAACTTTCCAATGATGGATATTCATCAAAAAATCTACATGCATGTTTATACATACAAATCCATTTTTAATCAACATATTTTAGAATATTTTTACCATCAATCACTCTAATTGATTTTTTTTGGAAATCTACAAATATTGTTAGATTGTTGAACATATATGCATGCAAGTAATAGATAAGCTCTTCCATTTTTTCATCACTTTCGAATGTGCTAACTATTTTGTATGTAAGATTCATTCTATGAGCCATGCAATGAATTAGAATCTTTTATGGGAAAAAAATGGTTTTTAGTTGAATTTAAAGACCATTTTATGCCCTTTCATTACTGATGCACCATGTATACCAATACACACCAACTCAGTAGCTATACTACAATCATCCATCCCAATTATATCCATCAAACCTGAAATAAACTACTTATAAAGGTTCTGAGCATTGTAATTTTTTATCATTATATAGACTACTAATAAATGAGGCTTCCTTAAATGGTTCTCAAAAGTATAAACATGAATGCAAACCCATGATGTGTTGTTAGTTAATGTGACCTCATCAATAGATAATGAGATAAATTGTGCATTTTTATTTTTTCTTTCAAATCCTCCTCAATCATCGCTAGAAATTTTTAAATTTCCTAAGCACTATTATTTGACCAATGTGATTGTGGAATATTAGGGAATCCATTATATTGAAATAAAACTTTATAATCTCCAAAATCAGAAATAGGTCTACCATTTTTTAGAATGTGGTAAATAGTTGAGAATTGTATATTTTGGCACATAGGTTAGACTAAATAACTTTTTCTAGTTGACTTGTGAAATGGTCCTTATTTGTCATTAAGATGTAGATGTTTCTATTTATTTTCATACTCAGCAGTAAATTTTATATGCATGCATTCTTTTATATTTTTCCATCTGTGTTCATTTTATTTTACTATAATTTTTCTTATCTAATAAATATATTTTACCACATTATTTCTCAATTGTGTCAAGCTTGAGTTGCATTTTGTAGTCCTTTCCAAATTTCCAACTACAAATTATACATTTAATTTATGTTGGGGTATCATTACCATTTTCTGGATCTACTAGTTCAATAAATGGATATTTAGCTTCCCAGTTGAACTTAAAATACCTTTGAATTGTCCATCTACTTATATTTATTTGCATAAATTTGTGTGGTGTTGTATTATAAAATGAAATAGGTGTTTGATCATGATGTGTAGAAATATATATATTTAGTTGGATCTCATCATTGGGAATGTCCTCTATTTTCCTCTTTCTTGGCAAAAAATTGAGAGTATAATTTCTACCTAAAATTGGTGTTTGATGACATGAATGTATTTTTCTTGTTGCATATCATAATCATGAATGCATCCAATGAGGGCACGCAATAAATAATTTACTCAAGTGGAGTCATGTCATTATCAATAATTTTTTGAGGTGGTGAAAAATTATTATGATTAATTATTTTATGTGGAATATCACTATCAGTGGGTTCAACAAACAAAAGGGTTTTTGACATATTTATTAGTAAGTACATTATTGTAATATGTAATTTGTGAGTAAATAATAAAAATTAATATTTAACTAGCACATAGTATATGTATTTGGTGTGGATGTCGGCTGTATCAACATGACCCCTTTTTATGGATGGATACAATAAGATAAAATATTCACTTTTTTTTAATGATTAGCCCATAAGTTTTTGATATCAACTGAGGCCATTAAATATTTATTTTATTTGGAACTAAAAACCTTGGTGAGGTTGCTAAGATAATCCTCTAATGTAGACAAGAATGTATAAGATTAAGTAGTGTAAATGGAATGTTTGGAGTGTTGTTCATCTGTCTATGTCGTGGTCATCCGTTTTGACTCTGTGTCCATCTATTTGGTGGTCACATGTCTGCATCTATTATGTGTTCATGCATCTTTCTCAAAACATGAAAATAAAAAATCATGAGACTTTTTCATGTGGGTGTAGGGACAATTTTAGTGGCATATAGATGACCGTTATATAAGTGATTGAATGATGCTCATATTTTTATAAGTATGTATTTATTATTAGTAAATGTTCCTAATTTGAGTTTTGAGGAAGCAATGATATACATGCATAAGTATGAAATTTATTGTAAAATCTAGGAGAGTTCACCCATAGAAGTAACTTGCATCCTAATATTTTAGGAAAAATGGTGCTCCGTACAACTCCTCCAAATTTCCAATTAAACATTTCAAAAATCTAAATATTCATGAATTAGAAAAAATTGCTACTAATTGTTTTCCTATGTGGAAGAGAGCTCAGAAGCAGGGAAAGGAAATTTTTCATTGATTGATATATATCTAAATTAGAGATTGGAATTGTGTATTTAAAGACAACTGCAAAAATCATCAATAGATTGGAAAATAATTCACCCCTTGTACTTAATTTTGATCCAAAAGGACCTTCCATGTATCATTTTTGCTTACATGAGAATAAGAAAGATCAATTGTCACTTTCTATGGTCATTGATGTCAACATGGTTGAGATTAAATACAATCAACCTCTACCATCTAGCCTATATTATGACCCTTTCCCTAAAATAAACCTATGGACCATGTATTTCAATGGAACAAAGTAGGCTGCAAGGGCAGGTATAGTCTAAATCTCCCCTAGAAAAAGTATTGTACCTTTTGGATTTCTTCTCTACTTTGAATGCACCAATAACACGACCAAGTATGAAGCTTTATTGATCATCCTCATCCTATCATAAATATTTGATATTCATATTTTACAAATCCTTATTTATTATTAACTTATAACCAACCAGGTAGAAAAATTCTATCAGACCAAGGGAAAACATTTGCAACTATATAATAATGTAACCTAGAGACTAGTTATGGATTTTAATTTCATATCTATTGAATCCATCCCTAGGATCCAAAACCATCTAGTAGATGCTATTGCTACTGATTCTACTTGTTATTGTACTTTTCATGGGATTCCTAAAGCTGATGTTTTTGTCTCGTTAAGGTGAGGTCCTTTTTTCAAGAAGGAAACCTCACTTGAAACAAGTGTAGTCAAACTAAATGACCTTGGTTTATTAACCTTAGCATATTAGAAAATGACGAGGCCATTCTAGAGTATTTACACGTTTACGAGCACCTACCTCCCTCGCATCATAGACATGGTTTTCTATGAATTTTCATATGTTCTCCACCCTAAGGAATGAATATTATGATTCATATTAAAAGAATTAAAACTACAATTCAACCACCAAAGATCTTAACATTTATGAAACTGGAGAAGAAGTGTTGGATATCCCACTGGATCCACTTGAGTTTGAAGAAGGGAATTCTTCCCTCATGAAGGATATAATTGATATAAATATAGGGACTAACGAAGACATAAAGACATTAAATCCTATATCTTCACTCCCACCACAAGAATTTGAAGACCAAAAATCCTTTCTCACACAATTATCAAAGGTTTTCACCTTCTCCTATTCTTATACGACTCACATCCATACATATGTGGTTGTTCACAACTTGGTCTCAAGACCCAAAGACAAGTTGGTAAAACAAATGCTACAACCAATGACTCGCAAAATAGTACCAATGGTCAAGGAGGAGGTCACTAAACTCCTCAAAGTTGGATTTATTAATCCTGTAGACTATAAAAATTGGTTATCTTTTATTGTACTAGTGTTGAAAAATAATGAAAAAATTCAAATTTGCATAAACTTCTATGACATAAATAAAATTTGTCCCAAGGATGAATTTTTGTTTCCTTCTATAGACGTAATTATTTATGAGACCATTGTCTATGAGAACATTTTTCTCTTGGATGGTTTCTTGGGATATAACTAATTTTTCATCTTAGAAGAAAACTAAAATAAAAATTTGTTTACCACCCCATTGGGGAACTTTCTGTTACATTGTTATACCCTTTGGACTAAAAAATGTAGGGGTAACTTATCAATGGGAAATGAATAATATATTCCATGACCTCATTCATAATATTATTAAGTCTTATGTCGAAGATAACCTTTCCAACAATAAGAAAAGAGAATACCATGTAGGATTACTTAACATCATTTTCATGCGTCTCATTTAATATGATGTCATGTTGAACCCTGAAAAGTGTGTGTTTGGTGTAACATGGTGAAACATTTAAGGGAACATCATTTCCAAATGGGGCATCAATATTGATCTTACTAAAATTCACATTATCTTAGAAATGGTCCCTCGAACCACATAATTAGGGGTATGATGTTTTCTTGGGAAGTTATGAGACATACAAAGGCTCATTCTGGATCTTACCTATGCAATGAATCCTATCAATAATTTGTTGAAGAAAAAAAAATCCATTGAGTGGACTTAAGAATTCCAAGAATCCTTTGAATCAGTTAAATGCTTCCTAGTGCCCCTCCCACTCTCATGGATCCTTGAACTGATAGACCAGTTATTGTATACCTCCATGCAACTGAAATTTCATTAGCCTAGATGCTTACTCAAGAAGAAAAAAATGATGAAGAGAGATCCATTTATTTCATCAGTCATGTATTTTTGGAATATAAAACAAATTATTCCTAGGCTGAAAAGGAATGCCTCATTGTATTATTTTCTACCAAATGACTAAGAGATTACATGATGAATAAAGAGACTATGGTGGTTAATTCTTAGGGATTCTTTACCTTTATGAAATAAAAAAACATATCTAATAAGTTTGGTAACCTAATAAATCTCCTTGATGAGTTTGAATTGACCTATATTAAAAAAAAATCATTCAAGGGGAAAATAGTTATTGATTGGCTTACATAAAACCCCTTGGATTTAGGAGATATATTGGACCTTGAATTCCCAAACGAGTTAATTTATTGTATAGAGAAACCGATTGTTTCTTCATCTGATTGGTATGCAGAGATTGTCACTTATCTCATTGAGTGAACCTATCTAGAGGAATTTAATTCCCAACACAGGTGATATTTATGTGTTCTTACCTCATAACGTTTTGTTTACATGTTTTTAATTTTAAATGAAACATTTTGATCTTAACAAAAATAAATGAGGTTTTGGGAGGGGTGGATGGTTAGGCTAACCCAACCCCTCTTTTCCATGGTATTGTTTTAGGTCTTGGGTGTGGCCTTTTAACCCTGCATCGTATATCTATCTCAACAAACTCTCTATTTTATCTTTACAGCCCCTATACTAAACCCCGTGCTTGTAAAATCAAATCACTCAAGATCTATGAACTTACCATCCCGACCACCTCTTAACCATGCACACACACACATGAATGCATGCATATTCATGCATTATTTTTAAAAAATAAATAAATAAATAAATGTATGTGTATATATATAAACATGGATGTGTATATATACATATAAATGTATATGTATATATTTAATCTCATTCAAGATCCTCATGATGGTACCTTGAGTTAAAATAAATAATGAGGAGAAAAAAAAAATAATAATAAAATAAACTGATTTGAAACTCCATGAAAGATCCTTAATGTGAAAAACCAAATGACAGAAAAAGAAGAGAAACTTGAGGTAATAGAAGTTATAAGAGAAAGTATGGTTCTAAGTTAATCATAAAATCCATGGTAGAGAGCCCTTTGATCTAAGCGATCTCAATCCACCCAGAATCTCCCACTTTCCCATTTAGGAACACTTGGTTGACTTTGAATAGTCAAGTGACCATATTTTAGCTATCCAAGTGAATAAGATTTATTTAAAATTAAATTAAAATAATTTTTGGTAAAATGGGGCATGGGTCCATTTTGATGGGGCCAAATTTAACCCATGACCAATTTAACAAACCTAATCCTTAGTTAAATAAAAATCCTTCTTTTTCCAAACTAACCCCATTGGTGGGGAAGATACTATAAAAATTTAATTAACCGTAAATTGATGCTAATTAAACTTTGGTTAGGTTTATATATCTTGAATTAATTTTATTATCTAGGTTTAATAAAGAGTTCAAAATTAGGCGATGGAGGTTTAATAGATTAACGTCATTTGATGCATATAATTTATGGATTATTTCTCTTATATCGTGATTAAGTTATTGAATTGGAGAGATAAAAATGATCAAATACATTACTAAACCTAATGAAACCATTCTACATGTAATATAATGATGGCATTATAAATAACATCCTTAAATTTTAAGAAATAATACTATGGTCATAGTCATACTCTATAGCCAAGTTTACTAATTTATAATGAATGTAATTGAGTTGAAGCAACATTAATTAGTGCAAATATCACTTGGTGTATTTTTATACATTCACATTTAGTTTAACCTTGTGAAATACAATATGACTGTGTTCTGTATACCATCTTAGTGGGGGAGGTTGTAACAAGATTAACTAGCCTTAGTCAAGTAAACAATGGTAATGAGGCAAAAATTTCCCTTTAATCAGTTCAACACATGCTTATAAAAATGATTGGTTTGGAATAATGGTGGTTTGATCTCTGGTAATACTTAACTAACATTTAAAAACAACTATCCCAAATTCATGATTGGGTATTTTGATGAGTTTTGGGACATGAAATTTATGGGCATGAAAAGGTCACTTAAGATTGTCTCTCTTCTTCAAAAATGGATATAAAAACCATTATAACTACAAAGTCCACATTTAAGTAATGTTTCTTGCAAAAAAACTATTTAACATTAAATCATTCTATTCTTTATATGTTCTTCATTTCTTATTTGTTTTTTTTATTATAGTGCCTCCACCATCTCATACCATTAGACAAAATATTGTGCCACTCATAACTCCATATTAGAAGCATAATGAATGAGGGGGGTGAATCAATTCTTTAACAACTTTACTTTAATTAATTTTACTTGTGTGAACCATCAAACTAACCTTTAACCAATGTGAGCTTATTAATCATGAAACAACCATTCAAAAGAACATGAAGTAAGAGAGAAAACATAAACACAAGATATAAAGTGGGAAAATATCAAGGGGAATAAAATCCATTGAACCTTTGCATATATTACTCAATACAAAGGACTCTTGTGAATATTACACATCACATAAGATTTCCTTTCTGAGGCACCAACCCCTATTTAGTAGATAAACCACTCTAAAATGAGGCTATAAACCCCTAAGATGAATAATTACCCACTCAGCCACCTGAATATGAATATCACTTGATGTCCTTGTTGTGTAACCAACTAATTGTGATCACTCATTCAGCCCTCTTCACGTAAAACCCTCTCAAAAAGTTCTCTTTCCTTCTTCACTCAAGCATGCACCATATAGTGTTGATTAGGTCAAGTGAACTTGTAGATTATTCTCCTCTACCCTTATCATATTCTCATACTCTTCACTTCTACAATATATATCCCTCTCACATCTTTACACACCTCTCTTGCTTGCTCACAACTCCATCATCATCTCTAACTTAGCTGAGAAAATACAACTCACCTTTATACATGACTCATGCCACAATACTATAGAGGTAGGAAAAGGACCATATGGCCATGAAATTTCGGTCATAAAAAATACATATAAACACTTTAAAAATATTAGTAAATTACATAAGAGGACCAAATAGGTTGGCATAAGCCTCACAATACAAACTTGCACAACTAGGCCTAAAACACTAGTTCTTTCTCCAACGGTCACAATTTGAATCTTCAAGGGAACATAAATTCGTCATGGCTCCAAAATTTCTGAAAAATTAAGAAAATACCTCTAGACACCATATTAATTCTTAAACAATTCTTCTCCATCTATCTTAATTATGGATCACTCCATTAGACAAGCACCATCAACTAGGTCTCAAGCACCTAATTATCACTCTCCAAAAGATAAAAAATTCATACCTAAAATCACCTCTTTAAGACTCATGTATCAAATCAATGGAAATGTATTTACCTCTAGTAGCTCATAAAACTCATATCAATCATTAGTTCAAGTCATAAGGCTCCAAAATGTGTGCTTCTCTAAAACTGCTCAAACTTGCATATAGGTCTCAAGAACCAGTCTTGAGAAAACCAAACTCTAACACCTCAAAATCCACTTCCATACACCCCTACAACTTGGAGAACTTCACCAAGGACTTGAAACTCCTCTAGCAATCACATGCATATTTCACATGAATAAATCCACACTTTCATAGTTGATTCAGAATCCTTCTTGACATGCCTAATAGGGTTGATTAGGCCATAGGGATTAAGAATAAATACACCACTTTTGATAAAAATACGAGCCTAAACACATCATACAATACCTCTATAAGATATCTATGCTGAAATATCACCTTTACAACATGTATTTGTATTAAACACCTCTTAGATCTCCATGACTAGTTTTTGCCTCTTTAGGCCATTAGTGGTAGGTCAACTTGGAATAGAGTTTACAATGAATCTATTCCAAAATTTTCATGGAAATTTAGAAAAAATCCTAATCTTTCTTCTACAATTGGCTTCCCTTCATGAACCCTGCAACACACACATGTACTTGAAAATATTCACAAAATAGGGGTTTTGTTGTAGCTTACCATTACACCTGGAGATTTCCACCACCACAAAAATGAGCTCTGATGAATTATCTACAAGATTTAACCTTCACACTAGCCTTACCAAGTAATTTCATTTCCATATTATTCATATTTTCTCAATTAATATGAAACTAGGGTTTTAGGAGGGTTTAAACCCACTTGGCTTCTTAACAATCATTCAAAAAGGATAGTGAATAATTTTACCTCGTTCCAATTACTAAATAATCTTAACTATATTCCTCAAAATTGATGAATGGCTCATGTCCCAATGTAGATATTTCACATGTGAGTGAGCATTTCAAATTGGACCATTGAGTTGGGAATGCCAATTTTGAGATCTCAGTAGAGCTCAAAACAACTTTTCATGCATTCTATTAATATTTCTAACTTCAAACTTTTCACACACCTCTAAAATTACATCCTCCATGATTTCTAATGCACATCCATGATTTCTTACCTCTGAAACTCATCATGCACCTTGATTATGAATATATTAGGATTGAAAGTGGGGTATAGGCCCTTTGAATTTTCAATCCTCAAGGTATGATTCAAGGTTCAATGTAGGATTCTCTAAAAGTATAAAAAACATCCAATTCATCATCTCTCATTCAGAATGCCATAAATGATGATGAGATGATGAAGTTTTCATTAGGAATACTTTTGGCTAATAATTTTTTAGCTATTGTTAAAAAAATTATTTTAAAATATTAAAATTTTGGGAGTTTACGGTAAATGCATTGATAAAGAAATTAATTCCCATTTTCAAAACCACTCCCAATGACATAATTTATATTATTTAGTTTGAAATGAACATGCAAATATTTATATATGAATGAATAAAGTTGTATCTAGTTTCATTTCTATTTATATTTCTTATAATGATAATGTGTTATATATAATGATAAACATAATAGAAAAATTAAATGAAAAATCCCAAGCCTACTACAATAAATGGTCCAGAGACAAGATCCTTGTTTTTATAATAAATTTGGAGAAATATAAGGCTCTAGTAAGTTATATTAATACTTACAAACTTAATTTATGATGGTTTTTTTAATTATTTGTCTAACTATTTTTTATTTTATTAATGTGGTCCAAGTATCAGAATCTGAAGAATGAAGTGGTGTTTGATGTGAATTTAAAAAATGAGAAGAAACAATAATATTGAAATAAAATATTGTTATGTTAAATAAGTAGAGTAATGTTTGACTAAGGATTATTAAGGAGCATGGAATGGATCCTAAAATTTATTGAAGAAGAAAATTCAATTCAGATCCTATTTTAGTTCCAATAAGGGATGCATAAAATGTAGTGTTGGCCATTGTGTGTATGTGTTGTAATTGATGTCAACCCCATTAATAGAAAATAGTGTCATGGTTTCATGTGAGTCCCAATATGATGTTATTCAAATGTCATGGATATTGATTGAATGGTTTAGTGAGTTGTCATGGTGGCCTGGTATATGGTCTAGCGAGCTTAGTCAATGTATGAGTCATTACAAGATGGTTGAAGTTTTTCATGAGGTAATACATGTTCCATATGATGTTTCATTGGTGTACATGGGTTTGCATTAGGTCATCATGGTCCTTTCATGGGTTGTATGTGTTGAGTCAGGGCTTTCCAGGCTTGTTTCTAGCTATGGAGCATGCAAAATGAGGTAGAGATGTGAGATTTGGATTAGATATTTATTTTAAAATAATGGGTGAAGTATGATGATGGCATAAAAGTAATTTATGGTGAGTTTTAGGTATGCATTCAATATTTTTATGCATTTACAGGGTCCTTAGGAAGCTACAAGTGAGAAACAAACAATTTAGCACATGAAAATGAGATTGGATAGATATTTTCAAAGCTATGTGAGATATATGGTGGGCATGGATAGTTAGATCAGGTTTTAATTTTGATTCATGCCAAATTTTGGGTCATTCTGAAGAAGGAATTTGAAGTTATGCAAGTTTTGGCAAAACCAAGTAAGTAACAATGTGTTTTTGTGACAAAATTTGACCTTCTGATGCTCATTTTGAACTATATGAATTGAATGGGGAAATGAGATCTTTGGAATATAATTTTATTTAAGTTATGAAGGTTTTTAAAAAATAATTATGTTTTTTAATTGTCACATTTTTGTGAACGATTGTTAAGAAGATAAATTGGTTTGAAATCCTAGTTGAACCCTAGCTAGGAAAAGCTTGCAAAAAATTTCTTGTATAAGCCAAGTTTTGATTAGTTAATAAAAATTTATGATTCGATGTTGTAAAGGACTCCTCCATGTTTCCAGAAAGGTATGTTAGAGCATGTGCTCAAATGTGGGCCCCACCTAAAAATGTAATTTTCTGAAGAGTTGCAATTTAAGGAGAAGTTTTCCAAATGAGGTGATAACTAAATTGAAATTTATGATATATTAGGAGTTTTTATAGATTTATATGAAGGTTTCAAGTCATGGTGATGGTGAAAAAGTGAAAAATGTTCCCTATTTATGTTGACTGGTCAAAGGGTGATTTTGGAGTTGTTAGAAGAAGTATTCAATAAAATGGACATTACAAGAGCTACAAGTGGACTTAGGAGGTGATTAAAGTTGTGTTGGAAATATGATTCATATCTATTTCCATTGATATAATTTTTTATTCATGATTATGATATTTCATATGGTTTAGAGGTTAATTTTTGAGCAAGAATATTTCTTTCTATTCATGACAAAACTATTTTTTTTTAAGATTGAGTTATTTGGAGCATGAAATAAATTTGTTTATTCTTACTATAACCTTTAATGTGAATTGAGATGAATTTTTAATCCAATGAATCTATTTATAGGTCTTGGAAGTGAAATAAATTGTGTTTATCAACTGATGTTGGAAAACTACTTTTTGGGCAACTTGTTTTGGTGAAGACAAAAGTGGTTGTGGTTTTAGTAGGTGATTGTTTAATGTGTTATAAATTTTTTAGGGTTGTTATAAAAGTATTTACATTTACATTGAATGTTGAAATGCCATATTTGAGGTGTTATTGGGTGTTCTTGAGGCCCAAAGCTGAAATTAGGTTGTTGATAATAACTGTTTAGTGAAGGTAATGAGCTAGTGGGCCCATTAAATGAAATAATATTATTGGTTCATGATAATTGCAACCATTTTTGATGTTTTAATGATATATTATTACTCATGTGTTATGAGTTTTAGATATTGAATAAAAAAATTTTTGGCATGAGGGGATTTTTGGCATTCCAATGGAAAGGTTTTGAGGATTGTTAGTGCATGAAAGGTGGTTTTTGGCTAGGGAGACCTATATGGGTCATATGTGACTGTTGTAATGATTTTTTTGTGATTTTTTAAATATTTATGGGTTGAATTATTAATGAAGGAAAAAACTCATTTGGTTGCAAATCAAGAGAATCATATAAAAACAAGGTTCTGGGTCATTTTTGAACTCGTTGAGAGAGAGTGCTCTTGGAGGGAAGAAGTGTGACCAAGAGGAGAGTGATTTATAGGTATGTGTGGATGAATTAAAGGATGAGGAAGATCTTGACATGTTGAAACTAATTGAATACACGAGAGAAAGGGTTTAGAGCCAAAATAAGTTGAGAAATAATAAGAAAGAGCAAGTTTGAAGACCTAGGGTATGAGTTAGGGTTTGTGAACTGAATATGTGATCTCCATCAATTGAGGCCATTTTAAAGTCAGAGATAAAACATCTTTAGGTGGCTGAGTTGGTTCTTATTCATCGTATGGTGTTATATCCTCCTTTTGGAGTAGTTTCTTCACTAAAGTAGGGGTTGGTGCTCCTTATAGGGTTAGTCCTCTACTAAACAAGGGGTTGGTTCTCCTTGTGAAGTTGGTGTTTCAATAAATTCCTTTGTTTTGAGTATTATCAGAAAAAAATTCAGTGGGTTTTCTTCACCTTGAGTTTTTCCCACCTAAATATGGTGTTCATTTGTCTTTTTCTTTGTTTCATGCTGTTTTTTAATTATTGGTAAATTAGTTTTTTGAAAGGGACTATACCCTTGTACAAAAAAGCTCAATAGCCAGAAAGGGCAAGAGAAGAATAGAGAAAGGATCAAAATCCAGATACAGAGAGGAGATCAAATGGAGCCAAACTCCAAAATGCAAAAAAATGAAACAGAGCAGAAAGCAGCTAAGCTACAGCGACAAAACAACAACTAAACAGCGAAAAAACAACAAACTAACAACAAAAGTCACTTAACAACATAGTGATCAAACTGCAAACTAACATCTCTGGACCAGGCTTATTAAAGACCTAAAAAGCATGTGAAGGGTAGTTGTTCCTTTGATTTCGCATAGGGCGAAGTGACTGGTTTGCAGTGGTGTACCTGTTTGCTAGCACATAATGCATGCAATAAAATCCAACTAACTAGTTATGGCTAGGATTTCTATCATGCTCCAAGATCTTTCCAAGCTTATCTGAGATGGCATCATGATAATTCCAAATGGTGAGATTTGTATGGGTGTTTGCAACTCCATCGTTCGCCAATACATCGGCGGTTCTATTACCTTCTCTATAAGTATGCATGAAGTTGCATATGTTGAAGGTGCCACAGATACTTATGGATTCATGAATGAAACTTTTGACGGTCCAGCTAGGGGGGTGTTTATTATTGAGATTGTTAATAATATTAAGAGAGTCTCCTTCAATCAGAATTTTTTCGATATACAAATTCTTAGCAATCCTAATACCCCAGAGAGCTGAGAGAGCTTCAGCATAGTGATTAGTTTGGTAACCCATTTACCCAGCATAAGCCACCACAATGTTACCATTGTGATCTCTGATAATGCCGCCTCCACCAGCAGCTCCAGGGTTACCTTTTGAAGCTCCATCAAAGTTAAGTTTGTACCACCCAGGGGGGGTGGGATCCACTTAATTAAAGATCTGTCAATTTTGGTTCCTCTCTTCAAGAGGTTTTCAAGAATAATCTTCCATTTCTCCAAAATGGAAATTTCTTCTTTATTGAAGGAAATTCTCTTAGCAGGTTTGATGGTGACAACATTATCTTTAACATCTTTGATGAAACCTTTGAAAAGAATATATGTAGAAGTTTTCTTATCTCTGAAAAATAACCCCGTTTCTAGCTTTCCAGATGTTCCAAATCCCATGAGCAAAAATCAAGAGCCAAAATCTTGCTAATTAAATTATTCTTGAAGGGGGAGTTCCATTGGGTCCAGGCCTCTAAAATATCATCAGGAAAAACCCAGTTAATATTTAAATGCTCCGTGATCCGGCTCTAGAAATTTTCTTACAAAATCACAATGAAGCAAGAGGTGATTGATATTTTGAGCATCCTGTTGATAGAGGAAGCAACCATTAGGCATAATGAATCCTCATTTGATAAGGTTATCCTTGGTGAGGATTTTACCTTTTATAACTAACCACAAAAAATGATTAACTCTAGGAGTGAGTTCTTTCATCCAAATTCTGGTCCAGTTAATATTGCTAGAAAGAGAGGTGAAGAAGGAAGTGTAACCAGTTTTGACAGTGTAATCTCCATCAAAATAATCTTTCCAAACTATCTCATCGGTAGTGCCATTTTGATCAATAGGAATCAGATCCAGCTTATCTTGGAGAGAGGACAAAATATCCAGCATACTAGAGTCAGGTAAATGCAGGATCTTCCATTTTTTAACTCCATTACTTTCTTCCATATAATTGTTAACAGTAGTGCCATAAAAATTAATGAGGGGTTCCTTAATTTGTCTGATGTCCCTTTCCAGATCATGATTGCTCCAAGAATCTTTCCAAAGGTTTATTCGGTCTCCAGTGCCAAGATTTAAAAAAAATACCTTTATTGAGAATGTATCTTGTATTAACAAGATTATTCCAGAAGGTGGAACCTGCAGGAAGGGAATCCTCAGAGAGGAAGAGATGGTGATGGCGGTTACTTAAATATTTGGTATTGAGCAGCTCAGCCCAGGGTTGTTCTTGCTTAAGAAATCTCCAGCCCATTTTGGCAAGCATGGCTGAGTTGAAATATTTGAGATTCTTAATGCCAAGACCCCCAGAATTTTTAGGGGTGCAAACCTCATTCCAGTCAACTAAATGATACCTGAATCTATTTTCAGTTCCTTGCCACAGAAAATGCTTTTGGATTCTAGCAATGCTAGTAAGAACTGCTGTAGGGATGGCATAAAGAGACATGAGATAAATCAGGAGATTCTGAAGAGTGCTTTTGATGAGTAGACATTTTCCAGCTGAAGAGAGAATAGCCCCTTTCCATCCTGCCAATTTATTGGAGAACTGATCAATGAGAGAGTTCCATACCTATCCAGAAACTTTTGAGACTCCCAAAGGAAGCCCAAGATAAGTAGTTGGAAGATTTTGGATTTGACAATCTAAAATCTTAGCAATTTTAGTCTGTCTCTTGAACAGAGTATTAAAAAAGAAAAGGGAGCTCTTATTGAAGTTTCTACTCTGCCCAGAGGCTAATTCATAGAACCTAAGAATAGTCTTGATACCTTAGGCTTCCAGGATGGAAGCCATAAGAAGTAAGATGGTGTCATCTACGAATTGCTGATGAGAAATGTTGATTTCCAAAGAGGTGGGTTTAAAACATTTGAGCCAACTCTCATAAATGGCTTGCGAGATAGATCTGCTCAGACTATCAGCCATAATGATAAAAAGAAGAGGAGATATGGGGTCTCCTTTCCGAGAGACCTCTATTACTTGCAAAAAAGCCAGCTGGAGTTCCATTGACAACTACAAAAAATCTTGCTGTGGAGATGCAAGCTTTGATTAATTTCCTGAATTTTTCTTGAAATCCAAACTTTTGTAAAACCAACTCAAGGAAGCTCCAAGAAACTCTATCAAAAGATTTATTCATATCCAGTTTGATCACCATGCCTTCAGTTTTACTTTTTTCCATGGAGTGAATGGCTTCATGAACCAAAATTACCCCCATCTTGAATGATTCTACCTTTGATAAAGCCACTTTGCTGTTTAGAAATGAGAGTAGGAAGTAAAGGCTGCAGTCTAATAGCCAGGACTTTGGTGAAGATGCGGTAGATGACATTAACAAGACTGATAGGTCTGAAATCTTTAAAATCTTTGGCACCCGTCTTTTTGGGGACGAGAACTATATGAGTATTATTAAACTCTCTGAGAAAGTCACCTATTCTGAAAAATTCATTTATGGCCTTTAGGAGGTCCAGACTACATATATCCCAGTAAGTTTGGTAGAAATGGGCTGAAAATCCATCCGGCCTCTGGGGCTTTGTCCCCATTTAGTGAGAAGATGGCCTTCTTTAAATCTTCCATAGAAATAGGACTGGATAACTTCTAAAAAGAGTCAGCTGGAACAAGATTTTTAGGAATGGCTTTTAAAAGAAAGTGAACTACATCCTCACTGCTAGGAGAGGAGTCCAAAAGGAGGGTGTGTGTAGAAATTTACAACTTCAGCCTTTATAATGTTAGGATCTTTGGTGGAAGAACCATTACTTCTAGTAATTTCAGAGATTTTGCTATGTGCTCAATGGCTAAGAGTGGTTAAGTGAAAGAATTTTGTGTTTCTATCCCCCTCCTTAAGCCAAATGGCCCGAGATTTCTGTCTCCAAAGTGACTCTTCTCTAGCACAGATAGTATGGAAATCAGAAAGAAGGATCTTTTCAGATTTGTAATCCTCCGCATTCATGCCATGTAGTGCCACTTTCTGCTCAAGACTCTCCAGTTTATTTTGAAGTTCTTTCTTTTGAATGAGAACATTCCCAAAGACTTTTTTATTCCAGATTTTAACTTTCTTCTTAACATTCTTGAGCTTTTGAAGTAGTTGAAACTGTGCATAACTAGTACCATTCCAAACCCACCATTCTTTCATTCTTTCAAAAATATCTTTGTGATCAAACCACGTTTTCTAGAATTTAAAAGAAGCCTGATTTGTCCTGGTATTGGAGAGAAGGTTAAGAATAATGGGGTTGTGATCTGAGCCAATTCTGGGAAGAGAAGTAAGGTGAAATTCTTGGTTAGCTATCCAGTCAGTCAAAATGAGAGCTCAATCCAGCCTGACTTGAATAAGTTCTGAACCGATTCTTCTATTAGTCCATGTGAATGGATTACCTTTTAGCTCAAGATCCATCAGATTAGATTTGGAGATAAAAGTGGCCAGATCTTCCATACCTCAAGTCAGAGCTTCCTTACCACCCTTTTTTTTCCAACGGAGTTAGAGGAGTGTTGAAGTCTCCAATGACCATCCAATTAGCATCAGAGTAACTAGTTTTGAATTCAAGAAGATCCTGCCAAAGCTTTCTTCTTCCAGTGATCGTGTTCAGAGCATAAATGATGTTAGTAATCCAAACAGTCCCACTATTTAGAGAGCATAATTTAACATCAAGGTGATTCGAGGAAGATAAAATCTTTATACCAGACAGGAATTTTGGATCCCAGAAGACAGACAATACCGCCTGAAGCACCTTGAGAATCCACACTTAGATGATCACTCTTTTTTCAAGAAATTAATCTTGCATTTAGCCAACGTTTCCTGGTTCATCTTGGTTTCTTTTACAACAATGATGTTGGGGGTTGCAAGACTTTCTGAGGTCTTTGATAATTCTCTATTTAGAATCCCCATTCAGCCCTCTGATATTCCAAGAGGCGATCTTCATTTAGAACTTTTTTAGAGTGGTTGGCCAGATGGTCCAATTTAGATTGGACACCATCCACAATATCTTTTTCCGTTGCTCTCCTCCTTAGATGGGCTTTCGGGGGCCTTCCTTTTCTTGGAGAAGTTCCATAGTCCACATAGTTCTTAGCTTTGGATCTAGTCATTCTGGACATAGTGGTTGACCAATTTGCCAGCAGTTTTTTCCTTTCATGATATAGAACATCAGGGACTTCTTCAAACCCCTCCAATCTATGGCCAGTGATGATTATAAGTGTAGAATTAGTCTGTTTTAAAAGACCTGGTTTGGCAGGAGTGATTTCCCCTTCTTCCAAAGCATCAACAGGTAAAGGCTGAATAGTAGCTGTAGAAAGCAGATTTCAGATGCTGGTCCAAGACTGCACAAAATATCTTCTGTTGCTGAGAGGGAGAATGATAGTTACAGACCACTTCTTGATAAGAGTTCTCAAGATCAAGGTGAAGTGTCAGGTCCTCCTTCCAAAGCTCTTCAAGAGTTAATAATTTAGAATCAGTCGTGTGATCCTTTAGAAGATTATGCTTAGATTGACTAGAGCTGTGATGAGCATCTAAGCCAAAGTCCTTTATATAATGGGAAAGAAGATTTGTTTGATACCTTTTTTCCTCTTCCATTCTCAAAAGGAGGTCCTCTTCCTAGCTTGAAAAATCATCAAGAAGGGTGTTTTCCATTCCAGGTCTCTTCTGCAAGGAATCTACGACTGGTATAGAGGAGTTCACATCAGTGTTGCCCTGTTTTTCAGGGTCTTTCAGAGAGTCAGGCCTGACAATCTGTTTAGGGTGCCAAATAAACTTTGTTTCATGTTTTTATGAATGCTTAATGCACATATAATGCACACATATGGTTATGGATTGTTATTGGATGAATGAATCAATGCATGTATGTGATGATAAATGAATTGAAATATTTGTAGGAATGATTCACCCCCTCTCATTCCATTGTGCTTCTAACATGTAGAACGTGAAATAATTTCCAATATAAATGTTACTATGAAGGATCTATTTTAGTCAAGAATATTAAAGGGTTTAGTAAAGGAGAGGTAGTAGCTTATACAAAAGAGAAAGAAACTTAATTTATTGAAATTTTTTGAGAAAAATATTTATTTTGTATCTTGGAAAAATTGTTAGAATAAATTTTATTTGTAAAAAATGAACCTGGATTTACTTGACTTTTGTTTATGTTGTTCTTGTAATTTTTATGTAATTGATTGTATAAATAAATTTACAATTTATATGGATATTATGTATTGTATTCTTTACATGCTTGATATTTATGTAAACACTATTATTGTGATTGAAATGATTCCATTCGGTATGTAAGTGCATTTATTTCGGTCCACAAATGATTTGATTTTATATATAGGGGATTAATATTTTAAACACACCTTAAAATATTCATACAATAACAATCAAAATGTAAGTACTTGTTCAAATGGAAAGATAAAGGGACATAAGGAATGTAAGTTTTATTTCATAATATCTTATTCTATAAGGAATATTAAATAATCGATGCAAACCATGGGGATTATTCGATGGAATATTTTTAAAAAAAAGGAACACAACCAAAAAATATTCATAATTATTGAAATGAAATGTTGTATGCATTTGTGAGGATAAGATGAAATTTGTGTGTGTAATTTTTTTTAATATTTATAAAGACATGTTTCCTTGAAAATATATCTTTATATATGAAAGACAATGTAAAAATATTAAATAAATGATAGATTTGTAAATAAAAAATAGTAAACAATGATATTGAAACTGTCTTTCAATAAATAACACAACTACATAACAATGTGATATGAAATTTTAGGCATAGAAATACTATTTTCATAAATATTTAGCCAAAATTAGGTACCTAAAACAATCCTTGAATAAATCATTTTTAAAAAATCACACTCGTATCTAACATATTAGAGGAACATTCAGTGTTAATGTTAGAATCTTCTATACTGGTGACTATATTATAGATCCATCTCCTATCTATAAGAGAACTCCATATTATTAGTGTTCTTTCATAAGGAAAAGTGTCTACAACATATTGTGAAACATAAAATCTCAAAAAAGTCTCTAGATTTTATTATCCAATCTATTTCAAAGTTTTGACTTAACAAATTTTAATGCAATAAATAATCTTTCATCTTCCACTAAGCTCAATATCATTGTTTGAAATAATTCATATAATAAAAAATATTCACTAATGTTTTCTTGTAGGATGCTACTAGGATACAAATTTTTCCATATCCATGTAATGGTACCTTTTTCTATTTGTTTAATTAGACACTCATATTGGTCAATAATTATGAGTGCAAATGAGGTGATTGATATGTTAGTAATTACTTTTATAGAATACCTTTAATTTCAACTCCATTGAACTCTAAAAATTTATTTTAAATGCTTAATGATATTTTCCATAAATTTGTGAAATAATTTACTTATGTATTCTTTACCTGTATCAAGATTCAAGAAATTAGGATTCACCATTGTCATGGCCTCAAATAGTTCATCCCTTTTAAAGTGTTCTATACTGTCATAATATAAGATTTTTGAAATATTTCTTAATTTTATCCATGTTTCATGTATAACGTTATCATATAAATTATGTGTTACATGTACTTCTTCAAGTCTTGATACTGTAATATCAATATTTTTTAGAAAGTGTGCATCGGAATGTCCATCCCATTAATGATGATACAAATATGATCCTTGAAATTTAATTTTAAATAGATTTTTGGATCCTTTATATTTTTTAAGGTTTGCCAACTATTAAAAATGGGTACCTTATACTTTCTTGAGAGTTGTATAACATATCTAGAGATTGAGATACCTGTTTTCTCAACCTTATAAAGTCAACAATATATATGGATATTTCTTGAGCATGTTTCATTAAGCAATTTATTTCCTTAAACATAAGGAAAATACCACATATTGTTAATAATTTTTCCAAATATTTTAGGGGGTAATTTTTTTTTTTCCTTTTCAACTTCCCTATGGTATATAAACATGAAACCTACTAATGATGGATATTATTCAAATATATATTGCATGCAGGATCACACATGTAAATCCATCTTATATCAACATATTTTAGGAGCTATTAACCATCATTCACTCTAATTTGAAATTTTTTGAAACTCTAAAAAATACTTTTTGAACTACATTCCATATAAGCGTGAAAGTTATGGATAATCTCTTCCACTTTTGTGACATTTTAAAATGTGATATTGTCAATAAGATTAATCCTATGACCCATGAAATTAATTGGAATCATATATGGGGTAATTATTGTTTGTAAGTGAACACAAAGGCCACTTATATGACCTTACATTACTAATGTACCATCAATACCAACACACACTAACTTAGTAGTGATTGCATATTCATGCATCCTAACTATATCCATCAAATTAAAAATAACCAATTTGCAAAGGTTTTCATCGTTATAGTTTTCAACCATTTTATGAAAAAATAACAAATGATTTTCCCTTGAATGGTTGTCAAAAGTATAAACATGCATGTAAACCCATGTTGTGTTTTCAAATACTGACCTCATCTATGGACATTGATATAAATCTTGTATTTTTAATTTTTTCTTTCAAAGATTCCTTTTCATTTAGTGCTAGACATTTTTCCATTTCCCAAGAAATGTTCTTTGATAGATGTAATTGTGGAATGTTAAGAAACCCATTATGCTTAAAAAATATTATAATCTGGAAAATCTAAAATTGGTTTTCCTTTTTTAAGAATGTGGAATATAGTAGAGAAATATGTATTTTTGACTTGTATATATGCATTCATAACTTTTCTAAATTTTGCATTAACTATTCCCCCTTTCTCAAGAAGATGTTATATAATTTTTTTCTCATTTTCATAGTTAGTTGCATGTATTATATGCAAACATTATTTTATAGTTTTCCATTTATGTGTTTATATATTTTCCATCATTTTTCTTGACTGTCATGTCTATTTTACCAAAATGTGTCTCTGTTGTGTCCAACATTAGATGCATTATGTGGTATTGTTTTAGTTTCTAACTACATATTGTACATCTACATTATTTTGGAGTATAACTACCATTTATGGATCTATAGGTTCAACAAATGGATGTTTTTCTTACCATTATACCTTAAAATACCTCCCAATTATTCAACTATTTATCTTCCTTCACACAAATTTCTGTTTAAAAATTTCTAATGGAGTTTTTGTTTGATGAGATCTAGGAATATCTTATACTAGTTACATATCATCATAAGGAAGGTATTACATTGATGGAATTTCAAAGTCAAGATTATCTTATATCTTTGACATGTCATCATTAATAATATATTCATGTGGTTACATGTTATTATAATTAATTGTTTTATGTTTAATACACTTATAGGTGGGGGCATATGCATTTAAAAGGGATAAGGTTTTGACTATGATATTGAAACTTTAAATTAAATTAACAAAAAATAAATTAAAAAATATCCTACATATGTTTGGAGTGGATACAAGATGTGTGCATGATATTTTTGGCTACCTAAAATAATTAAATATGTTGGTTTTCCTATTTAATTATTCCTTATTCATTTTATTATCGCAAGAGGCCATTTTTCCTATGCAAAATCCAAGTTTAATTTACTTATGGATAAATTATTAGTGAGTATATTTAGAAAAAAAGAAACCTTGGTACACATCTATATCACATGATATTGATGTGTAAAATATATTTATGATACCAATTGGTATCACATGTTATGATCAATAGATCAATTAAAATACCTATATGTTATCATACGTTAGATTTTTTTGACCAAATGGTTGTAATATGTTGACATAGGGTTGTAATATGTATTCAATCGTCAACGCCCATGGGTATAGGAATTGTGAGTGGAATTTGATGTTTAAAAGAAGAATCATAGTTAGAATATAGTATATATGAAGGCGGATGTGGAAAATTTATCTTTCACAATAATGATGATTTTAATATAAACAGTTGGCTATTAGTGTAAATTATATGTGAACCAACCCAAAAAATTAACTTTCACCTAAAAAATTTAGGCAAAATAGCAAGCAAGCTGACTCCTCAAAATTTGCCAAATCCCGAATATTCATGAATTAACAAATATTTTCCACAAAAGGTTTCCCTTATCTAATACCACTTGTAATTAAATTAATTAGATATATATGAATTTCAGTAGTAATATAACACCAAAGAATACCAAAATATTGATAAATAATCACAATATGCAAGTAGAATGACTTAGCCACTTTTAGGGGGCAACCTCTGACACCAGTACAACAAGACTCAAGTGATAATCATATACCAGTTACTAACTCTTATACATACCATAATATGCTATGGAAAGTACCTAGGATGACCTACTAAGCATATTAAAGCATAAATAAATGTGATATGACATGATAAAAGATTATGTTAGCCTTAATTTATCCATATATATTGTTATATGACCTAGGATTAAGGGAGTAACAATATGTATGAAATTACAAAAATGAATTCACTAAAAAAATTGTTACTTTGGAACTTGATGAGTGGGTTCTACTTACTCCTCACTTTGTGTGGAGTCTTGTAATTTCTCTAATGTAGTCCCTACTCTAGGATTTTCTTCCATGATTGGAAGGTCAATGTTATCATGTGTTCAATATTTTATTATTCTTATCTTATTTTCATCATACTAAAAAATAATAATCATCATTTCTACCCATAATTCCTCCCATTTGTGTTAACTAATGTTGCTCCATAATTTCGTTGAACTCTTTTTATGGATAATAGATAATGTTGTGTGAATCACTCTAGTTCCTAGAGTTACAAGAAGGATGATGTATCTCAAATAAACCTCACAATGTAAAGTTTTATTATATTCATCATCACTAATTCCAAGGAGCTACATGAATTATATACTACATGCATTATGTACTTGGTCTTTATAGATTAATATATCTTCTTATGGTCATTAATAATGACACATATGAACATGGGGTTGTTTCATCATTTCTTGCTCAAGATTTTGACCTGTGGTATTTACTTTATATGTACCTCTTTTGTCAGTAGTGTTTATTGTTTTATATTTATGACTATTTAGGTATGTTTATATCTTTCTTAAGATATTTTATTAATTTTTAAGGAACTTTGTCATGTTTAACAGATACATTTTATCTTTTCTTCCAATATTCCATGATAATAATAATCTCATAAGTTATTTTATTAATAAACTCATTCAAGGAAAATAATTTTCTAGTTCCATTCATTCCATTCATACCATGATAGTTGTAAAATTACTTTCCCTTATTTCATATGAGAGATTATTGTGGTCTATGCCAAATAATAAGTGAATAACTTCTTACATATTAACTTGTACAATATTGTTCTAGGTTTATCTTTATTCTGTAGATTTTGATATATTTGTTATTAAATTTAGAAATAATCGAATGCATGTCCTTACGTGAATTAGATGGATGTTTTTATTTATTATAAGAAACATTTTTTTCACTTGATATAGTAGAGGCATTAAAAGAGGTATATGAGATATGAGCCCCACACATAATAGAACATGCTTACAAAAAATACTTTGTGGGATCAAGAGTACAAGTATCATTTGGATTAGAATAACCATGCAAACAACCTTCCCTACGATCCATTAAATTATCTACTAAGTGAGCAAGGGACTCATTCATTTTTTCAAATATAGAGTCTTGTAAGGAAAGTGATAAGCCCTTACAAACACTTGGTGTGAATATCAGTTGACACATAAAACTCGTAAATCATAGGGTTGTTGTATTATTATATTTATTCTATATAAATTAGTATCTAGATCATCGCATGACTCAAATTATAATAAAATGTGGTTAATTAAGTCCTTACAAGTGTCTATAGACCCACTATGTAAATTATGAAACCAAGTTAAGGAAAAACCTTGTAAACTTGAGGGGAATGCCTTGAATAAAATATAAACATCATGATGATATAAATTTAGTAACATAATAAAGTAATCCATGTGTTTTGAAGCACTATCTTTCCAAGTGAACAAGATGATCAGGAATTTAGAACCCTAGAGCATAAGTAGAATTAAAAATTTGGCATGTTATTGGTTGGTTAGGAACATTATTGTGATCAATAATTTTTTTAATTATCTTGAAAAATAGGATAATAATTTCAAATTCATTTTATAACTCCCCAATGGATTGTATCATAAGTTGTAGTTGTTGTGTAGATATTTTAATATACAATAAGGTGATTCTAATGGTTTTGATTACACATTACCTCAAGTTTAGATATAGGAATTATTTTATAAATTGGAAAACATCACACAATATAGGGATATCATTAGAGAAATATTTGTTGATATATAATATTAGAAGCATGAACATGATAGGAATATACATTATTACCATGATGATCTAAATAAATAACACTATTATTTGTATAGGAAAAATCATTATAATTTAGAAAATAATCATCCTCACTATTTGAAAATACAAAATTATCATGATTTTTGAATGGAGTATCATCATAATTTGTACATGAATCCTTATTAAAATATGTAAAACAAAAATTTCCAATGAGATGTAGGTGAGTGGGTAAAATGGTCCAGTTATTTCTAGTCCCACCAAGGTCTAAAACCTCATAAAGAATCCCAATTCATAGCTCTAGTAAAAAAGAGGTTACCAATAAAAAATGTAAAAGAAAATATCCATATCACTATGAAAATCATATTCTAATCTATAAAATAAATAAACCTCATTTACAACTAAGATTTTTTTACTACCATATGTTGCGTAGGGGACGAAGGAAGAGAGTTATTAGTGATTTCATAATATCAAGTAAATGGTTCATTACAATCTTATTCAAATGTAGCTATATATCCTTTCTATATTGGAGTGCTATATTCAAAATCATTACATTATATTACTATATAATTAAATGTGTGATGCTTATAAGGGATGTCTCAAATATACAATGAATACATAGCTTATTTTATCCAAATAAATAAAAAATAGGACAGACCCTACTTGAATAAGGAAAAATAACATGGGTCTTGATTTGTGATAGTAACCTTAAAGGGTTTAATTTTAAATAACAAGGATGAGAAACAAATCCCTAAGTTAAGGTGAATTGGTATATAAAGTGGGTTCACAAAAATTTAATATCAAAATTAGGGTTTTTCTAGTTAAGATTACAATACATTTTGAATAATTGTAGGACAAAAATAATAATAAGATAGTTCTAAAATAATGTAAGGATATAAAAATTTAAACTAAAATTCTAAAAATTAGATTTAGCATAATTGGGGCTTAGGGTAGAACATATCCACCCCATTATGAGATTGAACAATATGAAAATAAAAAGTTGTGTATAGTGTCAAAATTATGTATGTAAAATTTTATGATCTGCATATGAGTGGTAGACATGTTCAATGATTAGGGGACAAATTCACTTGGTGAATCCATCTCGAGATCTATACATGTGTCGTTTATGGGCTTGAGTGAAAATATAGCTTTAGGTCCTACTTCATATGTGTCTATGGATCTTGTAGTGCCGCCTTTAGATATAAAATAATAATAATAATAAAATAAATGTAAAAAAAATAAAATAGAACTTTTAAAATTAAGAAAACCCATGATTTCTTAGTTAGGGGCATTTTAAGGGCAAAGGAAGCCTTTGTGTTTTTTTTTGTTGTCTTTTTGCTACGGGGGAGTGAGCACCGCAACATTGGAGAGCAGGTTTCTAAAGATTTTGGAGTTGCCTATGCTTGGGTGGGCACCATTTCAAGTTTTACCAAATGAAAGAATGAAACAACTCTCATGATGTGAGTTTTGCAGTGAATAGAAGTCATGGTTTCCTCAGGAAACAGTCACACTATTTCATGCGTGCAATAAACTGACCTCCAACCTAATGAGTTTGTTTTTACCTACATACTCCCAGCCTGTGTAAAAAATGCACCAGCATTCTCCCAGACCTGCATGACTGTTATCATAGCATAAAAGACATAGGAGTTTGGTCAGATGTGGTTGTTTCAATGCATTTGTGGATGCGTTGTAGTGTTTAACCAAATGAAACAAGGAGACAACTTCTCATGGGACAGGTCTTCGGCTGAGCATGGAGTCCATGTGGATTCCTTAGGAGAATACCACACTATTTCTTTCGTGCATCAAATAGGTCTCCAACCTGATTAGTTTACATTACCAACATATTTCCAGCCTATGCCAAAATATGAATCCCAAGGCAGGGTTTGGACTTCCTCGTGTTTTCCCCAGTTAGCACCAAAATAGGAATGTGGAAACAAGTATGGACACCCATTAAAGCATAATGTAAATATTTTTAGCAGTGAATGTGGGGAGAATATTGCAGGTCATGCACATGTGTTAGGGAAAGAGGTTTTAGCAAGTTATCTCCAGGAAACTCTAAATGTTTTTTTTCATTATTGTGCAAGGGTGGAGGCACATACATGGCACATGGACTCTGTTTGAAAAAATTCCTGAAAGATATGTTGCCTCCTGGACTGCAATGATAGCAGGATAAACAAAAAAATGGGTCTGTTAAGAAAGCGTTGAACTGTTCGATAGAATGCCTCAAAGAAATGTTGTCTCATGGAATGCCATGATGGAAGCATATGCACAATATGGACATGAAGAAAAGGCTTGTGATTTTTTTGGTAGAATGCCTCTAAAGACGTGGTCTCCTGGAACATACCCTGACCATGTAAGCTTCATTTTTGTTTACTTAGCATTTAGCCAGGCAGGATTCAGTGCATGAGGGTTGTAAATACTTCATTGGCATGAGTGCCTCTTGTAGAATCATGCCAAAAATTAATCTTTATGTTTTTTGGTTTTGATGAGCACATGAGAATGTGCAAAATGTGGAGGCATGCTTAAGGCATGTGAAGTGTATGACTAAATGTCTTCGAAAATCATGGTCTAAGGGTTGCAAGTTTTGAGGCCATGCATAGAAGGAAGAAGATCTCATCCTATCCAAACTACAACAATAAGAAACCATGTGATCATGCTCAGCAAGTGGTGCCTCGGATCCAGAAGGTACAAGAAATGTGATCAAAGTAGTGGAATGGTTTTCAATTCTATAGTTACATATTTTATTGATAGACGTGTATGCAAAATAGTGGAGCTGAGGACGCTCGTGGACTGGTCGACAAAGTGCCTAAGTAAGAGACTGAACCCAAGCCTGCGGCTTTGACCGACTTTGTTCTCTAGGCATGGTTCTTATTTCCTTACCTCTCATAATTCTCGTGTTTTAGTTCTCTTTTGCAACTAAATACAATATTAAGTTATTAGATTTTTAATACAGCTAATTGTCTCTTCAACTCATTGCAAAACAATAAAGTGTCATGTCGCAACTCTCGAAGCCATTATAACTCACCTACTTTAAAACATGAAGTATCACCCTTGCTTCGAGATGATCTAGAAAACTCTTACCCTTTTGATCATTTCAATATCATTTTAACGACCAGACAAATTTGACTCTCCATTAATTAAGTTGACCTCCTTCCTGCTGAAAATAGTTAAATTTTGGAACTTTCGGAGATTCACTAAGTACCCTTCGTAACTCTGGAAACGAGATGTGAAGTTTCATTCGTGTACCTTGGTATATAAGGAGTTGCCTTGATTTTTGGTTTGACCCGAAATGATCATATGACATCCTTTTGACACTCTTTTAGGATCCCTGTTACACCGGTTTACAATAGTGGAGAGCTGTTAAAACTAGAAAGTTGGCTTCCATTTGGGACCACCAATTAAAACCCCGAAAGAGAAATCACGTTCTGTCTTCACAAATCTCTAGCGTTTATACTAGACAAATGCATGGAACATTCAGCATAGGAAAGAGTACCTTTTGGGATAGTTTGGTGAAGTCATTTTGTAGGCCTCCGGTCGCAGTTTGACGAGGTCAAACTGGTCCAATTTTGTCTTGTCGCTCCAGAAAAATCATCGCCATTTGAACATGGTTTTCTAGTTCTCAGTCCCGTTGTCTCTGATGAATTCTCTTTATATAGGGGAACTAGTAGGAGATGTCTCATTGCGTGCTTCTCCATCTAACGTCAGTTATGGATGTGGTTTTCTGGGCACTCAAGCTAACTTTTTTCATTTTATAACTGGGTGAACTATGACCAGTGGCCCAAGAAAACTAGCCGCCAAACGTAAACCGTGAACTCTTTTTCAATTCCTTCAATTACAATGAAGTCTTGGTATATCTGGGGACACGTAGAAAGTTAATCGTGATGTGTGTGCTCATCGGAAGATAACCTTTGGAAGCAGTTTCTCATCCTCCAAGCCTGTTTTGTACGTTTTGTAGCTAGTGAGAAAATGTAAAAGTAGAAAGTTGCAGACCCTCATAGGGTTACCAAACCACCCTAGAAAATTTTAACACATGTAAATAACTATTTAAAAACACTATAATGAAACTTGTGTGTATTAGAAATTTTGGCGAGATGATGTTTTCTCTCTTCCTTTCTCTTTCTCTCTCCTGGGTTTATAAAATGAAGAAAAATAAAATGCAATGAATACATGTTTCTAGACCTTTTTATTTCGATTGAAAATTGTAATTATTGTCAGATGTAAATGGGAAACTGAAAAATGAGAATTATGATTGATTAGGGTGGATGTCATGCAAGTGATTTATCGCTGATATCATGCTCACATGGGTTTTGAAGGATGGAAGAATGACGACAAAAAAGGGCGATGTGTAATTTAATTATTATTATTGTAATTTTATAGGTCATTTTAAAATGAATAACTGTCTAATGTAGTCTCTTGTTACAGAAAAGTTATATTTGAAATTTGTTAATATGCATGAGATGCTCGTTTTAGGGATAACTTAGGAAATGTGCCTCTAATTGCTAGTTCAATTTGTTCTTAGTTGTGTATGGCAAAAAAAAAACGGGTTTGATTTATACATAGTAAATTGAAATTGAAGAGAATATCTTGTAGTACCTTCTCAGTATTCAATAAACGAGTAAATTAATTACTGGGTCATCTTCTTACCTTGTAAACTTAATAAAGAGCTTTAATGGGAACACTCAACATTAATAAATTATTCATGCATAACTTGTTTGCATGTGTGATTCTTTTTTTTACCATATAAGGAATTAAATCGTAGAACAAACTTAAAATTGCACTCGATGCAGCCCTCTAGGTTAGGTAAATACAACCCCTAGCTGGAGTTTACTGTCTGAGTCTTTATGTCTAGCGGCATTGTTGTGAACCCATGTTTGGGAATGTCCTAGTCCCAACTACCCAAAGTATGCGGTTTCATTCTAGATTTGGTAATCGCAAGAAGGATGTTCTCTCTTTAGGCCCGACACCAGGTTGAGTGGTGAAGACTTCCTTGGAAGTCACCTTATGATTCCTTGTTAGAAGGAATGACTAAGCAGTGTAACCTTCCCATCTGTGGAGTGGGTAGAGATATTACTCCCTTGTATCCTATTTGATTTCCGAGCCATACGAAATTAGATCTAGAAATTAACTTCTTTAGTGAATGAAATCCCTGTTGGATCTAAGTGACCTAAATGAAGATCGCGACATAGTTGTTCTCTGTCTTGCATTCTTGTTAGTGAACCCTTATGTCCCTCGTAGATAAATGTCTTGTTTTGGGTATGTGAAAATTTAGTGCCTTGACCTTTCATGAAAGGATTATAGGGTAAATACTTTTTAACCTTAATCACACCTATAATAGAAATTGAAGCCCTAGGTGAAAATGGAATTAATCTTAACCATGTGCTTCTTTAATATGTCAGATAAGTACTTTTGTAACTATTATGTTTAAAACGATAGTAATAATGAGATCCTAGTGCGACGTGAAAGTAAATCATATGAGAGTAAAACCAAAATTTGAGGTTGGAAATAATGTCACTAGGAGTCCTTATGACTTAATTTAAGCAACTTCATGTGTTACAAAGAATATGAATTGTCAAATGGTGTGATCAAACTTCGAGAAAACAAAGGATGTATATATATATATATAAATCAAATTTGGTATTCAACAAGTTATTGTACTATAATAGTAATAATAGGGAAATAACTATTCCGTGATCGAAGTATGTTCTTGGAAAAAGGCTATCTCGAATCTATGTCTTCCTTAATCCTAAGATTTCATCTTGACATCACGTTAGATTTTCTTGTATAGCAAGAGTAAATTTTATACATTAAATAAACGTTTGAGAAGCAAAATCTTAACATAAGAATGAGAGAGTTAGAATTTTGTATAAACTTTGAAGTATGGAAAATACTTATGAAAGTTATGAAGATTTGTCATAAGGGTAAAGAGAAAATTAAATGGTTGAACAATAAGTGAATTGTGAAATGAATTTTCAGAACATGTAGGTGGAAAAAGGGAGAAAATCATGCTTACCTAATAATGATCTTGGAAAGTTAGCCGTAACTAAAATACATTTAAAGTAATGATATGTCATGGGTTCACGGTTCCTAAAGTCATGTTTCTTGTGGTTGGGTCTTTGCTAGTATTCATTCATCAGGAAGAGCATGGCATCGACGTGCTAATGTCATCTTCATGTGTCTATGTGAGTTGATGAATTATGTGATTATCGCATGTGCATCGAGTCCTGTACTTGGAGCCCTTGCTGTGTTGTTTGTAGCATGTATTGTAAGTAAAAAAAAATTATCTTGGTATTTTACTGTTGTATTTGGGTGTGTAAAATGTGGGTACTACATATGGTATCAGAGCGAGGTTCATGCTCTCGAACCTCTGGGACAGATTGGAGTTGTTATGATTCTGCATGATGGTGATGGATAATGGAAGAGTAATGTGATATATGTTGTTATGTGAAACTATGTCGTGATTGTGACCTTATGGAAGCACATGTGGTACATGACACTTAGTGCGTAATTGTTGTCATGTTGATGTGCTTGTGATGAGAGTGTCAACTCTCATTTTCATGGATTCAATAAGGAATCCGTGTGTGATGTATTGCCTTGTTTTGTGTGAAAGGAATGATATTGTGAGTTGTGGGTGTTGAATCATTTTGACCTTATGTGATGTGAAGGTGTAGTGATGTATTACATGAAGAGATTGATGTAAAGTGAATTTCAGTTTATCATGATGTCATCACTGTATTGTGATTAGTTGTGTGCTTCGTCGTGTTGTTTTGCAATTGACTACATGTCGTAATGTTAGTCATTGTGTTCCTCATGCGTATAATTCATGTAATATGTGATGGTTCATATCGTGATTTAGGGGCATATGGTGGGTATGATCCCTAGCATACAGTGATTGCACCTTGGGTGTGTGATGTGGTAATGTGATGTATCGTAACCCATGAAAGTAGTGATTGTGTTATACCCTATATATATATATATACCATGCGTAATACATTATGGTTGTTGTGTGAGAATTACCATGGTGTTAGTGATGTAGTTATGTGTATGTCGTGGACCCTACACTAGATGACCATAAGGGGATGAACTGTCCAGAGTGTATGTGTGGAGATAGGAGGTGTGGACTAGGCTTTCATAATCTTGAGCCGAGTATGAGTGAGGAAGTGGAGTCTTATATAGACTGAAAATCCACTTCTATCTGTTTAGTATACTTCGAGCTTTCTCAATATATTGTGGGTGCGCACCACCTTAGGCTCAACTTATGTAACATCGTGTCCCCTGTTCTTTCCTATTGGATTGTTCGTTGAATAATCCTATGTGATTGTGACTATGTTAATCCTTGTGGGAGTATGGAGGAATGGTTCAGGCAGAGATGATGACAGTTACATTATTTGATATACTCATTTCTGGCTACATGTATATTTTTTTTACGAGCTGAGGCTCGTTGTCCGAGTGCCAATAACTCGATGAGTACCCCTTTGGTGGTGGTATGAGGCCACATAGTGATTGTGTTGTATTATTTCTTCATTACGTATTTTATTTGTAAATTAATCTTTCTCTTTTTCTAGAACCAACCGTTTTCTTGATTGACATGTTCTTAATATTTTGGGCATTTATTTGGTTGTTGCATTAACAATTGGATTTTACACTAACCAAGGCTAATTAGCCATTTGTTTTTCTTGGTTTTTAAAACTTTCTTTTCATATTTGAGAGTTTTGTAGCCTAGCCCAAGGTTTTTGATTTTGCCACTTGGCATTTGATTGGATTTTTATGTGGGTCTAATGTCATAATGTGTTGGATTAGGGTCATGGGATTAACCATGGAGTGGTTGGACCTATGGACCCGCTTTTTTGTATGGGGGTACGCCCCAAGGAGTTATAGATAACTAGCGGGTTGTTGAACCATGAGTTATTATGTCACTTGGGTTTGGGGGCGACGGGGCTCTATGTGCCCAGGGAAATAGGGTGACCCGGCCTCATTAAAAGGAGAAAGGAGACATGACTCTATGGTTGAGTGACCTGTTATGCTTTATGGCACTCTATGGTTGAGTGACCTGATATTCTTGATGGGGCTCTATGGTTGAGTGACCCGACTTGGTTTTGGCACTATTTTTATTTCTCTTTGGGAGGTATATGGAGTTGTTTGAGGTGTATGGAGTTGTTTTATGATGCTCCAGGAGATATATGGAGTTTTACCTTGTACTTTTGGAGATATCTAGGGTTTGTTTCATGATGTCTTGTTATGTGTGGAGCTGGTAAAGTGAGTTATGTGTACCTGTATGAGTCTTTTTGACACCTTGTTATGTATGAGGCTTGACTCTCCTCTTGGTTGGTATGGGCTATTGGATATTGTCTTGACACTATGTTGGTGCAGTCATGGATTTTTGGGGCTTGTGATACCCATTGTATATGTATCAACGTATTGATTCTGTTTGTTAGTCATATGTGTGTACTAGATCTATGTCTAGGGCGTAATTATTGGAAACTAATGGTTATGTGTTCTACTTGTTGTCATTCCATGGTTGGTGAAACCCTGGTGATGTGTTACGGTCATGAAAGTATGTAAAAGTATGCTTGTGAAAATTAGGTGTTGTGTATAACCCTGGTAGGGTGTTGTGACTGTAGTTCAGGATGGGAACCCACAGGAATGAATAAACTAAAATTTGATAAAAATGAAATTTTAAAGGACTTGAATTAAGAATAATGTTAATGGAAAGACATTAATGAAATAACGAATAAGAGAGAACTAATAATCTTCACAGAACCTTGAAGGTTAAAATTTCTACAAAATGTTCCTAGGGCCACCCCGTAACCTTGATTTTAGATTTAAAATCTTAACCTTAGAGCGTACCTTCGCAACATTCGTCCCTTGTTGTGTACATTTTCTCTTTCTTCATTGTATGTCGCATCAAGGACGATGCTTTCTTAAGGGGAGGAGAATGTAGTGCCTCCTTTAGATATAAAATAATAATAATAATAAAATAAATGTAAAAAAAATAAAATAGAAGTTTTAAAATTAAGAAAACTTGTGATTTCTTGGTTAGGGGTAGTTTTAGGGCAAAGGAAGCCTTTGTGTTTTCTTGGTTGTCTTTTTTCTGTGGGGGAGTTAGTGCCACCACATTGGAGAGAGGGTTTTGATAGATTTTGGAGTTGTATATGCTTAGGTGGGCACTGTTTCAAGTTTTACCAAATGAAATAACGAAACAACTCTCATGATGTGAGTTTTGCAATGAACAGAAGTCATGGTTTCCTCAGGAGACAGTCACACTGTTTCACACGTGTAACAAACTGACCTCCAACCTGATGAGTTTGTTTTTACCTGCATACTCCCATCCTATGTAAAAAATGTGCCAGCATTCTCCCAGACCTGCGTGACTGTTATCATAGCATAAAAGACATAGGAGTTTTGTTAGATGTGGTTGTTTCAATGCATTTGTGGATGCATTGCAATGTTTAACCAAATGAAACAAGGAGACAACTTCTCACGGGACAGGTCTTCGGCTGAGCATGGAGTGTATGGGGGTTCCTTAGGAGACTACCACATTATTTCTTTTGTGCGTCAAATAGGTCTCCAACCTGATCAGTTTACATTACCAGTATATTTCCAGCCTATGCCAAAATACGAATCCCAAGGCAGGGTTTGGACTTCCATGTGTTTTCCCCAGTCAGCACCAAAATAGGAATGTGGAAACAAGTATGGACACCCATTAAAGCATAATGTAAATATTTTTAGCAGTGAATGTGGGGAGAATATTGCAGGTCATGCACATGTGTTAGGGAAAGAGGTTTTAACATGTTATCTCCAGGAAACTCTAAATGTTTTTTTTTCATTATTTTGCAAGGGTAGAGGCACATACATGGCGCGTGGACTCTGTTTGACAAAATTCCTAAAAGATATGTGGCCTCGTGGACTGAAATGATAGCAGGATAAAAAAAAAATGGGTCTATTAAGAAAGCGTTGAACTGTTTGATAGAATGCCTCAAAGAAATGTTGTATCATGGAATGCCATGATGGTAGCATATGAAAAATATGGACATGAAGAAAAGGCCTGTGATTTGTTTGGCAAAATGCCTCAAAAGATGTGGTCTCTAGAACATACCCTGACCATGTAAGATTCATTTTTGTTTACTTAGCATTTAGCTAGGCAGGATTTAGTGCATGAGGGTTGTAAATACTTCGTTAGCATGAGTGCCTATTGTAGAATCATTCTAGAAATTGATCTTTATGTTTGCTGGTGTTGATGAGCACATGAGAATGTGCAAAATATGGAGGCATGCTTAAGGCATGTGAAGTGTATGACTAAATGTCTTGGAAAATCATGGTCTAAGGGTTGCAAGTTTTGAGGCCATGCACAGAAGGAGAAAGATCTCATCCTATCCAAACTACAACAATAAGAAACCATTTGATCATGCTCAGCAAGTGGTGGCTCAGATCCAGAAGGTAGGAGAAATGTGATCAGAGTAGTGGAATGGTTTTCAAGTCTATAGTTATAGATTTTATTGATAGACGTGTATGCAAAATGGTGGAGCTGAGGACACTTGTGGACTGGTTGAAAAAGTGCCCAAGCAAGAGAATGAACCCAAGCCTGCGGCTTTGACTGACTTCATTCTCTAGGCATGGTTATTATTTCCTTATCTCTCATAATTCTCATGTTATAGTTCTCTTTTGCAAATAAATACAATATTAAGTTATTAGATTTTTAATACAGCTAAGTGTCTCTTCAACTCATTGCAAAACAATAAAGTGTCGTGTCACAACTCTCGAAGCCATTATAACTTGCCTACTTTAAAACATGAACTATCACCCTCACTTCGAGATGATCTAGCAAAATCTTACCCTTTTGATAGCTTCAATATCGTTTTAACGACCAGACAAATTTGACTCTCCATTGATTAAGTTGACCTCCTTCCTGCTGAAAATAGTTAAATTTTGCAAATTTCAGAGACTCACTAAGTACCCTTCACAACTCTGGAAACAAGATGTGAAGTTTCTTTCATGTACCTTGGTTTACGAGGAGTCTCCTTGATTTTTGGTTTGACTCAAAACGACCATATGACATCCTTTTGATGCTATTTTAGGATCCCTGTTACACCATTTTACAACAGTGGAGAGCTGTTAAAACTAGAAAGTTGGCTTCCGTTTGGGACCACCAATTGAAACTGTTAGTGTAAAATCACAGCAGCCCTGGACACACATCAGGCTTCTAGGTTGATGTTCAAGCATCCAGTGTGATTGCACAACATGGAAACCTCTCTCCAAGCGTGGGACTTGTGAAACCGAGAGAGGAATCTCCAGAGAAGGTTGGTTCCTGCTCCTAAACTACCTGCCATAAGCTATTCCAGTGCAGCCAAGCTAATCTAATCCTAATCTAACCATGCCAAGGAGACAGAGAGAGAGAGAGAGAAGGGAAAAACAGAAAAATCCTACACTAAAACGGTGATACACCAGAGAAGGAGAATGTTGGACATCTATCAAAACTGCCATGGGACAAAGAGAGGTGAGCAATGGGAAGGATGGACATATGCATCACAGGCCCAAGGATAGATTTCACACAGAAAATGTCCCAAAACTCCATGAACACAGCTCCAGACCTGCAATGAACATTCAAACATGCACAAATACCTGCAATGAAGAGAGGCAAGAAGAAAACAAGTAAAAAATGAGAAAGGATGGACAGATGCATCACAGAACACGTTTTGTTGCTTCAGAAGTTTGCACAGAACATCATTCCATTAATAAGAGGCAAAAACGCCATTATAGAGCAAGGGAGGAGGTTCGAACTCCATTTTCAACCCTAGAGAAGAAAAGAAGGGAGAGCAGAGCAGAAAGAATGAACAACCTCTTTTTTTTAAAATGAGCCAAATCTGGCTTTTACATTGCATGGGTCGAGCCCAGGGGACAGAAAACGTGCGAAAACGTGTAAGCCCATTCCTCATTGAATGCCAACACATTAAAACAGCATAGGATACCTTACCAACCCATACCCTGCCATCTTTGACTGATTTGGAGGAGAATACGACCCATTCTGCATTAATTTGGCCGCTGAAATGTCACTTCTGGCCGTACACACTTGTTAGAGCTGTTTCTCGATTTTCTCTCTTTAGACTGCACCAAAACTTAAGATTGATCCTAGAATCATGTAGAGCATCTCAACAGCTTTCTGTTGATATAAAGAACGTGGAAATCCGAGCTCTGGATCAAAAGATATCGCGATCTGAAGATTTAGGGTACGAAACAAATCAAAACGAATTTTAAAATGTTTTCCCGTTCTTCGCCATCTGGACGACACGTGGCACGTGCTGATTGGACGAGAAATTATCTCTCCTCCATCTTTCGCGGGCTTTCCTTTTGAAATTGCTTGTGGGCCCCTTAAACTTAGACACGTGGCGCCATTTCATTGGTTCGGTTCAGCGCTCGATAACTCGCCCCTTGACTTTTTGACTTTTCTCTTTGTGGTACATGGCGATTTCTCATTGGTCCTCGGCTCCTTTGGCTCCTTCGTGTACTTCACCTCCATTTGTCCCAGATGTCCCATTTGATTTTGGGGCCTCTGGACTCATTTCGGCCAATTCAGCCGGTTCACGTCTTTTTGTTTCACTTGGCCCACTTTGCTTCGGACTGACTTGACTCTTTTCGGCCGGTTCGGCCGGTTCGTGCCTTTTTGGCCCGATTGTCCCATTTGCATCGCTCTCAGCAGCTAGCCAATTTTTTCTCGGTCGAACTGGCATTTCGTGCCCGCCGCGTACTTTTGTCCCAGATGTCCCTGTTGCTTTGCGGGCTGTTTGTGCTTACTTCGGCCGAGCCAGCCGGTTCGGGCCTTTTTGTCCCAAATGTCCCGACTGCCCCTAGGACTAGGACTTGGTCATTTTTATGATTTTTTCCTGGATCAACCTACTTGCCTTCTGCAACCTTTTTTCACATTTTCTTAGAGCTTGCTCTTTTCCTCTTAGACAGGGAACTTCGAAAATATTTGAGGGGACTCTAGCAACATGATTTTTGGCCCCGAATCAATCAATTTTCCTAGGACTTGAATATTCTGATGCACGTTATCAAAATTACCCAGGGGGGGTGAAATTTTGACAACAGTTTGGCGACTCAGCGGGGTCATCTGCCTGCTAGATGAATGATCAGTAGCCTGAAGCATCCATTGGGCATGGAGTCATGAGTTGTAACCTGTAACTGATCTGAACTTTGAAAACCTCCCTCTGAGCCACTTGGAAACCCATTGAACCTGGAGTGTCTTCACCAAGATGCCACTGAAATGAACTGTGCAAGAGCAGAAACAGCAACACCAAAACTATGTACAAAACTAAAAATCATACATGCCCCAAATGAAACATGCAGAGTGTGCACAAGCACTTCTTCTACTGAAAGCAAACCTAGCTACTCTACTCTAACTGGAAGTAAAGGCAAGCTAAACAAACCCTGCAACTGGTTGTGAGAAATATCTTCCTTTCTTCAAAATTGGCAGCCATGCCATTGATTTGGCACTGATCATGGCTATTTGGATGGATGGAAAATCAACAAGAAGCTGGTCTTCTATCCAAATCATCAAGGTATCAACTGAAAAATCCAATACCTCTTTTAGTTGCTCTGCATTTGGATTGGAGAGGTATGGCAGCTGATCCTTGGTACTTTGTAGCTCATCCTCATGCTCAAAAGAAAGCATGACTGGTTGTGGCTTCTCCTTTGGCTCCAATGAAGCCAAATACCTGATTGGGCAAGGTCTGATCCGTTTGATATGCCCATAGCTCTGATTTTCAACTCCAAGAATGGAGTCTTCTTGTAGACCCTCTTGAATGGATGGTGTGGAAGAAATGGTGAAATTCTTCTGTCCTTTCTCTTCCTCCAATGAATAACATGGAAGATAAAAATCTTCCAATATTGATCCCAAAGAGCTGCTGTAAGATGCAGGATGCTGCAAATGAAAGCTCTCCTTCATGGCAGCAGGCTCTTGTGTTTGGAATGTGCATGATGAAAGAGAGAAAGGTGAAAGCTCAACCGGATCTTCTCCATCAAAACAGTCCTTCAAATCTGACAGGTAAACTGCCTCATTGCTGTCCTGCTGCTCATGTTCAACTTCCTCCATGGTGTCCTCTTGATCTGCAACTTGACCACCATGGTTTCCTTCACTTTCCAATATTGAGTTTGAGAGATCAAACTCCTTTTCAGTAATAGAACTTGAGAGAGATGAAGTGGAAAGAAGAACTGAAGGTTCTCCTATAGCTTGCTTTGTGCTCGAAGCCCTTGGATCTGCACTTTTCTTCTCCACAGCTAGGATGTGCTCCTCTTCTTTTAGATTTGGAGCAGCTTCTCATTCCTCTAATGTTTGAAGGCAATCTTGCTCTTGATTGAACTCCTTCTCTAGCATGAAGTTTGTCAAGTCAAACTCTTCAATCTGCTGCTCTAGAGGAACATTTTTGGGCATAACAGACTTCTTCTTTCACCTTCTTCAAGGGATTGATGAAGTATCAGACCTCTCCAAGGATTGTAACAGTTTTCTTTACCTCTCTGAGGGTGTAATGTGTATTTTTATATTAAATTGATAATGCAAGCTCTGTGAATGGGTTTCAATCCTCTGTTTGTATTATTTGCTTGATTTCAGATGCTAAATTATACATTATCAGTCTGTGTATGTTTTTATGTTGTGAACCTTGGTCTGTGTCTATTTGCATGACTAATATGTTTCACCACTCCTTTTTGGTGCATCACCATCTTTAGTTAGTTTCAATTTTTTGCACTTCTACCCCTGTCTCCTTGCAAGTTAGAATAGGATTAGGATCTAGACCTCTGTAGCTTTGCAAAATATAGACCCGGAAAGAGAAATCATGTTCCATCTTCATAAATCTCTAGCATTTATACTAGACAAATGCATGGAACATTTAGTATAGGAAGGAGAACTTTTCAAGATAGTTTGGTGAAGCCATTTTATAGGCCTCCGGTTGCAGTTTGACGAGGTCAAACTGGTCCAATTTCATCTTGTCGCTCCAGAAAACTTGTCGCCATTTGAACATGGTTTTCTAGTTCTCAGTCCCGTTGACTCTGATGAATTATCTTTATATAGGGGAACTAGTACGAGATGTCTCGTTTCATGCTTCTCCATCGAATGTTAGTTATGGATATGGTTTTCTAGGCACTCGAGCTAACTTTTATCTTTGTACAACTGGGTGAACTATGACCAATGGCCCCGGAAAACTAGCCGCCAAATGCAAACCATGTGCTCTTTTTCAATTCCATCAGTTGCTATGAACTCTTGGTATATCTGTGGACACGTATAAATTTAATCATGGTGTGTGTGCTCATCAAAAGATAACCTTTGGAAGCAGTTTCTTAGCCTCTGAGCCCGTTTTGAACGTTTTACAGCTAGTGAGAAAATGTAAGAATAGAAAGCTGCGGGACCTCGTAGGGTTGCCAAATCACCCTAAAAACATTTAAACACATGTAAATAACTGTTTAAAACACTATAATGAAAAATTGTTGTGTGTATTAGAACTTTTGACCAAAGTGGTGTTTTCTCTCTCTTCCCTTCTCTTTCTCTCTCCTGGGTTACAAAAGAAGCAAAATGAAATGGAATGAATACATGACTCTAAACCTTTTTGTTTAGATTTCTAATTGTAATTTTTTTTATCTTATGTAAATGGGAAACTAAAAAATGACAATTATGATTGATTAGGGTGGATGCCATTCCAGCGAATTATCACTGATATCATGCTCATGTGGGTTTTGAGGATGGAAGAATGACGACGAAAAAGGTGATGTGTAATTTAATTACTATTATTGTAATTTTTATAGGTCATTGTAAAATGAATAACTATGTAATATAGTCTCTTGTTACTAAAAATTTATAATTGAGATTGGTTAATATGCATGATATGCTAGTTTTAGGGATACTTAGGAAATGTGCATCTAATCATCGGTTCAATTTGTTCTTAGTTGTGTATGGAAAAAAAAAAGGGTTTGATTTATACATAGTAAATTGAAATTGAAGTTAATATCTTGTAGTACCTTCTCAGTATTCAATAAATGACTAAATTAATTACTGGGTCATCTTCTTACCTTGCAAAATTAATAAAGAGCTTTAATGGGAACACTCAACATTAATAAATTATTCGTGCATAGCTTGCTTGCATGTGTGATTATTTTTCTTACCATATAAGAAATTAAATAGTAGAACGACCTTAAACTTGTGCTCGATGCGACCTCCCAGGTTAGGTAAATAAAACCCCTAGTTGGAGTTACCGTCATAGTCATTTGGTTTGGCGACATTTTCGTGAACCCATACTTTAGAAATGGCATGGTCCAACTTTATCCAGAGTATGCGGTTTCCTTCTAGTTTTGGTAATTGCGAGAAGAATTTCCTCTCTTCAGGGCTGACACCACACTGAGCGGTGAAGATCACCTTGGAAGTCACCTTATGAGTCCTTGTTAGAAGGAATGACTAGCAGTGTAACCCTCCCATCTGTGGAGTAGGTAAAGATATTACTCCCTTGTATCCTATTGGATTTCCGGGCCTTACAAAATTAGATCTAGATATTAATTTCATCAGTGAATGAAATCCTTGTTGGATCCAAACAACCTAAATGAAGATCACAATATAGTTGTTCTTTTTCTTCCACTCTCGTTAGTGAACCCTTTTTGTCCCTCGTAAATCAATGTCCTGTCCTGGTCTTGTGAAAATTTAGTGCCTTGATCTTTCACGAAAGGATTATAGGGTAAATACCTTTTAACCTTAATCACACCTATAATAGAGATTGAATCCCTGGGAGAAAATGGAATCAAGATTAACCTTGTGCTTCTTTAATATGTCAGACAAGTACTTTTGTAACTCTTATGTTTAAAACAATAGTAATAATGAGATCCTAGTGCAACGTAAAAGTAAATCATAGGAGAGTAAGACCAAAATTTGAGGTTAGGAATAATGTCACTGGGAGTCATTAAGACTTAATTTAAACATCTTCATGTGTTACAAAGAATATAAATTTCCTTGGTGCGACCAAACGTTGAGAAAACAAAAGATATACATATAAAAATCAAACTTGGAATTCAACAAATTACTGAACTATAATAATAATGGTAGCGAAATAACTATTCCGTGATCGATGGATGTTCTTAGGGAAAAAGCTATTTCAATCTATGTCTTTCTTAATCCCAAGATTTCATCCTGATATCACGTTAGGTTCACTTGTGTAACAAGGTTAAATCCTAAACTTTGAATAAGCGTTTTGGGAAGCCTAATCTTAACATAAGAATGAGAGAGTTGGAATTTTGTATAAAATTTGAAATATGGAAAATACTTGTGTAAGTTATGAAGATTTGTCATAAGGGTAAAGAGAAAAGTAAATGGTTGAACAACAAGTGAACTGTGAAGTGAATTTTCAGAACATGTAGGTGGAAAAAGGGAGAAAATCATGCTTACCTAATAATGACCTTGGAAAGTTAGCCGTAACTAAAATACATTTAAATTAATGATATGTCGTGGGTTCACCATTCCTAAATTCATGTTTCTTGTGATTGGGTCTTTACTAGTAACCTTCCATTGGGAAATGTGTAGCATCGACATATTGATGTCATCTGCATGTTTCTATGTGAGTCGATGACTTATGTGATTGTCGCATGTGTACCGAGTTCTGTACTTGGAGCCCTTACTGTGTTGTGTGTAGTGAGTAATATAAGTCAAAAAAAAAATTTTATCCTGGTATTTTATTGTTGTATTTGTGTGTGTAAAATGTGGGCACTACAGTGTGTGTGTGTGTGTGTGTGTGTGTGTGTGTGTGTGTGTGTGTGTGTGTGTGTGTTTTGGTTTGTAGAGATACTTAAAAAATCATTGTGAAGGTATGTGGAAATTCATGAGAGTCTACTGAAATTCATGGGTGAGGTGTTTCCAAGATTTTTTGGATGCACATGTGGAGAAATTTTTCATTAACTAGAAAATAAGTGTTGAGCATGCAAGTGATTCACATTTTTAGTTCCCTAATGGATTGGAAAATCATAGAAGGAAAGATATATTATGACATAACTATATTTAAAACACAAACTTGTAGAGTACTATATCCCTGAAAGAACACTTGTATGTATTGATAAAATGAAAAAAAATACTTGATAGAAATCACATGCATGTGAATGTGTGGATGATGCTTGGAAGAATAGTGATACCAAAACAAGAAACTAAATGTGTTAGACTCAAAGGTGACGATTTGCATATATGTTTACACGAATATAAACAAATCAATGGATTTTAACAAGAATATACCTGAATATGGCTATATAATTAAAATTCCTATGATATAATAAGTTCACAATATAATTCATTTTGATATTAAGTAACTCATACATTTTAGTCAATAATGCAAATTTGGCACTGCCACTATTTTTATTTTGATTCTCTATCATAGAAACATGCTATGATAATAAATGTAAATCCTTATTCAAATTCACTTATATTATTAATAGATAATTAACTCTATATTTCTTTGGTCTTGATTAATTCATATAGGAAGAACAAATTACATAAATATGCCTATGATTCTCCTAAAGATAAGCATTTAAGAAATAACCAAATTTCAAGTATTTCTCCAAAAAAACCCATAAAAGAGAGTTGGCTCAATAACTCAATATTCCCATAAAATAATTCAATATCTCACACAAATAATTCTACCTCATATTTTTATTATAACTCACTTGCATTATTTCACTTGTGTTTATATTAACCTATAACATATCAATAATCATCACCCAAACATAATAATATAAACACTAAACATAATTTTCTAACATTCCCCTTTTTGTAAGCATGGTAGAGAAACAATTACACTTCTTCTGGGTTGTGCCACCTCTGTTTACTCATGATCTTGCTCCAAAACTCAAACTAAATGCAGATAAGTAACTCATTAACCATGCACTCATGGGAACTCATCTAACTAAACTAGTGTGGGAACTACGAATAGGGATTCTACATTTTTTCAACCATCTTAAATAATTTTACACAGGATGACCACTAACCAATGTATGAATAGGGACACACATATATAGTTACCCTCTTAAATTACCTTGATGTTGTAATACACTATGATTTTAGTTTTTCACTACATTTTTTCATCACATGATTACATGGGAATTTTTAACTTACTATTAATTTAAACCAGAATGCACATATTCTCTTATTCTATATGTGATAAAAAAATTAGAAAAAACATGAAAAACTAAAAAATTAGGACTAAGTCCTCATCACCTCTTATAGTCTCTACATGTAGTCAATGTTACTCAATCTCACACAACATAAATGGGTTCCATTACCACTAACTCCAGTATTTTCATAGTCATTCTACACACTTTATTAATCTTTACGACATTGTTTTTCCCATCGATAGTGGCTTATGAAAGTACATTGAATGTCCTCCACCCTCAGATACCTCTATCTTCAGGTATGTTGCTGCTTACTCATCTAATTGGAAATGGAACCTCAAATATTTCCACAATTTTCTTATTTATATATATATTTTATATGATGTTAGTTTCCAACAAAAATACATCTCTTTACAAATAATTTATTCGACACTACGAATTTGATAATTAAACTATATTTGAATACTCTGACAATATTAATAACTTATTAATACTCTTATTCTAAAAAAAATGTTTAATTTATACTCCGTTATTGAAAATTTTACACCTCCCTTAAAAATATTTCACGACTTCAATAAATCATATCTCCTCAATGTATAATTTAAAATATTTCCACCACTTTTCTCGGCTGCATTAGTTTGAATACTAGTATGAAAATTACACTTTTTAAAAATGTTATAAATATACAACTTTTGACATAACTAACATACCTTGTGAATTGATAAATTTGTTTTCTTGTAAATTATATCACCAAAATCCCATATTCTACATCATGACCAACATTGGATGGTATTTTGACCTTTGTTGAAGTTGTCCCGTGTAATGAGGCAAATTTATCCTTGATCACTAAATCAGAAACATTAAGCATCTAGTACTTAGTATTGCTGACAACATCAAATATAACAAAAACATTTTCATAAAATTTAAAGGATACAAGTAAGGCTAAAATTCCAAATCGTAGTGCTTTGGAACCCAATTTTTGGGTTTTGTAATGACTGTGGCCATGAAAATAATCAATGAGTAAAAACCAAGATCTTTATTCTACTTTTGTAAACACCCAAGATCTATGTTAGACTACATAAATATATATATGGTTGTGGAGTTTATATATACTTGTAAATCATTGTGATGGTATGTGTAAATTTATTAAATCCTATTGAAATGAACTATTTAGAGTGAGGTACTTCCAAATTTATTTACATCCCTATGTGGAGAATTTTTTAGTCTAACTACAAAATAATTGTTGAGCATGCAAGTGATTCACATTTTTAACAACATAATGTCTTGGAAGCTCATGGGAGGAAAAAAATATTCTACCATAACCATATGCATGAGCCTACATATTTAAAGTATGGGTCTGAAGAGTACTATTCCACTAAAAGAACACTTGTATGTATTGATAAAATGAATAAATAACACTTTATAGAATTTAAATGTACATGAATAAGTAGATGGTGTTTGGAGGAATTTTGATATCAAAATAGAAAAATAAATGTGTTAGACTCACAAGTGAATATTCACACATATGTTTACACAAATCTAAACACATCAATGAATTTTGACAAGAATGTACATGAATGTGTCTTTAAAAAATTCATATGACATAATAAGTGGACAATATAATTCATGGACCAATATGAAAAATGGATGCATTCCAAATAAATACACTAATAGATATTTTTATTTCAATTTACTACAATATAATTCCCTTACATAAAACTCTTCATCAAATAACTCATAAATTTGATGAATAATGAAGGTATAACACCACCCCTATTTTTATTCTAATTCTCTATCATAGAAACCTACTCTGACACCAAATAAAAAACTTGGTTCAAATTCACATAAATTATTAATAGAGCATTATGTTTATATTTTTTCATTCTTGATTAATTAATATATGAATAACACAATGCATACAAATATAGATAGATAATTCTCCTTAATATGAGGAGTTAGGAAACAACCAAATTCCTAGTATTTCTCCATCAAACCCATAATAGATAGTTGGTTCAACAACTCAACATTCTCATATAGTAACTTAATATCTCACCAAAATACCAATACTCAATGATATCTCACTCATCACAACATAATCCATAAATAACTAGGAGAGGTGAGAAAGGTTACCCCTAGTGTATGTCTGAAAATTTATGTATATGTAGATAAGTTAACCCTTTATAGTTGTAGTGCCCGTTTAAATAACCACTTGAGACCTAAGAAACAACCTAGGGTTAGCTATAAAATTAGGGGATAATTTTTTTTTGCTTTGAAGTGTCTACAACCAGGTTACAAGACATCAGTTTTCACTAATAGGTTCCGAAACTAGACCAATGTACTACAACGTATGTTTTCCTTCATTAACTAAAATCAAGTTCACAAGGTTCAAACTTTAGGGTTATATGTTTTAGTTAGGTTCAGGGAGTAATTTACCTCTATATCCAATCTCTAACAGGATAAGAGTTTCAATAGTATTTTTCTCATACTTAATGCTTTCAAATTTTCCTTAAACCATTCCCAATGGATAGGAAATTTTCTCACCTTTCCGGTGATATAAAGAAGTCCTCCTAACTCCTTGTAGAAATCAAGATATGAGCGGGCTGAGTTCTTAGGTCAAATTTTCCCTTAGGAGGACACGTGTCAAGAGGTGGGGAAAGCACCTAGAATAGGTCAGTGGGTCATAGGGAAGCCTAGGGAATTTTTCCCATTGCGCGGGCTCTAAGTCACAGAACATCCCGCACCTCCGTGGGTCCTCTAGGGACACGTGGTGACTGTGGAGTCAACGCCGGGGAAACAAGGAAGAGCAGGTTGGTGGGAGAATGTCACGCATTATGCCTGATGGAGGAGGAGAATTCAATGGAGCCCACATGCCCAAGGTCCATCTGAGGACACGTGGTGCTTGACAAGCCATCGGCGATGATGGAGAGGGGAGGGCGGAGTGGCGGGAGGACTTGACGCATTGTGCCTGAGGAGGAAAAAAGGGGAACGAAAGGACACGCGGGTCTGCGAAAGAAGAGGATCCAATGAGGAGGTGGATTTATGGGCCGTGGGGTGAATTTTAGAAGTTTTCCAAAGGTTGAAACCAAAATAACAAAGGGTCTCCCACTCCTCGCCACCCCTCCCTTGCTGTCACCCCCGCGGTGCCACGTGGCACCCTCTCATTGGCTGTAGGCTGGCGGGGCCAAATGAAAATTTTCCCCAAAATTTTCAAAAGGTCAAGTTCAAAAAGGGAACCGCACCTCCGTCATAGCCCCAAGAGGACACGTGGTGCCATCTGATTGGTTGTAGGTTGGCGAAGGAAAAAGTGAAAATTTTCCCAAGGAAATTTTTTCAAAAGATAAGTTTAAGTTTGGTCTGCCGCTCCGAGGTGTCACGTGGTAGATCCTGATTGGTTGTGGGGTGAAGGGGGCTGCGGAATTTTTGTTGAAATTTTTCCAAATTCAAAATTTAATTTTTAATGGTTAGACTAAATTTTATTCCTTTTGAATTCCAAATTGAAGTAAAACTTCAAATGGCCATAACTTGAGCTAGAAAGCTCATTTTTGGGAAAACGAGGACTTTTTGGAAAGCTCTCGATGCCCTCTTTACATAACAACAATAAAATTAAATTTTTTATAATATTAAAAGGATAAATTTTGAGAAACCAATCTACAGGAGTTTAATTAGTGAACTGACAATTTTCAACTTCTTAATTTAATTTAATTTGCCCAATTTATTTCAATTTGTATTTTTCCAATAATAGACAGAAAAATGACCCAAGAAGGGATTTGATTTGATTTTACAATGGTTAGATTGTTTTCTTAAGTTTTTTTTTGTCAATTTGAGTTCATTTAAGATATAGCATACTAAATTTTAACATCTCTAGGTTAATTAATGTATGTAGGCCTGAACTGTACATTTATATTAAAATGAATTGCCAGTGAAAATTTTATAATAGTGATATTTTATTTTGAGTTTTTATATCAATTTTATCATTTACATGTGTAATAACTTGTTTCTAAACTATTCTAATACATTTTCTTGTTTAAATAAACCATTCAATTCCAAGTTAAATTGTAGTTCAAATTTCAAAATTTCAAAACATTTTAAAGGAAATACAACATTGTCTTTTCTTCACATGCATTCTTCCTTTACAAAAAGAAATCTCATTCTTTAACAACAACTCAAATCCGATACACAATACAATTTTGATAACTAATGAAAATACTTTATTCATCTTCGATAAAACTTTACAATATCTCTTTTCCATTTGATATCAAATATAGTATATAAAATATACAACACTCTTTCACATTCCTTTCCAAAACAGAAAATGGAAGATAGTTCTTTACATTAGAAAATTTAAATTCAATCTTTCCTCATCAATACAAGCAATTTATCATTACAAATAATTATACAATTCATCCACTTCAAGTGGGAAGGAACACAATAACTTGTTCACAAGAGAGGACTGTTAAACTGTACATTTCTTTGGCTCCAAAACAACCACATGCTCCATTTATTCTTCTCTGAATGATCACAACAAAGAGGGGGAAAGACAACGCTCTCCACCCAACCAAGACATCCAATGAATGGAGAAGCCTTCCTTCATCATTGGCCCTTGAGCCATAACCAAGATACAATAGAAGGTGCAATTCAACCATGGCAACAATTGGATTCCACACACAACATTCTTTCACATACACATTTTCTTTTAAAAAAAAATGCAACACCAAAAGAAAACAATAGTTCACAACTGCATTTAAAACATATCAAAATAGAACTCAGGCTTGATCTTGCAAGCCAAAGGAGCAAGGCGTATGGGGGAAGCTACTTATGCCTCCCAATTGGGAGTTGGCAATACACCAAATGAAAACCACCAAGTAATTCATAACACACATTTCCTTGTGCTCCCCACAGAATCCCTCCTTATGCCCCCCACGTATTCTCCCTTATGCCCCCCACAAAGTAAGAAATGCAATCTATTTCTTTTCCATGGTGGATCCCAAACCCAAACTCCCTCCAAAAATTCATGATGCCAATGTCACTCCCTTAGCCCCCCCACAAGAATTCCCCATAGACTTTTCCTACACCTTCCTAAGGAAGTGTACCCAGCCAGCCAACAAAATAAAAACCAAAAACATGCATTTTCCACACCACACAGTAAGAAATAACAACAATAAAAAGAAAGTTAAGTCCCTACCTTTCCAAGGTTTTTTTGCTTCCCAATAACAATATTTCCAAGACAAAAACACAGCTCCAAACAAAAATCTTTTCAAGACAAAAACATAGCTCCAAAAATTCCTTCAAAAGAAAGAGATCTCCCAAGAAAATGCACCCCCAAGAAAGAATGCAAAATGATTCAACCACCCAAAACAAGAATTGAGTTTCAAATATATAGAAGGGGTAAAGAAGAGGATGATGTGGATCCATGTAGGATGACACATTATACATCCTCACATTCAAACACAAAAGAAAAACTTCAAACTCCAAGGTTCAATAAAGAGGTGGGTGAAGAATGACAAGTTACTTACACACTCAAAAACAGCCCACACCTCAAGGGACAACCATTAAATTCAAATGTAAGAAAGTGCAATTAAAAATGTGTAAAAAAAGGAATAAAAATGCATTATAAAAGTCACAAATCAGATTCTCAACCATAAGTATGGTTGGTAACATAAATTTAGAGGCATGGGACAAGTTTTACTTGTCCCACAAGCTTCCAAAAACAGCCCCCAAGGTCAAATTCTAATTTCCATTGAGGTAGAGTATTTCTTACTCTAAAAACTGAGTTACATAAGCTCTTACACATCCCTTGAAAATTCATTATAAATAGCCAACAACTCTAATAATTAATTTCCAAATCCTAATTTGATTTAATCAAACTTTAAACATATGATCTCTCACATTAATCCATCATAATTAAAGAATTAAAAGAAGAGAACACATTACAAATAAAATACATACAACCATAAATAAACATTAACCATAAAAATAAAATACACAACCTATGGTCACATATAAAGACGATTTCCCCCCATGGGAATCTCAAACAAAACAACACACAACACAATAAAACAAGTTGTCATGGTGACCATGTTGAATTCACCTAAAATTACATTTTGGTTGGTCTCCGATCCCTCGATATTTTGTTGCAATATTTTTAAAAATCATGAAAATCAACTACACAATGAATCACAACAATATCGAAGTCACTTATTACATCATTTGCATTTTTAATCAACAAATATATCCGCATCATAAAATATTCATTTTCCAGATCAAATCAAAATATCCAAAAATCACATATCCGACAACATCCATAAAATATCCATGTCCAATAATATATAATCATCCACATTTCAGGTGTTTCTAATAATCATCATGCATCATAATCAAATCAAAATCCACAATAATCCATAATCTAATGTCGAGCAACATACTAAATCAAAATATAGTAATGTCTACAATGAAATCCATAGTATCATCATAAGCATCAAAAGGTGTCAAAGGGAAGTGGGTACTACACCCCCCTCCCCTTAGACTCAACTTCCTCCTAGAAGTCATTGGAACAAATGTGGAAACTACACTTGTAATGAAGTAGCATCCTCCCAGGTAGCTGTAGTCTCGTCATATCTGTCCCACTGTACCAAAACTTGATCGACCTCTCTGACTCCAAGGCCTAGGGTCCTATGATATAGGATACAAATGGGCTCCACCATCACCTGCCCCTGATCCTGCACCTGTAATGTTGTCCAATCCAACACATGAGAAGGATCTATAATATATCTCCTAAGAACCTAAACATGAAACACATCATGTACGTGAGACAAGATGGGTGGCAATGCTAGACAATTGGCCAAAGGGCCAATACACTCCAAGATCTCAAAAGGACCAACGAATCTAGGAGCTAACTTAGAACCTTTTCCATAATGGATAGGGCTCTTATGTGGCCTAACACAAAGGAACACCTTCATTCCTACATCAAAACTATGGTCAATCCTATGTTGATCCACATACTTCTCCTGCTTGTCCTGTGCCTCCTACAATATCTACCTGATCAACACTACCTGCTGCTCCATGTCCTGCAGATGATCTGGTCCAAGAGATACTCTATCCTCTAACTTGTCCTAGATAAGAGGTGTCCTGCAATCTCTACCATACAAGGCCTGAAAAGGAGCCATGCCTATGGAACTCTGAAAAATATTGTTGTAGGAAAAATCCACTAAGTACAGATACTCCTCCCACTTAGACTACTGATCCATCACATACATCCTGAGCATATCCTTTAAAATATGATTCACTTGCTCAGTCTGTCTAGTTGTCTCAGGGTGATATGTTGTGCTGAAGGTAATCCTCATCCCGAGGACATACTACATGGTAGTCCAGAAATGTGAAGTGTACAAAGGATCGCGCTCATAAATGATCTTCCACGGAATCCTGTGCAACCTGATGATCTCATCCAAATATACTCATGTCACTACTCTCGCTATATAAGTGGTCTTCACTGGAGAAAAGTGAGCCACTTTTTTCAATTTATCAACCATGACCATAATGGCATTGTGGTGATATCTCGATATTGGTAGCCCAACAATAAAATCCATGGAAATGGTGTCCCACTTCCACTCTGGTATGACATGAGGATAAAGAAGGCTTGTTGGATGCTGATGCTTGGCCTTAACCCTCTAGAACTCTAAACACTATGACACAAACTAAGCCATGTCTCGATAAAGTCCTCTCTAGTGGTATAATTGTCTCAAGGTAGCGTGTATCTTCTTCACCCCAGGATGGGCTGAATAGGGTGCACGATGTAACTCTACCAAGATGTCCTGCCTCAAGCCTCCATCTCTGGGAACATATATCTAGCCTCTGTGCTTAAGAAGACCATCTGCATCTAAGGAAAAACTATCAAACCTCCCCTCAAGGGGTCTCTATGACTTGATCTCTGCTCATACTACAATATAGAAGCTGTCAAGAGGAAGCTACTAAAGGATCCTACTCCACAAATTTATGCTCACTGATGTGGCCATAGCCACATGTCTCCATCTATTGAGAGTGTATACTACCACATTCTCCTTCCCCTTCACATGCTCTATCTCCATGTCATACTCAAAAAGCAACTCCATCCAACGTCGTTGACGAGCGTTGAGGTTGGGCTATGTGAAGAGGTGGCGAAGACTCAAATGATCTATCCTGAGTGTGAATCTCCGTCTAAGAAGAAAATTTCTCCATATAACCAAGGCATGCACAACTAATGCAAGCTCAAGATCATGTGTCAGATAATTAAGCTCGTGATCCTTGAGTTTTCAAGACTCAAAATCTACTACACTGCCATCCTGCAACAACACACCTCCAAGTCCTACTAATGAAGCATCTGTGTAAACAAAGAACTCACCCTATGGATCTGACACTACAAGAATGGGTGTTTTAGTGAGGAACTCCTTTAGTGTCATGAAGGCCTACTCACATCTTTCTAACCAAAAAAACTTCTTCCCTTTCATTTGAAGGGAAGTGATGGGGTGTGCAATCCGAGAGAAGTCCTGAACAAATTTTTGGTAGTATCCTACTAATCCCATGAAGCTATGCACCTGGTCAGTGTAGTGGGTGCTGACCAATCCATAATGGTTCTAATATTAGAAGGGTCGACTGCGATACCTTCCCCATAAATGATATGGCCCAAATACTACACCTCTTTCTGAAAGAAAGCACACTTCTCCAAGTTCCTGTAAAGCTGCTACTCATGAAGACACTGAAGAACCTGGTGAAGGTGCCCCTTGTGCTCCTCACGTGTACGTGAGTATATCAAAATTTGATCAAGGAAGATGAGCATGAAGCAATCCAATAAGGTCCTGAATACCCTATTCATCAAACTCATAAACACTGCAGGGGCATTTGTCAAACCAAAAGGCACCACTGTGAACTCATAGTGCCCATATCTCATGCAGAAGGTAGTCTTATGAATTCCTCCCTCCGAAATCCTTAACTGATGGTAGCGTAAGTTAAGATCAATCTTAGAGAAAAATGTAGCTCCCTTCATCTGATCAAACAAGTCGTCAATATGTTGAAGGGGATAACGATTCTTGATCGTTACCTTGTTCAACTGTTGGTAATCAATACAAAACCGAAAGGATCCATCCTTATTCTTCATGAAGATCACCGGTGCACCCCAAGGGGATAAACTAGGATAGATAAGGCCCTTCTCCAAAAGGCCCTCAAGCTACAACTTGAGCTCATAGAGATCTGGGGTGGTCATTCGATAAGGTTCTTGTGAAATAGCCTCTGCCCCAGGAACTAGGTCTATATGAAAATTAATCTCATGTGAGGGTGGTAACCCCATTAGCTCCCCAAGAAAGACATCACAAAACTCTCTCAAGATGGGATGATCATCTAGCGATGGTCCACTAGACCCATCCTTTGATCAGTCACTAACTGAAACAACATACATCTGATAACCCCGTTGCACACACCGCTTAAGCTGTATATTGGAGATGGTGAAAATAGAAATGGGTCTTCTGACCCCCAAGATCACTGACTCAACTCCCATATCATCTGCACAAGCTATAGTCTTGTGATAATAATACATCTTGTCCCTTTGTGTAGATAACCAATCCATACCTAAGATGACTCCATAAGAGCCCAAAGGAAGAATAAGGAGATCTGAGGTAGTGGTGAAACGTCCCAAATCCAATACACACTCCTTAACTAAGGAGTCCACAGAGATCTTGGCTCCAGATACCATCTTAACATCCCAACTAAGACCTTGCCTAACTGCCACTAGCCGGCATCACTCTACCAAAGATGGTGTAATGAAAGAATTAGAAGAACAAGAATCAAATAATACAGAGGTAGGAATACCACCAATGCTACCTATGGTCTCAATGAATGTGCTCTGATGTTATGCCTAGCGGTTCTCAACCACTGCATAAATCTTGTGGCTGTGTCCCATGTCACCAATAGTTAGCTCTAAAATCTATGCCTTACCCTTGTTGTTAGGGTTCTGTGGGAAATCTCTCCAAAATTGTCCAAAAACTCCACACCCAAAACATCATCCTGGTCCTCCCCAATGAGTAGCACCTCCAGTAGGTGCCCTAGAAGCCTGTGGTATGGATCTTGATGATCTAGCTATGGTCTGCTATGACCTCTGCTAGCGAGCTCCAGCTGACTAAGCTCTAGGTCCACCCTATGTCCTGATGGGACCCCTAGGAGGAGGCTCCATACTCTGACCTCTCTATGCATTAGCTCTTTGTGGAGGTTTACGGGGTGGGTGAGACTACTGATGCTACTATTATGGCCTAAAGGATGACTGTGTTGTACCCTGGACACCAATGAGGAAGGGGCATTGACTCCCTCGATCTACCATCTTGCATCTGTTGAATGCGGGTCTAGACTCGGTCTCTAGCCTGCTGGGTCTTACCCTGAGTCTCCTCTGCAATATAGGCCTTCTCGAAGGCCTCGGCTAATGTCTACAGATAGTGGATCCACACTGCACCTCCAATATCCAAATTCAAGCCCCAGATAAACCTGTGAATCCGTACCTGCTCATCCTGCATATACTCTACATACTGAAGTAGATCTAGAAATATACTCTCATACTCTGCTACTGAAAGAGAAGCCTGTCGGAGGCCATGAAAATCATCAATTCCTCTACTGTAAGAACCTCTATGATAAATATCTACTCCTGAATCTCTCCTCAAATAGCTCCTAGGTCACTATCTGTGAATCTACATGGAGCTTCTGCTCCTCTGTCCTCCACCATACTCTAGCTCCATTCCTCAGTAGATGGATCATAACACAAGCTTTTGAGTTGCTAAAACAAGGAAAAATCTTGAAGCAACTGCTCAAGCTCACTAACCTGGCCTCTGCCTGAAATCCACCTGTATCACCCAAGTAATGTGAGGGCTAAAGCTTCAGGATCTCCCTAATGTGATTCGCAGCTATGGTCTGTCGGCCTTTAGGTCTCTTTGCATGTTCATCCCTAAGCCTAGGGCTTTGAGACCTCTCTCTAAGCTCTAGAACTCTGTCACCCTATCTCCTAGGTGGTGACTCTTCTCTGACTGACTCTGCATGTGAGTTCTCTCCTGTATGCTCCTCGCTAAGTTGAGGGGATACCTGACCCTCAATGGAAGGATCTCTGTCATGACTAGCTACCTATTCTTCACCTAATCCTCCATGTAGAGTAGCATTGACATCCTAAAGGGTCTATAGAATCTGAGGTAGAATGGCTACCACACCTTGATCTAGTGGTGGTGGTGGTGAGTCTAATCTCTGCGAAGGTTCCTCTCACTCCGTCTAATCCTCATGCACATACCAAAGTGAGAGTTAATTCATTTGTCTAAGTTTATACAACTTCCATATTTAACTAAAATATACATATTCTTGCTAAGTTGTTTTCTAGATTTAAAGTGTGCTAGGTTTAAGTTTTCATGTCTCAAGTTTTCTAGTGTGCCCAATGGTCCAAACCTTTGAACCACTACTCTGATACGAAACTGTAGTGCCCGTTTAAACAACCACTTGAGACCCAAGAACCAACCTAGGGTTAGCTATAAAATTAGGGGATAATTTTTTTTTCTTTGAAGTGTCTGCAACCAGGTTGCAAGACATCAATTTTCACTGACAAGTTCTAGAACCAAACCAATGTACTACAATGCATGTTTTCCTTCATTAACTAAAATAAAGTTCACAAGGTTTACACTTTAGGGTTATATGTTTTAGTTAGGTTCAGGGTGTAATTTACCTTTATATCCAATCTCTAACAGGCTTAGAGTTTCAACAAGATTTTTCTCATACTTAACGCTTCCAAAATTTCCCTAAACCATTCCTAATGGATAGGAAATTTTCTCACCTTTCTGGTGATCTAAATAAGTCCTCATAACTCCTTGTATAATTCAAGATATGAGCGGGCAGAGTTCTTAGGTCAAATTTTCCCTTAGGGGGACACATGTCAAGAGGTGGGAAAAGCACCTAGAATGGGTTGGCAGGTCATGGGGCAGCCTAGGGATTTTTTTGCATTGCATCAGATCTAAGTCACAGAACATCCCGTGCCTCCACGGGTCCTCTAGGGACATGTGGTGACTACGGAGTCAAGGCAGGGGGAAACAAGGAAGAGCGGGTCGATGGGAGAATGTTGCGCATTGTGCCTGATGGAGGAGGAGAAGTCAATGGTGACCATGCACCCGTGGGTCCATCTGAGGATACATGGCTCTTGATAAGCCACCCACAAAGATAGAGAGGGCAGGGTGGAGTGGCGGGAGGACTTGATGCATTGCACCCAAGTACGAAAATAGGGAACAAAAGGATGCGCAGGTCTTCGTGGCCATGGAAGAAGAGGATCCGATGGGGAGGTGAAGTTGCAGGCCACTGGGAGAATTTTAGAAGTTTTCCAAAGGCCAAAACCAAAATAACAAAGGGTCTCCCCCACCTCGCTGCCACCCCAAGGTGCCACGTGGAACCCTCTCATTGGTTGTGGGCCGGCGGGGCCAAAATGAATTTTTTTCCCCAAAATTTTCAAAAGGTCAAGTTTAAAAAGGTAACCGTGCCTCTGTCATAGCCCCAAGAGGACACATGGCACCCTTTGATTGGCTGTGGGCCTGTGGAGGAAAATGTGAAAATTTTCCCAAGGAATTTTTTTCAAAAGATAAGTTTAAGTTTGGTTCACCCCTCTGAGGTGCCACGTGGCAGATCCCAATTGGTTGCGGGGTGGCGGGGACCACGGAATTTTTGTGGAAATTTTTCCAAAGTCAAAATTTAATTTTTAATGGTTAGATTAAATTTTATTCCTTTTGAATGCCAAATTGACGTAAAACTTCAAATGGCCATAACTTGAGCTAGAAAGCTCGGTTTTGGGAAAACAAGGACTTTTCAGAAATATCTCAATGCCCTCTTTGCAAAGAATCCATAAAATTTATTTTTTCAGAATTTTTAAAAGGAAATTTTTTAGAAACCAATATGTACGCTTTTAATTAGTGAACTGGCAATTTTCAACTTCTCAATTTGGTTAAATTAGATCTCCTCATTCACTCAACATGTTAAACAGATATGGAGGATTAGTCTAGGGAGGTTTTAGAGTGTTTTCAAGAAGTTAATTTTCCTAGTTTATTTCAATTTGTATTTTTCCAACAATAGACAGAAAAACGACCCAAGAAGGAATTTGATTCAATTTTACAATGGTTAGATTGTTTTCTTAAATTTTTCTTTGTCAATTTGAGCTCATTTAAGATACAACATACTGAAATTTAACATCTCCAGGTTAATAATCTATGTAGGCCTAAACTTTACATTTATATTAAAATGAATTGCTAGTGCAAAGTTTATAACAGTGATCTTTTATTTTAAGTCTGTATATCAATTTTATCATTTACATGTGTAATAACTTGTTTCTAAACTAGTCTAATACATTTTCCTTTTTAAATCAACCATTCAATTCCAAGTTAAATTGCACTTCAAATTTCAAAATTTCAAAAAAATTTAAAGTAAATACAACATTGTCTTTTCTTCACACGCATTCTTCCTTTACAAATATAAATCTCATTCTTTAACAACAACTCAAATCCGATACACAATACAATTTTGATAACTAATGCAAATCCTTTATTCATCTTCAATACAACTTTACAATATCTCTTTTCCATCTGGTTTCAAATACAATATATAAAATATACAACACTCTTTCAAATTCCTTTCCAAAATAGAAAATGGAAGATAGTTCTTTACATTACACAATTTAAATTCAATCTTTCCTCATCAATACAAGAAATTTCTCATTACAAATAATTATACAATTCATCCACTTCAAGTGGGAAGGAACACAATAAATTGTTCACAAGAGGGGACTATTAAACTGTACATTTCTTTGGCTCCAAAACAGCAACATGCTCCATTTATTCTTCTTTGAATGATCAAAACAAAGAGGGGGAAAGACAATGCTCTCCACCCAACCAAGACATACAATGAATGGAGAAACCTTCCTTCATCATAGGCCCCCGAACCCCAACCAATATACAATAGAAGGTGAAATTCAACCATGGAAACAATTGGATTCCACACATAGCATTCTTTTACATACAAATTTTCTTTTTAAAACACAATGCAACACCAAAAGAAAATAGCAGTTCACAACTGCATTTAAAACATATCAAAACAGAACTCAGGCTTGATCCTGCAAGCCAAAGGAGCAAGGCCTATGGGGGAAACTACTTATGCCTCCTAATTGGGAATTGGACATCCACCAAATGCAAACTACCAAGTAATTCATCACACACATTTCCTTATGCCCCCCATAGAATCCCTCCTTATGCCCCCACAGATTCTCCCTTATCCCCCCCACAAAGTAAGAAATGCAAGATTTTTCTTTTCCATGGTGGATCCCAAACCCAAACTTTGTCGACAAATTTCTGATGCCAATGGCATTCCCTTATGCCCCCTCACAATAATTCCCCATAGCCTTCTCCTATACCTTCCCTAAGGAATTCTACTCAACTAGCGAACAAAATAAAAACCAAAAACATGCATTTTCCACACCACACAACAAGAAATAATAACAATAAAAAGAAAGTTAAGTCCCTACCTTTCCATGGTTATTTTGCTTCCTAGTAATAAGATTTCCAAGACAAAAACACAACTCCAAATAGAAATATTTTCAAAACAGCAACACAGTTCCAAAACTTCCTTAAAAAGAAACAACTCTCCCAAGAAAATGCACCCCTAAGAAAGAATGCAAAATGATTCAACCACCCAAAACAGGAAGAGAGTTTCAAATATATAGAAGGAGGAAAGAAGAGGATGATGTGGATCCATGTAGGATGCCACATCATAATCCTTACATTCAAACACAAAAGACAAAATTCAAACTCCAAGGCTCAATAAAGAGGTGGGTGGAGATTGACAAGTTACTTGCACTCTCAAAAACAGCCCACAACTCAAGGGACAAGCATTAAATTAAAATGTAAGAAAGTGAAATTAAAAACATGCACAAAAAGGAATAAAAATGCATTATAAAAGTCACAAATCACATCCTCAACCATAAGTATGGTTGGTAACATAAATTTAGAGGCATGGGACAAGTTTTATGTGTCCCACAAGCTTCAAAAAACAACCCCCAAGGTCAAATTCGAATTTCCACGGAGGTAGAGTATTTCTTACTCTAAAAACTAACTTACACAAGCTCTTACACCTCTTACACATCCCTTACAAATTAATTATAAACAACCAACAAATCTAATAATTACTTTCCAAATCCCAATTTGATTTAATCAAAATTTAAACAAATGATCTCTCACATTAATCCATCACAATTAAATAAAATACATACAACCATAAATAAACATTAACCATAAAAATAAAATACACAACCCATGGTCACATATAAAGATGATTTCCCCCTCATGGGAATATCTAACAAAACAACACATAACACAATAAAATGAGTTGCCATGGTGACCGTGTGTAATTCACCTAAAATTCCATTTTGGTTTGTCTCTGATCCCCTGATGTTTTATTGTGATATTTTTAACCTTCCGAAATGCAAATACCTTCTTCAGCCTCGTGGCCATATCAGAACATCCAATATGATATAAAAATCATGAAAATAAACTACATAATGAATCACAACAATATCAAAGTCACTTATTACATCATTTTCATTTTTAATCAACAAATATATCCACATCATAAAACATTCATTTTTCAGATCAAATCATAATATCCAAAAATCACATATCCGACAACATCCATAAAATATCCATGTCCAAAAATATATCATCATCCACATGTCAGGTGTCTCTAATAATCATCATGCATCATAATCAAATCAAAATCCACAATAATCCATAATCCAATGTCTAACAACATACTAAATCAAAATATACTAATGCCTATAATGAAATCCATAGTATCATCATAAGCATCAAAAGGTGTTAAAGGGAAGTGGGCACTACAATAGTTGTATATGAACCTAGAATAAGACTGTGTCATCAGGTAGAAAGGGGGGAGAACATTCTCCCAAGTGTCAATTACATGGTGATCTATCCAATAAGGACACAATTCAAAGGCCCATTATATTCCCATGTGAATGAGGAATGCATATGATCATTAGCTAAAGATGTAGTGCCATGTTAAGGTGGGTATGTCATAGTGTGTGGAGAATGAGTGAGATTATAATGCGGGTATCTTAGAGGATATTTAAAAAGTACACTTAGGATTTGGAATAGATGATCCCATACCTATGTTGATACACGTATCATCAGGGTAGTCATCAATATTTATGTTATTGAAATCTATATTATTTTTTTATGATTGAGTATAGATTCTTCAAGAATCTTATTTCATGTTGGCATTAGATTGGGCTTGTGATGGCTCCACTGACATTGTTTTTTCTATGTCATGTAATGATTCAGGTGCAATGGACAATTATTTAGTTTCCTTAATAGTCAGATGTGATGGTACTATGGATGTTGATACTTCTCACGGAGGTGTGTCATGGTTTTTATCTTGTAGAATTGGTATCACTTGTATTATTGGAGAATTTATACCATGTACTATGACATTAATAGATGATGTAGATTTAAGAACCCATTGACATTTGTAAATATGAGAAAGTGGTTTAGTAGAAGAAATGAATCCCTTGGACTCAAGTTGTTGGATTCTCTATTGTAAATCATAGAATTCATTTTCATAACTTCCATAGAATCCATGATAAGTTAAAAATGGTTGACCTCTTAATTGTGTAAGATGATAGTGGGGATAGTTAGGATTGGGTAACAAATTTATTATCTAATTATTGAGTAGTGTAAATAAAATATTATGTTATTTAGCATGCTTCTCAAAATGAAGAGGTTCTTTCTGTTGCATGAATTTAACTTCACTTGTATGGGCACATGTAATATTTGCATCATATTATATATCCTTTGATTAATAAATATCATGATGCATAACAAGAGAACAAATATATGCATTATAATTATCTTTTAGGTGTTGTATATCATCCTTGAGAGATATAACTATACCATTCATGGATAGAAGTTTATCTTGAAATTCATGGTTCAAAATTTGAATAAAGTTAAAGATAGATTTATGTAATATATCATCATTTTTAATATAAGAATTTGAAAGATGAAAAATAATTGAATTCACTTGGGAAGGTGTCATATTATTAGAGAGTTGTATGCTTTTTTATTATTTGTGTCAGATTATCTCTACATGATGGATGTTGTTGATGTAAATGAAATAAGGATACTTGATAAGTAGTGTTATGGGCCATGATGGTATAAAATAAAATGATAGATAAGCCCAAATAATGTAGAAAATTGTATATGAGATCAAAAATGAAGATATCACGGAGATAATAACCAAAGAGTGATGTTAGATAAAAAGTGATTATCGTCAAATGAATAAAATGACCATATCTCAATATAGAATTTGGATTTTACCAAAAAAAAGGTAATTTTTATTTATATAAATTTAAATAAAAACCTCCAAGGAATTTGGCCAAAAGTCTATATTTTTGGAATTATGCCCTAATTAGTAATACATTTAATTTTAGATTTATGAAATTTAGGCTCAAAATTGTGGAAAAAAAGATATTTTTGTTAAATATGGAAAAAGGAAAAATAACCTCAAAGAAATTTGTAGATAATGTTATTATGCTTTTGATATGAAATAAAAGTTTTTGTAAAACATTGGGAGACCTAGAAAGTGACCCAAAGGGTAGGATGAATCATGAAAACCTTTTGAAATATTTTGCAGATCTGATTTATGATAGGTAATAGATGAAAATCAGGTTTGGATCTGAAGCTAAGATGTAGATATGAACCCTAATGAAACTAGGGTTTTATTTTGGAGAAGAATGATTTCGTAAAAGAGAATGCAAGAAATCAAGTTCACTAAATGATTTAATGAAATAATATAACTTTATCAAAGGAATGAGATCAAATGAATATAACAGTGACAAGAAAGATCTATCATATAATAAACAAAAAAGTGTAAAAAATAGTGAGATAAGAGTGATTTATCTTGTATCTGGAGATCCAAGATGATTCTTTGTTGGGAAACATGTTGCGAAGGTTAGATCTTAACTATGTATGCTCTATCTGAGAAATTGAGATTTCAAAATTCTTCGGACATGATATCCCAAATGAGGATAGGACTTCTCAGGAGTTGGTGTATAAACTGGGTGTTAGTGTCTTCGAAGTAATTGTTCTTCTAATATTTTCTCTGAACTTATCCTCTTTATTTCACTCTCTGTCACATCCACTTTGTTATAGGGTTATTGTGTCACACCTAAACCTGTAAAACAAACCCTAGATACCCGCATAAGGCTAAAAAACATTATATGTAAAAAATAATGCATATGCTTGAGTTATACCAACGTTGATGATCACCCCAATGTGATTGTCACTGAGCACTACACTACATTTTAGACTCTATTTAGCTTGAGTGTGTGTGTGTGTGTGTGTGTGTGTGTGTGTGTGTGTGTGCACGCGCGCGCGCGCATGATTGAATTGTTTCCCTTGAATCTAGGTTTACATTGTGCTAATTGCACCAAGATAGTGAGCTATAACTGATTTTCCTCCAAGATATGTGTGAGATGGAATTTAGAAATATCCCCTCCTATGTAGTGAATAATACAACCCAAATGTAGTCATCGAATGTTGCTCTTTGTCAAAGTAGTAGATAGTAAGTAATAGCCTAAGTTGTCTAGCCACTAATAATAGTGAGTAATTCATGTATATACATGATTCCCTTATTTGAATTTTTTCATTAACAACCATAAAGGATGACCCAAAGTGATAAAAGAGACTTTAGAAAATATAACAAATGATGTGGCATTTCACATTTGAAAAAGAGAGTGAAAAGGATGGAAGCACCCAAAGGGTATAATACCACCTGGGTGCTGCTATCCCTAATGGGTGGTACTATCTAAGATTCTCAGAGGATATAATGGAAAATAAAAAATGGGTCATGTATTGTCCAATGTCCAAAAGTAAAGTGACCATTCGAGAAAAAAAAAATTCAAGAATATCAAAAGGGATAAAGCAATGCAAAAGTAAAACAAGTGTTTTTAATATGTAGTTTTCTTTCTTATGAATCATTCATATAACACCATAATTAGAGGTATGATGTAAATATAAAGTGTGTGATTTCATGACTAAAACAACCAACACAAATTCAAAATAAAAATTACTAAAATACCAACCCAAATATATTTTTATTTTTAAATTTAAGTTAAAATTAAGAAGGGTCATATTCTTAAGATTAGGATGGGTTTGTGAGAAGTAACTATCTTCAATTTCTAAACATATTCCAAACATAATAGAATGAAAAATAATAAAATCCAAAAAGTGAGAATCCCCATAAAATCACATAATAATGAATATGAAAGAGTGGTAATTATTCCTTTATCTATATTTATGTACCATAAACACAAAAATATTTTGAAATGATAAATAAGAGACTTGTTCCATATTTGTGTATGTAAAAGTGGTTTAATCCAAGTGAAAAATGTAAGTAAAAGTTCTATAGTAAGAATCATACAATATAACAATAATTTACTCTTTTCTAGAGTATATAACATGAGACATCAACACAATAAATCATACTAAATAACAAGCAAAAAGAATGGTTAGGGATACTTACCTTTTAATGATTCATTTTGCGCATTAACCTTCCTAGAGGTTAGTAGCACCATAAGAGAGATATATTTTTACTTGGAAAATAAGAGGAATAGGTAGATGGAATTTATTGGTGCAACTCATATTCTTGTTTCTCCTAGTAACCTTATGATCTAAAATAGAATCACAAGTATAAGATATACTAAATAGTTAAGACATTAATAACATATTTTAAGCATAGAAAAATTGATAAGTGTGTTATGTAAAGGTAAATGATAAAAATTTCCTGTATATAGGGAAATATAAATTGAAGCCACCAAATATCTTAGTCGACAACATCAACCATGGTTGTTGCAGTTGGAAGATAATTTTTTTTAGATGGTATTGAATAGGGTTGTTTATTTCAAAGTGTTGTAAATATATGTGAAGCTAATAGTAAAAGGGTGGTAATATTAAATCAAGTGAGGAATAAAAAAGGTAGTAAGACATGATGAGGCATAATAGCATGATCTAAGGAACATGAGGTACTAAAATGGTTCTCTCATATGTAACTCTAATAAACCTACACATTTTTGACACATACGTTAAGGCATATATTAAAGGAGATTAAGTTATTAACAACCTATACATAAAAACTATTTGTAAGAGTGAAAAATTAGGTGTTTACAAATATTAGTAAATTAACATATAATAAAGGATCAAAAAGGGTATAATGGAAGGATAAAAAAGAGGGAGATAATAAAAATTAAGAAAACATGAATTAAAATCTAGTAATAAATTCTACATGTGAAATTTAGCACTCTTGCTACGATAAATTAGAAAAAAACCTACTTTTTAATTTATTTTTTTATTATTTGTAAAAGGTTTTGGTGGGACCTTACCTAGGGTTATAAGAAAAGGCTCAACAGCTAAGAAAAACAATGTAAAATAGTGTGATTTTTTAATCTGTGGGGTCCACACCCCAACCAAAAGAGGAAATAATGGGAAAAAACAAAGGTAGCGGCCATCTACCTACAACGATCCCACCATGAAACATTGACAACAAAACTATAGCTAGAAAACAACAACAAAAAGTTGCACCAAGAACAAAGAGCCAACAACCCTACCCAACAGATTTATGAAAAAATTTAACAACCACCCTGAAAGCCTGATAGAGTTTGATGGAAATGGCGATAGTGGGGTCCTAGTTCGAGGCTTTGAACTTTCTTATACTCTTTCCATTCTTCCAAGCCATGTCCGGAATGCCACTAGAGTCACATATTTCATGGATATGAACTTGTATAAGATCCATAATGACACTTTTCATATCTAAGTAATTGATGTGTTTTTCCTCTAGAGCTTTAATCTTAGTATCGAGAGAAACAATTTCTTCTTTGAGGCTAGTGTTAGGGTCCAGGGCTTAAACTTAACAGTAGACTTAAGCAAGAAGTCTACACTTTCCTTAAGGGTTTTAACCACATTAGCTTACATGCTGAATTTATTGATTAAATTAGAACCATATTCCATGACAGGGAGGATAGTGGAAGGGCTATGTTCCACCATAATTTCTTCACCTTGTTGGTACCCAAATTGATCCTTCCTTTGAAACCGAGCAGCGTCAAAATTTGATCAGGATGCTTAGAGACAAAAAAATCATAATAGGAGTCATTTTGTAGCCGGGGATGGATTTTAAATGACTCTTTATCACTCTAGCTTGGAAAGAATTGGGTATCACCATGTTAAGAATTTGACTTACCCTTACTACTTTAGGTTGTGCCTTCAACCGAGGTGAGAGGACCCATTTTGTGACTGGTATTAATGGAAATCATCAATGAATTAGTAGTATTTGACTATTCCTTTACAATATTTCAAAGGAGACCTCAATAAAACATGGCCAATACAATATAACCTAACTCTCATGAGTTGTCACTTTAGAAAATGAAGATGTTCTCTAGATAAGGCCCAGGTCACTAAAGGCAATGATAAGAACTGATTTCACTTGCATATTTTAGTAAAGGATGGATAAATTCATTTATCTTCTTTATCATTTATGGACACATAGTACAAGCAGGGATAATTCATGTATGATATATTTTTGGATGTTTTTTATGGTTAGGAAGTTAAGAAGGATAAAGTTGATTATACCGAATCCTTGAGAACTTCAAACAAATGTTGAAAATCCATGAGGTAAAAATATGAATAGCTTTCAAATAGTCAAGATGAACTTTCAACTAGGAAATTGTGCATCTATGAAAGCTCAAAGACACATGACTTCACACATTATTTAGGGATTTAACATAATAAATCATGCTAAAAACTTAATTAAACGTTAGAATTCCCTATTACATCATGTTTATGATACACTCATTAACTGAAAAACAATCTGTATCACTGAAATGAAAGTAAAGTTAATTTAAATTGCTTATTGCATTATGAAATGAAAGATCTCTTCATAATGTAATTACAAATGTCATAATACTATCATGAGGATGAGATTTTGTGTGATTTTAAAAGGATTTCTAATGTAAGATTGCAATAGGAACATACATGACTATTTTAAAGTATCTCAAAATGACAAATAAACATAACAAAGTTCATGATTAATACTAATTACTCGAGGTTTTTTAGAATTTGATCAACAAGGGAAAGTTTATTCACAATCTCAAAGTTTTTTCAATGGATATACATCTGCAACCATCTTGACATGATCAATCTTAAAAGACACACAAGAAGTAACTCGTTTCTCACATAAGTTCTCTCAGAAAAAATGGCTTCTCTCAGATTTCTCTCCTTCTCTTCTCTTCGACAATTCTTAGAAAATTTTAACCCACTTTTGGGCGTGATTTTTTCACTCTCTTCACTTCAAATCTTCCCCCCCCAAAAAAACAATAATATTCTCAGTAATACTTTATGTTATAATTTTTTTCTAGAAGATACCATTTATAGCTTCATTTCATACTGCCAGGTGTATAAAAAATGGGTCTTTTCAATGTATTCCACTTGTGCCTGACTAGGATGTCCGGTCATCACCTTTGGCAGGCTACTTGAAATGTTCCCCCTACTTTTGATCAAACAATAATTTCAAATGATCATTGAGCATCTCCAGATGATTTTGACATGACACACACCTACACTCATCTCTCAAAATCCTTCTTGGGCTCAATGCACTCCACTTCACATCTTACTGGTTTAAATGCCACACATGGTGTTTGTCAAATATTACTGAACTACCAACTTTGTTCATTTTTAATTCATCTCGAATCCTCAATCACCCTTCTGTAAAATATCACTTACTGCTTCAGACAATCCTTGCTTTAGTTTTTCCCTTGAAGACTTTCCCAAAGGAATAATTTGAATGTTGTAATCGTTATCAGTTATGTCTTTTCTTGTCTTACCCTCGAAAGGAGTTGCTACCTCTAAGGTCCTTACTCCAGATGCATCAATATGAGTCTTTTTGATAGTCCTGGCCCTTTTTGGGGATCTCAATTTCTTTGGAAATGACAGAGCAGTAAGGTCAACCGCTTGCACAGGAAGAGTCTCTTCTTCAATTGAAATCTATTCGCTAATCCATCCCTTTTTCAAACGTGTTCCAACTTTTGTTTCCTGTGGTCCTTGCTAGAATTTCTCAGGAACAATTACTATTTGCTTGGACATCTCCTGTTCTTTTTTTACCAATGATTTTGTCTTTTCTTGGACATTTATCTCAAGGGTCACCATGCAAATTTCACTCTGTATCACTGATTTTTCCATATGCCTCTTTTCTTGGTCTAGAATTGCAGATTGATCATCTTTAACCTGAGATGTATCAATATTCAAAGGAAATTATTTCACTACTTCTCCAGCTAAAGCCATGGTGGAAAAATTTTCTTCCCCTTCACCCTTTTGTATCAGAGCTTGAGCTATAGATTCATTTTCTTCAGAAAAAAGATGAGCTACTAAACTACTATCTTCATGCCCTAATGATATCTCTATAAATGTCATGGTAATTTGTTCTATTAGAAGAAACTCCACCTTTCCCATTGAAAGCTGTGAGTTTCCACCAATAATGATTTCCTCATTAGTAATTATATCTTGTACCATTTTCAGTCTTTTTTCAAAAGACAAATTTCCCTCTTGAGGAAAGTGCATTAGTTTTGGTGACCTTATCATAGAGATAGACACAACGTCGTCCACCATCTAATTCAATATTAATATTCTTTTCAACCAATAACTCTGGCTTATCTATTTTCAAGATCACTTGTTTTGGGGAAGATCAATTTATTTCTTGATTTCTTACTTCAGTTATTGGTGCATGAGTATTCATTTCTAATTCCTTACTTACCACAATATTATCCACTTATGTTAATATGTTTTTATCAATAGACAAACTAAGTACATCCACCATGGATAATATCTCACCAGACATTGACATCAATCATCTCAATTTTTACATTTACAAGTTCATGCATTGTTTCAACTGGAGGTGCATTGATATCCTTAACAAGTAGAGCTTCAGGAATTTCCATACCTAGAGTAACAAACTAACTGTCCACCAGATTATCTGCCGTAATATTCTCCTGGGGAACTAGGTTCTCAGTGCATTCCACTTACTTTTTCCATGAAGGGGTGAAGGAAATGGGTCGTAGGATTTGATTTCTCCATACATGTGGCAATGATGCATCCTGCTGACTTCTTGGAAGATATTAGTTTTCTCCACTCCTTGGGAGATCAATTACCCCATCCCTGTGTTTGAAATTTTTTGGTGTATGGGCACCCACTCTTACCAAGACTGGTTGGTGGACAATCTTGGGTATTTTGTGTGTCCGCTCAAACTTTTGCAAATCTGGCGTTGTTCTTTTTTCATCCTTGTGAGGGCTAGGCTAAAGGTAACCACTTGCAATAGCTCCACTCATTAATTCTTCAGTACTAAGTGGCTTAGGTGAGACATTTGGATGAGCCACCTGCAACAATACCTTTCCCTTTTTCCTGAAGGGGCACTGCAATAGTAATGGAAATATTCTCCATATACTTTAAGAGCATATTTTCAGTCTTTTACATGAGAGCAGACACAGAAGTGCCAGTTCCACTAGCACTCGATGTCCATTCATCGATGAATTTAGAAGTAGGTCTTTTAGTTAGCAATTGGGGGTCATTTTAACCTAGTGCATCAGTTTTTTCTGCATCCTTCCTCATGGGTGGAATATCCTCACTCATATTTCCCAATATCCTGAAGTTTCTTAAGATCTTTGTGTTCTAGATTGACAGATCAATATTATTGTTATTCAACCAATATACAATTATCCTCATAACATCAGTTATTCTCAAATATGGATCATTAGATTCATCCACATTCTAGTTTGGAGGAGAAATAGGTTGATCCTCCACTTTATGATTAATATAAAACCTGTTTACTATGTGAGGATCATCTGCAATCCCCTTTAGAATAATTGCAGTTTTATAGTCAATTATTGATGACAAGGTCATTCGAGAAAAGTCTCCTAATATGACTTCTTCCTCATCTCTACAATTCATCCAGTAATCTTCGAAATGGGGCTCATGATCAAAGTTATTTTCAATATTGGTGAACACCCATCTAATATCGTAATTTGGCCTTGCCTCAAACTTTTCCATGTTAAATTTCTCCAGTTCCTCCCCAATCAGCCTAACCTTTATGATGGAAAGACATGAATACCTCCCAATTCTAATGGGGAACTTGGTATTTTTTTATGCCTTCTAGTAATCAACTTATGTACAGGACTCAATTGCCTTGCTAAATAAAAAAAAAAGTTTTTAATCAACATACCGGGGCAAATTATAACGATTTTCCTTCAAAACCACCGACTCTTATAAATGTGAATTTCTTATACTGAATAAAGTAATAACCATATTCCAAAATCACACGTGTCACCTGCTAAGAAATTTTGTATTGCCCCCATTCTGGTTCAAAAAGATAGATAATTGGTGCAAAAAAGGCATCATTTACTAACCTTACATTTCCACTCCAGTTAGCCAATTGCAGCTGAGTAAAAATCTCATGTATTTGACAACGCTTGAAATCAGCACGTGGTGACAGCCCTGGGAAATGTTTGTGGCCAACAACATTATAAATGAGGTATGTCATCATATAGAATTGAAGTTTTGTAATTTCTCCCATCTCAATTCTCGTTGCTAGAGCTACCATGTGTTCATGAAGTGCATCTGCAATGAAGGTAGCCCAATAAATATTTCCTTTTCTCACCAGGATAATCCACATGTATGTAGTCATCCATTCCTTAAATTCATTAGTAGTTTCTAGGCCTACCATTCGGCTCAACAATACAATAAGATCCTCTACCTCCTCAGTAAACTATGCCTTAACCAATTTCTTAGGGATCCTAATAGTTGTCTTTTTTGGGAGGAGCCATTTTGAACTTATAATTTTGGAAAAATCCTTCTTCTTTTCTTGCTAATCGACCAGAGACAATTTAATGCCTATTGTGATTAGGATTGTAATAATAGGCAATTTTAACATAATCCTGACAACAATTGGTGTTAACGTCAATACTACATCCCCACTTCCGTCAAACACCTCCCTATTTTCAGGATTGTAATTCATGGAATAGTTCCATACTAACTCCGGGAAATGAACAAAAGGCATGATAACACCAGCTTCAGCAATGTGGCTTTCTTGAATCACTTTCAAAGATTCATTCTTATGGGGATAACTTAGCCTTTGGAGGTAATCATTTAAATCAAAACCCATTAAATCTGTATCTGTATCTGTAATCTTATCTAGATTACTGGTGATTCCTGACACAAGTGAGAATGAAGAGGGTAAAGTCTTCATCTTCGAAAAACCCTAGCTTTATCTCAATTGACCTTACTGACAAGAAGAAAACACGAGTGTTTCAAACTCTTACCAGTCTTCCATGAACACCCGAGTGATTCAAAACTAAAAGAGTAATTTATTCAATCCTTGGGTTCTCCATTTGAATTCCACAATTGAAAACGTAATACCTCGCAATAAGACACTTTGATAGAAACAACAAGAACCAGAAAACTAATCATAAATGAAGAATATATTTGTAAACTTTGAACATCCTTTATTTTAGAGTAAAAGCATTGATGGCGGTAGAAATAAATGCATCTCATCATCACCATTCATTTTACCCTTCTTAGATTTGAAAAAGAGTTGTCCACATGGAGACAACTTCACCAATGCAGGATTTGGGAGCACGTTTTTGTAACTTTGCAATGTTTTAACACTGATACTTTTGAAAACTTTAACCTACCCATCTACCTTTTTCATTTCAACATGGGTGTGACATGTAACCATACCTTGATGTTAGTGGAGTAGTGGGAATTTTCTACAATTTTACCTTCTTTTTTACATAATACCGAAAATTACCAGAAATCCCTGACCACCCGCTTCTCCACTTTCTTTGAAACCAAAACCGCATGTCCTTATGTGGACCTTGGGGACCATTTTTTCTCTTTAAAGTGCATAAATACAACTATGCATCACATCCTTGCACCCATTCATTTTGCACCACATGTACACCTTCGGGGTGGAAATAAAATTTTGTTTGTGCTAACTTATGGTCATGAATATTCGTTGGGTCACAGGACCAAATTTGTAGTTTGTGAATTTCATAAGAAAATGGTAAGTTTGAAAATTGAACATGCTTCACTGCACCAAACAAAAAATGCCACGTATAATAAAAAACATAGCAAGAGAAATGGAGAAACAAAAAACATGATTGAGGAAAACCTTTACCAAAGGAAAACAATCTCGTTTCAAATAAAACTAGTTTGCTTCCAAAGGGAAATTTAAAAATAACACACTCCATGACCAAACATTTGACTCAAAGGAGGAAGACCAGAAATATAATAGGAAAATCCAAGAGGACCACACATAACCTACAGGAAAACTGAACACGAGAAGCAGATAAAATAAGAAAGTTTCAACAAAAGGGGTGAGATTATTATTGAGAACCAACACACCCTGATGGCTAGAGCCCATAACTTCCTTTCCCTTCTTATTACTACATAGAACCCTTTTTGGGGGTGGCTCTGAGATAGATTCCTGGTACATGGGGTTTTTGGATTGAATGCAAGTTTTTTTTGGAAGGGGAGAAGCCATAACAGTGTAGGGTTTGTTGGTAAAAACATTGGTCAAGTAATGATTAATGAGATAAATGACACCCTAGTGTAGGCGGATAGTCCTCTTATGGCCCTAAACTTCAAGAATAGACTTTTCCATGGACTGAAAAAATTTAGTAGGAGAGACTCACATTCACCTCGCATCTGAAGTGATTAAATAGGACTAGGTGGTACTGCAGGATTATGGAGCATCTTCTTTCAAGTGTGACATAACGCAACATCATACGAGCCACCTCATCATAAGGCATCATGATAGAAGAAACCAAAATTCCTTCCTTTTTGATCTCGAGCTTTTCTCCATCATCTAGCAAAACATTTTCTTCAGCTTCCTTATCAATCTTTTTCCTGTAGAATTTATTCCCCTCCATACTGAGACTTGTGATAAAAGAGATGAATTCCTCAGTGATTTGGAAGTCCCTTTCACCAAAAGAGACATTACGGTCTTTCCAATTTTCCATGAATTGTAAATACATATATTGGTCATGCCATTTTATGTATTAGATAAGTTTGGTGAAGCCCTCCATATTTATGGTCTCCCAAAGCTCAATCTATTCCTACCATTGGGAATCGAAGATAGGTTCCACGTGACAGGGGGCACCACCCATTATGAAAATGCTTTGAGATTTTTTTTATCTAAACTAGAGGCTATGGACACTATACTTCCCAACAACCATTAATACTTATTAAGTATTGAAGGATTCCATAAATTTAAGTTAAATTTAGTATTTATTAATACATCCCATTTAAATTTACACCTTTCCATAATTACTAAAATAGTGGTTAAATATTTTCAAGGGTCAAATGTGTCAGGATTTATAAGGAATGAGAAATAAACTGATTATAAATCCATAAAATAAATGCCAAAGATTATATATTATGTTGTGTAGATTACATAATGTAATAATGAGAGCTAAAAGCAAATAACAAAGACATAGACAAAGAAAGAGAAAAATAGATTTAAGTGGGGAAACCTGAAGGAAAAAACCCCATTGTAATAAAGCAATATCTCTATTATTAATTCTCAATACTTTAACCCAACACTTCTACTTCACTCATTTTTCTTACAGTATATTGTAGAGCTATGTTCATAGTAGTTCAATACAGTTCCATTATATGATCATGAAAAATGATCTTTCCAATCTGATATATGTCTTGATATAATTCTATACAAATGTAATCATTACTAATAGCCAATCTTGAGAGGGATCACCCAAATCAATATGGGTGGGTGAATTAGTCAAGCCGCTTCACTCTTAAATGTGGAATACCATCATAATAAATTTTGATGGACAAAATTTTAAAATAATATGGGGTGTACCATAGTGGTAGATATCCCACTTGACATTATAATCCAAACACTCCCCCTCAATGTTAAGTGGGAAGAAAAAACAAAACAAGACATTCCATATTTACCTTTCTCTATAAAAGTATTTACAAATCCATGAATCAGCAATAGTGATTCAGGATAACATGCAAACAAGGGAAACCATAAAAATCTTTCCATACATAATTTTGTAAGACCAGTGCTTTATATATATATGAAGACTTATAACAGATTATGTATCCTTTTATAAAATAAGGCATACCCATAACTAATGCTTTTTTGGGGTTTACAAGTAACTTCACATAGTTTGACACATTTACTTGTTACAAAACGGAGGAAGTATTGGAAGTTTATAACAACTATTAAGAGGTGGAATTTTCATGCACACTCCTCCTCAATGGCAAATCTAATAGGCCCAATAAGGAAAAAAAAATGTAGAACTTAATAGAACACAATGTAATTGTGAAGATATTTTTAACTTGATCTTTATCCGAACATAATTTGAGATCAATGTCACCATTCATGATTTTTTCTCTAATAAAGTGCATATGAACCTCTATATGCTTTGTCCTTTGATGATGAACTATATTCTTAGCAAGAGTAATAGAACTCTGTATATCACATAGAAGATTAGTTATCCCTTTGATTCCCATGTGTAGTTCATCCAACATTATTTTCAGTCACATAGCTTCCTTTACAACTTCCATAACACTTTTATACTTTGCTTCAGTATAAGAGATAAACATTTTTGGTTGCTTCTTACTACTCTAAGTGATGGCATCTGTACCCAACTTGAAAATATCTAGAAGTATAATTTCTATCTATGCCATCACCATCTGGTAAAAATCACAATAGATAAATAATTGTGCATCAATAGAAGAAGAATAAAACAAACCATAATTAATTGTTCCTTTAATATATTTCAAAATTATTTTTTCCATTTTCCAATGATCCTGCATAAATCTTGAAACAACTCCTACTGCATATGAGATGTGAATTATAACAATAGTAAAATAAATTAGACTACTAACTAGTTGTCTATACAAAGTAGGATCAAATTTAGCACATGCAGGTTTAGGATCAAATTTGACACCAAATTTAATAGGAATGAAAATAGGATTATAGTCAGTCATGTTAAATCTTCTAAGAAAATTCACAACATATTGAGATTGAGATGTAATAATAGAATTATGATCTTGAAATATAACCATGCCAAGAAAATGATTTAACAAACCTAAATCAGTAATTTCAAAATGTTGTTTTATCATTTCTTTGATTCTAGAAATTAAATTTCTATCACTTCTAGTAATAAAATATCATCTACGTATAGAAAAATAATGATAATATGATTATTTTCAAACTTAACAAATAAATCATTGTTAGAAAAAAAGTTAGAGAAACCAAGATCCTAAAAGAAACTATTAATTTTAGCATACCAAGCTCTAGGATCTTGTTTAAGACCATACACAACAATTTTCAACTTGCATACAAATAGTTCCTTACTAGGTTCTTCAAAAAATTAGGATGACGCATGTAGATTTATTATTATAAGTCACCATTTAAAAAATTATTTTTAACATCCATTTGGTGAATCTCCCAACCATATTGAGCATCCAAAGCAAGAATAATTATAACCATGCTCATTTTGTCTACAGGAGAAAAAGTCTCAACATAATCAAGATCATGTTTCTGAGTGAAACCATGAGCTACTAGCCTTGCCTTGAATTTATCTATTTATCCCATATATTTAAACTTGATCTTATACAACCACGTGGATCCTACAATGCTTCACTTAGAAGGAGGAGGGACTAGATTCCAAGTGTTATTTTTAATCAAAGCATTGTATTCATCTTTCATAGCTTGAATTCATCTATCATATTGTTAGGATTATTCAAAACATTGACATTAAAAGTCATAAAGGGTCATCAAGGCATGATAAGAATGGTGACTACGAGTTACTTTTCTAATGCTAACAGGATTAGACTCCTTAACAAGGTTTTGAGCCCATTTGGGAACCTTGTGATGCAATACATTTTGAGATGACTCCCCCTCAATCTCCATCATATATAGATCAGGATAATCATCCTCTTAAACTTTTGTTTCAATAATTCTAGGAGAAATATTATCAGGATCTATCTTAGGAGTAGTAGAGGAGGGTTCATGAGAAGAATCACAGAATATATTTTCGAAGACTTGAACATTTATGTTTTTAACAATGTCATGATTTAAAGGATCATAAAATCTTAAACCTTTAGTTTTACAACCATAAAAAAAAATAAGAGTAAGAGGTTGGTTCAATCTTCTTCCTTTTAACTTTAGCGATGAATATAAAGGCAGGACTACCAAATATTCTTAAGTGAAGGATATCTTATTTTTGTTTTGTCCATACTTCATGAGGAATAGCTTGATAAATATATTTTGTAGGAACTCTATTAAGAATATAGAAAATAATATTCATGGCTTCTACCCATAAAAACTTAGGCACAATAGATGCATGAAGAATAATCCTATCCATTTCTAAAACATTCTTATTTTTCCTTTGTGTAATTCCATTTTGTTGTGGAGAATAAGGAGTTGTCAATTATCTTTGAATCCCACATTACAAATAGAACTGATTAAAATTTTTGCTAACATATTCACCTCCATTATCAGTCCTAATTCTTGTAATTTTCTGATTAGAAGCATTCTCAACTAAATCTTTAATTTCTTGAAATTTAGATAAGGCATAAAACTTTTTCTTAATGAAGTAAGACCAGGTCATCCTAGAGTAATCATCAATAAAGCATACAACATACAAAGAAACACTGAGAGAAGGAACTTCTAATGGACCTCTCACATCACTGTGAATCAGTTCTAATAACTGAGAATAATTGGGATCATGATGTTTTTGAAATGGTTCGGCATGTTGATTACCATGCAAGCAACTTTCACATGTATCATGATCAGATTTTAATTTAGGGAGACCAACAACAAGATTAAGTCTATACATTTCATGCAAAATTCTGAAATTTACATAACCTAGTATTGTTGGTGTGAGTGGAATTTTCTTTTCCTTTTATTTATTTATTAGATGTATTGCCACCTTACCAAGTGAGTAATCTAACTTAGGTTGGAGAATAGACCTTAGGTGTCATATTATTTATGACATATTCCCTTACAGAATTTGTCATATGTGTAAGTATGTGTCATAGGAGTTACATTCACATTTGGGAAATTAACTCCTCTTCTCCATCATGGAGGCATATTTTTCTTACATGAGAGTTACTCACTCACTCCCCTATATGTACACTGCCTCTCTTGATCTATGAGCATGGAGTATTGAGCCTAGTTTTTCCCTTAATACATGAACATTACTTTCATGGTTGTGTTCTTTCTTTAATCTTGAAGCTACACCATTTCGTGGTTGAGTGAAAATCCTTGATGAACATGGATTACTTCCTACCTGTGTCATGGAATCAAAGCTCGGGGATATTAATCATGTTGTTTTCTTTGATTTCCTACTACTCACTTCCTTGTAATTTCATGTGTAGTTCTACTCCTTGCTTTTTGCTCTACTTACATTATTCAAGGGTGTTGTGCTTGGTTTGTTAGCTTGAGGTTACTTGTGTATGGAGGTTTTCTATGTGCTAACTCATTCGCAGTGGTGATCTCACTTGTTTCTGGTTTGATGGTTTGGGTTTTGGTTTTTCTCGGACTTTTCTTTTAATTGTTGTCCTATACTCAGACTATGTTTTCTTTTATGGAGTGGGACTTCGCATTTATGTTGGCTCATGATTCTCAACTATTGTGTTCATTTTCTTTGTTTCAATGAGATTCACCTTTTCCTTGATTCAACAATCTGCAATTTGGATTTGTTGCTCGTGGCACCTTGGCCATTAGAATTTGGTTCATGATCTTACATTGTTAAATCATTTTTTTTACTTGTGTCTCATGTCCCAACCCTGTTGCTTTGTTGTGGCAGTCTTTGACTCGTGTTATAGGTGTAGTCTCTTTTCCTTAGTTTGACTATGCCGAATATGTCTTAAATAAACTTCTGCACTCACATTGGCTATCTTGTTCATGCATTATTTGATCACTTGTGGCCTCTGCACCTATGGATCCTTGCTTGAACATGCTCTCTCGACTTTGGACTATGTTGCTGTGTTTGAATGTGCTCTCTCAGTTATGCATCCTTGTTTACCGAGCTCACTAGTGGAGATGTTGGCATAGCACATATCACCCTGCCACCACTTGGTCATTCCACCATTTGCGTTGGCATGTGAATCTTGCAATGTTACTATGTTGCAACGAAATATTCCCTGGGATGGTTTCACTTTTACTCTAGTGGGATGAAATTATCAAAGTTCCTCTGCCTGATATGTTGCAATAACTTGCATTGGGATATCCAGGCACATGGGCTCTTCATGACACATCGGTTAAAAAATTCAACTCGTGGGATGAGTTTGTATTAGCTCAATCTGACACCCAGCTTGGAAACCTTGACACATGTCTTCGCCTTCGTGTACAACTCAAAAATCCACCTACCACTTTGACTCAGTGGAATTTACAAGAACAACTTGGCCAGGTCTTACCATACAACTCGGATTTGAGTCACTCCTTCAACTTCTACATTTTTTTTGTTGTGTGCACCGCTCAAATTCTTGGGAGATCTCTGCCAGATTGTGGAAAGTTTGCATAACACAACTTGCTTCAGTTAACAACCACTTCCTAGCTTGCAGCAAAGTTAAATCGGTCATAGCTCCTAGCTCATGCCCATCCCTTTAATAATTGTTTGAAGGTTAAAAAAATCCATTTTTTAATGTTTTAAGGTAAAAAATCTTTATTTTGGCATTTTAATATTTTTCAGATATATTTTTTCTTATTAGTATATGTCCTTCCTTTGAGTGTCGAAAATGGAGGGCGAGGTCCGGGGTTGACATGAGGCTAATCCCCCTCTCGCAAGAAAAACAAACCCCATCTAAAATTTGATGCCACTTCCAACGAGTACCCATATGACACTCTTTGCATGCATTTTGGGCATGTTTTTTAATCCATTTGCAGGTTTTATTGGCTTTTTCCATTAGTTACAAGAATCATTTTTTGCTATAAATTTTGACTCGCTGCTCGGTTTTGAGTGCTTATTTTATCAAAGTTGCATGATTTTTTACACACTACATGATGGGATTGTAATTTTTGTAAAAAAACTACTTTATAAAGTACCACATTCAGGGGGGGTCACTATTACTCTCTGGTGTTGTATTGCTTGCAGATGAATTATTGGTTAAGTATGACGTTTTACATTCTTGCACCCTAATCTTCTTCATACACCTTGAACTTCTTACTTCCACATCATGGAGGATGAGTTTTCTAGACTTGAGCATTGTAGGATCACTTTAAAACCTCTTCCACTTCTTACTAGGAGAGAGAACTATTCAGATTGGCATGCTTCTATGGAACACTACTTCACCCATGAGGGTCTTTCACACTTCTTACATAGGCCAGTTCCTTCACCCACTGATCGTCGACATCTAGAGGAATTTTTCGACACTTACAACCATTTTTTGGTCACTTGATGATGCACGTCTCTAGATGTATCCACTTTTACATGGTAGAATCTGATCCTCCCCACCACATCTGGAGCATCTTTCAGTCACTCTATGGATACCCTTCACATATTGTCATTTTTTTTGCTTTTGTTGATCCAGTTATCTCCTCTTCTTATCCGTGTGATGGTAGTTATTTTGACACAAAGTTGCTTGGTTTTTCTTCTAATGAGGAGGATTATGCACCCATTTCTGATGTTGAGAGTACTACATAGGACTTCTCTCCTCCTTCTCTCCCTATTCTAGAGAGTGTTTTCACCCCTCCCATCTCATAAGATGCCAAGAAGTCCCCTTCTTATCCTCATACCATCATTATACCATCATCCTTTCCACTTCCTGTGTGTGAGGCCCCTTTCACTCCTCTACCTTCATTGGATGACCTATACCTATCTGACATCACTCTACTCTTTTTTGAGCCCCCTCATTGGGATGATTATCTTCCTGACCTTGGTCATCTTTTCAAAGAGTCCATTTGTGATGCACTATAGGTTCCTCATCCTTCTACAAGTGTTTTAGAGGATTTATTCATTTACGTTGTTGGGAGTTCTCCTTATAGGACTCTTATCACTTCCACCTTTCCAGAGATCTTCATTAATCCACCCTTGCTTGTGGATCCTTTTTCTATTGTGGGGTTTGTTTTTTTTCCTTCACATCACTTGCAAATCCTTTATGTGGGTGTTCCTCTTCTACACTCTAGAAGTTCTACATAAGTGACATTACCTTTAGTTCCTTGGCACTCATTTTCTAAACCTATGTGACACTTTTGTGGACCAGACTCAGAGTTATTCGTGTCAGTGCCTCTGGTTTCCTTCACGGAGTGGGAAGACTTTCTACACTCCATTTTTGTCCTTCCTAAGGGCAGGTACATATTTTGGTGTGGGTGGTTCTTCTTCATTCTAGAGGCACAAGAACACATCATTGGCACTCTTCTGGGATACTTCCTTAAGTTGCAGAGTTCCAATCTTTCCATGAAATCTTCTTGTTTCCTCTCGTCTCCCTCTTCTTCTCTCTTCTTCTTCTTTATGATAGATTGCCCCTTTATACATGGGTACCTTTATAGGATTTTCTATATCCAGGACCCATCTTTGACATATTTATTAGATTAGAGAGTGTGTTTTCTTCTCTTATGGTGGATTTTTTTACCACTAGTTTTTCCTTCACTATTTGGGATCTCTTTGTTGTGCATGGGTAACTCATCATGCTTGTGTTTAGGACCCATTTTCATTCTCTATGTGTTTTTCTAACTTGTCTTACCTCATCCTAAGTTACGATGAAGGGGGGTGTTGGTGTGAGTGGAATTTTCTTTTCCTTTTATTTATCTATTATGTCTATTGCCACCTCACTAGGTGAGTCACCTCACTCAGGTAGGAGCATAGATCTTAGGTGTCATATTATTTATGAGAGATTCCCTTACAGAATCTGTCGTAAGTGTAAGTATACGTCATAGGAGTTACATTCCCATTTGGGAAAGTAACTCCTCTTCTCCATCATGGAGGAATATTTTTCTTACATTGGGAGTTATTCACACACTCCCCTATATGTACACCATCTCTCTAGATCTATGAGCATGGAGTATTGAGCCTATTTTTTCCCTTAATGCATACACATTGCTTTCATGGTTGTGTTCTTGCTTGAATCTTGAAGCTACACCATTTTGCAGTTGAATGAAACTCCTTCATGCACATGGATTTCATCCAGGTCTTCGTCCTTCCTCCCTCTGTCAAATCTTTCATGCCAAAGCTGAATATAATTTCTAGAAGAGGAATAAAATCAAGACTTGGACATAAATCTATCAAATATATACCAGCCATTTTTTTGAATACTAGATGTAATAACATTACTGAATTTATCTTTTTGCATACCACTTATCTTGCAAAAAACAACTTTACAATTTTCTTTAGTTAGCTGAGAGAAAGAAAAAAGATTCTTTTTTAGCTGAGGAACAAACAAGACATTTCTAATTACACCATTGACAATTTAACATTTCCACAACATACAAATCTGATGATGAAATCATCTCCTAGATATATATTTTCCTCACATTTAACATCTGAGAGGATACTAAGTGTACAATTCATGTGCCTAGAGGCACCACTATCAAGGATCCATTCATTATCATTTGAATCTAAAAGGGAAGTATACAGGGAAATAACTCAACCTTATTTGCATGATTTTGCTTCTATTTTTTATCTTTATTTTGGTTTTTAAATTTTCTAGTTTTAGTATTTTAAAAAAATCAGGTTTTACTCTACAATTAGACTTTTTATGCCCAAATTTGCCACATTTTTTACATGTTCCATTAAACTTGAATTTAAAGTTCTGACTATTTTTAGCAGAATTAGACGTAGTATTAGATTTGAATCTTGATATGATATTAGGCTTCTGATAAGGATTACTATTTTTATTATAATGAGTAGAATTATGAATATGAGAGAACAATGATCTTCTTGAATTAACAAAGACGCCAGTGTGTCTAAATCAGGCAGATCATTCTCATTCTGATAATTAGAGTTAAGAATTGAGATATAATTCATAAACATTTTAGGAATATTTATCTAAATACTGAAGTATAAAAGCTTGTCTTGAAATAGTTCACAGTTATAGCCATCTAACTGATCTTTAATGTTCTTAATTTTATCTCAATAATTAACTATTTTCTCATTTCCATTCATGGGAGTTGTAAATAGTTCTAAAAATAGCTTTACTATTTTAGAAAGAGGACTTCCTCCATGCATAGTCTCTAACTTTTTCCATGCAACTATAGGCGAGTCAATATGACCTATATGCATTAAAAATTAATCTATTTATGTTTTGTAAAAGGATGGACAAATCTTCTTGAGATCTTTAGGAGAAGGAGCTAAGGTTTTTAGTGTTTTCTCATCTTCTAGTGGGTTGTGTCTCTACACTATTTACAAGATCCCTTAACTTCCTGGCCATAAAACAATATATTAAACGAACTCTCCAAATGTTATAGTTTGTTCCATTTAATAAATGAGACTTATCCATCGAAAAACTAGCAGAACTAGCCATTTTTAATGCTCAAATGGAAATGGAGATAAATATATCTAAAAAATGAATGAAGGAAGCCAAACTAAGGAAAATATAAGCTATATAATTTTTTAGCAGAAATACGCACGTACAATTAGCTAAAATTGAAACAAACAAGCCACAGAAGGCCATATAGAAAAGATCTAAGATTTTAAAATGTTAGAATCCACGAGACAAAGAAACTTAGAAAACCCATAGAACAAAGACTTTGAAAACCCATGGAATGAAGAGAATCAGAGAACTTGTGGTATAAAGAAACTTCACAATAAGCAATACATAGAAACTAGATACTTACACAATAAATAAAATTTAAAATATGTGACAAAAATAAAAGAAACACATGGCACAAGATAAAAAAACTACTTTGTGAAAATAAAAAATATGCGTTTCACTTTTCTATCAGATCGCACTTCACAATGCAATAATCGAGTCAAAAGACAATTAATAGAAAAATAGAGTGAAAAAATGTATACACGTGTCATTAATTAATTGGTTCACTTTTTCACACTCTAACATAATTAAAACAAAGTACAAAAAAAATGTGAAGTAATGTGGAAACATTCAATTAGTTCACACCTGATAAATACTAACAAAGTATTAGTCAAACAATGCCACTTGTCAATGATATAGAAACTAAAAAAAGAAACTTTGCGGCTTTCTTCCAAACTTTAAATGGATTTCTTTAGGCAGACTTAAAGTCCCTAGAATAAGATAAAATTAAAATAAAGTTTGGGTCCAAAATTAAATGACAGGTGTCACAATATTAGTGGCTAAGATAAAGCAGAGACTGACACCCTAAAAGACAGAGTCTGAAACTTGAGAAGACTGACACAACAAATGATTAACACATGTGTCAAGATGTAATTAATTTGTACTTTGTAGCACTACCAAAATTACTAAAGAAAAATTGAACACATGTGGAGTCTTTTAAACAGATTACTCTTTGCAAGTTTGATAAAAACTAAAAAATGTGAAAAGGTGGCTAATTCATACTAGATGAACCACTGCCGCAAAACGAAAGCTGAAAAATGTTAATAAGTGGTAAAATTTAATTGGATAACCAATTGCCACACTTAGAAAAACTGACAAGTGCAAAATGCAAGGATACTTGGAGCTACTTTGCATATGATAGTATAAACAGACAAACAACTTAAAAAATGACATGCGAAGACACATGGAGCAATTTTAGTGGCTAATAATTCACATGAGATAGAAGCTATCAGAAGACTAAAAATGTAAAATAATTGGAGAAAAACTATTGGCTCAGTTTTCTCAAGAGTCAGAAGAAAGAAAAAAAACCCTGCTATCACAGAATATTCAAATACTTAGAGCTTCCTGATTGGATTTGATTTAAAAAATGATAGAGGAATACTAAAAAAAGTTTGACAATGTGAAAGAATGTGGAAATCCCTTATTGGCACACATTTCACAACTGACAAAAAAATCTAGAAAGAAATGATAGTGTGAATTAAGATTGAGCCTTATGATTGGATTGGGATTCACAAAAAATGAAAAGATAAAAAAATTGAAAATACAAAGCCAAAATAAAGAAAAATGGTTGTCTCGAGATTCGTAATCAATAGAACTTAATGAAAAAAATCTAATAAAAACTGGCATAGTGAAGCCACTTGGAAATCAATGATTGGATCGAGATTCCCAAAAGAAGATCTTCTAAAAAAATTAGTTATAAATTCGGGGCAGATTTAAACATTATGAACTAACTGGAACTAAGGATATCCTTTTGCATCCATAGACAAAAATATCCCTAACATCTATAGATGACATGAAAACTTAAAATAAGCTCGTAGATGATGGATTTAAACCAAAAATGACTGAAAAAAGATCCAGAATCACAAATTTAAGTAAGAAAATGCTAAAACACGATCTAAAAAACCATTTAACCAATATTTTCAAAAAATATTTGGGTGGGTATCAAAATTTTAAACCTAGTTAGCTTGAAGATGATTGTGGAGCAACTAGGTCCTCGCAGATCTCTAAGTAGACTTTAAACTTCTTCACTCTAGCTAATTAAAATTTTCCAGTTTGATCCTACACATGCATAATCACCATCTCTGATACCATGTTAGAATTTATAAGGAATGAGTAATACAATAATTATAAATCTATAAAATAAATTTCAAATATTATAGATTATGTTGTGTAGATTACAAAATTTAATAATGAGAGCTGAAAGAAAATAATATAGAAAGAGACAAAGAGAAAGAACACCATATTTAAGTGGGAAAATCTGAAGGAAAAAACCCCACTGTAATAAAGAAATTTTTTTATTAAGAATTCTCAAGATTTTAACCCAGCACTTCCACTTCACTCCTTGTGCTTATAATATATTTCAAATATATGTTCACAATAGTTTAATGTTATGCAATATAGTCACGTTCTATGATCATGAATAATGATCTCGCCAATCAGATATCTATCTTGATATGAGTTTGTAAAAATGTAATCATTTCTAATAGCCAATCCCGAGAGGGATCACCCAAATCAATATGGGTGGGTGAATCAATCATGTTGCTTCAATCTTAAATGTGGAATACCATCATAATAAATTTTGATGGACAATATTTTAAAACAATATGGTGTGTACCATAGTGGTAGATATCCCACTTGACATTATCACCCCAACAAAATTTACATCCTCATAAATAAATGCCACAATATCAATTCAAATCCTCATATAATAATTGCAATGATTTATAACAAATATTTCAATATATAAGGAAGTAAATTTAATTATCATTACAAATAAGTACAAATGATGCAACACATCTACATCATAACCCATAGGTGATGATAATCAAACATGTGAAGTCTCTATGTATATTTATCGATAGTGAAACAATAAAGAGGGAGAACATATTTAAATCATTTTAAAATCCGACCATATACCTAGAAGGATCCCCCTTCACCCCCCTTTTGAGTGGTAACCTTTACATTCAACAAAGTAATTAGCTAAAGACATTTAACTATCAATAAATAATATTAAAAAAAAATCATGTGTATATATCTACCCACATCCATATAATAGTCAATTAGAATAGTCTAGTACCTAGTACTATCTAATTATTTCCAACTACATCTAGAGAAAGGTGTAGGTGAAAAAACACTATATACAAAAAAATATATTAGTTTGGAAAAATCTTCAAGATCAAATGATAAGCTAACATATTATAGTTTGCACTAAATAATAAGACTTGTCTTCCATCACATACATAGCTATATCATACATGAATTACAATGATCATACATGAATTACCCCTACCTTGTATTTTGAATCACATAATTAGAAAATAAATCATCTTATAATCACTAGTATAAACTCATCCAAAATCATACACAAGTTTTCAAAAAAGAAAACTCATAAAGAGTTGACTTTTATTCCATTACACTTTTATTATCTCAATGGCAATGTCCATTTTGGAAAGGTTCATATTTACCTTAATAAAATTATTATTATAACCATATAACCTTTGTGTGTGTATAATAATGCATGCAAGTGTAAACTACCCATATAAGTTATTATATGTACACCACGATTAATTGTACAACAATTTATATCAAATAGAAAGGAGGGTAAATTAAGCAATGTCACAATAAATAAATGATTATTTACATCTCCTTGTTACTTCCTATTTTAACAAAAAATTTCAATGTGTTCCATTATTATGAAGCTATTACAGTTCCATAACTTAACCCCTAATTTTTTTATGTCAATTAACAAGGTTTCATTAGTCCTTTTATGTTTAAACAATATTCTAACCCTGAAAATGCTGTCACAGAATCATATACACAATGTGTGTTAACCTATCTTTAATTTTTCTATAAATACTCCATATAATTCACACAAATGGCTTATCATTTCATGCATATGGTAATCCCATTTACATGATACACTCATCCATACTTATAATGTTCTTAAAATAAGGAAAAGAATCCAACCATCAAGGAGGTAACTACATCATTATTTTATTTGTTAACAACTAAGTCTCATTTTTCGCAACATAGGACTTGGGTGGGAATTCATCTATTATTATAATATTTACAACTTATGCCATCCCAAACAATACACATACATGTGCGCGCGCACGCACGCACGCACACACACACACACACACACACACACACACACACACACACACACACACACACACACACACACACACACACACACACACACACACACACACACACACATCAACACACACACAACACGCACACACACACATGCACGCACACGCACACACACACGCACGCACACAATCACACACACACACACACACACACACACACACCACACACACACACACACACACACACACACACCTTTTAGATATTAAAAAAATTAAGTAAGAACTAAATGAATTCTTTGTTATATCAATTACACATTCCCTCTTAATGGACCATAACATGACAACTAATTTTGAAAGCCACCACCCATATGGGTTTACTAAAACACACAATTTTCCCGTATTTAGTCATTCACATAATCCAACCAAGTGCCATATTAGACTTAAACAACTCATATTTTTACTTGTAATATATTTCCCTTTCTAGAAGGCTTAATTTTTATCAAAACAAAAGGATATAATGTATACATGGACTTAGTTCAAAACATATATGTTAAATATATGGTTCACACAATAATGGGTTTTCTTATACCTTGGGATGTCCAAAATGGAAGATCCGTATTGGGTTTATACAAATAAAACCACCACCAATTACAATAGTCCCAAAAAGGACTTAAATTTTATGAACAAAAGTTTTATTTTAATTTCTAGACCCGAAATGGGTTAAAAACCAAGTCATAGTTCACAATACCACACTCCTGAGTTGGGATCAATTCCATTAATGCAAGTGTCCATAATGGACATAACAAACTTAAACATTTTTATAAATTACCTTTCCAAAATGGGTTACCAAAAAACTATGTATATCCAAATGACATAGTCCCATGATTGGAAGGAACAATGAAATAAATAACCCAAAATTTTATGCATTCCCTATAGGTTTTTTTAACCATTTTCAATTTTCATTTCACCAATTACTTGACAACCCAAAATGGGTTCAATACATAGTTTTAGATAGTAATATGTATTACCATATGCCCATGAAAGATTATTATTCATTTCCAAATAAAATAAGGGAGAAAAAACCAATACATTCTTGTAATAAGATTTCAAAAATGGTTAATAGTTTTTTTATTCACCAAAAACATTTGTTTCCTCTCTTTTCCAAACCAGCTTTTTTCATTCATACTGCTTCATGGTGTTTCCATACCAAGAATAATAATGAATTAACATATATTTCCAATTATTTTCCCACAAAACATACTCCTCCATTCTTCCCTAAAACTACCTCCATGGTGTAACAAAAAACCATAACAAAAAACATTAAAGCTTTACCCATTATATCCTTGTTGAATAGGGACTACTAAACATGTTCACAATTATGAACAATCCCACATGGTATAAAATAGAACCAACTAAATCACATAGCTCGAATGGAATTCAAGTGAGAAGGAAAGGTCAAATGAAATGAATTTCCACAAAGGCTTTAAAAATCAATTCCAAATCCAACCTCTACAAGGGGTATGAATGTTGAGTACACCAATTAAAATGAGTATTTAAAAATGTTCTATAGTCATCATGCATTTGACATAAAGTAAAAAATTAAACACTCTAATGTCACAAAATGGCACATAATGTAAAACATAATAATAATAATAATGTGGTGTTAAAACATGCATAGTGCCAAAAAAATCAATATCCTCAAGATGGATGCTATAAGCTGCAGACCATAAAATGGCTACTAAATTGTTAATTAGTTTCCAATAATAAAATAATACTATAAAAAAGTATCCACTAGGGTAAAAATTCAAAAGACACCAAAAATCATACAAGGAGGCAGAAGTTTGCATTATGCTCGACACAAGCTAAGACTCTCGAATAGACCAACTTAATAGCATAAGTTTGACTACCAAGGAAAGTTGGTATAGTCAAAATTTTAAAACAAAGAGTAAACCAATTACCAAATGATGTGGCAACTTTATACACTCATGAAATTATGTTGGTGGAAGTATGCCACCTTGGCATAATCCAAGCAACATATATCATTACATATGCTCCAAACTAGAAAAGTAAAATAAAACAGTCCAAAAAAAGCATCATATGAAAATTCAATACACAACACAATCATTAAATCAACTCATCATATTGGTACAAGTTGAACTTTGATGGGGCCTCTAAGGGAAACCCTGGGACAACGGCAGGAGGAGGAGCAATATGGGATCATAAAGGTAATCTGATTGCTGCATATGCTAGAAAAATGGGAGTTCAAACTAATCATTTTGCTGAAGCATTATCTGCTCTCTGGGGCTTGAGAGTTGCCCAGGCTCAAAATATTCAGAACCTAGTTGTTGAAGGGGACTCCCTAAATATCATTAAACTTCTTAATCAGTCCTCATCTCTTAGTTGGAGTATTAAGGATTTTATCTTTGAGTCCATAAGCATCAGTCATACTTTCAATAACATCAGAATCATGCATACTTATAGAGAGGGCAATAAATTGGTGGATGCACTAGCCAATTATGGCATTAATGTTAATTTCAACTTTGGGATAATAACAGCATCCCTAATCAGCTCCACAATAGCATTCATGCAGACTTTTATATGCAAGCAATCCCTAGAAATGAGTCATAATCTTTGGATGAAGATCAGCATCAATAACACTCTCACACATGTTGCTTTAATGAATATGATGATGCAAATAATATCAAATATACATGATAGTAAGAATTATTTGGGGAACTCTAATTGGAGTTATTTTGATTTGAAAATCATGCATGCGGGATGTACTACAGCTGTTAAAATCCAGATTCATAGCTCCTCGGAAACCGATGGAAGTTGTAATGTGATTGTTGACAAGGAGAGGGGCTACTCCACACCACGCGACTTCCCGTAGGCTCAGTTCAGCAGTCACGCAGCCATTCGTGGGAAGAGCAATGGCTATAGTTTCAAGTTTTGTGCGGATTACAATAGCAAGAAGCAGACAGGTCTCTACGCACATAGGCATCTGGGAAATTTTTGTAATCAGTCTATCACAGAGAAGATGGGATGACCTCCCTGCCAAATTGAGCCATGCGCGGACCCTGATTGGAAGGAAAATATCAAGCTTTGGAACATTCTCAGCAAAAGTGGCTTCACCAACTTCATGGAAAAGGTGCAGGGACATGACCAAAGCATTTCTGTGCATTTTGCTAAGGAATGGAAGGAGCGGACTGTTGATTATGGGGGACAGAAAATATTGGTCAATGAAGATCTTATTGTTGAAGCAACCGGTCTTTGTTTGGAGGGATACCACTTCTTCAACAAAAGGGTTGACAGAGATGCTGAAGAAAGAAGATTTGTGGAGGGATCTGAGAAGCTCACATTTGGTACACCGGGCCTGCTTTTCAACTCAATTCCTCCACCCTATGATGAGGTTACTCGCATGATGATTCGATTCATCTCCTTGGAAGGTAGGTTTGTCACTGTCCTTGCTAAACATCTTATCTTTCTAAACCACTTCCGTAGGAATCGATTGGCTTGCTTTCCCCATTATCTGCTAAACTCCCTTGAACGCTCCATTTTGGAGTTTCAGAAGCACACCCGGGCGGTTCCCTTGCATCAAGGACTTATTTTGTTGATTCATAAATGTTTCCTTCTAAAATACCCTGGTCTTCCTTCCTCTCCTAGCCCGGCTCCCCCTTTGATGGGCTCTACTGCTGTCAGCCTTGTTTCTCCTGTTGCCCTTGCCACCGCTGCTGTCACCCCCCAGCTGGCTGTTTAAGCTTCTCCATCCATTCCCCCTGCTGCTGCTCCCGCCACCCACCTCACCTCTACCTCTAAAAGACCGGTCACCAGGGCCTCCAGGACGCTCAACCTTGAGGCTCTTGCTGTGGAGAAGGAGCCTTTCGAACTAGAGATTGCACATGACCTTCTGAATATCAGCAGTGCCAGTCCCTGAGAAGTGCAGTTGGATAGCTCTTCAAAGAGGTTGGAGGCCTTAGAGGCTGAGATGAAACTGTTAAAGGATGAGGTCAAGAACCTGGCTAAACAGAAAGGCAAGAAAAGCATGGAGGGGGGAGGGGAACATTGATAGCAGTCAGATTGAGGACATCTATAAGAAGCTGGACCTCCTTAGACTCCCGCTTAGGGAAGGCCAAAACTAGACATGATTACAACATTTCCGCCTTTAGGGAAATTGAGGAGTTCATTGAGGGTCATGCCAAAAGTGTTTCCAACCTCAGCGGTGTCCCAGCTACACTTTGGGGCAACGAAAAAGAAAGCAAAAGAACCATTGAGGAGCTTGATAAAACTGATGCTGCCCACATGACAACTTTGGGCATGTTTCACACCTGGAAGAGAGTCAAGACCAGCATCGACAAAGCTGCCAAGAAGTAGTATTGGTTGCTTCTGCTGCTTCTGTTTGTTTTTTTGCTGTTTTTTTGCGGTCTCTTTACTACGTTTTTGCAGTAATTTTGTTGTTTTGTCTCGTTTGAGTAGCTGTTTCTGGGCTACTTTGAGCTTCATTGTAACACTTAGATCTTGATCCATTCTCTCTGATTCTCACTCTTGTTCTGGCTCTCAGGCCTTCTTTTGTTCTCAAGGGTATAGTCCCTTTCAAAAAACTATTTGCCAATAATAAAAAAAAAAATCAACTCATCATATATGTTGGAATTTAATTACACAACCCTAATCCCATGTATGTGTGATCAGTTCTTATTTTACATTTCCTCTATCATGTCCAATAATCTCAATTTCTGACCTTCTCCCTAGTTATGCCCTTTCTCTTCATCTCTTGCATTTCGACGAGGGGGTACTTGTTCCTAAATTCTCCTCATTTAATAAATGGGTAGTTAGTTTGTTGCATCCAAAATATTAATATATTTCAAATATTATGAATTCCCATAAAGAATATAATTTCTAGCTAATTTTTTCATAATAACATCTATGGTATTCCATCATTTATTGCATAATAAAGCTAAATTTATCATTTATGAATAGTATGCAAAATAAGATTTGAAAAAGTATGTATATGTGAATAATGAAATTATATAGGGAATGAAATCACACTAAAAAAACATCCTCTATCACATAATAAACTTTTATTTCTATACGTCATATAATATTTGAATCATATTTTCCTCAACTTCTTTAAGGACCTTGGATGTTTTCAGCGTATATCATTATGAATTGCTATTATAACTTATTCCACCCTTACGAAGACCTTGGATAAGACATCCTAGAAAATTTCACCCATAAAAAGGAGAGAAGTATGAAAAAATAAGGTTTCTCCTATAACTAGGGATGATGGAAGAAATGAAGTTATTCTTTAACTTTATTCAAGCATGCATATAAAATAAGGCATTCTCCATGATTAAGAACCATAAAATAAGGTGAAAGGAAACCAAATCTTCAATTGAAGGGGAATAATAAGGTAGTATAAATGATGTTATTATCAAAGTAATAAATAGATGGCACTAAATTGGGAAAAATATCTATGGAGTGAAAAAAATTATTATGGAGAAGGGAGAGGAAGGGGTTTCCATTAGTTCTATTCTTCATGTACTTGTGATTCAAGGATTTTCTTGATTTTTTTTTAAACATGATAGATTTTAATGGAATGATCCAATACATCGTGTCATATGGAAAATAGATTTTTTTAAGTAATAGGTAAATAAAGGGTTTTTCTAGGGTCCTACCATATTACAAAAAGGATCCATAATCCAAATATAACAATTACAAATATATAGAGTAAAAACATAGAAACATCCAAAAAAATTGGAGAAAGTAACACAAAACCATCCCAATTATAGACCAATTACAACCCAGGTGTATCCCAAAACCAACCCAAAACCAACCAAAATACAAAAAAATAAGACAAGGATACATTTTGATTGTGTATTTGAGTGAAAATATGAATAATATCATTGATATATTGGTCTCTCTTTCCCACTTCCTTTTTCCTCTCATTTTCTTTGATAATGTTTGTGTTACCCTTGTTGAGATCATTCATAATGTTCCTTAAAACACCATTTTGGAGAATAAATCCATCTACGAGAAGATTGCATTTATTCTCCACCTCATTCTACTTATCTTTCAACTCTTCCTAGTTCTGATTGTCTTTGTTCACCTTATTGTTATTGAGATCCTTGATGTTTCCTTTGATTATTTTGATTTCCTTTCTCATCCCTTTAATAACTTCATTTTCATTTTATAGATCAATCTGAATAGAGAACTTTGTCTCCTTTTCACCTTTGTTTCCTAGGCTATGAAAACATCTAACAACCATATTACCATCCAAGCCACGTTATGAGTTGTCATGGGTCGAGCTAAGGACTTCAATTCTTTTTCTTGTTCTTGCACTAATTCTAAGAACTCTAGGAGAGTTGATATCTGTTGACCGTGATCCTTAGAAGACAAACCATCAAAGTCATAGGAAACCTTAGGTTAGTAGGACGTGCACCCTACGGTGACCTTCATATTTTAAAGAATTTGGCTCTTCTTTGTGGTATGAGTTGAGGGTAAAAGAAAATGAACTAAACTTTAAACTTAACAGGGGCGATGCACCGAAAAGTGAAAGAGTTAACTCGTAATGCAACTAGTTGAAATATAGAGAAAGGTGGGAAATGAAAAGGGTGGAAAAGATACTCCACAGATCAAAGATGATCCACACAAAACACTACTTCAAACTATCCAATCACATCTTCTGAAGATAATAATAACACCAAAATGTGTATAGTTATCTACATCAAAATAAAGGCTATCAGAGATAATACAGATTACGCAAAGGATGGAAAAATTACATCACAGGGAATATTATATTACTCCAAATAACATGCACAATATTACAATAGATAAGAGGTAAATTTCCATTAAAATCTCATAAAGAAGGCCAAAGATCCAGCATCCTACCTTTTATAGAAGAAGAATTGAGACAGAAGAAGAAAATAACTATCTCTAGAAGTGTCTCCTTCTTTTGAATCCTTTGGTTTCAATATATAGGAGGAGAAGGGCATGAGAGACCCTTCTCAAACTATTTTTAATTATGATAAATGGTGTAAATTGATAGAAATAGATTTTTTGAGATCTTTATCACACTTTCCCATTATATTTTGTTTTAAAGAGTGAGAGCCATGCCTATTTAATGCATCTCTTAACTATTTTACAACTAACTCCCTTGGAGTGGACTTATTCTTCCAAATAATTATTACATATTTGGTTCTTTAATTACTTATGCATTGGGTCCTGAGATCATGATTCAAGTGGCACCTATCTATGTTATTTTTATGAGAATGATACTTTGAATGTAGGTGAAAAAATCAAGTATTCCCAAGTTCGCACTCTTCGCATGGAACTATGCATTAACTTCATCCTTGAAAAGACCAGCTGAATGACCCTTTGCCTTTGATATTGTCAAAAGATATGAATATTTAAACCTTTTAGATAGGTTTCATAATTTCCCCTATGTGGATTTTGGCTTATCACCAATATTTTAGCAATCTTCCTCGAACTCAGATTTGATTTATAATGAAATCCACGTGGAGGTCAAGCGCTTCTCTAAGGTCTCTACTTCTATTATAGCTTCAGGGAGTTCATGGGGCTGATACCTTGCTTTATTTGTGATTGGGACACTTTCCTTTAGGTAAGTAATGAGCTGGCCGTATATCACTGTGAATAATTTTACTTTGGGTGGGTCATCCATAGTTAACTCCACGTGAAAGCCTCATGGGGCTCCAAGGTTTCCGCTTCCTTTTCTTCCTGGAACTCGCAGCAGGTTGACATTTGGCACTTTCTATGAGATTGTTTCCTCCTTTTGAGTTTGGTATGTCCTGATTTTGGATTTAATCATGGATTCAGATGTATTGCTGAAGGCTTGACTCCTGGTGATATTTGAAATTGCGGGAACCTCGATTGAACAAGAATTTTCTTGTTATCTAATCTTAACAGGTAGCAGAAATTAGATAACAATATCTTCCCCATGCCTCTTGTTATTTCTATGGGTAGAGGAGGAAGGAAGAGAGGGAGGATGGGAGGGGTTCTACCTAGGGTTTTGATTCACAAAGTGTAGATACAAGAGAAGGATAACAACTTGGTGAAATGGGTAAACCATTTTACCCCATTACACTTCTTTTATAGATTTATCAAGAGACATAAAAATATGAAAATGAAGGCTTATCAAATAGTTCCATCTCAAATGGTTGATCGGAACTTGATGGTAGGTTTTATTTAGATGAAAAGGGCCCTCCATATCTAAATACTTGATAAAAATCCTAACAATCTCATCATATTACATTGGAAGTGAAGAGTGAAGAAATCCCTTAGGAATTTTTTGGAGTTGCTCACCTTCTTCAAAAAAATTTGCCTCTTGCTCCACTTGGTTGTATTTATATTTGTAAAAATTCATGCCTTAAGTGCTCATCCCCATAACATGAGCAATGAGACATTAAGAAATTAACCACATTTGACCCCTGATCTAGACACCACAATCCTTCCAAGCATCATCAAACTCTAAACAAATGTGAGCATCATGCCCACAAATTCTCTGGAAAAATTTGGTAAAATTGCTTTCCCCCAAGATTTTCGATAGTCATGCATTCTCTTTCCATATTTTGTTAAATGGGGGCTCAAATTGGAAAGGATCACCACCCATATTCTCACCAAGATTCTGCACCTTGAAGTGAAAATTCAAGGTAGGTTTAAATTCTAAATGCGTTGTAATCTCCCAAATCCATGGCACTCGTATGTGAAATTGAGTACGTGAGAGTAGAACATGCCAAATAATGACAACCTTCACAAGGAGATACAAAATATTTTAATGATTACCTAATTGGGATTTCATGATGCACATCACTCAATATATCTAAGGGGATATTAAGACTTCCCATCCAATAATGAAGTTTATTATATTTGACCCCCATATTAGAAAAAAATATCAGCTACCTTATTCACTTCACTATAGGTATACGAGATGGTCATATGGAAAATAATATAAGATTAGAAGATGAGGTTGTAAATAACATAAAAATGGTTGAGGGAAAAGTGGTAATGGTGATAAGAGGTGTCAATTCCCTAAAATCGGGTCTCACCAAGGAAAAGGATCTAGTTGAGAAATAATAATAGGGTCACCCCCATAAAATTATCTTCCTATTGGTTGAAGTTATGAATGCTATCAAATGTGTCAATACTAGAGTTAAATATGGATTTTGAAGTGATGAATGAGCCTATGAACTCATAAGAAATCCACATTAACCAAAAATAGTTAGAGTAGTATTTTCATGTAGTTTGATCATGTTTATAACTTTGGCATACCAAAAATTACTTAGTAGGTTCCCAATATCTTCTAGAATTAAGAACAAGTTCTAGAATATGACACGATAAAGTATTTCAATAGCATAAAATAGAAATGTGTTTTATACAAAAAGGATGTGCACAAGTAAATAGAGGATTAGAGAACATTGATGTATCCTTATGGAATGCATATATATTTAAGTAGATGAAATATTAATTTAATTCTTGGCATGAGGTTATATTAATTAGTGAAATCTCAAGGTACATAAAACATGTTGTTGTGGGGTTTTATACACACTAAACATTCATATGGATAGAATAAAATGAGGGTAATTGCAGAGAGTTGAGGGACCAAAAAGTGGACATCAAATCATGAATTTCACGAACCATGATCGCGGTTTTACAAAATGCGATCACAGTCAGTTTTGTCAGGTTTGGGAAATTATAGAAACCTAGACCACGATCATGGTTTCAAAGCATGATTGTGGTTTATAAACCATGGTTATGGTTCTAAACCATGATCACAGTCCTCTGATACCAAAAAAAATAGTTGTGACCCTCCATGTTCCCCACCATTTTCTCCAAATGGTGCATTTTTTCCATTGTTGAAACTCGTGCTTTGCATTACCCTTCTAAATTGCAATTTTTGCTTCTAGATTGTGATAATTTACATGATGCCATCGAGACAACGAGGTAATCCCTCATTTTTTATTAATTTTATTGCACTTTAGGTTTTTTTTTGTGGATTTCATGGGGTTTTCAATATTTTTTTAATGTATAAAATTTCTTTGTTTTGTGAATTGCTCGACAAGATGTTAATCCTCCAATTCCTCCGAACATTCCTCCACTTCCTCAAAACCCTCCAAATATTCCTCCACCTCCTCAAAACCCTTCTCTAAACATTCCTCTACCTCTTGTGGCTCCTACCATCCCCACAGAACCAATAGGAACCCAAGGTGATATCATTACAAAAATATAAGAAAATAAAATTTCCATTTAGAACCTTATTCACACTATCAGACAAAATCATTCCACAACTACAAACTACATGAATTTAGCCAACACACTTCAAACATTGATTAGTGAAGTTGACTCTGCAATAAACCAAATAGATAGATGGAATAATTTTAGAGCTAATTCTAGGCATTGGTATGCAGACAAAGCATTACATACATTCGTGAAGGACCAAAAATTTGGAAAATATTGCATTTGTGCACTATTTACAAACCCCATAACCAATTCCCCCCTCGCAACTAATTATAACCAGCTCCCAATCCATTGGTGTCACGATGATCGGATTAAGAAATTATTTTGGGACCGATGGTGGATGGTTTATTACTATCCACCATGCAACAACAATGAGTTTCCTCTTTATTTTTTGAATAAATTGTATTATGAGTTTGTGCTTAATGAGGTCCCCAATTTTTTTTATTTTAATGGGTTTTACGGTCAAAGAGGTGGCTCTGCATAGACTAGACTAGGTGCACGTATTGCGGTTGTTCAACCTAGGATGCCCCACGCCCAAAATCCCCCACATCCTTCAATTATATGTGCTATAGTGATGGAGGTTGTGGAGATCGACACACTTCATGTGTTGAGGTATCTCAATGACACTCTAGCCCAACATAGTATCCATATTGCATCTAGTGATGTTGGTGGAGGCACTCATTCTAGCACACCACACCACTATAGGTCATGTGGTGTCATATGCACTGTGGGTGATACATCCTTTTTTAGGTCACATGATTTCTTTTTTTTATAAATGAGATGATGACAAATGTTTTTGGAAGTGTTGCAAATATCCTTGGTCTTTCAAAGGTAAATTGCACATAAATAATATAAATAGAAAAGTTTATTTCATTTGATATTTTAATATATAAACTTGATTACATCATACTTGTGTAAAAAGTAATATTTTTTTTAATTTTAAACAACAAGAGCCGGTCAAGGACACATCCAGTGTGGAAATCCTAGCCACTGCAACCCATATTACAGTGTGTACAGATGTAAGATTCAAGTTACTTACATTTAAAAGTTCATTTGATTAGATGTTTGTTATTAAATACACATTAATGTTCATGTATGTGTTTCACATGTACATACATATTAATATGTTTATATTTTTTAAGTAGGATCCAGGTGAGACATCATCTACTATGGGAAATGACGCTACTGGCATGTCTCATGTTACTTTTACGCAGGTTAGTTTCACGGATTTTACTAGTTAATGTTCAATATTGTTTAAATATTATTAACATTAATATCTATATGTGTTCTAGAATATAATATATATGCATGAGCCTTAGTTCCTTACACCATTCTCCTGGACAATTTTCAATTAATGTTGATCTACATGTTGTTTGTATAACTTATGACTACCACACAGAATCCTCCCTTTATAAATACTATGGAGGATACTATTGATGTTGCCATAGCGTCTGCAGATCCATTCACACAGGTAAAATTTTTCAAATTTGTTAAATTTTTGGATGAATATTTTCTTACTAAATCTACAATATCAAATTGTACATGAAAAATTTAATTTGAACTATTTATTTATATGCAGCCTAGTATGAGTCAGATTGCACTGCCATGACCCCTAGACACTCCCTCTCATGAGTCTACCCTTGACCATGTAGAGTGTCAATGAAAAATTGATAAGGATCATGAAATTGCAATAAGATTTCACATTCATTAAAATTTCTAAGTTTCTAAATTATGAATGCATTTTCAATATATCCACTTCTTACAATTTTGGGTGTTAAAAATCGATGTTTATGAATGTGCAGGCTAAGTTGCAGGGCTTTGACACGCCTAGGACCAGATGGACAAAATCCGTAGTGTCATCTCCCTCCACTAAATCCACAGGTCATGGACATGCTTCTACTAGCAGGGCCAACAGAGGGAGGATGTTTCATGATTCTTCATAGGATGTATAGATATATATGCCATCTAAACATGTGATACATACATTTTTTGTATGCCTATATATGACTTGATATATATGATCTTGTGTTGGACATTCCATGGAGATGTGTATACATTCTTATATGACCGTGTGGTCCTATATATATGGCACTCTTAGTTTGATACATTATTCTTATATTTTCAGAGACGCGGCACTGGCTCGAATGCATGTGCATGTATTCCATGTGTACTAGATATTATATATATATATATATATATATATATATATATATATGGATTTTATTCTTGGACCACTATGATATCATTTTTTAAGATGTTCTTGTGATCTCATGTGTTGATATTTTTTTGTACTAATATTTGACATATGATCATATTTGATGATGTGTGACATTTTTGTATATATGAGTGACTCAATTAATTATGATGATGTGTGACAGCATGATTTCATTAAATGAAATGTATTGTTATGATGTGCTAACATGTACTATGATGATGTAATGACATGTATTGTGATGATGTAGTGACATGATCTGACATCTTTTTTACACTCTTTCCAAACCACACACACAAACACACACACACACACACACACACACACACACACACACACACACACACACTTCATAATCATCTTTGTTTCTATTTGAGGTGGTTGAAGATAGGAATTTTACACATAACAATGTGTCCATTCAAGTGATATGACATCATAATCATCTTTGTTTAACTTTTTCATGCAAATGAAATGTCTTTGTAATTTCATATGTATGATTCATATAATCATATCTTTATTTCTATTCATATGCTTCATGTAATCATGAATTTGTTTCTCTTTATATGCTACATGCAAAATCATGTCTTTTTTGTGACCTTATTCAATCTCCTTGAAGCCTTGTCCTATATGAAGTTCACTATTGGTTTGGTGAATAATAAATCTTTTGATTTGGAAGATTGCATAACAAAGGAAATTCTTGATATGTAATCATAATCGTCTTTCTTTCACTTTGTCACACACATATATATGCTTCATGTAATCGATGTCTTTGTTTCTCTTTACACATGGTGGATGAAGATGGGATATTATAAATAAAACCATTCACACAACATGGTATTGTGTTTACCTTGTTGAAATCTCCTTGATGCGACCTTATTCAATTAAAATGATAGGGCATTATTTTCAAGCCATACAAATAATTATTCACATAAGCTTATTAGAACAAGGAGATATTCACATTTTATGATATACTGTAATTTTCTAACACCACAACTATGTGTCACCTTTAATAATAGGAATAAAATCCAAACTTAACAAGTAATTACATTAAAACATATATCTATATGACACCCTATTTGGATATTCATTACAACACATACTTGAAAGGGAATATTTATTATTGATTTCCAATATTCATTTTTGTAGTAATGAATGGTGTCATGGGGTAAGTGCAGCAAGTTGGGGGACCAAAAAGGGGTCATAAGTGGATGTCATGTTGGAAAAAATAGAAAAATCTCAACTTGTAGGGATTATTAGCAATACACGCTCTCAAAATTAGAAAAATTTATATAAATATGAATCGCAACATCTGGAATCTAGTTTCTAAACTAATAATATTTTTTAAAAATGGAAAATTTTAGCTATATTAAACACTCCAAATTCTATGACTTGTTTTTTAAAAACATCTATAAGATTGTAGTACGTTTGCATGTGATTTGGATGACCAAAAATTGTTATTTTTTTTCCCTGTGGTGAAAAGTTAGATACCACTATCTATCTTGGGATGGATTTTATTTTGTATTTTTTTTAGCAATATTTTTTTTTATGATTATTTCCATGAAAGTGGTCTAAAATTTTTTAGAAAACATAGCACTTTCCATTTTCTTTCCATAACTACATCAAAATATATCGAAATCAAATACTTTTTTTAACGTGTATAGAATTTCGCCACGCTTGGGATGGTATAGGTTTTATCACATTCTGAAAATTGAAACAAAAGTTGCAATTTTAAACATAGACAAGAACATTCATGGAAAAAAGTGTCTTAAATATGTATTGTTAATAAAAATTTATAAAATGATATTTATCTTATTCTATTCACTTTAAAATCAATATTTATATGAAGTTAATAGTCTCCCCTAGGTGATGGTACCATTTTTGTGACATGTTTTTGACATTTTGGCATGGTTCACGTCCACGGAAGAATTTTTTTAAATTTTTTGGCATTTCACATGCCATAATGACCTCCCAAAGCACTCGTTTGGAAAAAAAAAGATATTTCCCAAGCCTTGAGGGTTGGATTTGATGATATAATAAGAACCATGATCGTGGTTTATAAACCATGATTGTGGTTATAAAATGGTGGAAAAAATGAGGGTTGTGACTATTTTTTGGTATCAGAGAACTGCGATCACGCTTTTTATAAAATGCGAGTGCACTTTATAAAGTGCGATTTTGGTTTTTATAAAGTGCAAGTGCATTTTATAAAGCGCAAAGCGGGGTTTAAAAAGCATGAGTGTGGTTTATAAAGTGTGATCATAATTTTAGGTTTGGAACTTCCCATGTTTGGAAAAATAGACCATGATCATGGTTTTTAATACCGCGATCATGGTTCATAAAATTCATGATTTGATGTCTACTTTTTTGTCCCCCAACTTTCTGCACTTACCCCATGTCCTTCTTGTAGTCAATAATTTTTCATAGAGACTAGAGTATCCTTGACTCTTTCAAGACTTGGTATTTCTCCCCCACATGGAAATCGATCTCCATGTCCTTATTGGTTTACAATATAATGAAATTACTTGGGTGTTTGTTCACTTAAAGGTAGTTACACATGAGATGCTCATTCTGCCTAATGCTTAGTGGAGACTCCAACTATGACCTAGACTGCATGAAGGCTTATTCTAAAATAAATATTAGTGACTACATCCATTTTTCCATACTTGTAAGATTGAAAATATTGAAACTATTTTTTGGAGGGAAATGACAAAATGGAAACAACCATACTATGACACATGTTATGAAGCCAATAACGGAGCCAAGTAATGAGAATTCATGCCACAGGATGTCATGCGAGTGAAATCTAGGGAGGCCTATTCAGATTTAGACCATCTGATCTAGAGCCAATAACCCCTTCCCTATTGATCCTAATTCGTGTTTGTAGTGCAAAATTTTTGCGCTCATAACTTGGCACTCGGTCATCCAAATTGAGAACTTTCTGAGCCAAAAATTGTAAAATAGAGGCCTATAATTACACCCAAGAATTTAGGGACATGGTATTCCTTGAGCCTTCGTGGCATAATTGTTTACAAACTACCTTTTCTACGCAGTCCTAGGTAATGAACACAACCGAGTAGTGAGAAGTCATGCCTTAGGATGTGGTGGGAGTGAACTGTCACCTCCAGTGCATTCGATTAGGGGGACTATGCCTTCTGGTGCTATGGTGGGATACAAGGAGGCCCAATTTTGAGTCAGACCACGTGATTCAAAGCCATAACCCCCTTCCCTATTGATCCCAATTCATGTTTTTAGCTCAAAATTCTAGCGGTCACAACTTGGCACTCCGTCATCCAAACTGAGAACCATCTAAGCCAAAACTTGTGTGAAAAAGGCCTTTAATCGTACCCAAGAATTTAGGACCGTGGAATTCCTTGAGCCTTAGTGACAATTTTTTTTGCAAATTGTCTTTCCTAGGTAGTTCTAGGTAATGAACAAAGCCGAGTAGTGAGAATTCATGCCTCAGTACGTCATGGGAGAAAATAGCCGCCACCAACACATTTTCTTGGGGTGTATATGCCTTCAAGTGCTATGGAGGGCTCCAGGGAGGCTCAATTCAAAGTCAGACCACCCAATTTAGAGCCAAGAACCCATTCCATATTGATCCCAATTCATGTTTTCAGCACAAACCTATGACGATCACAATTTGGTGCTCAGTCATCCAAAATAAGAACCATATAATCCAAAACTTGATTGAATAAGGCCTCTAATCACACCTAATAATTAAGGGTCATTTTATTCCTTGAGCCTTTGTGGCATAATTTTTCATAAACTACCTTTTCAAGGTAGTCCTAAGCAATGAATGGAGCCGGTTAGTAAGAATTCATGCCCTGGGATGTCGTGGGAGAAAATTACGACTGCCAACACATCTAGTTAGGGGGTTATATGCCTTAAGGTGCTATGACGGGATCCAAGTAGGCCCAGTTAGGATTTATACCACTTGATCTAGAGCCAAGAACCCCTTCCCTATTGATTCCATTTCATGTTTTCAACATAAACTTCTGGTAGTCACAACTTGGCGTTGGGTCATCCAAACCAAGAACCATTTGAGCCAAAAATTCAGCCAAGGATTCCTCTAATTATACCCAAGAATTAATTTCCATGGCATTCCTTGAGCCTTCATGGTATAATTATTTGTAAATTTCCTTTTCTAGGAAATCCTAGGCAATGAACGGAGCCGAGTAATGAGAATTGATGCACCAGGACATTGTGGGATCAAACTGCCACCACCAACACATCTAGTTGGGGGTATATACCTTTGGGTGCTATGGTGGGCTCCAGGTAGGCACAATTTAGAGTTAGACCACCTGATCCAGAGCCAAGAACCCCTTTCCTATTTATCTCAATTCACGTTTTTCAGTGTAAAATTCTGGCAGTCATAACTTGGCGCTTGATCATCCAAACCAAAAACATTCTCATCCAAAACTTGTGAAATTTCTCTAATAATACCCAAAAATTAAGAAATGTGGCATTCCTTGAGCCTTTGTGGCATAATGTTTTGCAAACAGACTTTTCTAGGAAGTCCTCGGTAATGAACGGAGCCAAGTAGTGAGAAGTCATGCCTTGGGACATCGTGGGAGAAAACTCCCACCCCTAGCACATTTGGTTTAGAGGGTATATCCCTTTAGATGCTATGGAGGGCTTGAGGTAGGCCCATTTCATAGTCAGACTACCCAATCCGGGGCCAATAACCCCTTCCCTATTGATCCCAATTCATTTTTTTAGTGCAAACTTCTGGTAGTCATAACTTGGTTCTCGATCATCCAAACTATGAACCATCTGAGCCAAAACTTGAACGAATGAGGCCTCTAATCACACCAAATAATTTAGGGCCATGGTGTTCCTTGAGCCTTTGTTGCATAATATTTTCAAACTACCTTTTCTAGGTTGTCCTAGGCAATGAATGGAGCCAAGTAGTGATAAGTCATTCCCCTCGACATTGTGAGAGAAAACTGCCACTGTCAAAGCATCTGGTTGGGGGAGTATATGTCTTCCAGTGCTATGGTGGGATTTAAGTAGGCCTGGTTTGGATTCAGACCACCCTATCTGGAGCCAAGAACCCCTTCTCTATTGATCCCAATTCACATTTTCAGCTCAAAATTATGGCGGTCAAAACTTGGCACTCAGTCATCCAAACTAAGAACCGTCTGAGCCAAAATTTGAGCAAAGGAGGCCTCTAATCTCACCCAAGAATTTAGGGCCATGAAATTCCTTGAGATTTCATGGCATAATTGTTTGCAAATTGCCTTTTCTATGCAGTCCTAGGCAAAGAATGAGCCGAGTAGTGAGAATTCATGCCCTGGGAGATGGTGGGAGTGAACTGCCATCACTAACGCATTAGTTTGAGGGGGTTATATGCCTTTGGATGCTACTTCAGGTGCCAGGTAGGCCCAATTCAGAGTTAGAACACCTAATTTGGTGCAAAGAACCCCCTTCACAGGTACATATAATGTTGTTAGTTGCTTAGAAAACAATGAAAGCTTCTCTTAGCTTCGAGAACATAAAATTCTCTACTAACAGTGCCAACCATGTGAAGGTATAAGCTTTTATGGAATTTCTAACCTGTATAAAAGTGTTATTCAAAGTAATTTAAGTTGAATCAAAACCATACTAGATATATACAAAATACACAAATTTAATAAAATATATGAGCTTGAATCTAGTATACAAATTTAAAAAATTCAAAGAAATATATACCAGGCGAGAATGTAAATTCAGTCCAATTAACCATCAGGATTGGATCTACTAATAGTGTAACCATGTGAAGGTAGTAGATTTTATGGCATCACTAACCTACATAAAAGTGTTATTCAAAGTAATTTAAGTTGAATTAAAACCATACTCGATATATACAAAATACACATGTTTAATAAAATATATGAACTTGAATCTAGTAGACAAATTTAAAAACTTCAAAGAAATATATACTAGAGGAACATGTAAATTCATTCCAATGAACCATCAAGATCGGATATACTCTTAATAGCAGATAGCATTACTTCATGATCTAACTCTCGAACCTTTCAAAAAATCTTGTTATTAGGCCTTCCTCGATATCTATACAACTGAATATTTGTCGCTAGAACTAGATGTGAATATAAGAGTATTTTCTTATGTGTCTCAAAGTCTTCAAAAACCCAAACAAAGGAATTTTTTAATGGATACCATTGAATCCAATTTCCAGTAACTACCACTAACCCTGTAAGGTACTCCATATCTTTGCCATCTATAATAAGAGAAGGAAAATTATTTCTTTTGACGATGGAATGAGATAAGAAATAGTTTGTTCCTTCTTCATTGTCTTCTGTCATAATAACTGCAAACACATGTCCTACAAAAATAGAGGTTTCAACTCAAATTTAAATTACATATTAATTTCAATGGACATAACTCAATACAAAAATTGTAAATAACCATTTATCTTGTCGCACCAAAATCAAAATATCATCAAAGTCCTTGGATGTTGTAACTTCATTTTGAGAAACAAGTCGTGATTCATGTGGAAGTTGATAGCTGGGAATAGGAGTTAGAAGCCTACAAATCCATCCATCCACCCATTCTTGTGAATCACACTCAATAGTGGAAAATTTGATACAAGATGCCCAAAAACACACCAAATTTCTTGTCCATGTGGCCCAGGAAGTAGCATTTGAGATACAAAATGAGTGTAGATCACTAGACCCTATGAGTGTCATACATTCCTCGCAGTTAGCAAAAAAAATTCCTCTATCAACCAAAAATATCTATGAACTGTAGAATTTTCTTGAGAACCAAGGGCCATGTTGTTAATATACCATTCCACTGTGCTCTTTACATCTTTCAATTTAGCACCATCTTTATACTTAAAATCTTCTCTTGCAAGAGTTCTTTTCACACATGCCCCTGTACCATCATGTTTTCCTATGTCCATCCTCAGTAAAAATCCAAATATGCTGCACACCCATCTCGACATGCATCTTTCTCATCTAACAAAACATTTGTGTATTCTTAAACTGAGACATGTGATTATCTGACCATATATAATGTTGATTGAAGTAGATGTCCCTATAAGACAATTTTTCATAAAATAACTGGAAACACCCTTACACAAATTGAGTAGAATGATTTTGATCATCATTGATATAAAATTTGAACTCTCTTAACATTTTTTTATCATTCTCTGTATTTTCAAGAGAATTTATAAATGCTAATGCAAAAAAATGGCAACTTGTATTAAGTTGTAATATTGCGATTGAACCTCCATTTGTGGTTGCAACGTGTAATCCTCTACAAAATCGACCACTAAAACAATAGTAACAATAGGAAATGTGTCTTTTTGTATCTTGAATTTTTCATCCAACCATCGAGCTTTGTGTGTATGCCTAACATACTCATAAACAATTTCATCTTTAAATTTTCTCATAAATTAAAAAACAGGTATATGTTCTGTAACTAGCTCACACTGTTTAGACTTCTTTCCATCTTTCAATTAATATGGTACTAATTTATATTTATTAAACCAAACTAAATTATTTCCTATTGCACCTCCAATTTTTTCATGGATATAACTTTCCAATTTAGGTAATCCACCGCAAGTACCACAAATTCCATCTAAAAAGTCCTAACTTTAAAAAATATCATAGGAATGAAATCCTTGGAAGATATTGGTGGAGCTTGAACACCATATTCCGGTAACATAGTTTGAGAATGAAAATAAGAACAATTACGTCAAAAATTGTCATAATGCATCACAAATTAAACATGTTTCCTACAACAACAAGTGGTGCGAGCGTGGTTGATTTTCACATAGAATTGTTTCAACATTTCAGAAAAATGTTGACTAATTTTAATTTCTGGATGCTCCTTATCAAACTTACAAAAAAAAAGTGTGAGTCAAATCTAACAAATTCTTTGGATGTGGTTCACGATTAGTAGAACCAACTCTTTGTTTTACAACATCTCTTGTATTAGGTGAAACTCTAGTGTTACCATGCCAAAATTGAACAACTTATCTTATAACATCAGATATATTTTTGTCTTTACGTGGTGCTCTAGAAGAAAATTCTCAAAAATCAGTGTTATTGGGTGATTGAAGGATATTATTCCTTTTAATTGTTTTCATTAGATTTTTTCTATTAACTTTCAACATTCGGCTTGTTTACCTAATCAAATGTTACTTTTTGTTGATTCACTTACAACACTAATAGCAAGTACACGACGCATGAAATTACTATCCCTTGTGTGTCTCTTGACACCAATAATGTGATATGAATCATGTAGGTTTTCAACAATTACAGAGGTTTGACCACGTATATTAGATGTTGTCAATCCTAAGGTGTTTAATGTAGGTCTCATTTTGTTCAATTTCATCAAACTAACCAACAACTGACATCTTTGGGAATCATTTAAAATTTCAAAATGATTATCCCAAATTTTAGTGGCTTTTCTTCTGATCTTCCGCTCAGAAAGTTTGTCAGAAATTGGTTTCAAAATTTTCTCATCAATTTCAATGAAATAATTAGGTCTCTTTCGTAAAATCATAGGAGGTGTTTTTTCCAAATTTGTGTTGTCTACGGTTTCAAAATGAATTTCTTGATTTAGATTTTCATTTTTTCCTTCAATTTCAACATCAGCTACATCACGAGTATTTAATTCATCTTTATCATGAGTATTTAATTCATATTCATCACAAGTATTTTATTCATCTTCAACATTGAAAATAAATAAATTACCTTGTTCCTCATTGCTTATAATAGTAGGGGTTGAAGATGAACCTCTTCTTGATTCATTAAGTTTCTGCATTCACTTTGAATTTTGCAATATTTTTACCTCTATTTCCTCTGGTGTTTTTTACTTGTTGATTTCATTTTTTAACTTTGTTTATTATCTCCCATGATGTTTAAATCAATGTAGGACAACTCCAAATGATATAGGGAACCTAAAAAATAGTAAAAAAATTGCTTCCAATGACAAGAAAAAAGTGCAGAAGGTGGCCAAATTTTGTAGAATTTTTTATAGTCAGGTCAAAGAATAAAATCACATGGTGAATTGGATGTTGGGATTCATGTAAATATGATTCTAAGAATTGTGATCGTGGTTCTTTTAGTAATAGGTAAATTTAGAACCATGATCGTGGTCCTAACTGTATCATCAAATATGACCCTTAAGGCTCGAGAAATATCTTTTTTTCCCGAACGTGAGCTTTGAGAGGTCATTATGGCATGTGAAAGGACAAAAACATCAAATTCTATTTTCTACGGACTTGAACCATGCCAAAAAATCAAAAACATGTCACAAAAATTGTACCATCATGTAAGGGAGACTGTTAGCTTCGTATAAATATTGATTTTAAACTAAATAGAATATGATAAATATCATTTTTTAATTTTTTTACTAATAGTAAGTCTTTTAAACACTTTTTCCCATCAATGTTCATGTCTACGTTTAAGACTAAAACTTTTGTTTCATTTGTTAGAATGTGATAAAACCTATACCATCCAAGCCATGGACAAATTATATACACGTTCATAAAACAAGTATTTGATTTCAATATTTTTTATGAAGTTATGGAAAACAAATAATAATTGCTCTGTTTTCTTTATGTTTTCAGACCACTTTCACAAAAAAAACATAAAAAAAAATTTCTTGAAAAAATACAAAATAAAATCTATCCCAAGATAGACAAAGACATCTAAATTTTCACTAAAGAAAAAAAATATCAAGTTTTGGTCATCCAAATCGTGGGAAAACTGACTACAATATCATAGGATTTAAAAAACAAAACCAAGTCATTGAATTTTGAGTGTTTAATATATCTAAACTTGTTCATTTTTTAAAAAAATTAGTAGTTTAGAAACTAGATTTCGGATGGTACAATTCATATTTATATAATATTTTCTAATTTTAAGTGCATGCATTGCTAATAATCCCTACAAGTTTATATTTCACTGTTATTTGCAATATGACATCCACTTATGACCCCTTTTTGGACCCCCAACATGTTGCACTTACCCATGAACTAATTTAGTCTACAAGTTTTTGGGTATATGGTTTTATAATAACCAAAAGTGGTGAAATTACTAACATGTGATGTTTATATTCCACAAGGTGATTCTTGAACCCGCAATATTCCTAATTTTTTAAGTAATCTAAGTTAATTTCAAACAACTCAAAAAAATGGGAAGGGTAGGGTAGAAAAGAAACCTATTTAGATTGTTGAACATACTTTGTTTAATAATTCACAATGTGTAAGGAATCAATAAATCAAAACTTTTAGGGTCTTGGAAATCCACATATTCTAACAACCATTGAACTAACGCCTAGATGAATAGGTTTGGAAGTAGTATAAATTTTTAGCTAATCTTCATTAATTCACGAATCTTTGGGTTTTTCAAATTTTGATTTGGATAATTTTGAGGTGTTAAGTCACTTGGTATTTCTCTAAATTTTCTAGGTATAAGTTATTTTTTTTGGTTGATTCACCTGGCGTTTAGAGAAATAGCCAAATTTCTATATTCTAATCACCTTTACCACGTGCAAAAAAGAAAATAATTCTATCATGTAACAACATAATGCTATCGGTCAACGACATTATACTACCGAAATACAGTTTCTATCAGCTGATAACATTTATTTTCATTTTGGTGGCATTTGCCAAGATTTCAAAAGTCATTTTTAGAAATTCACCAAGTAATATCTATGTTTTTTTAGGGGGGTCTTAAAATTTACCCTCTTTAGAAGACTAAAATCATTTAAGATGCACATATATTTCTTGTTAACCCAAATATTTGTAATGAGCATCCAAGATTAATATTCAAATAATATAGAGGACATCGCCATGGGTGGAGTGATGGGTGGAGCGAGTGTTGGAGTGGGAGTGGGTGTTTTTGAATTCAATGTTGGGAGGGAAAATGAGAAGCATCCTAGTGTAGAGGATCATGAGATGAATATACAAGAGGGCAGGAAGGATGTAAATTTTACCACAGAAAGGGACAAGGTGGATCCAATCAAAGGCCCCTCTATCATGTGGGTGAGGCAAGTGGCTGACCAACTAGTCAAACAGGTACCTTCCATTAATCTCAACCCTATATGTAATCAAAATGGTAATTTCTTGGAAATACTCAAATATATCACCAACCAGGTTCGGTCTTCAATGTGTAACACCATTCTTTCCAATATTCCTAGCAGGATACCCAATATTGAAGAGTTCAGAAAATGGGCAAATAGGAAATGGATGCCTAAGGGAGTGACTGAAATTGCGGCTTATGCTAATGTTTTTTTATGATCCATCTATCCTTGGAGGATGATTTTTCAAGGATTCTAGCAGGAGGACCTTAGTTTATTGGGAAGGCTATTGTTCTAGTTCAAAAATGGTTGTTGGGTTTCAATCCTTTGGAGACTGTTTTCAAAGAATACCCTGTCTAGATTCAGTTACCTGGGCTCCCACTAGAATACTAAGACTTGGATATCCTACAAGGGATTAATAAGGATATTGGAGCCTTGATCATTATTGATCTAGTCACTTACGCAAGAACAAGGATTTTTTTTCTCACTTTCGTGTTAATATGGCCCTTGAAACACCATTACCTAGAATCATTGAGAACAAATCACACTGGCGAGTTCATACATAGAATATTGAATGTGAATTTTCACCGTTTATGTATTTTTCATGCTTTAAAGTAGACCATAATTTCAAATCATGTCCCAAAGAAAAAGATGAGGCTCTCCAGAAAGCCTTTCTTAAGAAGACTAAGAGTTCTAGTAAGGAATATCTAAAGGGAAAGGGTCCTATTCAATCAAATGGTAGTGGTCCATTTAAGGTCAACCCAAAATGAAGATAGATAAATAAGCTAGTAGATTCTAAGGATCAAGTTACAGAAGCTCAATTTTTAGAAAAGATAGTTGATGAAGATGGTTAGGAGAAGGAAAAAAAAGGGAAGAGACCCAAGAACCTGATATTAATGATGATACAATTATCTTTGAGGATTTTTAGGAGGATAGTATAGTGGGCTTAATAGTTCCGGAATCTCTAGAGGTAAGTTTCTTTTCTCAGAGACCAAAAGAATCATTACTGGTAAGTAATATGTACAAAATGCTAGATGTTACGAATCTACATGAGGGTAGGAAGGATGCACACTTTACCATAGAAAGGAAAAAGGTGGAGTTAGTCAAAGGCCCCTATATCACGTGGGTGAGGCAAGTGGCTGACCAACTAGTCAAACAGGTACCTTCCATTAATCTCAACCCTGTCTGTAATGAAAATGGTGATTTCTTGGAAATACTCAAATATCTCACCAACCAAGTTTAGTCTTCAATGTGTAACACCATTATTTCCAATATTCCTATTAGTATACCCAATATTGAAGAGTTCAAAAAATGGGCAAATAGGAAATGGATGCCTAAGGGAGTGATTGAAATTTCGGATTATGCTAATGTTTTTTTATGATCCATCTATCCTTGGAGGACGAGTTTTCAAGGATTCTAGTAGGAGGACCTTAGTTTATTGGGAAGGCTATTGTTCTAGTTCAAAAAGGTTGTTGGGTTTCAATACTTTGGAGATTGTTTTCAAAGAATACCCTGTCTAGATTTAGTTACCTGGGCTCCCACTAGAATACTAGGACTTGGATATCCTACAAGGGATTGTTAAGGATATTGGAGCCCTGATCATTATTGATCCAGTCACTTACGCAAGAACAAGGATTTATTTTCTCACTTTCGTGTTAATATGGCCTCTGAAACACCATTACCTAGAATCATTAAGATCAAATCACCCTAGGGAGTTCATACATAGAATATTGATTATGATTTTTCACCGTTTATGTATTTTTCATGCTTTAAAGCAGACCATAATTTCAAATCATGTCCCAAAGCAAAAGTGGAGGCTCCTCAAAAAGCATTTCTTAAGAAGACTAAGAGTTCCAGTAAGGAATATCTAAAGGGAAAGGGTCCTATTCAATCAAATGGTAGTGGTCCATTTAAGGTCAACCCAAAATGAAGATAGATAAATAAGCTAGTAGATTCTAAGGATCAAGTTACAGAAGCTCAATTTTCAGAAAAGATAGCTGATGAAGATGGTTAGGAGAAGGAAAAAAAAAGGAAGAGACCCAAGAACCTGATATTAATGATGATATAATTATCTTTGAGGATTTTTAGGAGGATAGTATAGTGGGTTCAATAGTTTCGGAGTCTTTGGAGGCAAGTTTCTTTGCTCAGAGAACAAAAGAATCATTACTGGTAAGTAATATGTATAAAATGCTAGATGTTAATTTCGAGGAAATTTCCACAGTGGAGGAGGATGCCCAACATGAATAGGAGGCTATTGAGAAAATGTAAAAAGAAGGCCCAAATGAAATTAGGAAGGCAGAGGAAGTCGTAAAAGATATTCCTATTAAGGTGGGATTGGATCTCCACATCCCAAAGACTAGGCCATCCCCAAATTAGATTCAAACACCAAGAAATAGATCAAAGGAAGATGTAGGAACAAACAAGGCATCCCCAAGAAGACCGTTGGAAAAGGAAAAAAGGGACAAAGAGACAAAGAAAGACATTATGGAAGGTCATCAAAAACCATTAATGTTGGGTAAGAAATCCTCCCACCATAAATTATTTACATATATTTGAATATTAGGGGCTTAAATCAGCCTAGTAAGCATAGGATTTTGTGGGATTTAAAATTTAAATAGAAACTTGATGTGTTAATGGTACAAGATACCAAGACAAATGACATTAGAATGAAATTTTTTCAGTCTTCTTTTTGGAAATATTTTGAATTTCACTCTCAACCTTCTTCTAGAGCCTCTAGAGGTTTTTTGTGCTTTTGGCAAAAAAATAAACTAGAAGGATTCCCTCTTATCAATAGTTAAGATCATATAAAAATTTTATTTATGGACATTAGAGTTGGAAATCAGTTTATTCTCTCTAATATCTATGCACCCAATACCTCAGTGGGTAGAAAGGAGCTATGGGAGCAGTTGACCACTTTCAAGAGAATGTTTAATGGATTAAACTAGATAATTGGTGGAGACTTTAATAGCCTCCTCATTCCTTCTAAGAATAAAGGTTGAATTAATGCTTTCATGGAAAGTATGGATGACTTGGGTAATTTAATGGGCTAGAATGATTTAATGGATTTGAATCTCAGTGGCTCTAAATACACTTGGTCCAACAGGAGAGAAGGGGAAAAATTAATCCAAATAAGACTGGACTATTTTCTTGTTAATACCTAGTAGGTTTAACAACAACAATACACTTTATCCTCCCTTCCTTAGATTGGGTCGGACCATAACCCACTGATTCTCAAAATGTGTGCTAGAGAGCACCCTATGGGAAGACCCTTTAGGTTTGAAAAGATGTGGACTACTCACTCAGACTTGGAACATAGAATTAAGGACTGGTGGAGAATTGAGGTAAGAGGTAATAGTATGTTAAATGTGACCACAAATCTTAAAAATATTAAATTCAATTTGAAATTCTAGAACAAGGAAATTTTTGGAAACATCTTTCTCCAAAAAGATAGAATAGTAGAGGATCTCAGGATTATTGAAGAAAAAATGGAACAATGAGGTTGGAGCTTTGAAGATAAAGCTAAAGAGAAGATCCTTCTATCTAATTATGAAAATATTTTTCATATGGAAGAGGTTTACTAGAAACATTGGTTGAGAATCACTTGGCTTAAGGAGGGGGACCGAAACACTAAATTTTTTCATATCTTTGCTACTATTAAACTCAATAAACTACACATTCAAGAGATCAAGAAAGATAACGGGGATATGGCCACTGGGGATAAAGAAATTGCCTCCAACATTATCTTCTTCTTATAAAACCTTTTTTGTGAAGACCTTCTGAATGATGAAGTTTATAGAGATGAAATTCTAAATTTTGTTGAACTTGCTATCATTTTAGATGAAAATCAATAACTTATAGCTATCCCTTTTGAAGAGGAGATAAAATATATTTTGGATGCTATGGAAGGTGATAAAAGCTTATGCCTGGATGGGTTTTTGGTATTTTTTAACTACTTTACTAGGATATTGTTAAGACTGAAGTGGTCTCTACTTTCTAATAATTTTTTCAATTTAGCTGCTTACTCAAACAAATCAATCATACCTTTATTGCTCTCATCCCCAAAAATTCTAGAGCTAAGGATCTGGGGGGACTTTAGACCTATTATTCTGTGCATTACCATGTACAAGATCATTTCTAAATTATTGTCTTTTAAAATAAGAGAGAGACTTAGTAAATTCATATCCCCCAACCAAGGGGTCATCGTCCCTAGAAGACAAATTCTGGATAACATTATCACAATTCATGAAACCATTCATTCCATGGAACTTTCAGGAAGGGAAGCTATGATTCTAAAGTTAGACATGCAAAATGCTTATGATAGAATTTCTTGGGAATTTTTGTACTCCCTTCTCTCGAGAATAGGGTTATCATCCTCATTTTATTAAAATGATTCAAGCTTATACCAAATATCTTAGCTTCTCTATCATCATCAATGGAAAACCTAATGGTTTTTTTAAATCTGAAAGGTTGAGACAAGGGGATCTTTTATCCCCCTTTTTGTATATAATTGTTGTAAAAAACTTGCACACATTATGCCTTAAATCCCAGAGAGAGGTAAACATGGAAGGGATTAAGGTGGCCAATGGAATTGAAAAATCAATGCCTATAGCAGTTTGTTGATGACACGGTCCTTTTCAGTCATGTTGTTGTTTAAGAAGCTTGGACTATCAAAGGAATAACTAAGAAGTATGAAATAGCTGTAGGGTATAAAATTAAATTTAGAAAAAATGATCCCTTCTTCATAAATGTTTAAGAGGATCAATAGAAAATATTGGCTACCATCTTTGATTATAATATCAAAAATCTCCCAGATTTCCATTTGGGAATGCCTCCCTATGGGAAAAATATCAATGAAGGAGGATGGAACAAACTCATTAAGAGAATTCATAAGAAGCTTGATTCTTCAAAAGTATCCTTACTCTATCAAGCTGGGAAGGCTCATCTTCTGTAGAGAAGTGTTTTTGCAGGCTCACAGCACCCCTGGATGCAGATCAGGCTTCTAGGTTGATCACTCTAGCATCCAGTGTGATTACACAACATGGAAACCTCTCTCCAAGTGTGGGACTTGTGAAAATGAGAGAGGAATCTCCAAATTAGAGGCTGGTTCCTCAAACTCCTTTGATTAGATATAATGTTTACACAACTACAGAGGTTCAGATCCTAATCCTATTCTAAACTGCAAGGAGACAGGGATAGAAATGCAAAAATTGAAACTAACTAAAGATGGTGATGCACCAAAAGGAGTGGTGAATAATATTTTTCATGTAAATAGACACAAACCAAGGATTGCAACATAAAACATACACAGAATGATAAAATATAATTTAGGATCTGAAATGAAGCAAATAATACAAACAAAGGACTGAAACCATTCACAAAGCTTGCATTATCATTTCAGTGTCAAAACCATGCATTACAACCTCAGAGAGGTAAAAAAATGTTACAGTCTTTGAAGAGTTCTGATTCTTCAAACAATCACTTGTTGGAGGTGAAAGAAGAATTTGCTATGCCCAAAAGATGTTCCTTCTGTTGAAATGAGCCAAATCTGGCTTTTACATTGCATGGATCGAGCCTAGGAGAGAGAAAATGTACAAAACGTGGGATCCCATTCCTCATTGACTGCAAATGCATTAAATCAGCATGGGGGACCTTACAAACCCATACCCTACCATTTTTGACCGAAATGCAGGAGAATGCGACCCATTCTGCATTAAATCTGGTCACTGGAATGTCACTTCTGGCCATGAACACGCGTCAGAGATGTTTCTAAATTTTATCTTTTTATACTACACCAAAATTCAAGATTGACCTAAGAATCATGTAGAGAATTTTATAAGCTTTCCAATGATATAAAGAACGTGCAAATCTGAGCTTTGGATCGAAAGATATGGCGATCTGAAGATTTAGGGCACAAAACAGGCAAAAATGGATTTCGAAATTTTTTCCCCGCGCTCTGCCACCTGGATGACATGTGTCAAGCATTGATTAGATGTGTAATTCTCTTTCTTCTACTCACCTATGGGTTTTCCTTGAAAATTTTGACTCTTGATGATTTTGGAACATTTTTCATTTTTCCTCTGCACCCCCGGCACTTGGGACATGTGGCATGCATTGATTGGAGGACAGGGGCGCGGGGAAGACCTTTGCTTTTAGCTTTTCGGCCAAAACTTGGCCAAATTTTCCAAATCCTCCCCGAGCTCCATGCTTCCCTGTTCCATTGTACACATGTCCTCTTTTTATTGGCTCGGGCCAACGCTCCGACTCACTCCCTTTAATACTCGGTCAAAACACTTAGCCAAAATTTTGCTTTGCTCCCCATGCCGCGAACTCCCCAGCCCTTAGGACATGTTTCCTATTCTGATTGGCTCAGGCTGACCCTTTAAACCTTACCCTTTGAACTTTTGGATGTTTCCCCTTGTGACACATGTCATGCTGCGATTCGTCCACGGGCATGCTAGCTTTTCGCGTCCCCACGGCCCGGCTATTCCAAACTACTTGGGACAAATTCCTCCGATCCACCCGAAATGGGCTTCCTTGTCCCTTTTCTGCCGATGACACATGGCATTATCTGATTGGCTCTTGGCTCCTTTAGCTCCTCGTGTCTGCCGCGTACTTATGTCCCAATTGTCCCAGTGCTGTCTGGGACAAATTCTTCCGAACCGCCTGAAATGGGCTTCCTTGTCCCTCTTTGTGGCCGCTTCGCCTTTTCGCGTCCTTTGCATCTTTTTGGCCTAGATGTCCCAACCTTATTTTTGCAATAGTTATTCGATTTTATTTTCTCCTTTGGTAGAACTGGCTTTCCGCGTCCCGCGCGTCCTCACGGCCCGGCTGCTCCTTTGCTCTACGGACCACCTGGCGGCCTTTCGGCCGATTCACGCCCTGATGTCCCAACTGTCCCAGCTGTTGCGAAGACTAGGACTTAGCCATTTTTCATAAATTTTCCTGGCCCAAGCTTGTTTTTACAGCTTTTTCACCATTTCTCAGAACTTGCTCTTTTCTTCTTGGACAGGGGAGTTAGAAAAAATCTGAGGGGACCCTAGAAACATGATTTTTTGCCCTGAATCAATCTATTTTCCTGGGACTTGAGTATTCTTATGCATGTTATCAAATTTACCCTAGGGAGTGAATTTGGATAACAAGAAGTTTGTAAGGTATTCTAGTGTATATCATGTCCATATTTATTCTTTCAAGAAGAGTCAAGAAAGCCATTGAAGGAATTCAGAAGTGTCTCCTTTGGAATGTTTGAGAGGATAAAAATAGAATCCCTATGGTTGCTTGGGAAAAGGTTACTCAATCTAAGGACAAGGGTGGCTTAGGACTAAAGAATATCCAACTTATGAACCATGCCCTCATAGATAAGGTGGGTGGAGGCTTCATAAAGAGGAAGGCATCTAGGTAAGAATTTTGAGAGTGAAATATTTTCTTCCGTTTAGCATAATGATAGAATTATTCAGTGATATGGTGTTTCTGAGAGGATCTATATTCTGGAATAACCTGCGTCAATCTAGAAAATTGTTAATTAAGGGGTGCAAATGGAACCTTGGAAATGGATCTAAAATCAAATTCTAGGAGGATCCATGGATTGAGGATGTTTCCCTCAATTCAAAAAGTCCGTGGAGTGAGCATTGGCATTTCTTCACTATTGAGTAGGGAAATATTATTTGTATTTATTAGGATGAGGAATGGAGTTGGCTTCCTATCCTCCCCCTCCCTTATTTCATGGGGATATTAAACCCTTTCATGAGTTAAATAGGAAACTCAAGGATATGCATATTCTTCCTGAGATCATCTAGGATGAGCTAATCTGGAGATACACAGACACAGGGTATTACGAATTCAAATCGGGATATTTGTTAAAATTTAAACATCTAGAATCAAATAACATATGGAGGAAGGTTTATAATAAGCATCTTATCCCTAAGATCAATAGTTTTTTCTGGGAAATCATCAAAGGTAATATACTTACTCTGGATAGACTTAGACATAGGGGAATGATCATCATAAACAGATGTGGGTTTTGTAAAGACAAGGAAGATTCCATCAGTCACCTATTTCTAGAATTTCCCTTCTCTTTTCAAGTCTTTTCTAAGATCCTTTGCATCTTTAATGTGCATCTGGCCCTTTAAAGAGACATGGTCCTTTTACCACTGTAGTGGAGGTTTAGTTTTCAGAATGACATGGTAAAAAAAGTGGATTTTGGCCCTGCCTCATGTTTTGTGGGGAATTTGGATTAAATGTAACAATAGGATTTTTAGGAACAAGTCGGTTAGACCGAAAATATTAGCCGATAAAGTGAAATAAGCTCTAATGAACAATTCCTAGATCCTTAAACCCAAATAAGTTAGAGTTTTTTTGGAGTGGGAAAAGGAAATCCTTATAAATTTGGATGTTGAACCTACCAGCCCCATTAAGAAAAGGTTGAATCATAATATCAAATAGACTAAACCACCTGAAAAAAAGTGTAAGCTTAACTTTGATGGATCGACCCATGCGAATTATAAAACGGCTGGCAGAGGGGGTCTTTTCCATGACTGTAGCAGAAGATGTATTAGGGTCTATGTGGGTCCCATTAGTAATCAATATAACAATGTGAAAGAGGCCAGAGCTATGCTTTGGGGTGTTAAGTTATGTCGTGACTTAGGGATAAATAATACGATTATCGAAGGTGATTCTATGTGTGTCATAAATGCCCTCAAGGATAGTAGAAAATGTGGATGGAAGATTAATAATTTGACTATAGAGGCATGTGTCATTCTTACATTATTTGATCAAGTGGTCATTCAACACACTTACCGGGTTAGAAATAAACTAAAGGATGCATTGGCTGAAAAAGGTACTTTCATGGTGGATTTGGAGATGTGGATTGGGACACTTACTCCTTGGGTCATTTTAACAAGCTCATTAATGAAGAAACAATGTAGGAGGCAGTGTCATGATGATACCCCTATCTCACACACTTGGGTATTTGAAAGGACTTATCTTTGTTAGAATACTAGCATTGTCCAATTCATTTAGTTTTTCCTCAATTTCATCTAGTTTTCTTGGGTCTGTGAAGATGACTATACTGAAGGCTTCATGGGGGATACGGGGTGTGAACGGATCCCTCTACCTTTCTTCACCTCAAAAATGACACAACTCTGTGGAAGATGTTGAATAAAGGTGGTTTTACTAGGTTAATCTGTCAACTTAAAGGTAATGACCCTTCCTTGTTTGTGGATTTTTTGATATCCTAGATTGATGGTGGTTTTTTTTAGAGGGATTTAAATTGATGCTTCGTAGAATGCCATTGCTGAGATTACTAGGTTAAAAATTGATGGCCTCAAAAATTTTGAAGACAAAACCCAGAAAAAACATGAATTGCTACCTTTTAAATGCCGAGGAAAAAATTATAGCCTATGATGATGGAATTGCTTGCACCTATCTTCCAAATAGATGGGATGATGTTTTCCTAGTGATTATGAAATATCTAACCCTTAAAGGAAAATTTTGAAAAATCTTTACTCACCATTTTTCCATCCTCAATTTTTTCCGTCGGGATCAGACTATGAGTTACATATTTTCTTTATCAGTCACTTCTCTCGACCATTGAGGATTTTAAGAAAGAGAAGGTGGATACACCCCTTCACTGGGGTCTCATTCTTCTGATGGTTCAAAGAGGTAAACCTGTCATCCCTAGTCAAGTCAATGACTAAGATTTTGATAAGGAAACCCTTTCTTCCCACCTCAATAAAATTATGAAAAAAAAATCTATTGATCTTAATAAGGGTATTATGTATGCCTTGTGTAGTCACAAAAATGGGATTAGGAATTTTGGTGAAATTTCTACCAAAAGGGACTAGGAACTTGTTGACTGGGAGGTCAGACTGATGAGGGCTGAGTCCATAGTTGATACCATTCTCACCATCAACAAAAACCTCCTACAAGAGATGAAAGATTCCCATTAGAGGATTGATACTCAAAACAAAACCATTACGGGTATCCAAGATGATTATGTAATAAAAGAGTAAAAAAAATTCTTATTGCAGGATCAGGTTGCTACTGAGGAGGGAAAAAACAAAATGAATCTTATGTTGAGTTCCTTTGATAGTGAGGAGTCAGATTCTGGTGACATCTTAGGTATGGTTACGGAGTCGAACCAAGGTAAGGATCCTGAGGAAGAGAAAGTTAAGACCCACCTTTTATATCAAAGGAGGAGGTGATCTTATTGGATGTAAAATAAGTTCTTTGAAGTAAAATGTTATTTTCAAAGTGGTTTTTACCCTATTGGGGTTTTCCACTATAAATACTATGTCATCTATGTTATTTATTTCCTATAAGTATTTCTTTATTTACTTATGTTATGATGTAATCTTTATTTAAAAATTTATTGTAATATTATATAATATGTAAGTTGATTAAATCTGTATTTATTAGAATCCTCAAATTCTAACATGGTATCAGAGTGAGGTAAATTAAATAAATTAAGATAAAATGTTGTGTATTTTATTTATTTAATTTGTACGGTTTTTTCAACCAACCCAAAAGGGTATTTAAAAGTATCCAGTCCCCTTATTTTTTCCCCAATTTATTTTGGCATTACATTTGTGTAATTAAAATCTTGGTAAAAATTTTAGGGGTTTTCAATTTTAAATCCCTAATTTTTTTTTGGGGGGGGGATATATAATATGATATGATTCTTACTTTCATTTACATTTTGTAAATTATATGGAATCAATGTTTGTTTGGAGATTGATGTGTGCACAAGTGAAATGGGCTTCAAATATTTACCTGTGTGAAAATCACATAAAAAAAAAGAAAGGATTTATTATTATATGAAATAATTTTTCATTTTTTTTTTAAATTCAAATATTTTCAGGTTAAATATTTTAGAAGGTAAATTCATACCCGTGTTCTTTGGTCCCCTCTAAAAGAATTCAATTTGAAAAAATATAGTTTATAGTTAATCTATATCTATATCCTATATAATTTGAAAACTATATTATTATTTTTAAATAAAAAAAATATAATATAGAATAAGGTTTATATAATAATTTATATAAACATCATATTAAAATTTATATAGTTTTGAAAAAAAATTATATATTACATGGGATTGAGGGAAAAGTCAACAGACCATATTCTAAGCCTAAGTTTAAATATGATTTAAACTTAACTTATAAATCTAGGAATATATAGTTTTTAAAAAAAAACAAACCTAAGTTTGAACCATATTTTATATACATGGTTAGTTTAAACTGCTTAAAATATAAATTTTATTAGATTTGGTTTATATGTGTTTAAAAAAAACCTAAGTGCTTACTTTTTTTTAATAAGGGGACCTGTGTTTATTATTTTACCATGAAGGGATTACTTTTTAAATCTTAATACTTATTAAATAAAACCTAACATGTGTCACTAACCTTTTATATTATCCATGTAAGGGGGCAGTCCCATTCATTTATATCTTATAGTTTATAAAAACTATATAAATAAACATATTTAAAAGTTTTCTTTTATATAAGAGTGGGAGTGGAGAATAAAATAAGAGAATATCTCAGGTATAAATATGGAACTCTCAAGTATAAATGGAGAATTAACAAAAAAAGGGCTAGTTTATTGGTGGCCCACGTGAAGTGTGATAAATATTTATTAAAATATTGGTAGTTATAGCCACATAATTTTTTTTTTTAAAAATAGCTTGCATTATATAAAATATTTTGCAATATTTTCATAGTTGTAAATGTGTGCAGGGTAAAATTAAAAGTAAATGAAGGGAGAAGACAAGGTTCATGAAAATAGAGATTTCAATTTATTTCATTGGTTGGGTGGAATTACTTGTCCCCTCTGTAAGGTTAATCTATACTCTCATAAATTTACTTGTACCTGGTAAAATTCTTTTAACCTGGTCTATGTCCTTTAAACCCCTTTAATAAGAGTTATGTGTTTTTTTATATAAAAACAATATACTATAGTTTATAATTTTTATGAACTATATGTTGTTTTTTATTTACATTCTATAAATTATGTACATTTTTTTAATAAAAAAGTGTATATATTTTTACATTATAAATTATAATAGGTTATTATAATGTGTTAAAATATAATTATACAGAAGAAGAAATTCTGGAATTTCACATTCTGGAAATACACAAGTTTTGGCTTCATTAAATTTGACGGTTAAATGACCGTCATGGTAGACCAAACATAAGATAATATGACGGTCATTTAGACGTCAAATTTAAGCTTTTAGGTTTCAAAAAACTTTAATTGTGTTAAAATTGACGGTCAAATGACCTTCACTATAGACAAAAAAATCCATTATGACAGTCATTTAGACGTCAAATTTAAGCTGGTCAAATTTTTGTCTACATTAATTTTTTCATAAATTTGAAGTTTTTTATGCATTCTTAGGGGTCTCTTCTTCACTTCTAAATGGTCGAAAATATTTTTTATATAAATCTGGGGTATAATGAAGAGCCCTTTATATTGTGGATTATTATTTTGATCATGGAAGGTTAATAGTATGCATTGTAATGACATAATTAGTTATGATCAAATAGTTTCTTTATATCTATAAAATTTAGATCTAATTCTATTAAAAGTGTTGTTTTTATTATCGATAAATATGTATGTAACTCTATGGTACATTGTATATTATAATGGGGTGTGTTTTATAATTTTAGGGAAAAAATGGCATCCAACTATTTTTGTCTTGAAAAAATTCAAATCCTGAATGAAACCAACTACAACATTTGGGTCAAAATAAAATTTATGGCGAGGAAACTCTAGATGATTGTTTCTGGATCTAAGGTTTCTCCCACCAGTCATCAAACAACTATAAATAACATGAATACATTCTTGCAACAAATGTAAGATGATATTTCTATGATTCTATGCAATGTGAATGATGAGTACCTTCTACACATTGGTAATATCAAACATCTAAAAGAGGTATGGACATAACTAAAATCCATGCATGAAGGATACTTAGTATATTAAGGATAGTAATGAGAGTATAATAGCTGAAAGAATTCAAATAAATGGTCTGTATATTTTTTATGATTTCTCTTCTGCATCTTTTTTATATCTCAAAGTTTGAATAATTCAAAACTATGGCATGAAAGGTTAGGGCATGTTAATTATCAAAGCTTATATGAAATGTATAGATATAATCTAGTGAAAGGTTTATATGTATTGTCTTCTTTTCTTGAAGTTACTTCATTAAATGATTCTAAATGATGGTTTTAATTATGATTTAGTAAATGGTCATGATGACTTTTTGATGCTATAAATGTTTATGAAACTCTTATCTTCCTAGATAAGAAATTAAATTAGGTTCAATCTATATTAGAAATTTCAAATCCTATTAACTTTAGAAAAATGACCAGAGGCCATCATATGTACCATGCATTAATTACCTTGTATGAACTTGAGCTGTGAAGTATTATTTGGTCTAGGTGGATATATAAAGTAAAATATAATAGTGATAGTAGTATTAACAAACATAAAGCTAGACTTGTTGCTAGAGGTTTCACTCAGAAATTTGGTATTGATTATGTTGAAATATTTCTTTAAGCTAAAATGAGTAATATAACGGCCTTATTTGTAATTTCCGCTCAATTTGGGTGGGAAATCCACAAAATGGATAAGAAAAATATTTTTTGAATTGCGATTTAAAATAACAATTTTACATGTTTCAACCTTAAAGATTTGAAGAAACTGGTAAATAAAACTATGTTTGTAAGTTGAACAATCCTTGTATGGTTTAAAACTATCTCTTAGAGCTTGGTATGCGAAAATTATTTCCTTATTTAAACTATTAGGTTTTATTAATTGTTCTTCTAACAATGATATATTCATCAAGTAATAATGCTCACATATTATCATTATATGTTGATGATTTGCTTATGTCTAGTGATAATTCTGATTTAATTCATATGATTAAAGAAAAATTTAAACAGTACTTTGAAATGAATAAGTTAGGTCTCTCACATTATGTTATTTGTATGATTGTATTTCATTCTATTGTTATTTTTCAAAACACAATATGCAACCATTGTATTGAAAACGTTTCTTATGATTGATTGTAAACCATTTTCTACTTCAATTGAAGTTGGAATAAATATTGATCTTAAATCTGCATACGAAAAATGTTGATCCTATTTTATATACGTTGTTAGTTGATAGTTTTATTTATCTAACTATAACTAGATATGATATTTTCTATACAGTAGGAATTACTTCAAGGTTTATGTAGGAGCCTTTTTTAGAGATCATTGGAATCTTGTAAAAAGAGTTTTTAGATATTTGAAAGGAACAATCAATTATGAGTTGCATTATAATAAGAATGAAAATGCTATCTCATATAGATTTTGTGATTCTAACCATACTGATGTTGTGTTATAAAATATAATGGATATATGTTTAAATTTTTTGGAGTAGGAATCATTACTTGGAACAACAAATACAATCAACAGTGTCCATTTCTTCTACTGAGGAAGAGAAGTATAATAGAAGAAGTAAAGAATCCATGTGGTTGCAATGACTGTTGGTAGAGATACACATGGAAGATAAAGGAAGTATTTATCTTCTATGTGGTGGTCAGAGTTGTATTACTCTTTATTAAGAAACTAGTTCAAAATCAAAGGATGAAGAACATTGAGATACATATATGCTTCACCCCTGAGAAGGTGCAAAGTGATGAGATAAATCTCAAGTTCATGTTGACTAAAGAGTAGGTTGCTAACATCCTCATAAAGTCCTTGAGTGCTGCAAATTTTTGTCACTTTCGTGAAAAGATTGGATTGTTGAAATTACCATTAAGGGGGAGTGTGCATGACAATGTCACCTCTTAATGGAACTTGGTTTTTGTAAAAATAACTTCGGGCATTTGTAAAAGACCTTTGGGAAAGTGTAAAAAAATACCTTCGAGCAAGTGTAAAAAGATCTTCGAGCATGTATACCTCCTTGGCTTCTTTTTTATAAAGAAGTGTTGAAAGGTCTTAAAAGTGGTCTTCAGTAAACTCTTTAGTGCTATTGAGTTTACTAGTAAACATCTAGTACAAGCATATTGTTAAGGAGGTCCTTGGTTGTAAAAGGCTCCTATATGCTTGGGTTCAATAACCTTTTATGAGAACCTGTGAGAACATGTAAAACTTAAAAATCATACTTAGCTAATGATCATGGGATGATCTTTGGGATCCCAAATCCTTTTGTACCAAAAGGTAAATTGAGTATGATGAAGGTGTTATAATTTCTTCAACCGATATGCTAGCCTAAAACCTTTATGGTTTAAGGATTATAAATCCTATAGTGTACCACTGACAAGTAATCTATTGACATATGTTATGTTATCCCACCTAACATTAAGGGGGAGTGTTGGAACATAATTATTAAGTGGTCTAGCTAACCTTTAATGTATATGGGTCCATCACTAATATATAGGTTAATATTTAATAATATGAAATATTTATATTTCTATTATTAAATATGCTAACCTAGGTATATGGTTTAGGTTAAATATTTAATATCATGAAATGATTATATTTCTAATATTAAATATTATAAACTTAGGTGTATGTGTCAACCATTAGGTTGAAAAAGTGGGTTGGGAGACATACCTGATCACCTTATATAAAAAAGAATTTAGGTCCTCATTTGATATATTCGAGAAATATATTAAAGGTGTGCAAATCAAGTGATTTTGTTTTACCCTTGGTAAATAGGGTTTCAAAGGAGGAGGTGATTTTATTAGATGTAAAATAAGTTCTCTGAAGTAAAAGGTTATTTTCAAAGTGGTTTTTACCCTATTGGGGGTTTTCACTATAAATATTATGTCACATGTGTTATTTATTTCCTGTAAGTATTTCTTTATTTACTTATGTTATGATGTAATATTTATTTAAATATTTATTGTAACATTGTGTAATATGTAAGTTGATTAAATCTGTATTTATTAGAATTCTCAAATTCTAACAAAAATTTGATAAATGGTAGAATTAAGAGGAGGAAAATTTCATCTATAGGTGCTTAATGTATCTATTTCTCTTCCTTTCCCTTAGTATTATGACCACCACCACGTCCTACGAGTTTTGAAATGTTTCCAACAACGTATATTTTTTAGTGCTTACATTTTTCATTAACCACATTAGCTTCACATTTCTGACTCCCAAAATGTGTAAAATATGGTCAATAGTTATGCATATTTGTTCCTTACTCCACCACTCCACATGCTTCTACAATTTTTATATGTGTCTTGGTCTATTGTTTATGATGTTGATAGAATTTTTAAAGTTAATTTTATAATTGCATCAATTATTTTGGTTGAGTTTTAAATAATTCTATGGTAAATTGGTGTTTCTTTCATCTAAATTGTTATGTCAACATATATTGTGAAGTATTACTTAAAATTTCAAAGTGTCAATAAGGTTTTTAAGTCCAATCTTTAATTGGTTTTCATGTTACTCATTAAATTAATAATAGTGAAGTCTATAATGTTGGACAAAATTGACATGTTATATTTAGTGATAACTAAGATTTTGTATATCATAATGTCTTATAATTATTAAAAATGAATTATATAGGGTCCATAAAATGTTCTTGTCTCTTGTCTGTATCAGTAGTTGTCAAATGTGTCATTGTAAAATTTGTAAAAATAAAAAAAAATCTTTATGGACGCATTTTTGGTGTAACCCAACGTTTAATGAAATAAAATGTTTTCACATTGGGAGAGATAAGAATAATCATATTGTGGAAACCAATGAGATAAATGTATTTTTTAGCTAGGTAAGAAAAAACATTCACTAGAGGATGGAGGCACCGGAGGAATGAGATCAATCGATATCCTCTCATCGATTACTATAATGTAGCCAACTTTAACACAAATTCAATACATTGTGAATATATTGAACTCAAAGAAAATAAATCTTATTATTCATTATTGAATCATGAATTATAATGATTCATAAATAGGAAAATAACTCCCAATTTGAGTAGCCAAGAAAACTCTAAAAAACTTTGACTAAATCTACTCTAGGTGGCGGAATTTACTATTTTTAGCAGTTTACTAGAACTTGCTATTCTTAGTACGTTTGCATGCTTATTCATACGAGCATAGAAATTTCCACTCATCTTCTACGTGCCTTAATTATATTAATTTAAAAATTTCTAACCTATCACGCATTCAAGAGACTACAAGTTACTAATGCCCTAAAATAGGAAAAAACCCAATTATAACTTAGATCCTAATTTTTGGCATTCAGATGGTGGATTTTGGGCCCGAAAATGTGCCAAAACATGTTCTAATTAGTAGGTTAGGTTGAAGAGTGTGTTCATCTCATTGAAATAGGTGGTTAAAAAAATGGACTCAAACGGACACCCTGAACACAATTTATGACCTGTTCAAGTTCCTACTAAAAATAGTGCATCATTCTCCCCTACTTGAAAAAAACGCAGCTCCTGCAAGTTTTCTTATTAAAATTTATTAAATTTATCTTTATCCAACTTCTTAATCTCCCACTCTATGACCCATGTGTTTTCCTCTTGTTCCAATCCTTTCCAATGTACCAAATATTTGATGTATTGTCCATAGCGCGTTGTCACTGGTTTTTCTCCAAAATTTGATCCACTTCTTCTTTCTTTTTCACCAGAACATGTTTCCTCCAATCTACTACATATTTAATAAAATATCATTCTTCTCCATCCCCATGAAAATAATATAAGTCCGAAACATTAAACACTGGAGAGATATTAAAATTTCCTAGCAATTCTACCTCATAAGCATTATCATTTATCTTCTTCATGATTTTGTGGGGACCAATCTTTTTATACTTCAGCATGTTATAGGTTCCTTTTGGAAACCTTTCCTTCCAAAGGGATACCATAACCAGCTCACCCACTGTAAACACTTTACCCCTGTGCACATCTATTATTTCTTTATAATGATCATTACTAGTATGCAACTCCTTTCGCACTTCTTCCTGCAATTGTTTTATATGTTTAGAAAATGATTATGCATCATCACTGAATCTACCATCCATTAGTAGATGCACCAAATCTAATACCCCTTTTTGATTATACCATAAACAATATAAAATGGGGACTTTCCTGTGGATCTATTATAAGAAAACTCAGCTTGTGGTAATGTTAAGTCCCATTATTTTGGATTTTCCCAAAATATGCACCTTAACAGGTTTCCTAAACTCCTATTTACCACCTTTGTTTACCCATTAGTTTAAGGATGAAAGGAACTAATGAACTATATTTTAGTTCCCAACTTCCATAAATTACTCTAGAAACTACTTAAGAACTTTTTGTAACTATCTGAAGTAATTGTTTTTAGAATACCATGTAAGCGAACAACTTCTTTGATAAACAAATCTGCTACTCCTATCTTATCAATAGTTTTCTTGCAGGAAATAAAATGAACCATGTGTAGTCATTTTTATACCCTTAGACCAATAATCTAATCCCATGCATGTCGTCCTATCACCCACCGGGCACTAGGCGCTCACCCGAGGTACGTGTGGGCATTGATCCTCTCCTTTATGTGAGTCTCATGAGAATGCATCATCTTATGACATATATTCAAGTGCAAGTGAATAGAAGAGAACCATGCATCATTCTGAGAACCTAGGAAAAGTGGTAATCTCATTTCATCCAGAAAACAAAAATAGCAAACAACGTATATAACTGATTCATATATAAAGGAAATGCATAAGGATTATACTCATGAACACATATATGATTCAGATAAGAGCCTTATATTCATATTAACATGTTCAATAGCCACATTACATCCCTTCAGGTCATAAAAACCCTCATATAACAATGCAAAGCCAAGACATGCACCAGGACTATACTATGGTCATCATATTACAAAAATGAATGCAGACCCATCCCTCTAAGTGTGCCATCACTCCTAAATTTTCCTAATCCCAATCCATAGAATCCTCCATAAGATATTTGCATAGTTTTTCCTCCTTTCCAGTACCTCCACTTTCTCAGGATGATTCCATGTATATATCTCTATGCTATTTTCACTCTCTAGTCCCTTTTTCTTCTATTTACACACCTCAATATTTAGCTTTCCTTCCTTCACCACCATGCCTTTTATGGTAACAGATCAGCTACCAAGTGTCCAATTGGTCCTCTAATGGAGCATGCCTCCTTTGATCCGATATCTCCACTTTGTGCAATGATTTTATTCTAGAACCTTCCATGGCATGCATGGAATATTCCCTTTTTGATCCCACAGTCGCCAGGATGGCACCCTATCCACTCTGCATGCGACAACGGTCATGCTTTTCTCATGTGCTACCTGGGATGCCAAATATGGATAAGTCCAAAACCCATCTTTCCTTGAGCATGCGCACCATGTGTTCTGCAAAACCCTGTTAGAACCCTTCCCTGTGTGCCTTCAACTCATGTTCCCATGAACCTTCTTGTACTTAACTAATAATATGGGAGCCAACATCACCCCACACTATGCCTGTTATCCATGCTTAGAATTTTTTTTCAAATATTAAAGAGTGGCAGGATCTTTCAATTGTTTAAAAGAAAGAATAAGGGAATTAATAATCAAGAGAAAGAATGAAAGAATGGGGAACTTGTTTTTTGCTGTAGGAGGAAAGGGAAATCCTTCCCTAATTCTACATCTAACTTCCCCCAAGTGTTGACCTCATTCTGAGCTTGTTGACAGAGGTCACCCACCAGGGTGCTCACTTCCTCAAAACTAAGCTCCTCTCCTTTGGCACTCATAGTTTCGACAATACCCTCCAATTTCTTCCCCAAGTATTCAAGGGAATCCATCTTGTGGGTGATCTGAGGGTATAGTTCCTTCAAATGACTTTTGATCGAGCCTCGCAAGGTCTCGATTACTTCTGATTTCTTCTCCACCTTGGTCAGGATTTTGTCTCTCTCTGCTCTATTCCCCTTATTTTTCTCTTGGAACTCCTTGAGTTCTATTTTATGGGTGGCCACCAAGATGTTTGCCACTATATCCCTATCTATGTAGTTTTCATATGAAGCTTCAGTGACTTGTGCAGTAGCCTTCACTTATGCTAGAAGTTTCATGTATCGAGCCACAATCTCAACAACCTTCATCTTGTTTTCTTTTTATTGGCATGCATGTGACTCTTCTACAGATTCCAAAGCAAGTGGTTGCATTTCCTTTGTGAGAATTTGAGTTAGATCCTCTAGACATTACAAGGTTGAATCATACTTCTGATCAGGTGGCGTTAAATTAGGGTGCTTCAGGATAATTACATTTGTAATCATCTCTAACTTCTTGGAGACCTCGCGCACCTTAGCATTTTCTTCCTACAGCTCATGCCTCAACTGAGAACTAATCAACTCATCTTGCTTTAGGTATTTGCTATTCTCCATGAGTTCCTTCTTTATCTTCTCCAATTCCTCCTCCAGGAATTTTGCTCTATCATTTCTCCCAAACAATTTGGCCTCAATCTCTATTGAAACCTTGTTATGCACATTACAGACCTATTCATCTAATATCTACTGAGTGTTCACCAATGAATTTATCCCTTTGGCTTCTGGCACCTTCATTAGCACTCTCTGACTCACTTCAAATTCTAGTTCATCCACGTGGGACTCAAATACCCAAGATAACATCATTCTTGTCCATGGGTACGTGCCTTCTTCATCAAATGATGACATAGCTAGGAGTTTCTTTATAGTTACGGTGCTCTGGAAGCATGCACGTAGAAATTTCCTAAGATCGTCAATGTATCCCATTCCCTGCCGTTGTTGCTCTACTACACCTTTCCCACCTATTTTCACTAATTTTTGGAAGCTAACTGCTAACTTGGGATGTTACCCATATTTCCATACTCCTTCCTAATGCTCTCTTCTTCCATCTCTCTTATAATCTCATTCACACTCCTCTCTAACTCCTGTTCCACCAAGTTCTTCATGATGTCAGCCAATTCTCTCTCCGCAGATTTCTCCACTTCCTCCTTAGTGAGGCTTGGGGTTCTTTAGTTCTTGGTTATTTCTTCTTTGGTCACCCCCTTTCCTTGAGCCTTAGCTTCTTCCTCGTCATTCTTCTCCTCATCTTCCTTTTTATATTTCTCTTCATCTCCTTCTTCCTCATAATCATTTACATCATAAACTGGATGATATTCACCTCCTTCAGGTTCTTCATCATCATCCTTGTCACTGATGTAGGCATCTAGACTCTCTGCATCTTCTGAGTCTGCCTCATGTTTCACCTTTTGCTTCTTCCTTACTGGGGATTCCAGTGCAGGGGATTCTTATTTTTATTTCTCCTTGACAATTGATAGATACATTGGTGATTCCTCATGGGTGAGGTGCTCTTCATGCTCCGATGCCTCTTCTTATGGGGTATTTTCCTTGACAAGAGACTTATTTTTCTGCACGTAAGTGTAGGATTTGTGACTGCTTCAGGCGCGCCCACCAATTGTGTGTTTTGCACACTTGGTACTTTCTTCTCCTACCCCTCTTCACTTTCTCTTCTTTGGCGTGGCCTTATTTCTTCTTGTGGGTTCTTATGGAATGAAGACATAATTCTCTAAATAGGGGCCTTTCTCAAACTTTGGCCTTATGTGAAGATAGATTTTTGCTGCAACTCTTCTAGCGATTGGCAATGTTATTGGTTTCATAATTTGAAACTCGTGGGAGACATACTTCTCCACTTATGCATGATTTTTAGGGTACATGAGCTTTCTACGCACCTTGCGGTGGTCTTGGTCCACATCAATAAGGTCGAAACTTAGTCTCTTGGATTATTTAAACCTATTAACCCCTGCCTAGAAGTATTGCATGGTGAAGGAGAAGGGAAACTTACACCATGGACCCTTAGTCCCATTTGTTAAAGTAAATCTTCCAATGCAGAAGTGTTGGTATACTACAAATTCTTACTTCTCCATTCATGAGTGCACAGGAAACTGCTCTGAGATCCTCCAATCTACCCCAAATGTGTCACACATCCATTTGTACCACTTCTCTAGGCGTGCCTTTTGAGTGAGTCGTCATGGTTTCACAAGTGTAATTTTCAAACCTCTTTACAGGCGAGGGATCCTCTTTTGGATACTTGCAAACAAAATTTTCCAGACCCATCTAGCACTCCAATTTCTAAAAATATGATGGTGAGGAGGATGTTACCGAATAATATCTTTTCTCCCTCCTGCAGCACTTGCTTATGATCTCATCCGCGATGAAATTAGAGGACAAGTTATAGATTGTTCCCTTTGATATCTTCCTGGCATTCATTCAGCCATTCCTTGTTCACTTATGTCCATCATTCCTGATCATTGAGTTTGGTCACCAAGCACGTGGCCATCCTCATAACAGGGTCTATAATTTCTTCGATGTCAAAGTATCGCGAACCCTTTTTGTAGTCATATGTTGCTACAGATTCCTTGATAGCCTCCTTGTCACTCAGGTATCATCATCTATACTTTCTCCTTCACAAATAATACCTGTGAACTTGGATATCAATTGTGGTGTTATGCGCATCTTAGTTCCCTGGAAAATAAAAGTGATCCTCATGCACGCGCAACATCAACTATTGATAAAGGCGCTCAAGCTTGCCAAATTAAGGCAAACTCATATAATTTACAATAATCATGCCTTCTTCAATTTAACCTTTACCTCATTTTTGTAAATATGGGCATCCCATCTAGTGTCCTTTTGTTAGTTGGGTGGACCAACTATAGCACCATCTCCTTCTCAGTTGTGCTCATGCGATGGTTATAATCACTCACAATCATTTGTCTTAGATGTGACACCCATTCCTTTCCTAGCAATACTCCATCTGGGTATTTCATTTCTATGTACCATTCTTCATTGAAGCTCGCAAAGGACAGTGGTTTTATTTTCTTTACCCTTTCCTTTTATTTTCTTTAGATGAAACAATTGCTTTCTTAGGTTGCCATGCTTTCTATGTCAGGATTGAAAATACAAACTCCTTACTTTGCTCATTTACTCTTCTACACTCCAAAATCAACTTCAAAGCTCAACTCCTAGAATAAATCCTTCTATCTCCATGCCCTAGCTTTCAAACCCTAACTAGGAAAACCTTCCACAAGACAACACCCTTCACACAACCTTTCCTCACACCAGTGTACTCATGTCCTTCTAGTTTGCAGATCTACTCTAGTCACACACTCAAATTCTTAGGATTCTTCTTCCTTTGCAAACAAATTTCTCTCAGGGTGCCCTAGTTCGTAAGAGCGCTTTAACTTCATATTAGCAACGATAGAATAATGACTTTCCCGACCTTGTATTTATAGTTTTTGCTTCTCTCTAGAAATAAATGCTATGCCACCTACCAACATTACTCTAACATTAAATGCATACTTTTCCAACTAAGCCATGAATTTAAGTGCCCTTACCCACACACCCAATCCTGTGTGAAAAAATCCTTTACAACCTTCTCGACACGTACAAAAATCTAATCCGACCGAAGAATCTTACGCACATGCGTCTACAATGCATTAAAGGCACTTCTTCTGTCCTTTTCCCAATTTTTTCCCTTGCCTACCTCATGTTGTTCATGTGACTCTTCATCCTTTATATGTGGTCTTTGATATAACCTCCTTGGCACCATAATTTATCATCCATCATTTACCTATGCGCTTTCTCAACCTTATGCACTTCCTTCTATTGGGCCACTTAACTTGTATTGCAGGCTTATACTTTATATTACTCCACCCCACCCTAAAATAGATGCACAGATCATCTATGCATACATAGCTTTGGAAAAATAATGTGGTTACCAGCACACAAGGTGCAAAATGAAACAAAAAGAAAGGAACAAAAAATGAGAAATGGAAACACAAGAAAATAAAAACATAAGGGAAATTCTAAACTAATTGGCAATACTTCCTTATTAAAAACACCAAGAAGACTTATTTATAGTAGGGATTTAGGTTACTACGATTGAAATGAACTGGTAATCTCGTCCCATCCAATGCTTGTAACTGGAAAGAACCTAAATCAAGAATGTACGAGATGATGTATGGTCCCAGCCAATGAAATTTCAACTTCCCAGGATGGTGCAAATAATTGGAATCATACAACAACACCATCTGCCAAACCTCAAACTTGGTTGTTCTTGATATGATGATCATGGCATGCCTTTTTCCTTACTTTTTCTTTCTTCTAGACTCCATCTAGCAATTGATCTCCTTTCTTCTAACTGCATCAACCTATCAATCCTTTCTTTCAGCCTTGTTCATCAACTAACCCTCCTACGTGCGTTATACGCAGTGATGGTAACATGAATTCAACTAGTTAAAACAACCTCCACGTCAAAACACCAATTGAAATGATGTGACCTTGTTCAACCTCTTGTAGGTTGTCATGTATGCCTATAGAACTGGACTGATACCTTGTCATCCCAATCTTATCTTCCAATGTCACAGATCTTAGTCAACATGTGACTTAGTACATTTGTTAAATGCCTCAGTAGTTCCATTTACTTGAGGGCGATAAGGGGTATTCTTGTAATGGGGCCACCATAAATTCTACTAATAGAATCATGACTGTTTCATTGAGAAAGTGTGTACCTCTATCACTTGTTAAAATTAAAGGACAACCATACTTGCTGATTATGTTCTCCCATAAAAATCTAGCAGTTGTCGTTGCAGTGCAATCCTTTGTAGGCATGCTGCCCTCTGTCCTAAATGTGTCAAGTAGTCAATGCAAGTAATGATATACCACAAACCAGTCCTTCATACGGCTGGAAAAATTGGCCCCACAAATTTGATTGCCCATTTTTTAGATGGTTCGGCGCTAGGCTATTGGTCACAAGGGCTTTTCATCCCTCTTCCCAGGTTTTCCAAGGCACTTGAAAATGCTCACAGGCCTTGCAAAACTCAATAAAATCCTGGTAGACAGTTTCCCCACCAAAGCCCTGCTAAGTAAAATCTTCCACACATTAGCATTTCCTACATAGTGTCCTCCTGCAATCCCACCATGTGCTTCCTCCATAATTTCCACATGTGCTCATGCTCCAATACGCATCGGTGTAAAACCTCATCATGACCTAACTTATACAGGTATCCACTAATAAACATGTAGGGTGTAGTGACACGTATTGCTAACTACTTTCCTCTCCAGAGCCTTCATTCCTTCCAGTGCCACACCTATGTTTTCAAGAACACTGTGATATCTTTCAATTCTGAGGGTACACGTGTTACAACCTAGAGAGTTGTGCATTTGGACATGGTAACCTTAATGATTTGTACGCATCCTCTCTTGAGTTAATCCTATGATAAGTGGCCAGGTCCTGAATTGCTTTTTCCTTAGTTTAACGACCATTGTGAACTCAAAATCTTGAAATAATAGGACCTAACGACATATGCACCCTTTCAAAATGGGGTTATTGACTAAGTACTCTCAATGCCATGTGGTCCGTGTAGAATATAAATGGTTGTTGACCAATAGATACTGCATGAACTTGTGCAATGCATAGATCATAGGTAATGCTTCACTCTCAGTAGTTGTGTAATTGTATTCAGCTAGTGTCAAATTTCTACTGGAAAAACACAAAGGATGATCAATAATTCCCTCACCATGTTGTGCTAGTACAACTCCCCGTAGTTGTCCCTGAAGGCATCAACATGCACATGGAAAGGCTTATCCCAAGAAGTAAAACATAGTATGGGCGTCATTGACAAGCCTATCCTTTAAAGTGTTCAAATGCCTTCTTTTGCGCTTCTCCCCAATGAAAGGCCCTCTTGTGTTTTAGTAATTCCTCCAAGGGCATGGTGATCTTCACATATCCCATGATGAATTTTCTATAATACCTCATATTCCCAAGGAATACGTGCACTGCAATTTGACATAGTAGGCTCCCATAATACCACAATAACAACAACTTTAGCGGGATCCACTAGTAGACCTTCTTTACATATAATGTGTCCTAACAGGGTACCAAATGGAGTAGTAAAGACACATTTCTTAATGTTGAGGGATATCCTCAATTATTGACATCTCTCAAACAACAACCTCAAATTGTCACAATGGTATTTCACTAATCCATACAAAGTCTAGTCATACAGATAAACTTGAATAAATTTATGGATGAAGTCCTAGAATGCTTGTACCACGATGTGCGTGAACACAGTAAGCACATTCTTAAATCTAAAAGGAATAACCGTGTAGGAAAAAATTCCCCATTCAGTTGCAAAATTTGTCTTTCTCTAGTCTTCTTTTACAATCCTGACTTGGTGATACCCTAAAAACCCATCCGTGAAAGAGTAGACTTCACGCCCAGCTACTCCCTCCGAAATTTCTTCAGTAAAGGGGGTTGGAAAAGGATCTATGACACTACCACATTCAGATCCCTATAATCAACACATATTCTTATCCTTCCATCCTTCTTGATATTGATAACCATTGGGCTTATCCATTATGATTCTTCCATTGCATCAATGATACCAAATTATATCATCTTTTTTATTTCTTCCTTGACCCTTACATGTAAATTTGGATTCATCTTATAGGGCCTCTTCCAAATCAGGTGCACACCTTCCTTCGACTTGATCTTCATCTCCCCCAAGGAATGGTGGATGCCTTTTAATTCATGGTACCCACAAGGGAATAAATCCTAAAACTCATGCAATAGATCAATGACCTTTGAAACTTATTTTTCTAACCAATAGTCCCCAATGATAGCTTCCTTAGATTCTATCTCCATTCCAATGTTAACCTTCTTTGTTTTCAATGGCTCATGGTAGGCACGTGCTCCCTCATCAGCACTATCTATGACTTCGTGTGTACCTTCAGAATGGTTAACATCCAAACTCTTCACCTCTTCATCATCTACTACATAGACCATTTTTCCTTTTTCTTTTTCCATACACGCACACTCAAGCTGTAATTCCTCTTATTCTTCTTTATTGAGGCGTGTCTCCAAATATGGCTCACCCAATAATTCTAATAGCATATCCTATGCCATATAACTATCTCCCATTGTAAGGCACTTGATTACTTGCAACGCCTTATCAACTGATGGCTTGGTACTCCTATACTCAAAATATTGAATGAGGTCAACCGCCAACTTCTACCAATTACCTATTTGACGACACATATTTGAATGAATATACCAGGTGCGCGCACAGCCTTGTAAAGTGGAATACAAATTATGCACCCATAATGATGGTAGTAACACTTCTACGCCTCCTATCCAGGCCATCTCACATGCTTGGATATGATTTGAGGCGGTCTCTTTACCATTGTAGTCTTGTATGACAGTGGGTGCATTGCTTTTAGAGAACCTTACAGAGAATGTGACTCTTACCTCACGCCATTCTAGGAGGTTCTCCCAATGGGTAGCCCACTAGCATGTTGTGGTTACGAGAATGTTATAATTGAGCATTCCCCTTCTCTCGTCCTCATTCTTCCACCGAGCCTCCATTTCCCGTAAGAAAATTTCAGGGTATTCTCCCTGAGAGTAACTTAGAAACTTTTTCCCTCCTCGGTGCTTGAATGAGTGTGCCTTTGTTACCCTTGTTACACATCCTCTCAACTTTTTCCCAATCAAATCATAAGTCCCATTCCCCCAATTGTCGCATGCCATACTGGTGGTATCACTCAAGGATTGAGCATCTTCAAACTAGATGACTCCCTCCATGGGATGAATTACCTCAAGATCTTTGATGGAGTGCACATAGATTATTTCAAGGACTTTTTATCCTAAGGGCTTGGTATAGGGCTTTGACTTCCCATCTATCAAAGGAATGATCACCCTTTCTTCCTTGTTCTCAAAGCCGATATACCCTTTGTTAAACTGCAGGTCGATATTGTTCTTGTAACACCATGGGTGCCCAAGAAACACTGGAAATGTATCTACCTCGGCGAGTGCCAATATGTCAAAGTCTTCAATGAACTTGGCCCCTTGAATGGTGATAACAGCATCCCTTACAGGTATGCCAATGGGCATTTCCTTAGTCTTGTTTTCCATATACAACACATATGAAGATGGTTGTAATGCGGGCCTTCCCATTTGATTTCAAGCATCTAAGGTAAGAACATTGACCTATGCTCTCATGTCAATGAGGACATTACTCAGAAGCCATCCATCAACAAATGCATTCAAAGTAATCTCCTTATCATAGTCAAGGCTATGAGGAGGAAGGTTTGCATGTAAAATCTACCTTTCGCACTGTGCTCCAACGCATGGTACCTTCTCTCTCAGCCATTCTCCTAGCAAGGGAATAATATTATCTTGCCTTAACATCCTACATACTTCCTTAACATCATCTAGGTCATCCTTTGGAGCCTTGGCATTCTTTGTTTGCTCCAACTACTTTGATTTCTCCTTTAGACATTAGATTTCCCCTTGAAAACTTTGAATCACGTCCATAGTCTCTTGATACACCTCTTTGTGATGAGCAGGGTCCAGATAATTTCCATGTATCACTTACTTTTTTTAAATTAGTTTCCTTTGTCTTGGCATCTCCCTAGCATGCGTGGCCTCTTCTCATGTCATCACCAGTATAGATTCTAGCCATGATTCATGTGCCACTCTTAGCATCCATTGTGAATCAGCCTTCTTGATGCTCACCATCCCAACGCCTTTTTCCTTCTGATGCTACTGGTTCATATGCTCATAAAGCTCTAGACACTCTTCGTACTTATGTTTCTTTCCACACGATGAGAATTGTAACAAATCAAGACACTCACATTTGTAATGCTCTATAGATCCACAGTTATAACAGGTTCCTCATGAGAAATCACTTCGTCCTTTGCCGTGGTTACTACGACCATGAAATCCTCCGCAAAAACATCTTCCATGCGCTCCTCCATCTGCCTGCCCTTCATAACGATGATCATCATCCTTGGAATTACTTGCAAGGCTAGTCTAGCGCACACCCAGATCAATAGTATCATGGATTTGATCAATCAATCTGTAATACTTGGTATCATGGGTCGTAGAGGTATAAATCTTACAATAGCAAGAAATATTTCCACAGATTTCACACAGTAGTAGAGTACATCTACTTACATCATGATCCCCATTGAAAATTTTAGTCTACCACCCTAGCGCACACTAACTTCTGAGAGAAACTATCCTTTACATGCCCTCCCACTTCAAAATCTATACACAAAAGCCCAATACAAACCTCATGTGCCGATTTTAAACATAGATTCTCCAACCACTTGGCCATTATAACAATTTGGGCCTCCAGAAAAGGACTAACACTGATATCAATGCTCCCAATAGCTTCGGCATGCATTGCAACTTCCAATGCCTTGCGTGGGTCTGTGAAAGAGCCCTTCTAAACAGTGTTATCAACCCTCCAAAAAACCATTGAGCATGTTAAGAAGGATGAATTTCATAGGATAGTTTGGACAAGAGAGTCTTAAAACGTGCATCATACTCTTGCATACTCTTTGCCAGTGTTGGATCTCCTTTAGAGCATTGATGCTCTTCTGCTCAAACTTAAGGATATGGAACTCTGCTAGGAAATCGTTCTTTAATGAAATGTAGTCTACCATTGTCTGATGGGGTTCATACTTCTTATACCAACTATGTGCACGTATTTGCAGCATTGTTATAAATTGAATTGCCTTCTACTCTGGGGTAGTGATCCCATTCACACTTGTGCACATGCTCTGCAACATATTCAATACCCCTATAGTCTACTAAGTGCAAAGACATCTCAAAAAATACTTGTGGGGGTGGTTAAGGCCCTTGTCCTCTTAATTTAGAGCCTTGGTTTCCTCTGGTGTTTCCTTCACCAAATCCACTAGATCCACCAAGTCCTATTCCTCCTGACCCACCAGATCCACCTTTTGCAGTCGGTAAAGGGTTTAAAGTGGTCACACCTAGTGTTCTCAATGTCCCACTGAACTATGCACCGATGGTTTGTGATATTGTCCCACTTCCAGTTGTGTGTCCCACGCCACTCCCAAACGTGATAGCCAAACCTTGTTTACTTGCACCTTGTCTAAAAATTCCTCCAAATACCAAAATGGATTGTGTATCCATGGATGTTCTAAACGAGAAATTATATCTCCTAGGTACATATCCATTACTTCCATTGATACCAACTAGGTTAACACTTATTCTCCCTTAATATGGAAAACCAAGCACCAGGGGTTGGTTGCCAAGTGGGTTATAATGCACATTGATGGCTCTCCTTTATCCATGTGATAGAATCTCATCAGAAGATGAATGGGATTCTCTCCCATGCTTGCCAAGATGGGATACCATAGACTTCTCAGGTTCCTTGTCCTCTTGTGTGAACCTCAACTCCTTCCCAAAATTTCTACCTCCATATATCCTTCATACTTATAACCTCGCATTATCTAGTCATCTCCCTTTCACGATCCTTTCTATACTTGAGTCATATTTCCTCTCTTTCCTTTTCAGCCACAATGTACACCATCTTCCTCCACCCTAGCTTCCTCTCCCAGCGCTTAGAGAAGCTTATACAACCATGGGAAATGCCTCTAAACTCAAGTTAATGACCAAGATCTTCATAGCCAAAGGAATAACATGGAAAAATGATTCTCTAGGCTCCCTCTGAAACTTGAAGTCAACAACTTCTAGGAAATAATACATAGAAATGACATATCCAAGAGTATAACTGGCCAACACTCTCTTCCACCAGTGATCAATAACACATTTCCAAGTCATATCTACATCTTATAGCCTCTGATAGTCATCTTGGGTCCATACACGTGATCTATAGTACCAGCTCAATCTGGATGCATATGTTGAAAGTCATTCATATAGTTCTACTGGAAAACAATATAAGAATGTCTCATATAGCTCATGGTATAGGTTTTCTTCTACACATCCTTGGGCATTGAAATCAAGTTCAATGCTGAATTTTTGAGAAAACTCATCCTCCGTGCTCTTGAACCATGTTTTAATAGTTGACAAGGATGCATGAAATTTCTCACAAAAAATTCAAAAAGAGGCCCCGATAATGAAACCAATATGTAGTCATTTTTATACCCTTAGATCAATAGTCTAATCCCATGCATGTCGGCCTATCACCCAGAGGGTGCTCACCCAAGGCACGGGTGGGAACCAAGCCTATCCTTTATGTGAGTCTCATGAGAATGCATCATCTTATGATAGATATTAAATTGCAAGTGAATAGAATAGAAAAATTCATCATTCTGAGAACCTAGGACAAGTGGTCATCTTATTGCATCCAGAAAAGAGAAATAACAAGAAACATATATAACTGATTCATTCATAAAGGAAATGTATAAGGATTATACTCATGAACACATATATGATTCAGAACTGAGCCTTATATTCATATTAACATGATCAATAACAACATTACATCCCTTGAGGTCATAACAAACCCTCATATAATAATGCAGAGCCAAGTCATGCACCAGGACTATACTATGTTCATCATATTAAAAAAATGAATGCAGACCCATCCCTCTAAGTGTGCAATCACTCCTAAATTTTCCTAATCCCAACCCATAGAATCCTCCATAAGATATTTGCATAGATTTTCCTCCTTTCCAGTACCTCCACTTTCTTAAGATGACTCCATGTATATATCTTTATGCTCTTTTCAATCTCTAGTCCCTTTTTTTGTTATCCACGCACCTCAATATTTAGCTTTCCTTCCTTCACCACCATGCCTTCTGTGGTAACAGATCGGCTACCAAGTGTCCAATTGGTCCTCTAATGGAGCATGCCTCCTTTGATCTGAGATCTTCACTTAGTATAATGATGTTCTTCTTGAACCTTCCATCACATGCATAGAATATTCCCTTTTTGATCCCACAGTCGTCATGTTGGCACGTTATCCACTCTGCATGCTAGAAGGGTCATGATTTTTTCATGTGCTTCCTGGGACATTAAATATGGCTAAGTTTGAAACCCATCTTGCCTTGCGTGCATGTCGTGTATTCTGCAAAACCATGCTATAACCCTTCCCTACGCACCTTTAACCCACGCGCCCTTCTTCAAACAGGTCTCGTTTGCACACCCACTTCTTGTACTTAGCTAATAATCCCTTCTTCAAAATTGGTTCTATTTTCTTAACTTATGCTTTAGAGAAAAAGTATAACCCTGTAAAAATGATACCCACTTTGCATGCCTACTATTTAACTTCTTTTGTGTATTCACATACTTTAGGGCTATGTGGTCTGTAAATTAAAAAGATCCTTAGGTGCTAAGCAATGCCTCCAATGCCTCAATGCTTGTACAATTGTATAAAATTTTACATCATAAGTAGAGTATTAATTTCTTTCCTCATTCAATTTATCATTAAATAAATCTATCAACTTCCCTTCTTAACTTAGGACAACACCAATACCCACATGTGAGGTGTCACAATCAACCTCTAACACTTTATCAAAATATGGTAGTGCCAAAATAGGTGTTTCCATCAACTTCTTCTTCAAGAACTGAAAAATATCCTCAGCTGCCTTTGTAGACAAAAACGCCCTTCCATTTGTGCAATCTGTTATAGGTGCTACAATACTGATAATTTTTTTTAATAAAGTTTCTGTAAAAAAATTATAACCCATGAAATATTTGTACCTCTGTTATACTCAATGGAGTAGGCCATTCAATAATTTCCTTTATCTTTTCTGAGTCCATTTTTACCTCATCTGCTGAAATAATAAAATGCAAAATACCAAATCTCTTGCATAAACATGCACTTCTTCATATTTGCATAAATATTCTCTTTCCTTAACACTTCAAATATCACCCTCAAATGCGTCAAATATTCTTATTTATTTTTACTAATAATCAATATATCATAAAAATAAACCACAAAAACTTACTGTTGTACTCCCAAAACACAGTGTTCATCAACCTCATAAAAGTGTTAGGTGCATTCGATAAGCCAAATAGAATCACCAGCCACTCATAAAATCCATCGCCTATTTTGAATGTTGTTTTCCACTCATCAGCTTCTCTGATATGAATCTGATGGTAGCCACTATGAAGATCAATCCTGTGAAATACCCAGATCCAACAAGCACGTCCATCATATCATCAAGATGAGGTATAGGAAATCGATACTTGATTGTAATTTTATTGATTTTTTTTCTATCTTTGCACATTATCCATGTTCCATATTTCTTTGGAGTTAATAAATATAGAGTTTTACATGAACTCATTATCTCCCTTACTACACCATATGTCATGAGCATTTTCACTTACTTATTCAACTCTACATGCAATGTCAGGATCATCCTATTAGCTATTTAATTTGGGAGTGAAGATCATGGGATCAAATCAATATGGTGTTGGATGTCTCTTTTGGGTGGTAACCCATTTGGTAGCTCATTAGGAATAACATAAAAAAAAAAATTCTATTAATTATATTGCTTCTATTGGTATTTGTGCACTTGTAGGTTCATCCTTATTTGTGACAAACATATAACAAAACCCATTTTCCTTTTCCTCCTTCAAAAATTCTTTTGTAGAAAACATATTTTTAGGATTTCCCTCTTCTTTAAGAGGTAGCAAAACTATTTTTGTGCCATCCTTCAAAAAAGTATATGTATTATTCCCCCATCATGAATAAATTTTCTATCAAATTGCCATGGTCTACCTAACAACATATGACATGCATCCATAGGAATAAAATCACAACAAATATCATCCTTATAACTTTTCCCAATAGAAAAATTTATTAAAAAATTCTTATTAATAGCAACTTTATTTCCCTTCTTAAACCATGCAATATGGTAAGGGTTTGGATTCTTCTCACAATGCAGGCCTAGTTTTTCAACCATCTCATTTGAAACCATGTTTTCACAACTACCACCATTAATAATAACATTACATACCTTTCCTCCTAAAGTGTATCTTGTTCTGAAAATATTTGTACGTAGTCATGCATCCCATTTGATCTCTTTTATTAGAGAAATCATCATCTTTTTTATCATAAGATTTTCTCTCACATCTGGTGGAATTTCTAGGTCTCGATCATCTTCTTCTTGTCAAAATTCAACAAGATTTACTCTTGGAGGGTATTCTTGTCTCTTGGCATATTTATAAGAATGTGGGAATTCAAATTCTCTATGGCCCTCTTCACCACATCTGTAGCACACAAATGGTATTCATGGAGCATCCCATCCTCTGCTACCAGCATATCCTTTGCCCCTAGGAAATCCTCTACATATTTGCTAATTTGGGAGACCTTTCCTTATATCTTCTTGATTTTCCACTCCATGAGGTTGTTCTCATCTACCTTGGCTGAAACCATCTCATCCCCGAAAGGAGGATGAGGCCCCCTTGTTCATCCCAAGTGATCTCCTAAAACTTTGACAATTTTTTTTATCTTTAGATTTTAGAGCTAGTTGATAAGAATCCTCCATGCTCTTCATCATGTGCATGCTTAGCTCATCTTGAATAAATTTTTTTTAATCCATTTACATACCTTGTAGCCATTTTTTCTTCAATTTCTTCATTCTCTACACAAATGGACAACTTGTAAAACTCATCTGTGTATTCTTTCACGATTTGTAATTTCTATCTGAGATCTTGAAACCTTCTGAAATGGTTTTGAGCATAATCCACAAGGATAAATTTGTATTTTATCTTCTCCTCCATCTTACTCCCAGTCTTAATCCTGTATTTACCCTTTTTTGACCTCTCCTTTTTTAGGTGATCCCTCCATAACATAGCATGACCATTTAATTTCGTGCATGCAAATTTTACCTTCTTTTACTCTAACATAGCCTTCCACTCAAAAAAATTCCCATGTTATTCAACCAATTGAATAGGTCCTCTGGTTTAGGCTACCTCCATATTTTGAAACATCAAATCTTATCCCATCATTCTTTCCTTCTAATGCTTGAATCATCCTTTCTTCAAAAGCTAAGGGTGGTCCTTTTACTTCCTCCTCTTCACAAACTTCATCTTCATCTATGTCATCTCCACCTTGATTTACTCTCTGTGTTATAGTTGTAGCAATCACAGTAAATTACCTCTGCAAATCCTATATGTTTCTATTCATCTAGGAAATTCTACCCCCTCTTCCTCTTCCTATCTTTATTTTTTTCCCTTCACCAAGACTCAAACTTGCTCTAATACCAGATAATGTAGCCAACTTTAACAAAAACTCAATACACTGCAAATATCTTGAACTCAAAGAAAATAAATCTTCTTCTTCATTATTGAATCATGAATTACAATGATTCATAAATAGGAAACAAATCCCAAATTTATTTTCCAAGCAAACTCGAAAAAACTTTGGCTAAATCTACTCTAGGTGGCAGAATTTACTATTTTTAGTAGTTTACTAGAACATATTATTCTTAGTAAGTTAGCATACTTATTCGTACAAGAACAGAAACTTCCATGCATATTCCACATACCTAAATTAGAGGATTTCCATATTTCTAAGCTACTATGCATTCAAGAGACTAAAATTTACTAATTCCCTAAAATAGGAAAAAATCCAATTACAACTTAGATCCTAATTTTTGGGCTTCAGATGGCAGATTTCAGGCCTAAAAATGTGTTGAAACATGCTCCAACCAGTAGGGATAGTTGATCAATGAATTTTTCTCATCAAAACATGTGATTTACAAAAAATGGACACAAACGGACACCCAGAGCACAAGTTATGACTTGTTCAAGTTCCTGGTAAAAGTAGTGCATCACACTAGCTCAATGAGGCCATGAAATTGCATTAGTGGCATTAAATTTTCCCAGGTGGTAGTGAAAACCATCACATACCATTTGTGGTCAATGTTGTAGTGATCTATTATGGTGGTTGCAAACTTGATGAGGAAATGATCCTCCAATTTCCTTTTTTAGTTTTCAGTTTTGTATGTACAAGAATAAAAGATCAATCATGTTTGTAATTCTAATATTTTCTCTTAAAAGTGTTGTTATATGGCATGGAAGGTGCATATATGAAAAAAAAATTGTATATAAGGGTATCTAATTATAGATATCCTCTGACGACAAAGATCCATTTACTTCCAAACTTCTTCGAAGTGTGATCTACCGACGACAAGTTCACTGTGATGAACCAGGTGATCATGTGCAACAAGATCCAGAAAACAATATCGTGACAATAGTATGTAGACCTAAAATAATGTGGTGACATATGATTCTATTTTCAATACTCCTTGCTCCATGTTCACACTAAGGGGGAATGTTAGGAATTATTCATGTTAATGTTCACTATATGGTTTGTAATAGTCAACTATCTAGTTTGTATTGAGTTGAGTAATATAATGAGTTATATTAAAAAAATCATTATTATTATTTTTGAATAAATATTGGGTGGGTTTGATAACACTCGTATAATAGTATTTTGGATATTTCTAAAAACTTTATAGTGTCTATCCAAAATGGTGTATTTATGTATTGGTTGTGCTCTCAGTTTTTGACAACTACTACCCAAAATAATTCATAAAATTAACCAATATGACATCAAATTGTTTATTTGAGAAGACCATGTTGAAATCATGTATAAAATGAGTAATTCCCACCTATATAAATAATGAAATTATATTGAAATAAAAAATATTCAAAATGCCTAATTATCACATCAAGAGATGAAGATAGTTTTTTATACACTTCCTTGCTTTGGCTAAGACATTCTCGACATACACAATATATTTAATTCACCAAAGTGAAACATTTGGAAGATAATTTTTACTTACAATGTTGGATACAAGAACTATCTTATTTTGATTATCTTCAATTAATCCCAAAATATGTTTCAGAATGGCCATGTCTGTATCTACCTTTTCCTTGGTTTTGACAATATTTATAAAATGGTCAAATTATTACCTCAAGACCAAATACACTAATACATGTAAAATAAGATGAAAAAAGTATTGGTTCGAGAGGAAAGTAGGTTAATTTTTCCTTTGACTACATATATCACAAGGTGTAATGTGGCATCCATGAAATTGAAGGGGTAATAATCCAAATCGGCTATGATGTCTCTCTTCTTCTACCTTACCAAAATAAAAATTTACTCTTCATTCTACACCAACATTTCCCTACCCTCATGAGTGATTTTACTTGTCACTTTTTTACAAATTCTTACTGCACTCATTATAATGTAAAGTGACCTCACAGAATGGTAGATAGGTGGGTGATATATTCTAACATAATTTTGTTACATCCATTTATTTATAGTTTTCTCTACATATTTATGTGTATCCATAGGTTAAGAAATAGTTAAAGAAAAATAAAAAATGGTGATGACTATGGTAATTTGCAACATATGTGATGTAGTGGAAATAAGGGATGGTAGTAGAAATTGATAAGAAATGATAAATGGAAAGGGAGTTGAGGAAGGGGTAAGTAGGAAGATGGAATGAAAATTGAGAAGATGCAAGCATATTTGGGAATGTGCATAGGAATATTTTAAGGTAGATGATAAAAGAGTGAAGAAAGGGATATAGATAAATTCAATTCATATGATGATATCATCTCTATGAAGGATAATATTTGTATTATGGATGCAATTGGTTTTGCTTTAGAGGTGGAAGTGGTGCAGATAATATATAGAGTAAAATATTATTGTGCACTTGTTGGAATGTTTGAGGGAGTAGTTGTGGTGAGTGAAATTGTGGGTGTAATAAATGAAGTTGATGGAATGGAAATAAGAGGAGAGATGGAAGGTATAGTGTATGATACTATTTTCACTAACATAGGAATATACTTAGAGGAAACAATGGGATCCAGAGAGACCAAAATACTGACTAGAGGGGTGGAAATAGGAGAAAATAATGGTGTGAGAGGAGAAAAAACTATGGAAATTGTAGGAGAAGTGGAAGAAATGGAATAAAGAATGATAGAATCTAGAATGGATGAAGAGAGGAGAGACATGATGTTGGTTCCCAATCTAACACCCTAGACAAGGCTTTAATGCAGATGGTGTGAAATGGAGGGAAAAGACAAAATATATGCATGTTGATGTGTCATTTTATAGCTAGGGATGGGCCTATCTCTCTCACTTGGATAATACTTGTGGGAATGATAGGGAGGAACTCGACCAAGGGTGTGGCTGTCTGTCTACTTCTTTAGGATCTACTTGAACTAGGGTGAGAGGACCCATGGTGTAGCGTAAAAGAGAGAGGGAGATGTGATATTTAAAGACCCTCAAACTTATTTGCAAGGTCAATATGAGACCAAGTGCAACCACACAATACAGTTCTCACTCAAGAGAGGTCGTAAAAGAATTGAAAACATTTGAGAACTCAAACATAGGCTATTGAATATATATTTAATGTGATAAAAAGAAACACTTCTAAATAACTATTGACATATTGGTATGTAATGAAGCTTGAGATGTTAATCTTCATGAATCATGGAAAACAAAATTCAAAATTTTAAGGGTTGTATGATTTCCGAGTAGATCTCATATGGGATATGTGTTGGTGATGACATATGTAGAAAGGGGTTAGGAAAAAAGGACAAAATTAGTGAAGATAAAAGTGGGTTTTAAATGGAAGATGGATGTAAATGGGGCAAGTGGGAGACTAATGCGAGGATAATGTTGTATTAACCATCTTGATCCTGACCACTTGTGATGCATTATGACTTATAACCAAAGAAAAATGATCTTCCAAAGGTTGTTTACCCTCATGAACACCCAAATAGAGAAAATAATGAAAAATAACCCATAAACCATTACCATGGACACCTAAGACTAATATTTCATGAATTCACCACATCAAGCCCCAAAATAAAAAGACATCTTATGAAAATAGGTATTTATTTAGAGTTATTATAAAGAGGATTTTACAAGTGAAGAAAATAATACAAGGTAACACTACAAAACATCATTCCCTTCAATACATGATCAAAACATAAACTGAAAATCATTTCCCTATAGGTTTTTGACATGATAAAAAATAGAATTAGAAAGGAAAAACAATATTTATTGACATCATATTTGTTTACAATAAGAAACATAAAAAAAATATTACATGATAGTCTAATCGTGCATGTTCATTTGTAAAAGAAGAAAAGGGATACATATAAAAATGCTCTCAAAGACTAATAATGGTTGTAACAATGCAACCACCTAAGAATAAACTCTAAATGAAGTCACAATAAATAAAGATTTTACAGAAACCAACCTAGAAGAAAATCCCCATTATGTTTTCCCCAAAAACATTCACATAAATCCTCTAACCCCAAAGAGAAAGAAATTGACACCACCTAAAATGAAGAGAAACCTTCATTCTTATACAAAATATCCCCTTAGGGAAATATACCCAGATACCTCCAAGAGACCTTCTGAAGCTTATCAAAAATGAAGGACAAAGGTCCTTATTCTGGTAAACCTGAGAAGCAAGACCACTCTAACAAACAATATGTGATCTTGATATTCCAAGCCAGAACAACATTAAACCATCATGGATCTTGGAGAATATTTTGTCTAACAAACTTATCTTTGTATCCTTTTGCTATGTCACAATCATGTGTGTTCCTCTAGGGAGAGTTTGTTATTTTCTGCCATCGTCTGGTTTTATTCCTTATTTCAAATAATGTTCAATAGAAAATAATAAATAATGAAGATGATAAACTTAGATACCAACTTTGGTATGATCTCTCATGGGTATCAACTCGTAATTAGGCACTGGGAAACACTCTTTCACGTAAACAACTTAACTCCATCCTCCTTCATTCATGCCAATCATTTGAAAATATTTGCAATGGATTTGGTAATTAATGTCTCTCACATATTATTTTGGGAATTGTGTTTTATTAAATCACCATTCCACCTCCATAGGTGGAAAGTTTTATTTCCTTTTTATAATAAGAACACCTATAAAATCCAATTGAATGACCTTGTTCAAGATAATGGTGTCAATGGAGGTGGGAATCTATTTGGCTTTCATGATGGGTTGAGATTAATTTTTTCATCACCTGCTTCTTTCTTAATTTTACTTTTACATGCACACAAGATTTAAAACACCGCAAAATGGGGTTCTTCATCTAGCCCCATATGCTAAGACAAATGTAATTTCATGTTTTTGAACCAACTAGAGCCTTTAAAACCCTTTGTTGCTTCAATATTAATTTTGTATAGCTAAATCACAAGAATTAGGGCATTTTTCACATTCTAGGGCTCTGAAATGTTAAATACCTTTGAATTTGAATGTGAAGCGTGGGGATTAACTAATTTTTTTATCATATATTTCTTCACATAATTTATTTAATGACAGATAATTTATAGGTTTTTTCATATTTGCAGTTGATCTTATAATTCAAGTTTGAACATGAGACTTACATGTGGAAATATTCGCCATGTCAGATTCACTTAGGTGACATGGTGTTTACTTATTGCTCTACCTCTTGAAGTTACATATGTGGCCTAATAACTACTTTGATTTTATGTGGTGTGAAATGATGACACATGTTCCTTATTCTAGGTCATGGCAATGAAAATGCATTTTTCATTTTTGCATGGATGCAAAGATGCAAACATGAAAAATGTAATTTAAAAATCTCTCTAACTTCTTCCTTATCTCTCCATGTGTCCCTTTGACCAGATTTTCTTTGTCACACCTCAGGGTTTAGCTTGCATCTTACGGAAATGCAAGGATGAAAACTAGTAACTGTATTTACCTTTTAAACCTCTAGGATTATTCCAGGTGTCCTTCTTCTACAAGCTTCAAAGATGCATTTTTATTTTACATTTTGCATAAAATTAAAAAATGAAAAATTACATAGTGGAAAGTATAATTTTCATCTGTTCATTTTGGATATTCCATGTGTCCCCTTTTCATTGGGATTCAAGGATACAATTTCATTTTTGCATCTTACAAAAGTGTAAGGATGCAAAAATGTACACTGCAATATGCACTTCTAATCATGACCTCCAGGTTTCTCAAATATTCCATCTAGTGGGGTTCATATATGCAATTACAACTTAAAACCTACATCTCATGACTTTACTTCAAAGGGTTAATGAAGAAGGGAATATTCCTTCGGGGCTTGAGGGTATATTCTCATTTTTTAACATTGCAAAAATGTAAAGTTGCGACTAATTCCAAATTTCTCAAATATTTATTATAGTCCATTTTTTGGGACTAGGGGATGAATTTACATTTTGCAAATTAAATGTATAAATATTGTAAAACAGAGCCTCTAATTCCCCCATATCATACTGAAGTGCAAATACACCCATTTTCCCTCTATTAAACCTACAACCCTGGTAAGAAATAATAAAAATGTTAAGGTGAAAACATAGATGAGGGATTACATGGTAATAAAATGACATTATTTATGCTCAGGAGCTTGGTAAATGACCACAAAACTTGCAAAGGTCGAGGAAAATCAACAAGTAATGAGAAAAAACTTTAAAAAATATTCATGGAATTCAAAAAATGGTGTGTGAAATAAAACATGACAATTATGGGCACCAACACATGGTACTCTGGACATCAACATTAAAAGTTGATATAATAGTTACAATAGTATAAACAAAATCATAAGTAGTACCAAAAAAAACAATAACAACAATAGATTCACTAAGAGGAACTTGACTAATATATATAACAAGTGGAGGGTTAGGAACACTATGAACATGAAAACCCTATCCACTTCCATCTCTTCCACTTGAGTTTGAATAACACCAAGCATAGAATAAATAGTTGAGAATGATATAATTATACCTTTAATTAATATAGTGTAGACACTCAAATTTGGAAATCTATCCTTTTACATTGTTGATGTTAAAATTGGACACTTTTATGGACAAATGCCCTCTCCTTAATCTTGTTTAACACACTGTGATAACAATTCATGTACTTTATTATCTTTGCAGACCTATCTATCTTCAGTTTCTAAAATTTAATTACACAAAATACATCTAAAAACATCCATGATTATGCCCATAAAGTCAAAATGTGATTTTATCCCTCTCGCCCAGAAATGATAGTTCTGGTCAGGTTTAAAAAGTACATATCGCCCCTAGTGTATGGTTTTGTACCAACATGTTGTGTATTAATTATTTCAATTCCATCACCTTCATATGAAAAAACATACCCTTTTGGTCGTAATTTTATGTCATAACAAATTTACGAAGCATATATAATCATATTAAACAAATATCATTTAGAAACATGTGTCTTTATGAAATCCTCATTCAAAATCTAGCACAAAAGGCACTCAACACTCCCTACAAAGTTAACTAGTTCATGTAAATTGATTAGGGAATACCATCTACTTGTCTAAAGTATCCTTACAAATTTATGATTCTCTATTATCATCTTATAAGAAATCAAAGTGACCCTCACAAAGCATTTGAGAAAGTGTGAAACTCAAGAAAAGCATTTCCAAAGCACAATTTTCAAATTCTGAGTTGCACTATAGTAGATATCACATGCTAGGGTAATGACATGTAGTTTGATCCCTCTTTGGAGTAGTGGCAACATCTATAGTTCATAGGGGTTCCCATAACCTAACTAAATTTGTTTTATAATAACTCATTATTGTACTATAAGGGTTTGAGGGTTTGAGTAGAGTTTAAAGAGTCATCTGAAAGGTTAGAAAATAAGACTAACAGACAATGATACACATTTCTAGGAAGGTGAAGCACTCAGGAATTTGCAGAAATAGATTTCAATTATGTTCAAAACTATACATATTGTATGGGACCACATAAAAGATATTGACCGAGTTTTACGGTTTTAACCAAGTTTAGTTTCAGATCACAGTTTCACAGATGAAGTAATTCTAGTTCTAGATCTATATGTTCCTACACTTGTATCACTCAGAATCCTCTATATCCACATAGAATCAACAAAGTGCACTTTTTTCATTTTATGTTTTGACATTTTAAAGTAGTGAATCAATTTGAAAGGTGTTATTTTGATTTGTGAAAATAATTTTGGTAGTTAATTAAATCATAATAATCACCTATAACATTATTAATCCTTTTTATATATGTTAAATGAAACATTATTAAGTAAAAATGGGTGAAATATTTTGGTGAACCCGACCCTCTCTAATAAAACATCCTAGCCCTAACCCTAGTTTCTTTAGGGTTTCACTTTCTAATTTATTAGGTCTTATTTGATTGATATGGCTAGCATGGATCCACCTATTTCCCTTTATGACTATCTTAAGTGTGATCCTACATATCAATCATCATTTGATAAAGCTCTATGACATATTCTGATAAACCATGACACTGATATTTATTAAATGGATAATGCTAAAATAGATTCCATACCTTTTGTTATTCTTTGTTATATCTCTCTCATACATGATAATACATACACTACTTACATTTCATATCATTCTCCTAGATTGTTATGGAATATAATGCTACTAGTTTATATGATGAACTTTCTATTGAAACCCATGAAATTCCTCCCGCTATGTCTCTTTCTCATACAAATGATTCCTTCACCCTAATGTATATTGTTGCACATTTACATATATCTATGGATTTATCCCCTATGGTGGTTGCTACATCTACAATACCTAAGGTGTTGGGAGAAACTCATACCCCATTCATAATGTCACCATGACCATGGATTTCAATTTATTTACTTCCAACACCTCTTAATGTGATTCTAATAATATTATGCTCACTAAGTCCAATATTACATAACTTGATCCAACTTCCCCACCACAAGTAGGAACATAATGTGTTGATTTAATGATGCTCCAGGATGCTCTTCCATCACCCCATTTTCAAAATTCTATGCATGACTCATATATAATGGCTACACCTAATTGTTTAACATCAATGGGGGTAATTAATCCTCCTCTTTCCACATTTATGTATATGGTTTCTCTTATAGTCATATGGGATAATACATACATTTCTAATGCTTCAAATCTTTCCACATTACACCTATTGGTTACAACATGTCTTGTGTCTCTCCATTCATTTCTTGAGGTTGATACCGATGAGACTCCTAGAACTAAATATGTTTCACACCTCTTGACTCACACATTTATCCTTATGTTTTCACTTACTCTTTCCACTATTTCCAATAATCCCAATATTCCATCTATTCTAGTTTCTCCTAATGAGCACACTCTTATTGTTTATGTCGTTAGAGTTACTACTTATGTAGTTAGGATATGAGACTCTACGAGGTTATCCATCACTTTGTTGAAACTATTTTATGGAAGCTCTTGTGTTACCCCTTATTACCTGTACATAGATATGCAAATTCTAGAAACACTGAAATATGTTAAAAATACAAAATTATGATCTATTTATATGGCATACATTGTTTGCACTTTACATTATACGTGATATTTATTCCTTTGGTTTGATAGATAACATTTATTTTTTGAATACATATGTTCACGTGGTATACTGAGCATGATGTATTACATACAAAAAGTGATACACAATGACAAGTGTTACCTTTACCCTTACCTAGAGTGCTAACCTCTGGGGGAATCTAATTTTAGGTACTATATCCAACTGATATATTTCCATTATAGTTTGTTTATTTATTTATTACACTTGGCTACACACAGAGAGAGAAACACACACACACACATTATTTATTTTCTATCTTTTGGAAAAATAGGACTAATTTTTTTTTTGTACTAATCTTGCAATTATTACTTCACTCATTCCTTTATATCATATACTATATGATTTTTATCACATTTGGGTACACTTATTTTCATACATACTTGCTAGTTGTGTGTGTATGATTGTTTTCCACTCTGATTGAGGCCTAAGGGACTTGATTATCTTGTGATACCATGGTGTCTCATGTTTACAACATAATGTCTTATGTGTGGTTGTGCATATCTTGGTTTCAGGATCAAGGACCTTGATTGTCTACCAATACCACGGGTGTCCCATCTTTATATACACTTCTTCTTTTGTGTGACATTATTTTATATGTTTTCACTTTATTTTACATTCTATGCACTTATTTTATGCAAACACATGGTTATTGCTACTATTACTATTTTGATGCATTGACATTATTATGGTTATCATGCTTCTTTTTTTTGTTTCTCTTGTTTTTTGTCATGGTTTCTACAATGAACATCCCCCTTGTAGATATTATTTGTTCATAATGGACACCACATAAGTATTTCAAAGGTTATATGTAGCTTCTCATATTATCATACATGGGTATATATTTTTTATTTAAAGCCATACACTCACCATTATTCATCACACATTCCTCAAAAGAGGGGGAAAACATATTAGGTTTATTCTACATTTCCAACGTGCACAAACATTTTTATGGAAATAGACATATGTAGAGGCAGATAAAAATGACCTATAATCTGAATCAGATAGGAATTCAACAAAATCTACATAGGGTCATAAACATATAGGCTGGTTAGGACCATAATGAAGGTTATGACCCTACTATATGATTTTTCCCAAGTGAATTTTCTATGGACTTTTCAACAATTTTAGGTTTTTCATAACTAGTACAACATTTTTATATGGTTTCAAACACAATATGACTCAGTTTTGCATCGATTCAGGGGGCATGAAGTATTTCATTCTCTATTTCTCTAAAGTAATTAATTTTAGTTTCAATTTTGATAAAATTGGGGGCATATGTATCCTTTCTGCAATCATATTTCAGCATGCATCAGTTCTACATAATTTCTACTCAATTATGCGTTATATGGGATATGGGTTCACTTATTCTCTTTTTTCCTATGCATCCTAATTTACAAATTTTGGATTAAATATGTATACAATGGTATGGTCTATGGGGATATGGAAGGTATCAAAACAACTAAGTTCTTTATAAGAATTCTTCCTTATTCTCTTGCACTTAAGGGGAAGATATGAGAGTTGCTGAATAACTTTGATACACGATATTCTTCCTTTTTGGGGTTCTTTGGATCCTCATTTTTTGGTTATTATATTTGGAATTTGTGTGTTGGGTTTGGTACACCTAATGCATTAAAATATCCTTGAAATAATTGGGGAATCATTACCCCCAACTATCTATCATAATTCAACAAATCTAGAATCTCCAATGCATAATAACGGGAGAACGTTCCCTCTTCAAAATAAAGAGGTGTATTCATTATATGTTTTACATCTCACTTGTAATTTATTGTTGCATATGCATTTACATTAATTTCATTACATTTGAGTTATATTTCAATTTCATATCTTAGGTATTGAAAACAATATGTGTTGCAGGTTTCATCTTGGAGCATGCTAACACCAACACAAAGGGATACTGTAAAAAATGTTATAACAAGAAAAGATAAAGTATATCTACACACTTATGTATATTTTCCTTTAAGTATTTAATTAATTTAATACTTAAATGGGGGGAAAATGTAGAAACTCAAATTTGGAAATATATCCTTTGACATTGTTGATCTTGACATTAGATGCTTGTATGGACAAATATACTCTCCTCACTTCTTCTTATCACACCTTAATAGCACTTCATGTACTTTCTTATCTTTCCAAACTTGTATATCATCAATTTTATGATACTTTATTGCCTAAAGCAAATCTATAAATGTGCACGATTAGGCCCATAAATTCAAAATGTGCTTTTCTCCCTCCTATCCAAAAAAGTTAGTTTTAAACAAGTTATAAAATTACATATCGACCATACTATACGGTTTTGTACCGACATGTTGTGCATTAATTATTTTAATTCCATCACCTTTATATGAACAAAAATACCCATTTTTTTGGCCTTTCATGTCATACCAAACTTTGAAAGCATATATAAGTAGGTAAAACATACCTCATTTAGAAATTTATCACTTTATGAACACCTCATTTAAAAGATAGAAAAATAGGAACTCAAACCTCCCTAAAAAAGTGAAATAACCCATACATATCCATTAGGGAAATACCATATATTGGTATATATTATCCTTTCATGTTTAGGAGTCTCTATTATCATCCTATAGGAAAACAGAGTGACCCTTCGCAAGCATTTGAGTAAACATGAAACTCAAGCAAAGTATTGTCAAAGCAAAATTTTCAAATTCTAATTTACACTATGGTAGATATCACATAATAGGATAATTAAATTTGATTTGATACCTCTTCAGAGTAGTGGAAACACAGATGGTTTATAGGGGTTCCCACAACCAAACTAACTTTATTTTAAGAGAACTCATTCTTACACTAACAAGATTTTAGGGTTTGAGAAAATTTTACAAATTCATCCTAAACGTTAGTGAAGAATACCAATAAATAGTGACACACATTTCTAGGAAAGTAAAGCACTTAATAAATTGTAGAAATTTATTTCAAATAGGTCTAAAACTATACATAAGGGTTAGGATCGTACGAAAGCTATTGACTGAGTTATATAGTATTAACTAGTCTCAATTTCAAGTTTCACAAACGAAGCATTTATAGTTCCAAATCTTCCTATTCCTACACTCATATTAGTAAGACTCCTATATATCCACATAGAATCATCTAAATGCACTCTTTATCTTATGTTTTGACCTTTTTTAAGTATCTAGTCACTTTGAAAAGTATTATTCTACTTTGTGAAATTAATGTTGGAAGTTAATTAAATAATAATAACCATGTGTAACATTATTAATCCTTTTTATGTATGTTAAATAAAAAATATTAAATTAAAAATGGTGAAATCATATAGGAGTATAAACAAAATCAAAATTTACATAACAACCTCACAAGTTGTGGTCTTACTTTTGAAACATCTAGAGAAATAAAACTAGGGGGAACAAAAGATGTTGAAGAAGATGATTCCTACGTTATAATAATTTGAGGCCTAATAGTCATGCAAGGTACCAAGTGAACCCCTTATAAAATTCACTTCTTTAAGATAAATTCTATTTCATTAGGGAAATATGGTCTATTTAATGATTGTTCCCATGTTGTATGGCTAAATTCAATTATGATAATTCATACCTTTTTCATTCTATCAAACACATTATAAACACATTAAGAGTTCTAAGATGTGCAATAAATATCCCATGAGAATCCCATTGACTATATATATTGACAATGAGAGAAATAAATTTCATGTTATTAAGAATACCTCTAAAATGTAAGTTTTATTCAGAACTTTTAGTTACTTACTAAGAATGGTAAAGTAGGTTAAGGCCTATATGACATGTATTTACAACATCACCCTATTAAATTTTTTAAATAAAAACAAATCTTTATGGATTCTAACCTATCTAGGACCCATCTTGGAAAATTTTGAGAATATATGTAATGCCCTTTAATTTTGATTATAATTTCATTTAGATGATTACAGTTGGCTCAAATAATCTTTATAGAGCCTTGAGTTGTTGTAATAATCCTAGGCTTATTTGTAGCATGAATTTACAAGTAAACAAGTGGGTAAAACTCAAAAATATCCCTAATATAACCATAATTATTATGTTTGTATAGTTTTGAAAACACCGTATGAATGGGAGAACCATAAGTAGAAATCCAATTTGGATTTGGGTCCTTAAACATAAAACATATATAGAAGTAACTAATAAAAAATGATAACATGTAGAAACTTTTCCCCTATTCACACTCTATCATGCAACTTGTATGTTATACCTTAGTAGGTTTCCAAAATATAGTATTCTCCCCCACCCCCACAATATAATCCCTAACAGAGGATCAATATAACTCTCGTATTGACTCTTAGATATATAATAACCAAGGTAAATAATAATATGATGATAAGGGCATGCAAACTTCATATTAATGTCATGTTCGTTAAACCTAATCCATTTAAAGTTATAATTAGATTTAAAATGAAAAGACTCAAAAATTACATTTTCATCTTGGCCTAGATTGCCTTTATTATAATCCATCAATTTAATTATTTTTAAATTAAGTTTATAAATATGTTTTTTCATAGATAAATATTCATTATTTGAAGGAGGAGAAAGATTTCTATCAATATCAACATTATAATCATGTTTTTATAGAGATGAAATCTTAATGATTAGTGTGTGAAAAAAATTATGCATGTCCCATAATTTCATATAAAAGGAGGTTTGATATGCATTAATAGTCTTATTCCAACATTCAAGTTGAGATTTAAGAGAAAAAATTCATTATCTTGAGACAAAAATTGTTGTTTTATATTTTTAGAAGCTAAAACTAATACAAATTTAAAAGTCATAACATAATATATATATAAAAATTAATGACCATTGAATAAATAATATCAAAAAAATATAACACTCAAAAAATTATTATGATTGAGAAAATGTTTTAAAATACATATTTCCAAGAAATTGGAAAATCAAATCAAATCAAATGATTTATTTTAAAGATAATGAAGCCAATACAAAAATTTACATTAAAATCATGAATATTTTTAATGACATTAAATAAATTTGATCTCCTAAATTATAATTTTCATTAGGATAATAGTTTAACATCATTTTCTTAACATATAGAGTAAACATCCAATATAATTTGAAGATACCCAGATTGACAATGAAAACTTATGACCTATTTTCCATATAGGATTTAGGAATACAATTCTAAGTAAAATGAGCCTAATAAACATTTCGTAATTTCTTATTTTATAAATAAAACAAATTAAGAAAACCAAACCATTATAGTTCTAAGGAGGTTCCAAACAATAATAAAAAGAAACTCATGAATTAAAATTTATTTATATTTTTTATATATAAACATAAAAACACAAGAAAACAATACCATATAAGAACAAATTTAGATTGATTTGAAATATCTTCTAACAAGATTTTATAATCGGGAAAATCTTATAAAATATTAGATTACAAAAGAAAAATAATATGTCTTATAAAATTACAAAAAAATTATTTACAAGGGTATGGGCCTTGGAAAAAAGGTATTAAATAAATGTTATATACCAGAAGCAACACCCTTAGATTGATCATGGAAGATCAATTACTTCGGCTAACATGGTATTGTCTTAAAGTGTGAGACTTTTCTCCTTGAGATAAACCTCAAGAGAATTTTGGTTCCTTCTCTCCTAGCTTAATACAAACTAACCTAAACTACTCAAACTCCAACTAAAACTACATCTAAAATACACAAGATCAAAGGGCGAGAGAAAATAAAAAGGATGCAATATGAAATAATGGATATTCACCAACACTAAGACAAGGTCCAATTATAAGACGAAAGACACATAACAATTACATGTGTATAAATATAAAGGAAACATAGAGTTATGAAATACGTGAATGAATAAAACTTAGTGAAAATAAAAGGGTAAACATCCATAACAATTAGAGATCATTTAAAGGGAAAAAAGCACAAGTTTATTGCATTTACTAAACATCCATCACATTTACAAAGTATAGGTTAGGGAATTCACGTAGAATATGAAGATATAGAGGTTTGAAGGTAAGAAAAGGCATTGATCAAATGAAAAACATGCAGATTTGGAATAAAGGAACCCAGAAAATGTGCCTAAGCACTTACATTTATAGAATATGAGAATGTGGAAGAGAGAGATGGGAGGGAAATTTGAATTTAGTTTTTGAAATGAATGAATACAATGTATTTCTGACATATCTTGTCACCATTAAACCCTTGATTGATCACTTTTTTCCCTACAACATGCCATCGAGATTTGCAAGCGAGACCATGGGCATCATTTGATCTTTTAATCTGAGTATGTGAGGTTGTTGGGTGGTTTATATGAGAAATTGTGTACTTCCTCTATTTATCCCAAGCTCTCATGGGTTTACCTCAGAAACTTCTTTCGATCTTGCATCTATACATTTGAAAATGAAACCTTTGAAGAGATTAAATGAATGCAACAATTTTCATGCAATTTTGAGCTCTCAACCATAAACCATGGAAAAAAAAACAATTTTAGCTTGTTCGATGGATTTTATTTATTTGAAAACATTTATTCATTTTTGTGGATCGAGAAACCCATGAGACACTAACTCCCACACACCTACAAAATTATTACCTTCTCCACATGCTGCATAGGTATGCTCTTTTTTGTGTAACTTTCTTGACCTACGAACATATTCCTTCGCTTCGTGGAAATCCCTTGATATTTTTGTGGAGAAATATAATATTTTAAAATACCCATGGAACACTAAGGTAGTGTTATGTGGATTTTAAACTTAGTTTCTTTCCAAATTTTTACCTTTTCTATGAGGCGCTTCAAACTTCTCCTCCATGGATCATGACTTCACTATAGTAGAATTCATTTCTTGATGCATATAATTAACAAACTATGTGGAATCCTATATCTTCCAAGTCTGCATAACAATATTTTCTCCATGCCATAAATCACTAAGATTATTCTCACTCTTATCTCCGTGGATCATGTCCTTAGATGATTTTCCAACTTTTCAAAGGTGTCTAAAGCCCATGGTGCACTATCCTTCCTTCAGCCCATGAGAGACTGATTTAATTTCGTAGAAGATTAACTTCCTCCATGCCACAAAGGACTAATGAATCCCCATGAAATATTATCTCCATAAAAAATCCACCTAATTCTTGAGCTGAAAATAATTTATTCCACAGGTTAGGAGAACCCATGGAATACTAAGTTCCTTGATTTCATTTAACATTAAGTTAATGCTTCGTGGATTTGAACAAAAAAATTCGTAAGTCCAAAATCAAATTTGTAAGCTCCCGAAATTTCTTAGGGGGTCTTTTGGACAATATTTTTGTAACTCATGGGGATTTATTCCTGCTAGATAGATGATCAGTGGAATTTTGAGCATCCATTGGTCATGGATTCAATGCTTAAAAACTCAAGAAATAATCTTTAAAATTGAAATTATTACACCTATATCTGCATACTCTTACTCTTGAAATATGATTTCTTGGAGTTCATGAATATGAATTGAAAACTATCCCAAAAACACTAAATTTTACCAAGAAAGGAGCATGGAGAACTCTAATTGTACTATATGAAGTGTGAAATTTGCACGGATTTACACTTGGTATAAAACATGCATATTGTTATAACCTCCTCAAAACTTTGAATATGAAAATTCCACCCGAGAACAACAAGAACATTGTGCTAAGAACTTAGGGAAATGAAAACTATACTACTAGAAAGAAAATGTGTTGAAGAACACTTGGAGGAAGTAAAACCAATCTAATATGTATAAGGTGGAACCTTTGATTCAAAATCAATGTTTGAGATAGATCCCATTAACTGAGATCGTGAGCTCTTCTCCATCCAATTTTGAAAATTGGAAAGCATTTTGTGGCTTGAATCTGGAGATAACATAGGATGTCACTCCATATAACATCAAACTTTGAGTGCCTTCTTAGTTTAGATATGTCTTGGTCTCATTTGAGGGCATGGCATCCTTCTTGAAATCTTCTAGCCACTAATTTCCTCTCAAAGTAATTCTTAATCTCAACTTGATATTTTTCCATTATTTGCATTGTTTGATTTATTAACTTTTCCAACTCCATGAGTTTAACATATCTAACTTTCATGGCCTCTACTTCAAACATCTCCAACTAATTGATGATCTCAAGAGTTGGTAATTCAATAGATATTGAAAAATTATCTTCCTTCCCATATAAAATCTTAAAAGGTGATTTGTTGATTGACCTCTTGGGAGTGATTCTATCAGCCCATAATGCTGACTTTATCTTTGTATGCCAAGCTCTTTTATTCTAATCTAAGGTTCTTATAATGATTTTAAGAAGGTTATTTTTTGTTGAATTAGATTTTCCATTACCTTGGGGTAGTAGTTTGAATATTTACTCAAATATATTCCATTCTCAACAACCCAATTAGTGATTTTAGTGCCAAGGAATGATAAATAATTGTCCAGTATGATTGTGGTATGAACATAAAATATAGACACAATACCTTCATAAAAGTCTAGGATGTTCATCTCATTTACTTCCTTCAAAGAAACTACCTTTGTCTAGATGGTTAAGTAATTTGTGGCTATCAAAATCCATTTGTGACTTAAACTTGAATGTGGATTTATTAATCTAATAAAATCCAACCCCCATTACATAAATAGTTGATCTATAGAGATGGAGTGGAGTGGAATAGTTGCTAGCCTTTCCTCTCCTGTGAAAAAGGTACACTTTTTTACATTTTTCACCCAGACATAATAGTCCCTAAAATTAATTGGCCAATAATAGCCGCCTTTAATTATTTTGATTGGCATTGATCTTGGAACTTTTTTTCTAGGTGTGGCATCATGAAACTCAGGTAAGACCTTCTCAATCCGATTCACCATGACACGCCTCAAAATAAATTTTTTGATGTCTTTTCTTAACAGGGTTCCATTCATAAACACAAAGGGGATATATTGAAGTCTAAAATAACTTCTCCTTGTCTTACTCAAGCCTTGTGATAATTAACCTATTTAGAGAAAGTTCCCTATGTCGCAGGTCTAATAAGAGGTACTTAGAGCATCTATGGGTTATTCTTGATCATTTAGAGAACGAAAACAACCTCCTCTTCATTTTTTGGTTATGAATCATCTTCTCACACAAACCTTTACCTCTGAATAGCTTAGTAACTTTGATGTCAATTTCATATTCCATCACTTTAGTTATCCAGCCAGTTCTTTTCTCATTCATATCCTCATTCAAAAGAATATCTTTCACACGAGCATATGAAATCATACTATGGATCTTATTGTTGGACACTAAATGTTTGAATTTCTCCAAGATCCTTATCACATCCAAGACATGTTTCTCAATAAATGAATTTATTATTTCGTAATTTTATAGAATTTGGTTTAAAAAAGAAATAGGCTATTATGAACCTTCTTCACCTATATGTAAAACCATGGAATATATTGTATCCATGCCTCCAAAATCATAGAAATTTAATTCCTTTGAGAAATCAATATTGATAAGGGTAGGGGATAGTGTTATTTCTTATTTAATGGCCTCAAACATTGTAATTCCTTCCATGGTTCACTTGAAGTACATGTTTTTCCTTAGCATTGATGTCAATGGATTGAAAAGGTTTGAAAATTTTGGAACAAAATTCATGACAAAGTTGATTCTTCCAAATAAGATTTACAATGATTTCTTATGAATAGGTAATGATGATGCAAGGATGACACTTAATTTTTTTGGATCAATTGCTAATACCTCCTTAGAGATAATGTGGCCAAGAATATTACCTTCATGTGCTAGGAAGATACATTTCTTGGGGTTGAGAGAAAACCTAAAATTCCTACATCTTTCAAATACCTGCTTAAGATGGAGCAGATGATCATTTGTATCCTCATAGAACATTTTGATATCATTCAAGTATACAAGAAAAATATTATTTTATCAGTCCCTTGAATGCCATATCCATTTATCTTTGGAAGGTTTTTCCTACATTGGATAGACCAAATGGAATTTTATGGTAGGCATAGGTTCCCCACTTGATGGTAAAAGTTGTCTTGAATTATTCTTCAACATTCACCATAATCTGATTGTAGCTAGAGTAGCCATCGTAAAGAGAAAACCTCTCTGACCCTACTACCATTTACAAAATCTACTCCATATGAGACAACAAATAATGATCTTTCAAGGATTTTTTATTCAAAATTTTAAAATCAACACTTATTTTAATTTCCCCATTTATCTTCCACATTAGAACTAGATTGGAAACCCATGATGAATGCATGATGGTAAAATGATCTTTTCCTCAATCATATTATTTAATTCATTTTTCATGATAGATTAAAAAGCCTTTGATTTTTCCTAATGGGATTGGCTATAAGATCTAGTTCAATAGTTTGTTGAGCTATATTAGGGTCAAAACATTTAATATTTTCAGAGCTCCGTGAAAATACGTCAATAAATTCTAGGAAAATTTATTCAAAAGTATGTTTTTCTTATGGACTACATACCTTTCTAATATTAAGCAACTTGGCTTCACCAACTAGAATGAGATCATAATCCTCACCTTTGACTGTCATGTTTATTTGATCTATTCTGAGCTAATCATCAGGAATGAAGATGGATTCCAAAGTCACTAGTCCTTTGGGTAATGTTTTTGATCTGATCTGAATAATTTCATCTCCATATTGTTTATCTAATTTGTCTTGATTCTTTGATGAAAATTCATCTTCTTCTTGGATGAAATTAACAATATGTTGGTAACTCTCAAAAAATTTCCAATTTGTGTTATTGTCTAGTATAGTAGGCCTCATCACTACTTTGATATACAGCTGCAACCCATCCTTCTTAACATCTTCAACAATGTCCAATCTTTCTCCTATTGTGGCTAATCTATCTACGGATTCATTCTCTTTCCTTGGGATGGTCGAGATATTTAAAGCTTTAAAATATTCTAGGAGGTCACATACCATATTCTTGTAGGATATGAACATGTCTTTCTTATCCGTATTCATACCTCTAATTTTATTTATAACATGTTCACTATCCCCAAAGGTCCACAATTGTTTCATATATTTCTTTCTTTTCCATTGCAAACCATGGATTAGAGATTCATACTCTATTGAGTTATTATAATAACTAAATAAGAATTTGAAATCAAAGTAATAATTCACACCTGAGTTGGATACAAGTACTACACCTCCTCGTGCACCTTATCAACTTCTTGATCCATCAAAGAACATTTTCCAAATGTCATCATCTTATTCATTTGCTTTCACAACATCATGCACAAGTGAATTATCTTCCTTCAAAAAATATGTAAAGGATAAATTGTTCAATCTATTTGTATGGATAAAAACTATGACATTAAATTCTCCATTCATCAAGTAGCAAATATGGGTTACCTTCAATTTGATTATCTTCTCTTTGGGCACTTGGGTAATATTCTTGATAAAAAATAGTGCAATTTTAATTGATGGGACTAGGAATATAAGGTTTTATGTGATATGTAGCAATTGGTTCAAACCTGATGGTACATTTTTTGCCATATATAGTTCTTAAAATCATGTGAAACCAATCTAAAGATAGGTATCCACCAATCTTAGCAGTGAAATCCCATAAGAGGCACAATAAAAATAATGGTGGAAGATCAATGAAGAAAATATCCTACAAGATTGAAAAATTATGATACGTGTGTAATGTGAATCTTATATCTCTTACTAATCTAATAGTTCCCACTACTGTTCCATCCAATTGTACTACTCCTTTAGAGAGTGACTCATATTCAAGACCAAGTTGGTCTGCTATTTATTTGGGAATCACTAAACTACTTTCCAATGAGCCAATCATGTAATTATGGACCAAATGATTTACTATGATTAATGACACATATAGGATGGTGGATTCATGTTCTTGCTTGGTTGGTTATAATTTTGCTAAGGTTTTTTAGTGAGCACAACCTTGTTTTTCTCCTGGGGTGATTCATGTGTCATGGAAAGATCAACCATGGTGGCTTGGAAAATATATCTTTATCTACGAATAGCTAAAGATTCCCACATTGATATATTCACATTGGTCTTATTCATTTTCTCTAGAATGTTAAAATGGGTATCCAAATATTTCTACAAAAAAGGGATGGTACTTTCCTTTCTTTTTTGTTCAATCTAAGGATTTTCTTTCGATGGCATAATTTCTACATTCCATGGGTTTCATTTAAGTTGCAGATTCTACTTGGAAGGGGAAATCTATTTATCACATGGAACCTTTTTATTTGGCAGGTTCGTAATGTTTCACAGATCCATAGAGCAATACAAGTTTATTACATTATTTAGATTACTTGTTTAACCCTTAATTTCACCCAAGTCCACATGTTATCTGAGTTGGGGATGCTAAATTTGTGAAGAAAGAGGTATAGTACTATGCTCAATTTATCTTCTTTTATACTTAGTGTTTGAGGATACATTTGAAAAAAAATCTTGATTTATCCATTGAAGTTTATTGACTTTGCATAATGCCTCTATTTTATAATTCACAAGTGAAGTATAACTTGGTGGTTATTGAAAAACTTCTTATTGTGTATTCTCCTCTAAAGATGATTTTTGCACCATCAAATCTTGGTTTAGAATACCATTGTCACATGTTTCTTGGTTATGCGAAATATTTCAAGGGAAAAACTACTCATAATATTACACAATATTATTTTGTAATGGAACCAAATCCTTAGAGAAACTAGTTGCATTAGGATTATAAGACCTAAATGGATTTGCAGGGGTAATTTCATTTTGATGAGATTCTTGGAATGTTAGTTTATTTGGTGGATAAGGAGGTTTTTTGGGTTGGTATGGAGGATGATAAGTTATGATATTTTAATATTTCTACCTCTTCAAGGATACTAAATCATTTCCAAAAATTTTCCTCGTAGAGGTATATGCTTGACTTGAGTTTTGGATTCTTGGGTTTGTAATATGAATTAATTCAGGAGTCTAGTAAGGCATGGGCGTACCTATTTTTGGGAATATGGGAATTGGTGGTCTAGGATAAAGTTTCCCATATTAAATAAGATTATTTTCTACTCCAATAGCAATATCATAAGCATCTAGTAAAGTTATACCCCTATAGACTGAATCATTATAGATATGTCACTATTTATAGACCTTAAGTAATAGAGAAAAGCATAGTAGGGTTTAGGTGTTACCATTTGTGGGATTTTCTCTCAAGTCCTCTAAAATATGATGTTTAAATCAATCATTAGCTCATGTAGTACCATATTTATTACAGTCATTTTCTTTTCCAAAGATAAATGTCCTAACTTATCTTCAAAATAGTTATAAATATCTTCTCATAACTCATCCCAAGTAGAGATAGAGTTAAATATTAAGCTCTTATACCATTGTACATATTTTCCCTTGAAAGAAGTGGTCAATTATATGAATACTACATTCTCTTGTGTAATGTGATAAATTGAGAATATTATATGAATACTATATTTAGAGGTGATGGTGATTTTTGAACTGATCTGCCTCTCCTTATTCTCCTTGGTGACAATTGCAAATAGTCAAAAGGATCTCCACACACTATCCCTTTCCTTGTTTCAACTCTTCTAATCAAACTGGGACACTTTTCTACTTGAACCAATAAATGTGGTATTTGAAGTCACCATATGTGTTTTGTCGAGCCTCTAAAGGTTGGATATCACTAAGATACACAGAAAAATCTTAGTGAAATGATAATAAATTGTTCAAGCTCCCACATAGTGTGCCAAAATTATTAGATATTGGAAGTAGTACCATTAGATTAATCATGGAAGATCAATTACTTCATCTAACATGGGCTTTTATTCAAAGTGTGGGAATTTTCTCCTTGAGACAAACCTCGAGAGAAGGTTTGTTGTTTCTCTACTATCTCAATGAAAACTAACATAAACTACTCAAACAATAACTAAAACTAAAGCTAAATCTAAAACACACAATATCTAGAGGTGAGAGAAAGGAAAATGGATGAAAAATGAAAGAATAGAAATGCACCAACACTAAGATAGAGTTTAAATCTGACTATAAAGACATAAAATAATTGCATGTGCAAAAATCTAAAGGAAACACAAAATTATGAAAGACATGAATGAATAAAATTTAGTGAAAATAAGAGGGTAAACATCCATAGAAAGTAGAGAGAATTTGAGGGGGAAAACACCATGGGTGTATTGCATTTAGTAAGTATCCATCACGTTTACAAAGAAAATGTTATGGAATTCATGTAAAATGCAAATTTGTATAGGTATAAAGGAAAAATAAGGTGTTGATCCAAGGAAAAACATGTAAATTTAGTATAATGGAATTTGTAAAATGTGGCTAAGCACTTACATTTATAGAATATGAGAATGGGGAAGAGAGATATGGGAGGGAAATTTGAATTTGAATTTTTTAATGAATGAAGACAATATACCTCCCACATATCTTATCGCCATTAAACCCCTGATAAATCATCATTTTCCTTACAAAATGCCATTGATATTTACAGGTGAGATCATGGGAACCATTTGAATTTTTATTCTGGGTAGGTGAGGTGGTTGGGTTCTTCAAATGAGAAAATGCGTGCTTCCTCTATTTCTCCTGATATCTCATAGTTTTTCCTCTGAAACTTCTTTCAATCCTACAACTATACATTCCAACATGAAACATTTGAAGATATTAAATGAATGTAATAATTCTTATGCAATTTGGATATCTCAACCAGAAAACATAGTGAAATCCAGTTCTACCTTGTTCTGATTCATTTCTTTTTTTGGTGGCATTTCTTCATTTCCATGGATTGATAAACCCGTGAGATAATAGCTCACGTGTACCTATGAAACTCTTACCTTCTCAACATGCCACAGAGGTCTATTCTCTGTAACACATATTTCCTAGCCTACAACTGTATTCCTTTTTTCTATGGAAATCCCTTGATATTTTCATGGAGCACTACAATATTTAAAATTTCATGAAAAACTAAGTGTTTTGCGGATTTTGAACTTAGTCACTTTCTAACTTCTTACCTTTTCTGTGTAACGATTCAAACTTTTCTTCCATGGATCATGAATTCACTAGAGAAGACTTTATTTCTAGGTGTATGGAATTAAAAAACTCTGCAGACTCTCATATCTTCCAGGTTTGTGTAATAGTATGCTCTCCATGCCACAAAGCACTAAGCTTGTTCCTAATATTCCCTCTACATATATTTTCCTTAGCTGATTTTCCAACTTTTCATGGGTGTGTAAATCCCACAATACCATGTCCTGATTTCAACCCACAAGAGGATGATTCAATGATGCGGAAGATTGACTTCCTTAATGTCGTGAATGACTAAAAAACCTTTGCGAAACATTATCTCCATAAAAAATATGCCCAAGTCCGAAGCTCAAACTCCTTTATTCCATGGGTTAAGAGAACCCACGGAATACTAAGTTCCTTGATTCTATAGAACACTAAGTTAGTATTGTACGTATTTTGAACACAACTTTTCTAAGTCTAAAATAAATTTTTTAAGTTTACAAAATAGCTTGGGGAGGTTATTTTGGACTAAAAAAACCAACAAATATTATTTCTCCTCCACCTATAGGCCTTGACACATAGAAACACGATTTATTATTATAGCTCTGGTACCATGTAAGAAGTAATTATAATCTTAAATATTAAAATATTGAATCATTAGTAAATAAAATGGGATGATATAATGGAAGAATAAAACATACCATAAAAGTGTTGAGATAATATTTGTTAAGTGGGGAAACTGGTACACTTGAAGAACACCCCACATATTTATGAAATATGACCCAAATAATTTACAAGATAGCATAATGTGCATACAATTTCTTTAAAAAATAATAAAAATGGAGAGAGAATAAATTGTGAAGAAATAATAACAAATTCCTTTAAAATTATCTAAAATAAGATATTGAAGAAGTGTAGAAGTGTAGGAAGAGATACAAATGTTCTTGAAATAAAATGAAGAGAGAAGAAGGAGCTACACAATAACTCTAATCATTACATTAGACAACCTTCCAAGTGTGTTCCTAGTGTCAATATTTCCAATGAAGTGAAGGGAAGTGGGTTCAAAGTGTAAAAAGAGTTACATTTGAAATATAATTACACTATTCCTTATATTTATAAATATCTCTAATAATACAAAAGAGGTGAGGGTTAGATGCCACCTCACATTATCCAAATCATGTGAGTTAATAATTAACATTATAATAATAGCACACAATATTAATATATTTAATATACCCAAATAAAAATTAAGTTCCAATAGGAATGATTATCTCATAATTTCACAAGATAACATAATTTAATTTCCAACCCTTGAATGACAGAAATGAATACAAGATTGACATCATCTATATAACTCATCAAAAATTCAATTTTTTCATAACAAATTTATCTTTCAGAGCTTCCATATAGATATAATGATCATAAATTCATTTAGGACACCTAATATTTACTTCATTTAACATAGATAATAATTTTTGTAATTCTTCTATGGATATCAAAAATCATCTGTATCTTCTATAACTCAAAAAATATATTCTATAGGAGAAACAAATCCACAATATTTTTCTCACTATAGGAACTCATATTAAAAATTAAATTTCCAATTCTCCTCTCATATAATTATCTTCTAAAGTATCCCCTCTAAAAAATACTTGAAGGAAACCAATCAATAATTCCTACTTTTTATGTTTGAAGCAATAAGAACCCAAGAAAGATCCCAGTTTTGAAGCTTATGCCATTTTATTGGTTTGTATAAACATCACACTATATGACCATATTTTTAATTTTTTAGCCACATGAAATATTTCCCTACCAACCTTTATGCATTTTCAATAGGTAAATATACGTACACTTCCACCTTTACAAATTTTCGGCAATCCTAATCCTTGAATTACATATATTACTTATTGATATATGAATACATTATACTTACAAAAAATATTATTCTTATAACCATAAACCCAAAAATAAATTATATTTTAAGTTTAAACCCTTGTAATCCTCCTCAAGAATCACTTGAAGCCCATCATTATCTAAGGAATTACTCTCTAATTATTAGAGAGAAAGGAATCGAAGTCATACCAACATTAGTAAGGATATCCATAGCATGATTAAATTCTATGAAACAATGCTAAAAATATATAGAATCAAAATGTTTTTCTATGTGTAATACCCCTTTTAGAAACATGTTTGATTTCCAAATAACAAGCTTCCATTTATTTAGTGCAATAATGATGATAAAGGAATCCCATTCAACCATAACCTTCTTGAATCTTTTTTATTTTACACCTAGTACCACCAAGTATTTTTCTTCATTATTTATGGCCCATGGTAGATACTTAAATCCAACCCAAATTATATTTCCATATATATATTGAAATAAAACTAATTCCTAAAATTACTAGATTATTAGTGGATAATGCATTAAAAATTATCTTCAAAATTTCTTTAATAGACATAATCCAAATTACTAACTTATGGTGAGACTTCTTATCTTTCAATCTACCATTAGAATCAAGGAAAATTTTGGGCAAGTTATCTAACACATGTTTTTCTATGTATTTTAGCTCTTATTTGTTAATCTTCACATTCATGGAAATATTATATAAGGTAACATGTTCAATTTACACACAATACCTTTCACAGAACCTTCCTTAACATATGAAAATACACTTATTACTTTCTAAGAAAATATTATATATAATGTTAGATAGCTATTATACGTAAATAGATCTAATTTTTGTTTTTCCATGGGGCCATGCACAAGGAGTGTCATTCCTTGTCCTTGGAAAAACCCATATTTGTTTCAATTTAAAAAATAGATTTGACATTTTTTTTTTGCATAATTATAATGCAAAAGTATATTCTCCAGTAATTCACCTTCATCATTATATAAACTACAACATGATGGATCAATAAAGTATCCCACCTTCATTAGGTAGTCCTTCAATAGGATTATACCCAAAAACATGTTCTAAGAAAAATCATTAGCATTAGGAGTATTAACATCATTTTATAGGATGTGATTATGAAAATCCATCTTAGCTACCATTTTTTTTTAAGGAAATCATATCATTCCTTTTCCTTATATCTTCCCGAAATTTCCCCCAATAAATGAAAATTTTAATATTATAAATTTATGACGATTATTCTTATTTTCAACATTTCAATTAGTAATACATTCTCTAACTCCTAGATATCCACATATAAAAATTTATTCCATTACCTAAATCCACCAACCACATCCTCCTTAACCTTATAGTACTCTGGAACCTTGATCCCCCTCTTTGATTCCAAAATCACTTTATTCTTCTAAATCTCAACTCTAACACCAAGTACTGAATCTCCAAGCCAAGAATATTCCCAAAAATTTTCTTTCTCACCATTCCCTATATCCCATATGATATTTTTATAAATGATACTTTGTGAATAGGAGATAAAATTACATATATGAGTCTACCATCAAGTACTATATGGCCAAGCCAAGAATTTGTCCAATTTTTTTCTTTCTCGACATTCCTTTGTCCCATATAAGATTGTTGAAAATTATCCTTTGGGAAGTGAAGATGAAATTCCATATATGAAAGCCCATGATTATATTTGCAGTCATGAATATTCTTTTGAGGATTTTTTCATCCAAATCCTTACTTATTACCATATTTATCTAAGATTTTTCAAATTATTCATAAATATGCCATGCCAATTTTTCTCTAGGGGCAACATTTTGAAAATGTATTTTTTTAAGCCTAGTTTCACTAGTCAACTTTACAATACATAATTTTTCCCATTTTACCAAGCGTATATTTTTATTAACCTCATTTCCATGCTAATATAAATGTCTAATTATATTATTTTTATTTCAACTACCCAAGTGGGTGTTGTTTACTACTGAAAGTGTACACCTAAGAAAAAAAATGAGTATTGGTGTCTTAGAAGAAATAATGGGAATTCTTCAAAAGTGTAGTACCTTGAATATTTGATGAAATTTTCTAGATAAATATTCATCTTATCTTAAATAATATACCAGTACCACTAATCCAAACCTATCTAATAATTACGGGTGGAAAAGGGGAGAAAAATTTGAAAATAAACATGAATGGTGATGCAATATCTTATTTCCCATGATTGACATAGTGTAATGAAAGCATTCAATTCCATCCACATGTAGTTTATTAAAAAATAAAGGAAAGATAAAGTGAAATAATATAATTTATATGAAAAACATAAGCCACAAAACATCATACTAATTCTTAAAATATGAAAAATCTACTACAATAATGAAAGAGGCATTGGAATCATTAGAAAACTAAAAAAAGTCTAAAAACTCAGAATTCTTGTGAAGATAAAAGGGAACAATAAATTTTCACTAAAAGAAAGGATCTGTTTATAGTATACACACTTCTATTTATAGAAAAATATAAGAGAGAACAAGGAGATGAAAAAAGAGAGAAATACACTAGCATATCCAATAACCTTCCACTTAACTTCTAACAATTATGCTTAGCTAAAAAATTTCCTCAAACCATCTCCAATCATCTTCTATAAAGTTGATTATATATATGAATTCTAACTACTTTATAATAATAGTAGATGGTGACCTAAAACAGATGTCATGTTGAAATACTCATCAAGATATTTTTAATGTGTCTAATCTTGCTTGATTTGGTGGTCACAATAAAATGATATGGAATCCTAAATCTTCCGACATCAACTTGTATAATTAACAACCATGAGGTCATCAATTGTAAACTTAGATTGACCTCTACAACTTGCACCCTTCTCATTGGATATTGCTTTGACTTATGCCCATCCAAACTATGCTAGCTTAGTGATATCTATAGAAAAAAATTATCCCACATAGAAAAATATGATTGGTTATGGGATTTGTATATTAGTGCCATGTGGCAGGACATGATTTCCTGGGGGATCTTGATTCTGCCTTTTCCTTAACTAATTTTTCCAACTTTCCCGATATCTAACTCTTAGGGATTGCATTACATGAAAATCCTTGATTTGACATGGGAATATTATATTGGTGCCACGTGGAATTCTGTTATTGGATATGGGATCATTGTATTGGTGCCACATGGTAGACCATGACTGGATATGGGATCTTCATTCTAACTCTATTCTTCTCTATTTTTCCTTTCTTGATCCTTATGAAAATTAAGCTTATTAATTTTCACCACATAGTAGTACATGAATAAATACAATATCCCTATACTTGTACCATGTGGTAGGACGTGATTTTATATGGGATCGAAGTTGTAACTTTTCCTTAGATGATTTATCAATATTACCAAGATATAACTTTCTACTATTGGGTCACATGTCAAGATCTAGTTGGCTATGTTCTTTGGGTTGAAAATTTTGTGTAGAAAATTTCACCACTTGATTAGTTCAAGGGAGAACACTTATTCATTTTCACACTTTGTAAAGTTATTGAGAAAATGGACCCTTTTATCCAAAATAATAACAATTTTATTTTATATTTATACCTCGTTGAGGTTCTCTCCTTAGTATATGTGGGATAATTTCCCCAAATTAAAACTAAAAAGGCCACCATGTTTGAATGTGGGTCAACTTTCAATGTTATTTTCATAAACTAGGTAAACAATTAATGATTTATGTGACCTTAATTACTTACAAACACAACCTTGAACACTTCAAAAAATTAAAACATTAAAATATTCGACTATGAATTCATATAAAGGATGAAAAAGGAGTTAAAACGCCACTTGAATAAAACTTGTTGAAGAGGAAATGCTTTAATACCCCAATTTCTTCCAACACTTTGTGTACATTTTCCAAAAGCTCCTAAAAATTGTAAACAACCAAAATAGAACGTGAAATCACTTGCAAACACGATAAATTAAGTACATCATGTTTTAATTGATTAAAATGGAGTAAGAGAATTATTTTGGCAACATTTTTGGTGACTCAAAAGGTTCATTTTATTTCTAAATGAAGAGACCAATAACATTTGCATCCATTGAACATGAAGATTACATAAACACTTAAATTATATGAAAATGGGATTTTTGAAACCCCTTAAACCTTCCACTTAGGATCATATGAAGTTTTTTACAACCAAAATCTTCTAAAATATCTATAAATTAGGGCTAGAAAAATCATCATTACCATCCCCATAGGAAAAAAAAAGGATTTAAAAGTCCTTAAAGGTAGTGAAAAGTTGATCCTTATCCATGAGTTCCACCCTTTTGTTGTTTGAAGACATGATATGTTCATCTACAAAGTGTGTGAAGACCTCATCCTTGACTCATGGCTTTAACCGATATTCCTTAATGAAGTGACTAATTATCAGTGCAAAACAAAAATTTCATCTTCAGTATAATATTCATTCCACTCTAAAACATGATTTCATGATCTTTATTGATGAAACTTGCCCCAAAAAACCATGGAGTGATTGAAAGGGGATAACTACAAGTTATATTATTAGGTATATATTTTTTAAGCTCAAAATTTTTGGTTTATCTCTACAAACCTAACAAATTCTCCTCCATGATGCATTCTTTCTTCTAAAACTTAAGTGAAATAAGTAAATCATACCTTATTTTCTCTTGTTCATGGTAGTTCTCCAAGATAATTGAAGTATTAGGAATTGGAGCTAGTTTTGGTTATTGTATTGTTCTTTTTGCGGTGTCTTATTCATCATAAAAATTAAAAACACACATATTCACCATCATGGTTTGATAACTAAGCTTAAACATGGTTGGGTATTCAAAAGGAGTGGCATGTGAATTACCAAATCCTCTAAAGGATTCAAAAAAATTTATATGGCTTTTATAATGATTTGGGTAGAGGTGGGAGTTTTATTTGCAATGAAAATTGGAAAATTGGGATAAAAATTACCTTTGGAAATTCAAACATGGTGATTGGAACCACATCAGATCCTAGTGTTGGTGTTCAACTGTAATCTCACCCTTTTTCATTTAAAAAAATTTTCAGGCCACCTAGCTTGATGTAATTTTTGTTTTCCTGTGTGGATGTGCATAAATTTTTACCTTCACTAAGGTGTCGTTGTTAGTATTTTCCTTGGGTTATGTATTACACTGAGTCTTGGTATTATTTAAAGTTTTCTATCCATGGTGAAAATTTTGTAGTTGGGAGTGTTCCACAATCCTGTCTACTTTATGTTGATCTATTTTGAAAAGGGAGAAAATTTGTAAAGTAAGCCGCTACCCCGTCGATGCCCAGGTAAAGCCACATTTTGAGTTAACATCAAAAGTGGATGTACAACTTTCTCAGGCCTAGACATGTGGAGAGCTTGCGCTTGTTTTGGGACTTGCCCCAGAATTTTACTTTTGAAGTTACATTGAAGATTCACATGGAGGTTTCCGCTGGCTCTTCCCAAGCTTAGAATTTTCAAAGGCCGATGTAAATTTCTCAGACCCTAGGCATGTGGAGAGCCTCCGCTTGTTTGGGGACCTTCCCCTAAATTTTACCTTTGAATTTGTGCTGAATAGACACGTGGAGGCTTCTGCTGGATCTTAACATGCTTAAAATTTTCAACAGTCAGTGTAACATTCTCAGGATCTGAACACATGGAGGGCTTGTGCTCATTTGCCGACCTACCCCTAAATTTTACCTTTGAACTTGTTCTAAAGAGACATGTGGAGGATTCTACTGGCTCTTCCCAAGCTTAGACTTTTTAACAGCTAGTGCAACTTTCTCAAGATCTAAACATGTGGAGGGCCTGCACTCGTTTAGGGACCTGCCCCTGAATTTTACCTTTGAAGTTACACCGAAGAGACACATGGAGGATTCCAATGGCTCTTCCCATTCCTAAATTTTTCAACATTCGGTGCAACTTTCTTGAGCTTTGACCATGTGGAGGGCCTATGCTCGTTTGGGGACCTACCTCAAGATTTTACCTTTTAAGTTGCGTTGATGAGGCACATGGAGGATTCTGTTGGCCCTTTTTATACTTAGCCAATTCGGGCCTCAAATGAATAGATAAGAACTTCAACTTTGAGGAGGTATGCTTGAAGTGACAAGGGGGATGTTTAGAATGACAGGAGGGACAAATGTTGCATGTTGGTGACTAGATGAAATGTGGAAGTGGCTTCTAATGCTCGAGCTTGAATTGATGAAAATACACCATCTGAAATGCATGGAAAATGGAACTGATCCTAATAAGTCTTCTTACAAATGCAACAAAAACAATTTAGGTTATCAAAGGTCTGATGTAGTCTTCAAGATCATAAATATCAAACAACATTCTCATGAATGCTTCGACCCAACAAATCAAAGATAGAATACAAATCCTCAGTGGAAATATCTTTCAAATTATCTACCAATGGTGTTCCTGCCATAATGTATATGAATTTACTCAAAATGCCTATATTCAGAAAAGAAAATATGAATTGATGAAGTGAAATTATGTGCTTTATAGGAAATTCAAGGCATACCAGTTGAGCTAGGTGTAATCATGGTGAAATAGCCTTTAATATTTAAATGAGATATCTAAATGGGAGAAATACGTGTGAGATAAATTGGCAATATGGAGAAAGATGATGATTGGCTTGATATGACCAAAACCATGCAGAAATGATCAATTTAGAAAGGCACCAAATATATATATATATATATATATATATATATATATATATATATATATTCTCCGAGAAGGATTCTCAAAAAGGTAGATTTGATTAATTGTAAAATCAAACCATCTGGAGGCACTCTAAAACCATGAAAAAATGACTATTCATGCACCAAATAAAAGAATGATTAAAAATAGTATCAAAATTTATGACATGGCATTCTAGTCATAGTTGAGAAAGTGAAAAACATGATCGGTTCACAATTTATCCACCTAGTAAAAAAAAAGATATTTTCAAGAGAATAAACAAGATTAAGCGGTATATTGTAAATAAGAATATTCTCTTGAATATTTAGACTTTTGGGGGAAATTTTAGAATGGGTGAGTAGGGTAAAATTTTATAAATGCAATGGGAATACTCTCGCAGAGAGGGGAGTTAATTTTTCTTAAATTTATTCAGAGAGAAAAAAAGGAGAGAAGAGCTGAGAGAAGACATTTTTCTGGGAATTTTTTTTGAGAAACCAATTACTTATTGTGTTCCTTTCAAAATTAATCATGTTAAGTTGGTTACAGATGTATAGCCATTGATAGAACTTTGAGATTGTAGAAAAAATTTCCCTTGTTGATAAAATTTGAGAAACCTTGAGTAATTCATGTAGATTAGTGAACTGTGTTATGTCCATTTTCATCTTGAGATATTTTCAAATAGTTATCTATGTTCCTGTTGCATTCTTACATTATAAATCCTTTGAAATCACAGAAAATCTCATCCTCATGACAAGTATTGTGGCATTTGCAATTACATTATAAAGAGAGATTTCATTTCATAATGTGATAAGCGATTTAAATTTACTTTACTGTCATTTCAGTTATACAAATTGTTTGTCAATTCATGAGTGTATCATGAGCATGATATAGCAGGGATTTTCTAAAGTTTAATAGAGTCTTTAACATGAGTTATTGTGTTAAAACCTTTAATAATGTGTGAAGCCGTTATCTTTGTGCTTTCATAGATTCACAATTTTCTAGTTGAATGTTCATCTTGACTATTTAAATCTATTCATATTTTTGCCTTGTGGATTTGTTAACATTTGTTTAAAAGTTCTTAGATATTTTGTATAATCAAATATATCCTACTTAACTTCCCAACCACAAAATACATATCCAGAAAATGAACCATACATGAACTACCCCTACTTACACTGCCTATTCATAAATTCTAAGGGAATTCATTGATTTACCCATCCCTTACCTCAATATGTAGAAGAAATCAATTTTTACCACTGACTTTAGTAACCTGGATCTTGTTTAGAAGGTTTCTTCATCCTCTAAAGTGACAACTCATGAGAGTTAGATTATGTTGTATTGACCATACCTTCTGAAGATATCATATAAATTTTGTGAAAGGAAAGAAAATACTATAAATTTGCATACATTATCCACCAATATGGGTTACAAAATGGGTCCTCTCACCCTGGTTGAAGGCACAACCTAAAGTAGTCAAGGTAGGTCAAACCCTGTTCACGATGCTATTCATTTCTTCCATGCTTGAGTGAATGAAGAGTCAGCTAAAACCTTCCCTGGCTACAAAGTGACTCACACTATGATTTATCTATCTCTAAACATCTTCCTCAAATTACGGTGCTGCTCAGTCGCAAAGGGAGAATCAATTTGGGTACCAACACTTAGCACATAAAATTACTTATGGATAAATTTTATGAGTGCATGGGGAGTTACGGGTAAGTAACAATGCATTATAAGGAAAAGAGAAATAGGGATGTGTTTTATTTTACTATCCTAAATGAGGATATTCTATTATTGGATAGGAAAATCATAAGGATGAGGAAGAACATTTCCTCTAATATATTAGATCATAAGAGCGAGATAAAGATAAAAGGACCTTAAATAAAACAAAAAATACATACTTAGGGTTTGTATTGTATATTTTAACAATTCCTCTAGAACATGAAGTTGGAGTCTAAAACATAATCCATTAGGGATATACTTATGGTATTGGGGTGTTCCAAGAGAGATATAATGTTTTCATTCTTCTTGAAACATTTTTTTTTAATTTTGTCCTAGCTAGTACCATGAAAAGATTGAGTGTGCACAAAATATTCTCAACCAATCCTGATATTTTAATTTAAAATGAGTGACAAGTAATCTAAAAATATAGTTCCCCTCTCTGATATTGTGTATGCAAAAATTATTAGATACATCTTGGATATGCTTAATGGGGATTACAACATTGTTTCCCTAGAAGAGGGGAAAATTTTTCAAAGTCTTTTTGGGAATATGATCCCACTAATAAAAATTAACAGTGTTAGAGCTCCGATGAGGGAAATAAAGAGCTATTTGAATATCTATGGAGGTATGAACTCATTAAAATATGAAGGGTTTGTAAATGAAATAATGCATTCTTGAATTAATGGATTTTCATGGTTCTTCAAATATGGTTCAAAAAACCAAATGAGGTAAGAAAACACCAAAATATAGCTTTAAATTACAAAGAATACATTATTATATCTACAAATACTAATTTTTTCATCAACAATGTGAAATGGTCCCATCAGTTGTACTATAAACTATTACACACTGAAATTGTATGTATAAGAGGATTAAATAAGGATATGTGTGTTAGGGATAAGGAGAAATACATATGTGGATCAATCCCACATAATTGCAGTAATAAGAACTATGAACATAAAATACACAACAAGAAGACATGATTTAATGTGGTTCACCCAATGTGGGCTACATCCACCAAGAAACACTTGCCTATATTTTATTAGAAGCCAACAAGCATGTAATCCACTCTAAGATAAGTCATCTCAAAATTACAAAACACAAATATTTTTTTGAGCTATGCTAAAAAAAATCTGAAATTCACACTTGAATTCACACACCCATCTATATCACTCCCTATTGTATGCAAAACTATTTATAAGCACATAAGTAGGTAGTAGTTTTACAATATCGTGGGTACCAATACCATGGGATAAAAACTGGACAATAAACCTATGGGTTAAATACCACCCATATAATTAATACATGAAAATACAATTTTTTTGATGAGGATACATGAATTATGTACAATACTTCTAGTGTAAAATTTACAACAAATCTAACATGAAACATGCTCCATAAACTAAGAATGTGTCTCAAAATAACTAATGGAAATGATTCCTAAGTATGAGACCTTGTCTCTTTAAAGAATATATCTAAGGAAAGTTGGATCTTATCCTAAATAATTTATTATTACCACTAATCTAAACATATCTAAGAATTATAGGTGGAAAAGGGAAGAAAGAAACTATAAATAGACATATTTATGGTGATGCAAATATAGAAATTGGGGGTCGCTCTCTTCCTACCTAGGACTAAAATAGTGTAAATTTTTTATGAAATTTAACCCAAACACAATATATCATGAAATAGAGGAAGGAAAGAGAGAAATACATAATTATAGGGTAGATATAAGCCATGAAACATCATATTAATCCTTAAAATGTGCACAACTTGGTCCAATAGTGAAAGAGGAAATGAAATCATTACAAACACTCCAAAACATAATTCTAGACACTCCAAATTTTTGGAAACCCAAAATTATAGAGTAACTTAACATTGAAATAGAGTATTTGTTTACAACATTACACACTTCTATTTATAAAAGAGGATAATGGAGAAGGGGGAAGTAAAAGAAAGATTTATCTAATATTTTCCCACTCTATTTATAAGAATGATTCTTAACTAAAAATATATTCTCAAACAAACTTTACACATAACATAGACTTTTTGATGGCATTATGACTCCTCACTACCTTTAAATAATAGTAGATAGTGACATGAAATAGATATCATGTGTAATCACTTCTTAATATATTTTGAATGGGTCTAATATTACTTCATTTAGTGATATTAATCAACATATATGTCTTCCTAAATATGCCCATGTGAGTTATTATAAAATTGATGGAGGCCATTAATTTTAATCCTAGAGCCATCTATGCCAATTGTATCCTTCTCATTATACATTAATTTGACTTAATCCCATATAAAATATACCACCTCATAGGGATTTAGTGTTATATTTTTTTAATGTGGAAAATCCTATTTGGTTACAAGATCCTCATATTGGTACCATGTGGCAATTGATTATTTTCCATAGGATCCCAATTCTACCTTGACCTTAATTTATTTTCCCAACTTTCTTGATCCTTGACTCCTAAATATTACACCACATGGTAAGCTATGATCTGATATAGTCTCTTTTGATTGGTTCCATATGGTAGGCCATGATTATCTATGTAATTGTTGAATCATTTTCATGTGGTACATCATGATTGGATATGGGATACATGTTCTATCTACATTCATCTTTATTTTCCCTCAATTGGTCCATTCAACACCTAAGATTTAAAATTTACACCACATGATAGGATGTGATTGGATATAGTCTCCCTAGATTGGTGCCAAATGTAAATCCATGATTGTCTATGAGATTCAGGTTGTGCCTTTTCCTTATTTTAATTCTCAATCTTCTTGATATTTAGATTTTTGGGATTGGTCTACGTATCAAGTTCTAGTTAGCTATGAGCTCTGAGTGTAGACACTAAAATTAGGTCACACTCCCCTTTTGTCTCTCGACATATAAGCACCCTTTATTACATTTACCTAGCCATGACCCCCCTTCACCCCACTAATATTAATTTAATTAATTTAATTTAATTAATGCATTATCCTCACTATATTTATTATTTAAATATATTATTTGAATAATATCCCCACATACATTTCACTTAGACACCTCACCAAGCCAACTCAACCTAAGACCTATTCTTAGCAAGTTCCCATAACTAACTAAGTCTTACCCAAACCCTAAAAATCAATGCCTACATTCCCTCTAACCACATTCTTGAATGCTCACAAGAAGTTCCCATTATATTATGTGGGATAATGACACGAGATCCAAGGAAATTAGGAGGATCTCCCTAGTTTAGTAAACCTAGGAAATCCTGCCTTAACCAATGTCGGTTACCCTTAACAGTGGCCGGTTAAGCCAGACTACCGTTGGTTACCACTTTTAACCCCAAAACAACCTTATTCTAAAGGTTGGAAGAAATTTGGAAAACTTTGGGAGAAATTTGATGAGAAAGAACACATCTCAGAGAGATAATGCATCTTCAGAGAGCCAATTCCAGTGAAAATCATATCCAAGGAGGGAGATTGAGCATCTTCTCCTGCACAGCCATCCCAACCATGATCTGATCTATCCAAGAAAATAGGAGTGTACATGTAACCCATGTAGAATCTTTTCTTCAGTTGGTGATCATTTGCAACCTTCAAACCTATCATCAACACCTCCATCCCTCACACACAGACATTCAGGAACAAAATCCAAGTAAGTACAACATCATACTTTCCTGGTTATTTTATTTCATCATTTTGTCATCCTTTGTTTATCTTTCTCCCTATTGACCTTCTCCACATTTTCACCTTCGTATACCCATTGAAAAACTCACAAAATCCTACTCCAGTCACCCAATACCTCGTCCCAACCAACCAAAGTCCTTTGTGCAATCACAAGGGAAACCCCAGCTTGTTATGTGACATTTCAAGATCTGATAGTAGCCGACACCGGTTACACCTAACTGTCATCAGTCACCCCTGATCGACACTGGTCTCTGTGTTTACCCACACAACCCTAAATAGAGACCTACCCACCTAATTTTATTTCACCCTCTTTCACCTGTGATCTACTCGAAACCTCTGTCAAACCTGTAGAGACCCATAACCAATCATTTGACCTTTGGATTCTATTCTAGCTTAGCTTGTTAGATTAGATATATTTCTTATTATGTTTTAAAGTGAGATACCTAAATAATTTTAAAATAAAAATATAATTTACTTTGTTTACAACATTAAATTGTTTAAAACAGTGGACTGACAGCCATCTAGGAAGTATCACACTTCCCGGATCTAGCATATGCTAGGTAGTTCCCTACCCATATTGTTTAAATCCTTTTGGTGGTCTTGTTTTCATTACAGGTAGTTCCTCCTAGCCAAAAGGAAGCTCTCACAATCAGTTGTGGATTTGGAAGTCATACGCGCACAACAACCCATCAACCGACATTTGAATAGGTATTCTTCTTATGCCCGTTACCCTTTCTATTTCGTCAACACTTATAAGAAATGATCTAAGAAAAATGTGAAACATTTTGGCACACCTGGTGGGACCCATCTGGGGTTCCTTGCATTTCATTCATTATTAGGAAAAAATTGTGTGTTTTTTTCCCTTCTAAAAATAATACACACTAATTTTCTTCTTTGGTAATCTACCTCTTCTTTCTATTTACTTTAAAGGAAAATTTTCTTTTGGTGTAATTAAAAAGAATCATTTCTTCATGTTTTTTGCATTGTAGTGAAAGAGCATCCCTCTTCCTCTTCATCTTATTGTGTCATCCAATTTCACATTTTTGATTTGGGTTTAAAAACAAGTGCATTCCATTCTAATTTATTACATTACCTTACATTAATTAAGGGCAACCTATACGTTGGAATTCATGACTAGCTGATGGTTGAAAAATGAATCATAGAAAAAAACTTATATCCTTTTCTCTTTATCTAAGTCTTACCAAACCACACAAAAATTCAAAATACATACATTCTTAAACAAATCCTACTTGGAAGAAGTTGTAGGTGATCACATGATCACGGCACAGTGGGTACCCATCTCACTACTCTGGCGAGTCATACTTTAGAGTGAAGCCCACCCCCACCATAACATACCTGAAACCTCACCTTTAAGATCTCCTTATTTGTAGGAAGCTATCCTCACCAAAAAATCTATTTCACAATTCATGTGTCAGTCCTTAAATAGCATAAGCTAAACAAACATAATAGAAAAGGCACTCCTAGGATCACATTTTTCTTCGTGTTTCTGCTTGGATTGCATTTTGAGGTGAGAGATCACGTTCTTCACATTTTTTTTTATCCTTGCATGCTCCTCATCATGTCTGGTGTATTCCAGCTTTTCCTGAGTGTGCCTGGGCCATATCATCATCATTCCCATAATTCTAGGTCTAATTCTAAATCAAATTTTAATTCACAACCACTTTCTTTCATCACTGTTTAAATTTCACAATAACCGTCGTCAGTTACCTCTGACCACCATCGGTTATACCCAAATGACATCAATTCCAAGTCCTTTTGCTAACCTAATCAAAAGGACATTTTTACTTCACTTTTTTCCACTTTTCACAGTCTCTGTCACTATCATTATTCCCATTGACATTTTAAACATCCTCAGATTTGGCATACCTGTCATATTTTACCTTCTGCCTCACTATTTACTCACTGTCCATTTTCTACAGTGACTAGCAGTGGTAGCCCTTGACTGACGTCAGTTTTCCCTAACCATCATTGGTTATCCTGTTTCACATTCCAGCCATCATTTGGTCCTTCATCCACTTTTTATCACCAGATTCACCTGATCCATCTATTCTCTGTATCATTTACAGAGAAGTAGCCCTACTTGATCAGTACTAGTTCACATGGTGCTGACCTGAAGACAAGCAACGCCCTCATATTTCATGCTAGTTGTCAACCACTCCCACCTAGTCCTTCACCACCTTCTATTTTATCACCAGCCATGGATCCCATCCAACCTACTACTATCACTACCAGAGATGAGGAGTTTGCACGACTCCTTGACCAGAACCCTATCGCCTTGCAGTTTTACCTTTCCCACTCATCCACTCAAGACACCTTTGGTCAGTTGATATATGGCATGCCCATATATATCCCCACGACTCTCACACCCACTTCCACATTAGCCCCATCTGGCTCCATGCTGCTCGCATCCACCTTACCCCCAGTTGTTTCACAATTAGGTTTTATACCCGTTATGACTGCCACATCTATTACCTCTATGGCACCCATTACATCCACCGTACCCTCGACGACTACCCCAAACACAACCTCATCCACCCCTAATGTCTCATATATACCTATAGCTACATTCCCACCTCCAGTTTCAGTGACCCTTACCCCATTTTAGAACATGGTTCTTTCCATTCCACAATCATTAGCCCCTATTACCACTAGGGTTACCACGACCCTTCCACCCCCATATACATACTACCAACAACCTCCGTGTTTCATCCATTATTAATTTCGGGTAAAATACCCCCTATTTCACTGCCTTCTTCTCCACCACCCTACATGGCAGCCCCATACACTAGAGTGCCACCCCTATTATATGCCCAAAACCAACCTCCTCACGCTACAGGAGGCATCCAATCATCACAACCCACCAATGACCTAATTAAATTGATGTTGGACAAGATGCATACATTAGAGGCATCGAGTTTTCTGGCTCTCGATAACACTATCACCTATGACGAGATTTACAACGAGCCTATTCACCCATCCATTCCTATTTGTTTCATACCTTGTGCATTGGGAAATGCCTAAATTCAACCGCTTTAATAGCAAAGAAGACCCCCAGAAACATTTGTACGGTCATTCAAAAATGAGTGTTACCTGATCACTCATGATGATGCCTTGCTTTTGAGAAATTTTCCCATGTCCCTCACTAGACCTGCATTAGATTGGTATAGTGGGTTACCTAAACACTTTATATTCTCATTCAATCAGGTAGCTCAAGATTTCTTGGACCATTTCTCTATCAATATCGTCAAGAAGGTTACCATGACCGATCTATATTCCACACATCAATACGAGGATGAATCTCTCATGGGAGATTTTTTCGCTCGCTGGCGCAGCCTGATCAATCAACTTACCTTCCAATTTCCATAAACTAAACTCATTGAGCTCTTCACACGAGCTTGTGCTAGACATATCTCCTTGACCTTATAGGTCCAAACCTTCTGAAACATTTGATGAGGCATTCACTATGGCATGAAAGTTAGAGATTCGGGCCATCGAAGAGAAGAAAATACAATTACGATAATAAGAATTCAACATTCAAGTCAAGTGAAACCTCTTCTTATTCCAAACCACAAACCAATTACTCCAAAAATAAGGGCACCGCTAACGCAATGGTACTTAAGGCCGGCCCAGCTCATCCATCAAATCAAGCTATGCCCTCATCTAATCTATCACCTGTCCAGGACTTTTCAATTCAGAAAAGAGAAGAAAAAATATAACCCTAATTGGGGAACCTTACTCTTCTATCTTAGAAAAGCTTATCAAAGCTGGAGCCATAACCCTTCCACACATAAAACCACACACAAGTTTTGACCTTGCTCGCTCCATGCCCGCATGGTATAAAGACCATGATTTCTGTAACTATCACCAAGTAAAGGGTCATAGTGATGGACAACTGCATCACTTTCAAGAATATTATCCAAGAAATTCTCAGAGAAAGGTGAGTTAATTGTGGATAATCCCAACGCCGCCCCCAACCAAAATCTACAAATCTTTAGAAAATCAGTTTCCCAACCATGCCCCTTCAGGGGATCAATTTGGTGAGACATCAAATCATTTTACCCTAAACTTCCCTAAGGTTCATGCTATCTTTAATGAAGGTACATATTGCCTTTAGAGATTACTTTCTGATGACTTCCATAGAGGAGATCATGAACCCAACAGATCACTCCTGAGCTCATATTGGAACCAACGTCCCCTGTTCAAAGTTTAGCCACACGAGTAACACCTTTCAACTCCTGGTCATCACCTACGGTCAGGGTTCTTGGACCAAAATTGACACTGTCTCACACGTGGCTTGCCACCACTCATCGAACCTTTACCTACAGTACCTCCTCCACCCAGAGAGGAGCTCCCATTACCTCCTCCACCAACAAAGGAGCACCTATCCATTCCTCCACTTATAGAGGATCTCCCATCATCTCCTCCACCCATCATAGACTCAGTTGAGATACATTTTCCTCTTAGCAAGCATTCTCCATTAGCTACCCAAAATTCAACATACCTACTTTTAGCTCTCTTACCCACGGAAGCCGAAGCTAGCCAATTCCCCGTCTCTAAGACACATTTTATGGGAATTAACATTAGGTCCTGTTATCCAAAATTCACCCCCAGGGTTAATTTGATAACATGCATTAGAATTCTCAAGTCCCAGGGAAATGGATTGATTCAAGGAAAAAGTCATGTTTCTAGGGTCCCCTCAAATTTTTTATAAGTCCCCTGTCTGAGAGGAAAAGAGAAATTTCTGAGAAAAGGTGAAAAAGTGGCAAAAACAAACTTGGGACAGAAAAAATTGTGAAAATTGGCTAAGTCCTAGTCCTCACAAAAGTTGGAACAGTTGGGACATCGAAGTGCGGATTGGCCAAAAAGCCTCTAGGCAGCCTGTGAAGCAAAGGGACATCTGGGACATCAGGATGCATGGGACATGGAAAGCCGGTTCGGTCGAAGGAGAAGAAAATCGACTAACTGCTCTGAGACATTTGGGACATGAAGACATGAAGGGTGCGAACCGACTAGTTTGGCTGAAAAGGAGAACTTTCGCACTATGCATTTGGGACATCTGGGCCGTGAGGACGCGAATGACACAAAAAGGCAAAGCAATCGAGAGAAAAGGAAGCCCATTTCGGGCGGTTCGGAAGAATTTGTCCCAGACAGTCCGAGACAGTTGGAACAATAGGATGCAAAGGGCACGAACCAGCTGGTTTTGCCAAAATGGGGAACTTCAGCACTGGGATAGTTGGGACAAAGGGACGCGTGGGATGCGGATAGCTGAAGGAGCCGAAAGTCAATCAAGCAACGCCATGTGTCTTCGGCCGAATGAGGGACAAGGAAGCCCATTTCGGGCGGATCGGGAGTTTCTGTCGCAAACAGTCTGGGACATCTGAGACAAATGGATGCGGTGGACATGAACAGCCGGCAGACCCGAATACCAATCAAATCACGACATGTGTCACGAGGGAGAAAGTCCAGAAGTCAAAGGGCGAGGTTTCAAGCACTGACCCGAACCAATGAAATAGTGCCACGTGTCCAAGTTTAAGGACCCACAAGGAAATTTCAAAGGAAAGCCCGCGGAAAGGTGGAGGAGAGAGAATTTCTCAGTGAATCAGTGCTTGCCATGTGTCATCCAAGTGGCAGAGTGCGGGGAAAGTTCAAATATTTTTCCCACTGACCTGTTTTGCCTGTTTTTGCCCTAAATCTTCAGATCGACATATCTTTCGATCCAGAGTTCGGATTTGCACGTTCTTTATATCAACGGAAAGCTTATGAAATTCTCTATGTGATTCTAGGGTTAATATTGAATTTTGGTATAGTCTAGATAGATAAAATTGAGAAACGGCTCTGACACATGTTCATGGACAGGAGTAACGCTTCAACAACCAGCTTTAATGCAGCAGATAGTTCACCATTTCTGTTAGACAGCCCACCGTTTTTCTAGGATCCACCACTTCTGCCATAATGATATGATTTTAAATGCGACCTAGAAGTGGTTGGGGAAGATTCTGGATTTCCTCTCTCTTCCCTCTCTCATTCTTCCTATATATTGTAAAGAGGAGCTTCTTTAAAGAGGTCGAACATTTTCTGTCTTGATCCTCCCTTCTTCTCCTATTAGGTGAATTCGTGGAGTTCGAACCTCTCATTTGAAACTGTAATACAACTCTGCCTCTTGGCATTCTGTAGTGCATTGTATCATCTTTGGAGCAAGTAATACATGTTTGTGGATGATTCTCAACCCTCTCTGTGTTCATTTTGCATCCTCCTGGTCTTTCACTACAAGTTTTATTATCTGTGCATGATCTTATATCACATTTGAATGGTCTGTGTTTACTGGAAAGATAGATTGTTCTTCATTCCTCGGTGCATCACCTCTATTAGCTTAGATTTATTTTTATGCATCTTCTTACCCTATCTCCTTGGTAGAATAGATTAGGTTTCGAGAAAACCCTCTACATATTTCGTGTGCATCTGAACAGAGGAATAGGAACCAGCCTTCTCTGGAGAACCCTTTCTCACTTTTCAAGTCCCACACTTAGAGAAAGGATTCAATGTTATGCAATCACACTGGATGATAGTATGGTCAACCTAGAAACCTGACCAGCATCCAGGGGTGCTGTGATTTTGCACTAACAGGTCCTCACCAACTCCACCCACAGACGTGTCGTTCTCATGTTTGGCCGATTACTTAGATTATGTGGATAGGGCTTTACTATGGGGGTGCCTCTTACTCCTTGTCTCAACACAGATGCAGAGATCCCTTGCTAATAACTCCACTATCTACCCAAACACATTTCGACCCATCAAACTAAATAAAATCAATGCTATCACAACCCTTTCCACGATACCTGTTAGTGCTCAAACCACACATTTACCCATAACCCGATCTACATCTAAACCCAAACCCACACTGACAACATTTGCCTCAACTAAACCTATTACCACTTTAGGGGTCACCCCGACCACCAGCCTTACTCATCTACCTATTAAATTGGATTTAGCTACATCCTCCAACATCAAAATCACACCTACTCTGACATTTAAACTAAAGAAAAAAACTCATCAACCTCAAACACCGACCATACCAATCACGCCCACACTTGTCCCATCTTCCTTAAAACCTCAGCTACCCAACAAGGTCAAGCACCCTTCACCTATCCATAAACCAATAACACAACAATCCATTCCTTCCTCGCAAACCTCTAACCTACTCAGGCACACAACATGACTTACACCTGCACATTCAATATCTTTACCACCAATGCCTCCAATATCCTCAGCTATTGCTTCACTACCCACTACACTTCAGTCATTGTCCCTCACACCCCAAGTATGACCTACGTCATCTACCTTCACAGCACCCCCGTTATCCCCATGGGTAACTCACCCTCTTCCTCCATCTACTTTTCCTTCTAGATCTTGTACACCCACACCACCTTTACCCAAGAATGTGAAACCCAAAAAATAAACCTCATTATGCCACAATAAGGTAGTCAAAACAACCACACACCCTCCTACCCATCCATCTATTATACCTCTACCCAAACAAACATGACCGATACCTAAAACCACACTGGCACCTAAAACCATAACTTGACATGTTCCTACTCTTCCAAAAATAGTTCCTCGACAATTAACCACACCTACACCCAAACCTACATTCATTTCCCATTGTGATCCACTAGCAGGTTCCTATGCCAAAATTTTAACCAACCTCCTCGAGACTTATGTTATCACATTACCACCACTCTAGCCTTATGACCCCCTCAAAACCAAGCCAAAAGGGTTTGATGATACTAAAATTTGACGCATACCATCATGTGCCAGGGCATGATGTGGAGAACTGCAAGGCCTTGAAAACCATCCTTATCCAATTGTGTCCACCAGAAACCAACTTTGATGATGATGACCTTCTCGATGAGGATACTGCTTTACCAACACCCATCCCCACACTGCCCACTCGAACAACCACAACCTCCACCCTCACAGCTTCTAGAGCCACACCCAAGATTTGAAATTAACATGGTTCACATCAGAGAACTTGCCACGCCACCACCCAAATGTCGTTGCGCCCAACTGACCTCACAGGGTTTTTCTCCTCCGATAGGTTTTTTCCCATCATGTCATTATACCACTCACCCTACACCTTCTCCATTTTCCAACTTCCCTCAAATCAACATGATACATGTCACTTCATGTGTGCATAAGGGCAAAGAAAAGGCAACTGACCCACCAACCAATCCTATACCCAACATACCATCTGCACCCATACCTAAAATAACTATTCATGCAGCCCCACATACCCCATTTCTAATGGCGTCACACATCTCACCATTCTCAAAAAATTACACCAATATCCTCTCAAAATGTCCTTATATGACCTCATCCAAACCTCAAAATCCCATCGTCAAGCCCTCATGGAGGTTCTTCAATCTATTGAGGTTTTACCCAATGACCCTACACCCGTAGCCTCCATTATCACACCTCATCATGTAGCTTATCTCACCAAATTACCACCTTCGTCTTCACCTCACCTTGTTCACCAATTGGCCTCCCTTGGCTTCTGAGAGGAGGAGATCACACCATACCAAAATGATGACCCAGACCCAACCCTCTTCATCTTTTTCCACATTGATGACATACAGGCACACCATGAGATGATTGATGGAGGCACTAGCATTAACATCATTTCATCCCATGCATTTTCTCAAATGTGCATACCTGACAATTACATGCATAAACATCTGGTCATGTTGTGTTCATTCAATGATGCTATCACTTCCACACTAGGCACTATCATCCTTCATGTTCACGTGGGCCCCCGCACTGTTCCATAATTGTTTTATGTTTTGGAGGGGGAATTCCAATATAACTTGTTTCTTGGTAGACCCTGGATCCATGTCATGGGTTGTGTTCCTTCCACTTTGCATCATTGTGTAAATTTTGAACATGAAGGACACACTTATACCATTCCAGCTGACCCATCACCTTTCAAAACATGCAACATGCTTTACTGACCCAATGATGTGCTCATACCTGTCAAGCCATCTACCTCTACAACCAATACCGCTTCACCTACACCACCACCTACTAGTACAATCATTACCTCAGCCACACACACCTCTTCTATTCCTACCGCTACTATAACCTCCACGAATGACCCATTAGCTTCCCAATCCGTTAACTCCACCTCCGCATCAACCTCTGACACATTATCCATACCAGCTACCTACATACCAACCACTAATCCCTTGGAAGGTGTTTTTTAATGCCTCACTCTGGGGGAGTACCGTCTATATAGTGTCAACACATTCCTTACTCCACACAAGTATGGAAGCCTTCACCAATACCCTCATTATGATCACCACATAGGAGAATGCCTCCTTTATGATCCTCCTCATCTTCGTACTAGTCTCACCTATGGGGGACTTGATACTACCACATACACACCTGAACCACCATCATAACCCCACCCATTTTCTATTGACTTCCAATCACTTACCAATCACCGTTTCACCCACACCTTCCTACACCATTGCGCATGGAAGGGTTTTAGTTTTGGCTTTTATGAGCAAGGCTGCCATACCATTATTCCATGTACCACCTGCAAACATAATGACCGTAGTGGTATCGGCTTCCCCAAACCTCATACCAAACAAGCCTGCATTGAACTCATTGAAGACCCTAGCCCTCCTCCACCTTCATCTTCATTGCTACCTTCAACCACTCCACCTTCATCACCACCCTCACCGACAAAGTCGATGGATCCTGAATCTATCGTGCCTAGCATTTTTTTTCATAAACACCATTTCCTTGGGGCCTTTGACTTATCAACACGAAGGTGAGGCCCCTTCCACTCTTCCATTCCTATATCCTGAGATGATCGATGATGACACACCTATACTTAATGTCATTCAATGTCAGGATGATGAATACATACTCACCTACCTTGGTGCGGAAGACTCATATATTCATCGGTCATTACCATCTGAGATGTAAACCATGTTGAATGAATCGACTATCGAGATCAACATTCATACTCAGGATGACCCACACATCCTAAAGATCAAATAATCTTTAGATGCTGCTAAACAGGAAGCCATCACCTCTTTCCTCTGAGATCATAATCATGCTTTTGCTTGGTCTTACATAGACATGCACACTATTGACCCCACCATAGTGGTCCACAATATCGTAACCATTCCCGATGCTAAACCTATCAAACAAAAGCTGAGGAAAATGCACCCTGACATTGCTCTTATCGTCAAAGAATAACTTCAGTGCCTTATTTCCATTTCCTTCATCTTACCCATTGATTATCCTCATTGGATTTCTAACATTGTCCCTGTTACTAAAGTAATAGGGGGACTCCGCATTTACACGGACTTCCGTGACCTCAACCTCACCCACCTGAAAGATGACTTTCCCTTGCCCGGTATTGATCAACTGGTTGACCTTACCACTGGTCATGAGATTCTCTCACTCATGGATGGCTTCTCAAGTTATAATCAAATTTTGCTTACCCGAGAATATCAGCACAAGACCGCATTCATTACCCCTTAGGGAACCTTTTGCTACCAAGTCATGCCTTTTGGCCTTAAAAATGTTGGTGCTACATATAAGTGTGCTATGACTTACATCTTCCATGATATCATGCATCGTATATTGGAAGATTATGTGAATGATCTATTGGAAAAATCTAAATGTCACACCAAGCACCTCGCCATCCTTGAAACCATCTTTGACCACCTCATTTAATATTGCATCCGTCTTCAACCTAAAAAGTGTGTCTTCACAGTTCTCTCAGGAAAGCTCTTGGGATTTATTTTTTCCCTCCGTGGGATAGAAGTTGACCCTGCTAAAGTCAATGCCATTCTAGAAATGCCTCTGACCACTAACCTTACACAACTCCGTTGCCTATAAGGTAAATTGCATTCCATTCACCATTTCATTTCACAATTATCTTATTAGTGTCATCCATTTCATCATCTTCTTAGGAAGGATGCCTCCTTTAAATGGGATGATGACTATCACAAAGCTTTTGAGGCCCTAAAACAATACCTTCTCCAACCACCCATACTCATTCCACCTAAATATGATCAACCTTTTTATCTATATATATCAACTACCGATCATTCCTTGGGAGCCATGCTCGCTCATCACGATGAAAAACATAGGGAGTAGGTTGTTTATTACATAAGTTGTACTCTTTTAGATTATAAAACCCAATACAACCATCCAGAAAATATTTGTTTAGCCTTAGTTTTCATTTCCACCAAAATCCGCCATTACCTACTCAACCAAAAAACACATGTCATGATCAACACTGATCCCTTACAATTCATGTACGCCAAACCTTATCAAAATCAGTGCACCATGCACTGGCTTATGCTTTTATCTGATCTTGACCTTGAATTCATTCACCAAAAGTCCATCAAGGGCCAAGCTATAGCCAACCAACTGGCTGACGCACCTATTTCTGGAGATCAATCCTCTAATTTTGACTTTCTTGATGAGTCAATTACTACTCTTTCCCTATACGAACCCCCTTACCAAATGACACTATTTTTTTATGGTTCCAAGTGTCAGCATGGGGGTAGGGCCGATGTTATCCTCATTCCTCTGGATGGGGAACCCATGCCTTTGTCTTTCAAACTAGACTTTGAATGCACCAAAAATATTGTTGAGTATGAAGCGCTCGTACTAGGTCTCCAAGCCACATATGCCCTAGATGTCAAATCAATCAGCATCTTTGGTGATTCAAAATTGATCGTAAACCAAGTTAATGGTATGTACCAATGTCATAACGAGATACTTAAAAAGTATAAACATCATGTAGAAATAATTTTTACCAAATTTTATCGTTACACCCTTCAAACCATCCCACATTCAACCAAAAAATTTGTAGATACCATGGCCTGCTTAGCTTCCCAAATACCTGCTTCCCCTGCTGATTCCAAAATATTTATCACCGTACAATTCCTCCATTCACCTTCTTATTTACCTCATGATGTTTACTCAATTAGAAATGACACCCTTGACCCGAGTGACCTTTGGTATAAACAATACTCCAACTACCTTTCTCTCTCCATCTTACCTCTTGATCTCACTCATAACAGACAACGAGACTTCCTTAAAAAGGTCTCCTATTTTGTCATTCTGGGGGGACTCCTCTATAAATGTGTATTTTATGGTATTCTCTTACGATGCCTCACAAGTTTTGAAATTCTTTATACAATTAAGGAGGTTCATGATGGCATATGTGGAGGTCACTTTAGTGGCCTTGATGTTGCTAAGCGCATTCTTCATATGGGCTATTACTGGATGACCCTTAACCATGATTTTTTTAACTATGTAAAATGTTGTGTGAAATTTAAACAACATTCCAACCTTCATCATACACCCAATCATGCCTTACAGGTCAATCGTGACCTGTGGCCCTTGTCTCAATGGGGTTTGGATCTTGTCAAAGAAATCAATCCTCATTCTTCCCAACGTCATCAATGGATCATAACTGCTACTGAATACTACACCAAATGGATGGAAGCCATACCACTCATCTCCATGAAAGCTGAGAAAATATGTGAGTTCATTAACCATCACATCATTTGTCGCTTTGGTGTTCCTCATCACCTCATCACTGACAATGGAAAACAATTCAAAAATAAAACATTGCAAAAACTTTGTGACGCCTTCGACATTCAGCTTAGTTTCTCATCACCTTATTACCCACAAACCAACGGACAAGCCGAATCCACTAACAAGACCCTCAACAAAATTATCATGAAAGTGGTTGACAATACTGGGAAGGATTAGCATACACACATTCCTTTTTCCCTATGGGCATACCGCACTAGTATTTTCACTTCCACTTTGACCACACCCTTTTTTCTGGTCTACAGTACAGAGGTTGTTTTTCCTCCCAAATTCCAGATCCCCTCACTCCGCATTTATCTCTAGGACATGCTTACTAATGATGACTTTTGTCAGGACCACTTAGCACAACTAGAGTTATTAGACGAATGTCATCTTAATGCTCTATATCACCTTCAAGTTTACCAACAACGTATCAAATGTGCTTATGAAAAATGTGTTCATGAATGAACCTTCTAAGTTAGTGACCTTGTCTTGAAATTAAATCAACACATAACCAAAGTAGAAAAAAGTAAACAGGGAAAATTCCCTCCTAATTGGCTTGGACTATACATCATAACTCATACCTATGGATCAGGTGCCTATCGTTTATCCTCGCTTGATGGTAAACCTAAACCTGCGCCCCTTAACGCATTGAATCTTTAACCATTCTATTGTTGACTCGTTGTCCTATCTCACCCTTTATCTCTTTATAGGATTTTCCCTTGAGTGTTATCCACTCCATACACCTCCTTGATGATTAAACAAGAATCATGTGAGTTCCTATCACTTGTTATCTTCTCTTGAATTTGTACCATGGCACTACGCATAGCATGATTCTCATGGATACTTTTCATCTACCTTTAGATGAGATCCCATGGTCTTGCCACCTTTCCTTTTGAACAAGAGTCCTATCCTCCACCTTGGTCTTGTCCATGATTTCAAAAACCTCACATGGGACCAAACTCCTTGAGTCAAAATTCTAAAAAAAATATGATTCCCTCAAGAGGACATCTTCCTCTCGACAAAATTGTTACTATAAATAGACTGCTCCCTCGAAGGACAGTTATGTGCAACTAAAAAATAAATAAAATAAATGAGAGAAACCGAATCTTCCTACATCTATTAGCTTCACGAAGACCTCAAGGAGTTCCATATTATTTATCCCATATAGAATTCCCACATCGATCAGTCTATCACAACAAAAAAACCTTTTAGTCATGGAATTGCCCATTGTGACCCTGGACCTCTTGCCCAATAGCCCTGTCACTTAAAACATATACAATTGATTACCTTTCACCCACCTTACTGTTTCCACTCTCATTTCCTCAAGGGACATCTTGTAATTTAGACATTTGGTGATACTGTGACTACCTTCATCTTAGAACATTTAATCGTGTAATGCCTTTCAGGTCTTGTGTTCATCACCCCCTCCAAGGTATGATCTACTCAGTATGATCCTACCCAATCAGGTGGCTTTATTGCCCCCCTCTTATTTTTTAACCATTTTTGTTTACATTTTGATTACCTTATACAGGACTTGGTCCTCAATGCTTACCGTTTAGGTAATCATCCCCTTTTGCCATAATCACCTTCACCTACATTATTTTACCTATAATCTACCTACACCTATTAAACCTAAACCCGCAACATGCCCAAAAACCTACCAACTCATTTTCATATTCTTCCCTAGCTCATGGGAGAACTACATTGGCCTAAGGTCCCTTTTCACTAGGACTATGTAGGCAGCACTCTGAGGGCATGTGGACCTTGGAGGATAGCTCAACCATTCCCCTACCCTAAACTAATTCATCAACCATACCTAACTCACCATTTACATCATGTTTCACTTAGTTCCCTTTTTTATAACAAAATTAGAAATTAAGTCACGTGCATAACAAGTTACTTACTACATCATACCTTTATTACACCTACCATCTCTCTATCATCACTATACATAGATTATAAAACATTTCACATATGACCCATAGTCCCATTCATTGCAAACACTAATGAATCATAACTAAACCCACTTTCAACTCAACCATTCCTATAACCTAACTCAGCCATGCCTATAACCTGACACAACCATGCCTATAATCTGACTCAATCCATGCCTAAACCAACCTAACTCAACCATGCCTATAATCTAACTCAACCATGTCTATAATCTGACTCAATCCATGCCTAAACCAACCTAACTTAACCATAACTATAACCTAACTTAGCCATGCCTATAAACTAACTCAATCCATGCCTATAACCTGACTCGATCCATGCCTGAACCAACCTAACTCCATCATGCTTAAATCACTTAATTTTGAACCACATTAAAGTAACAAATCCATATCTCATCTAACATAAGCCATAAACCAATGTCTCATAAACATATTAACACATCAAAAAAATACCATGTATCTCATCATATAAATAAATCAATGTACATCTCAAAATACATGCCTATCTAATCATGGCCATCATCTCAAAAATGTTAGCACGCAGGCTGATATACAATACAAAAAAACTTCGGCACGCAGGCCAGTATATGCTCACAATATACAAAAATTACTTGTACATCCTCACTATCTTCGGCAAGCAAGCCGGTATGTGATCAAAAATACAAAAATCTTTAGCATGCAGGCTGGCATATATATCAACAATAATCAATCATATACATAAAAAATTAGGTGGCCACATATCAGACATCTTCCCATATGTCCTCCATCTCTGTGTCACCTACACCCTCAGCCTCCTCTTTCCTTGCTAGCACATCAACTCACTCTAGTCACCATGTGCTAGTGGCCTCTCCCTAATTAGGCCTCAGAGCTCACTGCCCACCTATGCTCTCCACACTATGTGTGTGGGATCTCGTCCTCTCACTGGACACCTGTTGTGCCCTGTACTCTCCATAAGAGAGGAAGTCTATCCCATCTTCCTTGAGCTAGTTCTGATAATATCTCACCTCACCTAGGGCATCTTATAACTATGATATAGGCATATTCTGTGGTGGTCCCATAGGTCTTAGCCCCTATACCTGCCCTACGCCAGCTTATGAACAGGGAGTAGCTCCCTGCACCTGTGGTGGTGCCCCCTATCCCTATGCTTTTGGTGGTTCCCCCTATCCCTATGCCTATATCTGGGCTTGTAAGGGCCCAATCTATCCTTGGGATGTGGTCAACTAGCCCTATAAATGTGCCACCTGAGCCAATAAGGCTGCCACCAGACCATCTCTGTCTCCATCTCCTCCATCACCTCCACCCCCTTCCTCCACCATCTGGGCCTGTAGATTGGCCACCTGTACTCATAGCTCTGCTACCTCTACCTCTGACCCCTCCAGCTGTGTCTATAGTATACCTATCTACGTGATCAACATCGCTACCTACTCCTGTAGGGCATCTCTCTGCACTGTAATGGTAGCTAAATCAAGCTGCCCTGATCTAGGTGGTATGGCTTGTAACTGATCCGCCCACCACTACCTATACCTATTTTTACATTCGGCATCATCAATCCATTAATCCACTAGCTGGTCCTCCTCTCTTGTAGGCATTGAAGGTTGTGGTAGAGGTAAGAGCCTCTCCATGTCATCTCTCTGATATTGTGGGAAGGGCGGAGGAATATCTTGTACAAGCCCGAACTTCCGTCGGATCCTGTCTACTAGGATCATCTCATCCTCCCTGACAAGGTGACCTTGTATCCACCTCTATAGGTAGAGATCAGCTAGCTCCTCATGTATGTGCATATATGAGGGGAATCCCACATATGGCCTCAAGATAATGTCCATTCCAGACAACCCCTCCAACTATTGAAAATGGGCCACATCATATGACGGCCTATCTGACCTCCACTCTCCTGTAACCAGCACCCATCTCCGGTATCCCAACCATACACATCTCGTTGGGAATGCATCTTCTTAGGGCATCGATATAGGCTAAACAAAGACTATGTGCTCATAGGCCCAGTAGTGTAGTATAAATGTACATCATAGGCTAAACTTGCACAACCACCCATACGCCCATAGCTCTCTGTATACTTGCACCAAGAATGTTTGTGACCAGGTGAAGCATGTCTCATGCACCATCATATCATGGAGCACCCCCATCAGTGATCAAGGAAATCATCCACCCACTACATCAGGTAGTGCATAGCAGCACACTGCCTCCATCAATAAAACAACTAGCCTCGTCTCATTAGGATGGGCTAGGTACATCTCGCCATAGCTCAAACTGGTGCTATGGAATCTCATCTTTGCTGCTCCCTCACCAAAAAATTTCTTGATCAACTCCTCTGAGGCCTCAGAGGAGATAGAGTACACCTGTGCCCCCAATATGGGTAATCGTAAAATCTGGAACACGTCCTCCAGGGTGATAGTCATCTCACCCATCGGAAGGTGGAACATGTTGGTCACAGAGTCCCATCTATCGATGAGAGCAACCATCAAACTGGGCTACCAAATAGCATGTCGGTAACACTGAATACCACTCAGGTCCACTACCTCCATGTGCTAGAGCTCCAAAGGGGTCGCTAAGCCACGCAATTTCACTAGTAGTAGTGGAACCCCGTCCCGCATATACAACTATGATCTCTCCTGCATCCAATCTAAGCACAACATTAATCTACATTTACCATGACCATATTCACCAATTATTATTACCCTCCACCCTATTTTTACTTTACCCATCTCAACTACCTAGCCCACATCCCTCTTGGACCCTTGTGCCTAAATAACCCAACCAGTGCCAGTTCATCCTAACCGACTCCAGTCACCCTTAAACCGGCGTCGGTCACCTATTAGGTGATCAATACCGATTTAACTGTACTGACCACGGTTATCACCTAACTGGCATCAGTCACCTGTTTGGTGACCGATCCTGATTCTACCCAACCAACGTCAGCTAAGCTTGACCAATGTTGGTCACTGTCGTGGAAAAATCCGTGACTTCCCACACCCCCTTTTTCATAACCCTCCCCTTGCCCCTTTTACCCCACCTATAATGACAGAAACTACCCCTGGACCTCTACCCACCCCACCTATATACTTTACTACTCTCCCCCCCTCTTTTTACCTGTTATTCACCCCATACCCACATTTCACTTTTTCCCACCCAAAAAATACACCACACCCAACAAAACCCTACAAATCACAAATAACCACAACCTATAATCTATTTACTCTACAGTATAGAGTTGGGCGTTTACCTCGTGGCGCTACCACCATCTAGGTGGAACATTTAGCTGATGTGCCAATGGTCCGCCTGATCCCTCTCTAGCCTCTTCCATCCCTGAATATCTACCTACAACCTCTAACCAATCACCTCTCTCACTCTAATCCCGTGGACCCGATACTCACGAACCCAACCCTCATCAAATCACACTACCCACTCAATGTTCCATTCCATCCGGACACTTTTCACACTTTTTTCTCTTTTTTGTCATTTTCTCACTTCGAACAATAATAAATGAATAACAAAACATGTGGATTTTTTTTATACAAAACCCGATCTAACCGACTTTGGTTCCCATTGACCGGCATCAATCTTGTGCCCTACCTCACCGTCGTCAGTTTTCCAATACCGATGTCAGTTATATATGACCACCATCGGTCAACCTAACCTACACATTTCCCCTACTTTATCATTTTACCCCACCCAACCCATTCCCTTACCCTTCTTGACCTCATCATTTACTACCTCCCTTTTTCCTCCTTTGGGGACTCATTATTTTAGCCCTACTTTGGCCTTGCCCATGCTGTGACCTAGATATTTAGACCTAGACCATTGTTAGTGACTTTTGACCTCATGTGTTCACTATACCTTGCGGCACTATTTCCTGTGTTGTTGACCTAATGACCTTACCTAGCCTATTATCATGACCGTTTATCTTGACCCTACCTTTGGTGTATCAGAACATACCTAAACGTTCCTGCACCTAACCTACGTTGTGTTTTATGACCATATATTATACCTTGGATACCGGATTCACTTTAACCTTGTTCAGATAAACCTATCGACCTTAGACGATGTACAGTTTTCTTGCTCTTCAACCTAGTGCCATGCTACATTTTATACATGTGCGTGCGTTTGACTATTGCTACCTGTGACCCTAACCCATTACTTAGATTTCCTAAGTATACCTTTCACCCTTTTCCCCTATCCCACTTGCCTTTTCCTCACATTTACCTTTTATCAAACCACTCACTGCTTCAGCCTGCTGCCTCGTCAGTTCCTGGTTTGAGGGGGATCACCTTCACCTACACATGGGGAAACCACATCTTATTTTTTTTAGCATCGCTTACCAATACAAGATATGTAACAAAAAGGGGGAAAATGTAGACACTAAAATTAGGTCACACTCCCCTTTTGTCTCTCGACATATAAGCACCATTTATTACATTTACCTATCCATGACCCCCCCTTCACCCCAATAATATCAATTTAATTAATTTAATTTAATTAATGCATTATCATCGCTATATTTATTATTTAAATATCTTATTTGAATAATATCTCCACATACAGTTCACTTATACACCTCACCAAGCTAACTCAACCTAAGACCTATTCTTAACAAGTTCTCATAACTAACTGAGTCTTACCCAAACCCTAAAAATCAATTCCTACATTCCCTCTAACCACATTCCCGCATGATCACAAGAATCTCCTAGTCTAATGCATGGGATAACAACATGAGATCCAAGGAAATCAGGAGGATCTCCCTAGTTTAGTAAACCTAGGAAATCCCACCTTGCCCAACATCGGTTACCCTTAACTGTCACCATTTAAGCCGGACTGTCATTAGTTACCCCTTTTAACCCAAAAATAACCTTATTGTCAAGGTTGAAAGCAAGTTGGAAATCTTTAGGAGAAAGTTGATGAGTAAGAACACATCTCAGAGAGATAACGCATCTTCAGAGAGATAATTCAAATGAAAAATCTTATCCAAGGAGGGAGATTAAGCATCTTCTCTTGCACAGCCATCCCAGCCATGATTTGATCTATCCAAGAAAAGAGGAGTGTACATGCATCCCATGTAGAATATTTTCTTCCGTTGGTGATCACTTTCAACCTTCAAACCCATAATTATCACCTCCATCCCTCACACACAAACATTCAGGAACAAAATCCAAGTAAGTACAACATCATACTTTCCTGGTTATTTCTTTTCTTCATCATTTTATCATACTTTGTTTATCTTGCTCCCTATTTACCTTCTTCACATTTTCACCTCTGTATACCCATTGAAAACCTCCCAAAATCCTACTCCAGTCACCCAATACCTCGTCCCAACCAACCAAATTCATTTGTGAAATCACAAGTGAAACCCCAGCTTGTTCTGTGACATTTCTAGACCTGACAGTAGCTGGCACCAGTTACACCTAACCAGCATCGGTCACCCCTGACCGACACTGGTCTCTGTGTTTTCCCACACAGCCCTAAACAAATACCTACCCACCTAATTATATCTCACCCTCTTTCACCTGTGATCTACCTGAGACCTCTATCAAACCTGCAGAGACCTAGAACCAATCATTTGACCTTTGGATTCTATTCTAGCTTAGCCTATTAGATTAGATCTATTTATTATTGTGTTTTTAAGTGAGATACCTAAATCATTTTAAAATAACAATATAATTTACTTTGTTTACAACATTAAATTGTTTAAAACAATGGACTGATAGCCATCTAGGAAGTATCACACTTCCCAGATTTAGCATATGCTAGGTAGTTCCCTACCCATATTGTTTAAATCCTTTTGGTGGTCTTGTTTTCATTACAGGTAGTTCCTCCTAGCCAAAAGGAAGCTCTCACAATCAGTTGTGGATTTGGAAGTCATATGCGCACAACAACCCATCAACTGACATTTGAACAGGTATTCCTCCTACGCCCGTTACCCTTTCTATTTCATCAACACTTCTAAGAAATGATCTAAGAAAAAGGTGAAACATTGAGTTCCACCTTTTTTTTATCTAATTTCCTAACCTTAGAAGCTCAAGGAAGAACACTTAATTTATTTCATGTTTAGTAATTTTTTGTAGAAATTAGAGCCTTTTATCCAATATAATAACAACGTGCTTTTATATTTAAACTCTTATAAGGTTATCTCCTTGGATAATGTGGTACAATTTCTCCAAGATAAAACTACAAAGGCCACCATATTTGATTTTATGTGAGATCTGAATGTGACTATCTTGAACTAGGTGGAAAAATAAGGATATGTGAGGCCTTACTTCTAAAGATAATTGTGAGCACTTCAAAAATATGAAACATTTAAGTATTCAACCAAAAATGCATGTAAAGGATAGAAAATTAGTTGAAAAACTACTTGAATCAAACTTTATAAAGATGAAGCATTTTAAGACCCTAAAATATTTCCAACATTTTGCACACAATGTTTAGAAGCTCATATAAATTGTAAACAACAAAAAATAACCATGAAAACACTGAAAAACATAAGAACATGGGTGTATCACATTGTAGTTAATAAAAATGGAGAAGGAGGCCCATTTTTTAAATAGGTATCATAAGAATTGAGAAAGTGTAAATTATATTTTCCAATAAAATTAATTTAATTAAAATTATCCTTGTATAAAGGCTTAACCTTTTGTCCTTCCAAACATAAATATTTCTCTAAAAATTCTCAATCATAAATTCTCATACCCTTTTTTTATATTTTACATAAAAAAGGGACACCTAACTATTTTATTGCAAAATAACCAACACAGATGCCCATAACCTCTAATATCCTTGATTACCTCTCCTAAGGAACAATTATGAATAGTATCAGGGGATTTTCTTTGCTGATTTTATTTTCAAAGTGTTGGATGTCAAACTTGCACCTGTGTCTCGAATTTTTTAGAACTAAGTTGTTAAAAACAACAATGGAACCATCTCCAAGTTGTGGGACCTTGCGTGCTTGAGATGGATCTCTAGAGAAGGCCAGTTCCTCTACCTATTTCTACTACTACTGCTACTCCTAATGCTGAAAGGAAAAACTAAGCTAATAATGCTAAGGGACCAGGGATAGAAGGATAACAAAAAGGAAAACTAAAATAAGGAATGTGATAGCACTAGAAAGAGTGGGATGAACAATATTTTTCTGAGTGAAAACAAAGGTGAAATCACAAGGGAAGGATAGGCACATGTAGCACAAACCAAAACGCATTTACACCATCGATTTCATGAAACACAACCAAAAAATAAAGATGCAAGGAAATTGAGTTGACACAAAAAATATAAAATGTAAAATATAGGAAAGGAAGAATAGATAGAGAATAGTCACAAAACGATGCTTCTATTAATTCTAGGTATGCACAATCAGTTACAATGACATTAAAGGCCAATATTCATATACATGAACCAGATCTAGAGGTTTGCAACTCAAAATGCAGAGCCTTAGCAAAGACTAAAGGATGAAAAATGTCCAACCCTTTTATAATGAGCTGAGATCTTTCATTTATATATTGATTGATGAGAGAGAAAGAGGAGAAGGAGGGAAATCCAATTTGAAACTAAACTAGTAGCCATCAATGCCTACAAATTTTCCTACAAATCCACCTATAATCTATCAAGTGTAGTTCTCCATGCCTTTTTAGCATGTTGGAGAAGGAAGAAAGGAAGATCATATCAAATATGGGTAGTTGAAGCAATCAGATCACACATTAATGATGTGAAATATTTTTTCCAACTCCTCACCTACAAAATCCCACTAAAATTGAATTTGAATGGGCCAGCATGTAGCATACGTCAGCATCTTTCCAAAAAGTCCTGGAACATAAGGACTTGAGCATTAGAACAAAAGTTATGATTGTCAGAAGATATATAGTGAAAACTGGGCACGTAAGACACGTGGCAGGATCGGATTGGCTAAATAAATGGCCAACTATTGATTTTTTTTGTCATTTATACCATGTGTCACCCATTGGTTTGTTGCAAGGATTTGGTACCCTATTGGCATGCTTTGATTGGTTGCATGTAGCACACTCAATGTCTGATAGTTGATGATGTGGCACAGAAGGGCACATAAGAAGGTGCAAAGGCATGCACATAGAAGAATGAGGTATGGGAGAAATAAAGGAAGGGTCCATGTAAAAGTGATGCGTGTGGGAGGAAATGGGAGAAATACCCAAGGAAAAAGCGTATGTTCGAGGAAAAATTATTAAAATATAATGTGTGACGGAAAGGAGAAAGGGTTCGTAAATGTTAAGTACTTAGTTGATTTCGAAAGCAAGTATACAACATGCACACATGGTGAATAACTATTGGGAAGAAGGTGGATGCATAGAGGGTACGCACAAGGGAAGAGTGGAACAAAGTGGAAAAGGAAAATGGAAGGAAGGAATGCACAGAAGTAGAGCTTGCAAGGTGCATGAGGAACTGTAGCCAAGGAGATGTGTTAAGGAGATGATTAAAGTGTACACAATGCTGCAATGTAGAACCTCAGAGCTAGCATGTGAATGTAGGTTTTCCAAATAACTAGGGGAGTCATTTGGATAACAATTTTAGCAAATTTTGGGACCAACTTCATGCTATATTAAGGATATTAGTAGCCTAGAGCATCCATTGGGCATGGAGTCTACTATGTGCTTATGAAATTCTGATCTAGAATATTTGAAGAGCTACCCCTTAAAGTCACTTGATGAATGATTTTTTAACTCTGTTCTAAATCTTGAAAAACTGTTGAAACTTCTGGAAGATCAGCAACATCCTAGGAGAAAATGAAGAGTGTGCACAAAAGGAACGTGAGAAGAAAGAACTATATAAAAAAATAATAATGTATGTGTAGCACACTTGGAGGAATTTAAACTACTCTAATATATACAAGATGATGTAGAAAAATCAATGGAAGGGTTTGAGATAGATCCCATTCACTAGGATTTGCAATGTGCCTCCATCAAGATGAGTTAACTCGAAATATTTATCCTCTTTACATGAACTGATTATGTATGGGACACTCCAAACTGCATCAAACTTTGAATGGTGCCCAGGTTTAGCTCTGTCAGCATCCCACGTTAAGACCAAGTCCCTAAATTTGAAAGCTTGAGGCCTAACCTTTCTATCAAACCACTTCTTTATTTCTTTCTGATGTTTTTCTAACTTGATCATGATAACATTCCTTGATTCTTTGAGTTCAACCAACTCTACCATTCTAATTTCTCTCTGGTCCATGCCCTCCAATTCCATCTGCTAAGCAAGTGCCAATGAATTCAACTCAAGTATCAAAGGAAGTGTGGCCTCATTACCATAAATCATCTTGTAAGGTGATGTACCTATTGCCTTATTTTTCATGATTCTATCTTCCCAAAGTGTGCATGAGACCTTTGTATGCCATTGTCTTTGGTTAATACTCATTGTTTACTTCATGATCTTGATCAGGTTCTTTTTTGTTGACTCTACCAAACTATTTCCTTGAGGGTAATATTTGGAAGAATTCTTCAAGTATATTCCAAGTCTTGATGCCCAATTAGTTATTTTAGTACTAAGGAAGGATTTTTCATTATCAGAGATAATGGTTTGAGGAACACCAAACCTTGTTACAATTCACTCGAGAAAGTCAAGGATGACTGAATCAGTTGATTCTTTGAGCACGATAGCTTCTGTTTATCTAGTGAAGTAGTTTTTAGCTATTAACACCCTTTTGTGCCTAGTGCTACAAGGAGGATTGATCATACTTGTGAATTCAAGACCCCATTGTGCAAAAGGCTAATCTGCTTGGATTGGTTGGAGGGGAAGCATTGTTAATCTTTTCTTTTTTGTAAAGAAAGCACATTATTTACTTTTCATGACCCACTTGTGTGCATTTGCAAACATGGTAGGTCAAAATAATCCAACCATTATGATCTTCATTTCTGTAGTCTTGGTAGAGAAGTGTCCACCAAAGAATCCATCGTGAAATTCTACTAACACTTTTTCAATTTTCGTGTTGTCAATACATCTCAATAACACTCCATCAAGATTCTTCTTGAAGAGAAGACCATTAATCAATACATATGGAATATATTGTAGCCTCAAATGTCTCCTCTTTGTTTTGTTCAATCTAGGATGGTATGCACCCTCAGAAAGGAATGTGATCATATCCTTCATCTATTCACGTGTGCTAGGGTCCTCATTCTTTTAAAGTTGTGCGCACGGGATATCTTCATCCAAAAATAATGAAGTTTCAAGTTCATTCTGTGTGTCCTCAACAAGTTGTTTGCAGAGCACATTGCCTCTCACCAGCTTCATGGCTTTGATATTCACATCATACTCCATGATCTTGATCACCCATCTTGCTCTTTTTTCACTCATTTATGCTCCCATGATAAAGTCTCTAACAGAATATTGAGACACTAATACCTTGATATGATTTGTAGAGAGCATACTTTTGAACTTCTTAAGCACTCGCATGATGGCATAGACCTATTTTTTGTGATTGTATCTCAATTCATAATCCTTCAGTGTCTGATTGAAGAAAGCCACTGATTTCTCTAGTACTTGTTCATTTTCATGTGTTAGGACAACAATAACAACACTTGCATCAGCACCATGGGCATAAAAGATGAAATCCTTTGAGTAATCTGTGTTAATGAGTGTTAGCATGAAAGTATTCTCTTGCTTAATCTTGTTGAATCTTTCTCTTCCTTCCAATATCCATCTAAAGGTTGTGTCCTTCTTGAGCATGAGGGTGATGAGCCTTACCAATCTTGTAAAATTAGGAATAACTCTCCTAACAAAATTGATTTTTCCAAGGAATGAATATAAATATTTTTTGTGTGCTGGTAGGGAAAGAGCTAGGATGGCTAAAACACACTCATGATCAATTGTGATTCAATCCTTTAAAACCACATGGCCCATAAGCTTTCCCTGCGCCATAACAAAATTGCACTTCTTGGGGTTAAGAGATACCCCAAATTTTCTACATCTCTCAAATACTTTCTATAGATGTGTCATGTCATTTGTGCCCTACTTTTAGAAGACTGTAATGTAATCAAGGTAAACCAAGATGAACTCATTAATATATCCTTTGAATAAAATATCCATGGTGCGCTAGAATGTCGTGCCTATGTTTGACAGACCAAAGGTCATATTTTGATAAACATATATTCCCCGCTTGGTTGTAACTATCTTGTATTGATCCTCTTCCTTGACCAAGATCTAATTGAAGCCAGAATACCCATCCAACATCGATAACTTCTGCACGTCAACCATAGTCTACAAAATCTTCTCCATAGAAGGAAAAGGATAATGATCCTTCAAGGATGCCTTTTTCAAATCTATGAAATTGACACAAAGTCTGATTTCACATACAAATTCTAATTTCATTATTATTTTTGCATACTGGAACAATATTTGTGACCCCGGTAGAGTATTTAATGGGAAAAATGATATTTTCCTCAATGAGTTTGGATAACTTTTTCCTCATGAGGGGCTCTATCTTCGGATTAACTGGCCGCTGCTTTTTTTTATGGGCTTGATACCAAGATCAAGGTCAATGGATTTTTTAGAGACACTTGGATCAAATCCTTTGAGGTCTTCATATTCCCATGAAAATATGTCATTGTATTTCTAACAGATAGCAATGAAGGCCTCCTTTTCTTCACGTGTGCAAGCTTTACTAAGTAGCAACTCTTTACCACACACAACCGTGACTGGGTAGTAGTCTTCTTGTTCTATGCACATATTCTTTTCTTCACCCTTGAACTCATCATTAGGGCTAAATATTTTCTCTAAGGTGACCAGCCCTTTAGGAAATTTATTTGTCTTCAATTATATCACTTGGTCACCATAGCTCTCATGCAAGTCAACTTACATACTTCATGAGAACTCAACTTTGTTCTAGATAAATTGGGCAATCTATGCATCATTATCAAACAATTTCTAGTTGGTATTGTTATCTGGAATGGATGGTTGAATCACCATCTTGATGTGCTGAGTGTTTCCTTTGAAAAATTGCACAAGGGAGAATTGTGAGATAAGTAAGGCCATTTAATCATCTTCTTTGTTCATCTTGTGTGGGATAACCTACATATTTAGAGCATTAAATATCTTAAGGATATCCCACACTCTATTATTATAAGCTTTGAGAATCATATTATTTGTATAACACTTGTTAGTAACCTAGTAGATGACCAATTCTATGTCCCTAAATATCTGTAATGCCTTGATCTTTTTCTTCTATGCAATTAGCAAATCATGCACTAGTGCTTCATATTCTGTCACATTGTTGGAGCATGTGAACTACAACCTGTACGTGAAGAATAAATTCTCATACTCAGGAGAGATGAGAACCACTCCTTCTCCTGTACCTTTTTTGCTTCTTGATCCATCGAAGTATAACTTCCACAGGCGTCCGCTTTCTTCATTCTACTTTAGCACGTGTAGCAACACAAATATTTCTTCAAGGATGCAATATGTTCCAATCCTAGTTTCATAAGCTTCTGGTTATTTAGCATATGGATCAAAATTTTGATGTCTTTCCACCAATTCGTCCAACACTAAGTTGGGAATAGGGGGTGTGATAGGCTTCTCTTAGAAAATTGGAACTTTTTCTTCTTGGATTAGACAGTTGACTTCGAGGGAAGATGTGTCATATGACTCTACATGATATGAAAATTTTGGATCATCTTATATAGTAAACCAGGTACCATACCTTATCTTGAGTAACATTAGGACCAATTAGAAGATGAGTAACCACCCACGTTTTCAGTAAAATCCCTTGACATACACAAGAAAAAAAAAGGAGTTAGGTCAATGATTGACACATCTTGAGTTATCATGAGGCTTCGACATGCATGGAGGGTTAACTCAATATCCTCGATGACTCCTAAAGTAGTGACAGTTGAACTATTAAGTTGCAAGACTCCTTTTTTTAAGAGGCTATACTTAAGACCTAAAACATAACTAATTTTCTTAGGCATGACATAAGTACTGGTGCCTGAGTCAATCATGTAATTATGCACAAGGTATTTTCCTATGAGAAAGGACATATAAAAGGGTGGTTTTTTTACAACCTTACTTACATATTTCTTCTCTTCTTGGCATATATTGATAGTAGCACATGGTTTTTGAACAAGTGGGTCAGAATGTGGAAGTTGGGCTAGAGCTTCATGTAACAATTCATGTTGAGATGGAATGGTCAGGGCATCCCACATTGTGACATTTATGCTTGTCTTCTTAATTTGGTCCAAAATGCTGAATGGAAGACCCACTGACTTATGCATTTGAGGCACAACAACATATTTCTTTGATTTCTCAACTGCAAAGGAAGAAGCCTTAGCTGGAACAGAGGATTGACCTACCAAAGGAGTGGCATGTGTTACTACTAGAGGAACATGACATAGAACCTCATACATAGGAACTTACATGCCTTTAGTGCTAGATAAATTATTTTTATCCTTATGCTTTTGAAGATTAGCCAATGTTGCTAGAATTGTAATTTCTGTGCCAAAATATAGCATTATCTTCTTATATCTTGTGTTGTTAGCAACCTGGGCATGAGGTCGGTTTGTATATTATATAAGTTGATTAATCACATAGAAGTCTTCAGTTCCAAAGAATATAAAATTGTCTTTAGGTGGAGCTTATGGATTTTCTTGGTTCTTAAGATCACTTGCGCTGATGGAAGGTTCATACTTAGAATCATTTTGTATCATATAGGCTTGCGTGCATGTAACATTAACATAGTGATATTGGCTATGAGGCATGTTGTAAGGAAAACACCATTCTGACTCTTTCTCCCTATTGTTTTGAACTAGAATAAGTGCTCGAATTGTGTTGGGTGCTAGAAGAGGTTATGTAGGAGGAATCACTTACAAAGGAAAGTGTGCATTAGCATGCCATCTATCATTCTGTCAGTTCTTCCCATATCTTTGATTTCCATACTGATTCCTCCAAGGATTATTTTTCTGGTTAGGCACCTAATTAGAACTATTCTTGTAGGTTTACACCTATTCTTTTTCTAAGGAAATGACCTTATTAGACAATTTCTTAATCAGATCCTTCATTTCATCATCTTTCTTCTGCTACGTGGGAAAGTAGGATGTGGATGTAATTGGTTGTGCACTCTGCACTGAAACTGGAGAAATATAAGGCTACAGGGATAGAGACATTTATGTAAATAAGGGTGTATGAGGTCTAGGAGCTAACTTTCCCACATGGATGAGACTTTTCTCTACCCTTATGGTGATGTTGTATGCAACAGGTAAGGTTCTACCTCCTTTGGATTGAATCATGATGGATATGTCACTATTCAAATCCCTTAGATAGTACAAGAAAGCATGTTGGGTTGTAGGCATTACTACTTGAGGAATTATTTCCCAAGTCTTCTAGAATTTGATGTTGAAATCAATCATATACTCAGTGGGTGCTCTCTTCATTATATTCAACTTCTCCACGAATGATAGATGATCTAATTTATCTTAAAAGTAGTTTCATAGAGCTGTTCCAAGCTCATCCCGAGTGGAAATAGATATAGGTCTCACGCCATGACAACATTGGATTGTTTTACCTTTGAAAGAAGTTGCAAGCAACTTGACTGCTACATCATCATGCGTGATTAGATAAACAGATCATACATTGGCCACATCCTGAATGTGATAAACATGTGTAAATTGATTCTCGCTAGTGTATGGAATGTTTTTAAGCGTGGCTACTGGAATATCATGTTGTGTATTGAAATTTGTGACACTCCCTCCCATGAAGTTAGAAAAGTTCCTCAGAGGAGGAGGTGGTTGTAATGTCATGGCAGGGTGCATACATTTGTTCTAAGGAGGAGTATAGTGTGCATGACGTGCTAGAAATGGGGATGCGTACATAGGAGCTCTATTACATGTACTTTTGGGAGAAATCTAGAGGTATTCAAAGGATCCTTTAGCTGCAGTGCTCTGTCTAGTGTGTACTCTTCTCATAAAAGGTAGTCTAGCTACTAAACCAGTAGATTTGAGTGTTGGGACTCACCATATGTGTTGAAATGAACCTCCAAAGGATGAAAATTTATAGGTTACACACCAAAATTAGCAATACTAAAATTTAACCTTTGAATGATGCTCTCACCAGGTGTGCCAAAAACTGTTGGTTGTCAAACTTGCACCCATGTCTTGAATCTAGTAGAACCGAGTCATTTGAAACAACAATGGAATCCTCTCCAAGTTGTGGGACCTTGCGCACTATAGATAGATCTCTGGAGAAGTTTGGTTCCTCTACCTATAGCTATTACTACTACTACTCCTAATGCTAAAAGGGAAAACTAAACTAATAATGCCAAAGGACCATGGATAAAAGGATAACAAAAAGGAAAATATCTAGGTACAAAAGGATCTGAGCACTAGAATAGAAGTTATGACTGTAAAAATATCTCTAGTACAAACTAGGCATGAAAAACATGTGGCACACATGGATTGGTTGAGGAAATGGCCAATTTTTGATTTATTTTGTTATTTCTACCACATTTCGCCCACTAGTTTGTTGCAAGGATTCAACACCCTGTTGGTGTGCTTTTATTGGTTACGTGTAGCACACTCAATGTCTGACAGTTGATGATGGGGAAATTAAGGGTGTAGAAGAAGGTGTGAATGCATGCACATAGAAGAATGAGGCACGAGAGAAATAGAGGAAGGGTGTGCACAAAAGTGACATGCATGGGAGGAAATGGGAGAAATACCTAAGGAAGGAACGTATGGTCAAGGTGCAACTATTACAAGATAATGTGTGATAATAAGGAGAAAGGGTGCATGAATGCTAGAGACTTAAATGATTTGGAAAACAAGTCTAAGGCATGCGCGCAAGGTGAATAACTATTGGGAAGAAGGAGGGTGTGCAGAGGGTGCATGCAAGGGAAGATTGGAACAAAGAGGAAAAGGAAAATGTAAGGAAGGCACATAAGTAGAGCACACAAGGCATGCAAGGAACTGCAGCCAAGGATATTTTCCAAGGAGATGATTTAAGTGTACACAACCCTGCAATGTATAACCTCAAAGCTAGCATGTGAATGTATGTTATCCAAATAACTAGGGGAGTCATTTAGATAACACAAAGGCTTCCTCATATTCATGTATAATTATTGTAAATGTCACCACTTCATCACAACCAATCAAAAAAGGTTGTATCATCTACAAACTACAAAAGGTTGGTTGTATCAATTTTCTTACATAGACTTAATCTAATTATTTCTCCATTTTATCTCTCCTTACCTATCATCCTTCAAAAGGATTCAACTATAATAATGAAAAGATACGGTGAAATATGGTTACCTTTCCTAATCCCTGTAAAATTCTTAAAAGCCCACTCAAATTCCATTTACACAAATATAAAATAAGTTCTCGGTGAAACATCCCATAACCATTGATACCTAATCCTTCCCAAATCCAAATCATACCAAATATTTTCCAAAAATACCATATAATTCAATCATAAGCTTTGCAAATATCCAATTTCTCACACATTCCAAAACTTCTTTCATATTTTAAAAGACATAATTATGCTATCAAGGGTTTATTTATTGCTAACAAACCCTCATACTCATATAATATTAATTCCATCAATAACACCTTTATCCCTTCTGCAACTACTTTATATATCACATTATACATTGTATTACATAGATAAACTGGCCTAAAATCAGCAAAGGTAAAAGGGTTTTTTTGTTGGGAATAAAGAAAATAAATGCAAAATTTACATCAAAAAGGCCACTATTATATTGAACAGACTTGTTTTCCACCACATTGATTTATTTTCCTACTTAATTCTTTAAAAAGTTGAAAAATATTTGCTTGAAATACATTTAGATTTGGCTCCTTATATGGTTCTATGAATTTTTTAGTTGCAAGAATTTATTCTTCTATATCTGGTTTTATTAATTCATCATTTTATTCCTCAAAAATGATCTTTAGAATATCTTGAATAAAATCCTTCCCTTTAACCTCATTACTCATTCTCCCTTTAGAAAGTAATTAATATATTAAACAATTGTGTTTTTACAAGATAGTATTAAATTATAATCAATAACACCAAACATTCATATCCTAAATCATATTCAAGTAAAAAATAGTAAATAACACTAGTATACATGAGATAACTAGGAATTTAAAACCCTTGTTAGAGAGAATTATACTAATTTATGAATGATATATGATGACAATGATATTTAAATGTGTAATAAAGGTGTGTAGACTATTTTGAAGCTTTATTATAAATTGTTAAGATTAATTTTACAAGCAAGATGAAGCTTCCTATCCTAGAAAAATTCACCCAAGATTTGTTTTCCACTTTGCAAAATTTATTCCTCTAATAAATTTTATTGAATCATGATTCTACAACTATGTTCCTTTGTTTTTATAGTTTCATAGTCTATGGTTAAATTTCCATTATCAATCTTGTGAAACTAATAATGGATTCTCTTTCTTCTTCTTTTATTTGGGAAAATAAAAGGGAATATTAAATTTGGGTTTTTTGGTACACACCATGCCTAAGTAGAAATACTTCTAAGAGGCATCAAACCCTGATAGTTATCCACATAGTGAATGTGTGTAATATGTATATCAAAAAAACTTTCAATCAAGGCCCTATTAGTACTTATGCCACTTAAAAATGATCTAATGGATTATCTTATAGCTTTGAAAATGGCCTAGGGAAGTTTTGAATGTTGTTTGTAGATTTATAACTAGATGAATATACTTGAGAAATTTTATGTAGAAATTGGGTGCTTTGTTGTGATCTTTTTGTGTCTTATATGTGTGAGGGGTGATGTCATTAGAATGGAATGAATTAATGTGATTATATTATTGATTGTTATGAAAATATTTTCCACTCAAATGACATGTGAAAAAATAAGGGTAACACGTGGATTTGAAAATGTGACCATTAGATTTTTGAGGAATTCATCAAATATTTAAAAATTCATCTAAATTTGTATGGTTAGCTTCTTTTGAGAACATCGTAAATTTTGGTTTTTTCATTGGAGTTGGTGCACAAATGTATGAAGAAATGTATTATACTCTAATAATGATATTTTAACAAGTTAATATTTATTACAAGTGGGACTTAAAAGGCTAGTATTATATATTAATAAATGCATGTATATGAATAATTCAATTAATTGCATAATGAGTCAAGTGATGAGCTATATTACAATAATTAATTTCCAAATCCTGATATGTCCATATTTAGGTACATACATGTACCCCCATTTTCATCTAGTAATTTAATATTACACAATTTAAATAAATGAAATAAAAAACTATCATGTGGACAAGTCTTGCATGAGACTATAATTTTTTTGTTCCCTTATCCTTTAATTTATAAAACCATTTATGTGAATGTACATGCCACATGTAAATAACATGTATTAAATCCCAACCAAAATTCTACTAGAAATAGTAAATAATATAAATTTAAAAGTAAGGCTTGAAACATATAAACATGGTTTCTTCCAATGCTAAATGCATGAGAAGAGTATATTAAAAATTTAAAACATATACATTTGTTCCATGGGTGTTGGATGTGAGAAAAAATAAATTAAATGTAAATAATATTATAGAAAATTGGTGTATTATATGAAGCTCATGCACCATCTGCATCAATTGGACCTAATTATTCAATCATGAAAATCATGCACATTAATTAGGATTAGTGAGTCAATTTGTGTGTAACCATCCACAAAATTTGGGCTAGATAAGTGAATCCATGTAAATGTGTGATGTGATAGTAATTTATATGTTTTAATGTAATAAATTTTTTTATATCATTAAATGGTGTCATATGAAGAAAGGTATCCATAATATACATGAATGTGTTATAAAACCATATAATATGGCCTCCTTTTGAGATAAGGTATGTTGTAAAGGATTTTTTATCTCAAAAAAAAAGTTACAGTCATGTAAAATTACAACATTATGGATGAAATAAAGTAAAATTAGTGTATAAAATAATATGGGAAATTTTTATAAGTCATAAGATAATGCATTTTGAACACAAGTACCATGTAACATTCATGAGATAAATAAATATGATATAAAAAATGTGTATCATTTTAGGATTAACAATTTCAAAAGATTGTCTGTAATATATCTATCAAATAAAAAAAAATTAATGTGTAAAATTCATAGCATGGTAATAGTTATACTCAATAATTTGTACGCATCATCAAAATAATGAAAAATATAGTTAGATTTTTCTATTAAAAAAATTATTATGATAATAACACAAAAAATAATGTCCAATGGATTTACAATGACCTAATACCTGACATGACATGTTTATCATTAAGAGACATGAATGCCAAGACCTGATAGACTTGACTAGTATTAGCTTTTATTTTGTGTGTGTGAGATCAAGTAATTAACCAACAATGATATAAACAGAGGTGTGTAAAAATAAAGTGATGATAATTTTGAAGTAAACAATGATTAACAAAATATGTTATTGGAAATGAAAGAAAAACCAATGTATGTGGATCAATGTATAAAAAATAATTTCATAATTGTGTAATCTCAAAATAATGTACATGGTAAAAGGTGTAATAATTAGTGTCATTATAAATCATTATGAGTGGAGTAACGTGCAACAGGAAAATACATAAGTAATCAATATGAATAAATAAATGTGTAACAAGAAATCTAATAAATTGTAATGTGTAATTATCAAAAGTTCTAAGAGAAATGTGAAACAAGAAATGATCTATCATCCAAGATGCAAAAACTAAAATTTTAAGAAGTGATTTTGATAAAAAAAAAAGAATCATATTATAAATAAACCATTAATCCTAGAGCCGAGAATTCAATGAAGAAATGTCTATCAAGAAACTATGTCTATAATCCATGTTTTTATCAATGTATATAAAACATAGTGTGTAAAAAAGTAGTGTGTGTCATAATCTAAATATGTTGTAACAATGTGTTCCTAATGAAAATAACTCAAGAAATAAATAAATATGTCATAGTATGTGTGATTTCATCAAGGATATAATGGTCAATGTATTATTAGATGTTTTGTTTTGTTTTAACAATATAAAAAGTGTCTATTGGAAGAAGTATTCGGGGTAGTGTGTGCCTAATGTAGATGAGCATAAAGAAAAAAAGCAAAGGAAATCACACTTAGAAATCCGTTTAAATGAGATAAAAAGGAATAGAGAATACACTTGTGCCAATTAAATATATCATAGAGCCATAGAAAACATATTAAAGACAAAACACGATATACAACATATAAGTAAGAGAAGACATAGTAGGTAACATAAAATTACACAAAGAAATAAGAGTAGAAAATATCACATCTCAAATAATTTTATAAGGAAATAAAGTGGATATTATCACATAGTAATTATATAGGTATGCGTATAAATCAATAAAAAATACTATCATATAAAAATTAATGGTATACAACATGTAATTTCATGAAGAAGTCAAGAAAATCAATGCCAATGTTTGACGTGTTTTCCACTCCTATTCCAAGTCAATGAAATGGTATGTAAGAAAATAATAAACTCCAAAATATCGGAGGGTTTAAGGCTACCTCCAATGTGCGATAATGATGAGGATGCAATACGGGTACACAAATCATTTCCGAAACAAGCTTCAAGACATGCACAATGCAAAGGACAACATGACAAGAAAAATATTAGCAAATTATATGGTGGGATGTCTGAGAATGTCAGTCCCAAGAAGTGATGAAATTCATAGGGAGGATGTCAATCCATTTTTCTTGGAAAGGTTGATAAAAAATGAAAGAAAGATAAAATATACGAAATAAGCAGAACATAAATGTAGAGATTTATTGAAAAAAAGGCATATGATAATGATAAATTGAGATAAAAGGAAGAAAACCAGATAGAGTCGATGGTGACCTGAGATAGTCGATGGTGAGTGTAACATAGAAGATAAAAATATGTGAAGACAACAAATCTGGAATTGATTCTTGGATGTTGTAGATGTCTTGGGTCTAGTACTTAAGCACAGGAAACATAAAAGATGTAGATTACATGAAGGTAGATGAAAATGTAATTGATGCAGATCAGGTCGATGTTGAATATAGGAAACTCAATGGTGATTGTGATAGGTGAGTAAGATCTTGGGACATCAGACAAGAAATACATTAAGGTTGTAGGATCTGAGGGATATGGGTGATAAAAAAAATGATAATTTGCTAGCAGGGGGGACAAAATGTAGGAAAAGGAACTGATGCAAACCGGGTCGATGACGACCAGGGAAGAATCAATGGTGACTAGGGATGAATTAGGGTTTGATGGGGATTTATAAGTGGAAAATGAGCTATATGAAATAAATAAGGGTGGTTGATGTGATAACATATCTCCAAATGGTGAATGTGCCTATAAAAGAGATGATAAAGAAATTATGAAACAATCTAGGTCTCCAAATAAACTACAAGCTTCATATCTCTAAAAATGATAAGAAAGGGCTCCAAGATGACTTCAAAATGTTTATGGTAGCTCACAAGAGGAAAATAAATCTACAAAATCTTGATAGAATTTGAATCTACAAAGTTTCATCCTCTTTGAGGAGGGGGGATGATGACATTTTTATAGGGTCATCATTGATCTAATAGGGTCACCATCAAATGTGGAGGATCATTGATTTGGTTGATGGCTAAGATGCATAACTCAAGAAATGAGGTCATATTAGGGTTAAATTAGGGTTTCTAGTTGATTTTGTGAGTTAGGGTTACATAGGGATAAGAAAGGGTGGTTGGATGGTTTGATATAATAAATGAGGATAGATGATGGTTCTAAGAAGGATAAATGGGATTTTTAGGGATGTGTTTAGGGATAGTTAAATGTGATTAGGGGTGATAAAGAGAGATGAGATAATGATAGTATTAATATATAAAAATAAAAATTAGGGGAAATAAATCCTATTTTGGAGGGGAAAGGGATTTCAAATAGGATATGGGTATAAGTGTGCACAATGACGACAAAGGGGGGATTTAATGCGGGATGAGAAACAAGTGAACCAATTTAAAGTGTCTATATTTTCCCCTTTTTTCAAGTGGTTTATGTTAGGCAAGCCTCGATACAAAAACAAGAAGTGATAGAAGATGGTAGTTGAGGTGCTTCCCCTTACACTAGGGATTAATGACATGAAGAGGAATTGATTACTAGGTTGAAAAAGAGAGATGGAGGAAATGAGGAAAGGAGGAAAGAAGAGAAAATAAGGGAAAAGATACTACAAGTGGATATGGATATGACCATTGCAATAAGGATAAGATTAACTAAAAATGAGTACGGCAGTGATCCTGGAAACACATCAGTAGGGAACATAGCATGGACTTAACAAAGGAAATGTTAATGTCCTACAGACCCATGAGTCAGAAAATATCACTTCAGTATGGAGTGAGTCTACTGGGAATCCACTCATATGGATGTGTAATTTTTGGGATCAATGGGTCAAAGGAAAAAATCAAAATTATGCGTAAAAATGTGAGGATGGTCAAGAAAATGGTCTGACAAAATATTGGGTAAAAAAGTAGGGAAAAATAGTATGTTCTAGCCTTCAAATATGAGGAAGTAATAAAATATGCATCTTGTGGGGACAAAAAGGGGAAAATGTCCACAACGGTGGAATTTAAGATGATATATGGTTCCTTAAGAGGGAACATAGAGATGGCCACGGGGTGGGATTCTAGATAGGATCACAGATGTGTGAAAAGATAGGTATATAGGAAACAATAGTAAGATAAGGTACATAAGGAAAGGAATGGTGTGTTATGAGTGACACACAAGTATACAATGGAAGAAAAGATAATTTAGAGAAGTATATTTCATGAGACAAGATGAAGGGTAAAAAAGGGTTCGGTTGATGGTGAATGGGTAGGGTAAACGAAGATTTCACTCTATTCAAAGGTGACTAGGTGGGTTGATGGCAACTAGGTGGGTCGATGGAGACTGGGTGTGTCAATGCCAAATGGGTTGGCAAGACTATAAAAGTGACAGAGAGGACTAAAAAATATCATTTAAATGACAAGATTTTTATGATTGAGAGCTTTAAGTGATATAAAATCTTGAGATTTGAGTAAAATGGATGTTAGCAAAGGTGGAAGGAAACACAAAAGGTCATAGAGAGAAGTAACTACTGAAAACCTAGCTTAGATGTGATTTTAAAATTTTTTGTTATTATTATTTTTTTGGATTTTTTGATTTGTAGGTGCCAAAGGTCGATCGGTGGTGACCACGAATGGTTGCCATTGTCATCGACCTATTTAGGGTTGGCATTGACTAGATAGGTGTTATATTTTACTGATTAATCTTGGATGAAAAATGATGATTTTAGAACTAATGTTGGTTGATTTTATAGGCCAGAGACACATTGTATTTGTGAGATAGAGTCCCATCCATGGTGGGGATAATTAAAACTGATGTTATAGATGTCGATTGCGATCACTTGGATGCATTTAGATTGGGGAGATTATTACATTATCAAAGGGTTCCCTGAGATAGATGTCTCATTATAACATTGATAGAGAGATGGGACCTAAGGACTTGCACCTTTTAATTATGTATAGGAAAGATTAAAATCACATTAGAGGATGAGTATCATATTTTTAGATTTTAAATCTAGGGGGAACCTATAATTATGATCACACCAATGCGTTGAGGAGATACACTAGGGCAGTTGTTTGGAACGGAGGGCCTACACATAACTTTTACATTATGGGTGCTTCATATTGAGACCTAATACCATTTTTTGGTGTCAAGGAGTTGGCTGATATGCTTAGTGATTATGGTAATATATTATTATGCACTCTCAAATTCATGTGGGGTGATATTCATATGGGCCCTATCAGTAGTGGTGGATGATATTATGCTGCACAGAATAATTTTTCCACTAAGGTTAGCTCTCCTAACACAGGTGGATCACGAGATTTGGATGTATGTGAAATATAGGAGATCTAGTTTGGATGTTGGATTTCTAATACATTGATGGGCCTACAAGAACATAGTTTTGGTGAGGCCACCAAGGCTTCCATAGGTGATTGGTGATCACATAGCCTTGACAATTGATTGTTATACTGAGAGATTGGATAGGGGAGATGGGATAGGATTGGTATACTGAGAGATTGGGTAGCCTCGCTACTGATTATGTTAAATGAAGGATATATAAATGGTTCCCTGCATGTCCAGGTGTAGATATCTAGATCATAGGTCTGAGGAGGGTGAGATGGGTTTAAGGAAGGATACTAGATACGGTAAAGGAAATAAAGTTTCCATGAGTGATGAAGTATTTTCAATTAGTACAGAGGGTTCCTTGGGCACCAATCAGATACATGTGTGATGAGGTTTACCTAGTCCAGTGATGGTGGATCCATTGGTGGAGGTAGTGGAGCCACTGGATATAGATGATGATGACGTGGGGGTCATAAAGAGGTATGTGGAGTGGATGAATCATATTGGGTGGACCGTAGAGTAGAGGAGGTAGCACAAAGAGGAGAGGAGGTAGTGAAAATACATATAGGTGGAGAGGGAGAGGTGAGGGTGGAGTAGTAGAGATAGCACAACTGTAGGCAGGCTAGATGGATCTCATTTGGAGTGGGATACGATGTTCCAGGAGCATGATGTTATGTGTTAGGAGAGATACCTAGCTATCCAACAAAGGGATAAAGATAAGAGGAAGAGATATGCCTTACGAGCTAGATATGGAGATTCAAACACTCCATAAGAGATGACAAGGGGAGTGACTTAGGGGTTTAGACAGATTGATTCTCAAGGTTTTGTGATGATGTAGTACAAGTGAATAGTGATTATGATATTGCCTGATGTATCGCGATATACAATGTACTATTCTAGGGAGAGGAGATCAAGATGAAATGTAGCTTTAGGGAGTATGGAAATTTTAACACAACCGAGGCACGATGGTGGATAGGGTGGAGGATAGGCCAGGGGAAAGGGTTCTATGCTAGGAGACAAAGTCTCACATTTTGATTTCACCACTAAGAGGGTGAAAATTTCATATGTATAGGTTTTGATGTATATATGTGATACAAATAAATCCTAGTTGAGGCCTATCACTGATGTACAAACATTCAAATGATATATATATATATGACTTTGTCGTGTCTCATATATGTTGTGTTCTGTGAATGACTATATTAGATATATGTGATGGATTTTGGATATGTTATGTTGAATAGATTATGAATGTGAAGATAATTTTGATATATATATTGATTTGGTTATGGATGTGATGTATTGATTGGATTAGATGTGGAATTGATGTAATGGATTTAGATTTTGGACTAGACATGGAAATGATGTGATGGATTTGGATGTTATACATGATGTAATGGATGTATATTAGATGTGATGGTCTTATTGTAGATGTAGATGTTGTAATTTGATTAAATATAAGATAATATTATGTAATTGGATTAGATTGGATGTGATAAATTAGAACATAGAGAAAAATGAAAACCCATGTTCAATGTGAATGAGTGTGATATGATTGGATAAAGAAAAATATTAGAGAAAAAGGTATGAATAGAATGCAAATTTGTTAAGGTGACACAAATATAGGAAGTGCACTTACATCATAATAAGGATTGTGTGTAGGTTATATGCTTTGAGATTGGATTGGAGGAAAAACATGAAAATGAACACAAAAAAAGCAATGCACTTGCATCCATATGGCAGGTGTTAACACATAACTAATGATAGTTAGTCACATATAATATCATGAGGGGAAGATGAAGGGTGTGCTTATATACTTGTTATAGACATGAAAATGGGTTTAGACGTAGCTTGTATGGGGGAAATAGTTTCTCCTTAGGTGGTTGTCCTATGTGTATGCCCTAGTGACTTAATTTAAATAGATTTTATTAAGCCCTAATTACAGAGTAGTTAATGTAAACTCTGATATATATATGCTAAGTACACTATGATGCTGCAAGAAAATAAACAAGTATGAAAACGTAAGAAAGAGATATAGAAAGAATGACTTATCTAATTTGTGTTTGATCTAGAAGTGCTTAGGAATTCAAAAACTACTGAATAGGAAGTGAAAAATTTCATAAATACTCAATATAAATTATGGAGTATAGGAATAACGCCAGACATGGGTGACCACAGAAGGACATGGGTGCCTGGGCGCTAGAGACTGCTACTAGGCACCCATGGCTATGAAAATGGTTAGAACATGATCTTTATTGTGTCACTCAAGTGTTGAAAATATTCCATGTTGATCACTTGTGTGTCACTCTTTGATTGCTGAAGGTACATATAACCTACAAAATAGAATTTCACCTACAAAAACCCAAAAAAACGTATCAAACCTAAAAAGAAAGATATGATATGTGGATTTGGACTAACCTCGGTGGTCACCCTGAGAGTGAACTTATGACTGATTTTTATGCTACATATCATACTCCATGCAGTTCTTGTGAGTGCGTGTAGAAAATGTTCCCTAGGATGCTCTTGTGCAAGTTGCACTTGATAGTGGGTTGTAGCTAAATATAGAAATGTAGTAGAATGTATGTATGGAATAATGAACTTCCCCTTCCTATGATGTGTATGAATAATTTTTTCAGCCCCTTTCCCTTGAATGGATGTTAGATGGATGTTTTAGAGTGTTTTAGGTTCCTTTTGGATGCAAGCTTAGGTGATGACAGTAATGCTTAGTGCTTGGTCCTTGATGTTTAACACATAAATATGTATTTATATGATTCCCTTATTTGAATTTTGTAATTGAAAACCATAAAGATGACCTATAAGTAAATAATATGCCAAAAATATAAAATAGACCCAAAAGGAGTGAGTAATATAGAAAATGGTCATGGGTGCCCAAAGGGGACAAAAGCACCTAGGTGCTATTGTCCTAGTTGGGAACTGGTGTCTAAAGCCATAATAGATAAACAAGTAAAATATTGATTAGGATATAGGGTGTGTAAAACCAAATAGAAAACCAGAAACAAAAAAAAGATGCCAAAGATAGTCGTCAATTACTAGTTTTCTTTCTTATGAATCATATGAATGGTATTATGTGTTTAGGACCTAGAAATGTACCCAAGTGTGTGATTTTGTGTTTACATTTTCCCCCACTTTATGTTTTTGAGTGAATACTCGATAACATAAACTATTTATAAGATGTATATCTTTTTTTCTTATAGAGTGTGATGGCGATAGCATGCCAAACAGACAAGTGAAGCGTGAAGTGATTGCAAAATGAAGCATGGAAAATAGGAGAGGAAAGTGACCCTAGGGGTGAAGCTTATGAGTTTGTTTATACATGTTGTTTTTCTTGTATTGTTTATGTAGGGATAATTATTATTGTGTATTAAGGATAGACCTGAAAAAGAAAAGTGAAAGAGTAGTCAAAGTAGTGTATATGAGAATATGAGTAAAGTATGTAAAACTATGCAAAAGTGTGTAAAAATTAGTAAAAGGAAAGTATGCACCTAATGTGAAAGAGTGTAAATGATAGAAAGAGTGTATTGTAATGTTGTGAAGAGCGAGCTTTTTGGGTGATCTTGTGCCAAGTGTGATTTTTTTGGGTGATATCACGCCAATGGCATGTTTTCTGGGTGATCTCATGCCAAGTGTGATTTTTTGGGTGATCACATGCCAATGAGCAAGTGTTGGGGAGAGATGACTATTGTTACTCTCCTTCCACAACTCTACCCAATGAGCACCACTACAGATGGTACATCCCTATTTTGTTCATGTTGTCTTGATTGTTCCAAATGTATTATTTGTTCCTATTGAAGTGGAGATAGAATGCATTTTATTGTTAGAGGAATGTGCCTAATACTATAATATTACTTTGAAGGCTTATGTGAATTGTGATAAGATAATAAGATGACTGTGTGTGCCCTCGAGACATAGTTACCTAGGGGGACACAAGCACCCAGTTACTGTTGTCTAATGTTGGGCACTATTTTCTGTGTTATGACTCTGACCTAAGCCTGATTCTAATCGAGGATTACAATGTGATGGCTATACATGTGGTTGATGATAATATATTTAATTATAGATGTATGTGAAATGTATATTTTTAAATTAGAGATGTTTGATATGATTTTGATGATTATGTATATGTTTATGATAAAATGATGATCTTTTTGTTTGATTAATGCACTATACGATGGAGAAGAATAGAATGTAGGATTTTTTATTCCTTACTATTCTGGACATATATACAGTGTATAATGGTAAACGTATTTTATACGCATGACACTATACATGTGTCTTGGTAAATAATGTTAGTATATGACTCAAAATATTTATTCATACTAGGATGATTGATGGATGTGGGATAGTTGTACTTATCCTTTTATAACATGAGTAAGGTTTGTGCATAGTAAGTATGGGGAAACATGTTCTTTTTAATAGCTCCCTAGTTTCTACCCTGAATTTATTATATAAGGCACAAGATGATCAATGTGGGAAGCTTGCATTTGAAGGGAAAGTTGATCAATATGGGAAGCTTTCCTAGGATGGTTATTGTTTTGAATTTTGATATGAGGGCTGATCAATATGGGAAGCCCTTTTTGATGTGAGGACTGATCGAGGCGTGAAGTAATTTTTATGTATTTGATTGGGTAGCCATCTTTCAAGGGAGTGGTCTATGATTTTATTGAATTTTGATTTTTATGGTAGCCATCATTTTACTTTTGACTTTAATGGGTAGCTTTATTTACTTTTTTATTTATAGCCATCCTTTGAGGGATCAATCTATATTTTTATTGGATCCATACCATGGATATATTGATTTTAAGCTGAGGGTAACCCTGTGTAGTGAATTATAAGGGGATGGATAAGCATGCAAGCTAAACTTATGTCATTGTCATGTCATTAAATAGGATAAGATAAGGGATGATGAGAGTAATGATTGTGGGGTTCCCTAATTTTGAGAAGGGAACTTGTCCATTAGTAATATACTATGAGCATAGCCATGGTTCCCATATTTAAGGTCATGACAGGTGTGCTAACAAAATACCACATGATTCCAAATGGTTGTATTCTTTATTTTATTCTTAGATGGCTAGGTGTGATGACACTTCACTCAGATAGGTCTAAGCGATCACCCAAAGCGTGTGAATCTTACCCGGTCCTTCTTTATTACTGTATTTCCAAGGTGTTAGCATACATGGTCATAATAACCATAATCAAAGTGTATATTCCATCACAATAACTAGGCCCATGAGATCAATTGAAAACACACATAATAAGAAAGCATATTAGATCATATCACTATTACAATTAGATTTACCATACAATAACCATGAATAGAGTCATTAATTCCAATATCCATCCACAAAGATCCATTATATTAGCTCATTATAACATAGTAGTTGAATATGTTACTAAACTGTCATAAATTTATGCACACAAAAACATTCTGGCAGCATAACTCTAATACACATGGGCATACCAAAACTCAGAACTCTATACACTATGCAGATCAATACATATATATAGGGGTGGAGACTTTCCCTTCACCAACCATGCACTCTCAAAATAGGCTACATGCTCAAATTAGTCATGCGCTACTACAAAGATAACTATGAAGCATGCAAGTTTCGATAATAATAGATTATCTCTATATTTAAACCCTGATATAATCCTATTATTATCTCTAACTATGCATGTATCTATAACTTCTACTTGTTCCCAAAATATCCTTTTCTTAGCCTCGAAGTATTCTCTACCTTGATCCAATGTGTGATCCACACTCCAACCTATCTTTATCCCGTAACATGAAAAAATAGCTAAGTCCCAAGATCTATCTCTCCTAGGCGTGCCCTTCTTTCACCAAACATTTGTGCGCACCTACGCGTCACCTTCCTACATGCCCTTTTCTCATGCACCTATGATACTTAGGTAATATTCCACGAATCCAACATTACCCCAAACTAATTTCATTTCCATCCTAGGAAATGGGGTTTCTCAACTTATCTCTCCAAATAAGGAAGAATAAATAATGAATTTAGAGAATAAATATATGAAAGAATGTAAATAACAATTCATCAAGGAGTGTGGTATTATTCAACAGGTAGTAATAGCTCAAGGTAATCATTCTTGATGTCAACCTCCAACTTGTTCTAGTTGTTAAGTCCCTTCTTTGCCTTTGCAATAATATCTCAAAGTACTACATCCATATCTTCCAAGGTCATATTCTCGCCCTTGTGATTTAATTCCCATACTACATTTTCTAACCATGACACCATGTCATCCATTACATCCATTTGTCATGCTATCAAATTTCCCAACTCCTTTATTTTGCCATCATGAGGGTCTCGTGATGCTTTGAGTGCATCACACTTCTCTTCTAGTAATGTCAGCCTCTCCTCACACCCCAAAGTTTCATTTTTCTTGGTGATAAGGACTTCATTTTCTTCTATCAACATCCTAATTTTTATTATTGGATCTTGATCTTCACACACCATTAGTTCCAAAATTTCCCTTTTCAATTCATCTTTTATAGTCTAAAATAAGGAATCATATTCAATTATACGGCATGTGACTTGTTTCTTTGTTCTCTCCTTCTCTACTAAAACTTCTTTATCCCCATTCATATCCATCTCCTTGGTTTCCTCTGGTGTGCCTGACTTCTTCTCAATTAGGAGGTGAAAAAAATGCTGCAAAAATTGTAAGGAGGAAGGGTATGTATGATCTATAGGTACGTAAAATTCTGCATATGCTTGTATGATCCCTCCTCCAATCTCCACAAAAAACCATAGAATTTTCTCCTTCCTCTCCTTATCTTTCCTTCACCCCTCATACAACTGCTCTACTTATTCCTTCAAGCTCTTATTATCCTCTAGAAGTACCTAGAGTGTGGCTGCCTTATCTACATTTATACACACCACTTTAGCTGCCATCTTATTCAATGCATTACTTTCTTGTTCATTTGTGAATTGTGTCGGCCTTACTGTTATGTGTGCGGTTTGGGCCTTTTTATTATTCTTTCTTTTGATGCATGATTCCTCCTTCAAATAAAATTTAGTCTCATCCAAGTGAGTCTACATGCTCCAAGATAGTTGTTTCCTCGTGCGCATATTTGTTGCCTCTGGATCAATAAAATCCCACCCATATAATTTCTCAGATTCTAGCATACTCTGAAACCTAGTATGAATAATTTTAGAGGGTTCATCAATGTATCCAAGTGCAAGCATTGTGTACATATCTTCACCCTTATTTATCTCACACCAATGCCCCTTAAAAACATGCAAGTATTCAAAATTAGGCCTTCACCTGTCCCGTCTGCTTGTTCTCTAGTAGGCCCACCTGATGGTTCACCCTTATCCTTTTCTTTCTCTTCTCCTACAGTGCCTCCCACTTGCTTATGCCCTTCATATGCCTCTATATAATTTTGTGTTTCTTCATTTCAAGGCTCCTATTCTTCTACATCAATAACAGGTGTATTATAGAATATATGTATGTCGTCATCGTATACCTCCTCCTCACTCTTCTTATTGGGCACATACTTGCGCCTTTCCTTCACTAGTTCAATATTTACTGGAGAGGTTCTAGATGATTTCCTTACTGGTTGTGAGGGTCCTATGGTAGTGTCATGTGTCCTTGTATTCCTCATCACTCTTCTGAACCCTTGATCCCCCGTGCCACTCTCATCTTTCTCTATCTACTTGGAACACATCTCCACTCTCACTTCTCCCCCTTCTTTATGACTGGGAGAAGCAACTTCAAATGTTTTCTTTTCCCCTACAGTAGGCTTCGTCCATGAGCCATGGTCTAGGCCGACACTGTCTTCCTTCAATTATTCCTCTTCATGATGTTCTTCATCATATAAAATTATGGGCTCATCATTCTACAAGGTTTCCACTATATGCTTCCCCTTTGGCAAATTAGGGAGCTTAAACTAATTTTAAATATATTTCCCACTCACCAATTTGGTTTAAGGTAGATGTATACTTTATATGTGCCTATGTCCCCAACTACCAATCTCGTGGAACTGATGATTACATCACCATATATTAAATTTTCTATATATGAAGACTTACCTGGATACACATATCTCTTCTTGAGAATATGGTACTCACAATATACACTTTTTGCATCAAAATTTAATTTGCACATGTTGGATAATTTTTTTTATTGAAGCTTGAAAGTAGAGCATAGTGAAGGCATAGGGGATTTTTCACCATGGGCTCCACTTTCCATCCTCCATCCCAAACCTGTCAATGCAAAAATGTTGGAACACTGAAAACTGAGCATGATTTTCTAATATTGAAGGAAGATCATTGGGTATTCTCCATTCATTCTTGAAAGCCTCATGCATGCGCTTATACCAAATTTATAGTATTTTTTTAAAGGGTCACTCATGGATCCCTCACAAGTTTGTTTCTCAAATCTTACTGTAAGAGACTTATTTTCCTTAGGGAATTGCCATATTTTATCATTTTCCCCATCGGGCACTCCAATCTCCATAAATATCATTGAAAAAAATATGGCACCAAAGATTATCTTATCCCCATGATTTTCTTCTTCAATTATTATCTCAGCTATAAAATTAGATACATTATATACATCCCCCTCACAAATCATTTTAGCAATATACAACCATCTCTTGTTTACCTGAGTTTAGCACTCTTGGTTATTTAGCTTTGTGAGAAGATGGGTAGCACTTTTAATCACATGTTATGACTCCACCTTCTTAATGTCCATGATGCATGTGCCCTTTGCATATGATAATTTTTTAGAATTTTCCTTCACACCAACATCATTTATAAGGTCACTTCCAATATCAATTCCCAAGCTCCTTAACCCAGTCAAATTTTAAATCAAGGGTGCGGTGAGGTGCACCTGTCTTCTATAAAAATAGAAGAAGTCCTCATGGACTCAGGACATCAACCACTGATATAATCTCTCTAGTTTTCCAAAGTATGACAACTCATAAATCTGCAAGATCCATGTTTTCTCTAGCAAATTCTTCCCATAGTCATTATAGATCAACTTATCATCTGCTGTGCGCAAATTTTTCTTCTTCACCAAGTTTTTATTTATCTCGTCCTTGGTTTCCTTCTTTCGATGATTGTAGTCACTTAATTTACTCCTGATATGTGACTCCCAAACTCACCCCATTATCATGCCCTCACAATACTGTATTTTTGAAAATCTACTCTTAGGGGCGTCTTCGACTTTTACCTCCATGTTTTTCTGCTTCTTTATTTGTGTAGCTGCTCTAGGTGATTTCTTGGGTGTAATTGCAATGATTATAACACTTCTTGTAATTTTTCAAAAATTGTAACCTCAAATCCACGTGCCCTAGCTGTAATTTTGTTTCCTCAAATGCTAACTCCAAAAATCTTCTTCTCAAACACCTTTCACCCTCTCAAACACCCTTCTAATGGAGCTTTGTTAATGGTTGTGCATAAATAACATTGGTTTGATGGATGTAAATTCTTTCTCTCGTAACTTTTTAGGTAAATCTCTCTTTGAAACACATTTCAAAGCTCGAACCCTTCAACATGTAAGGTAAAATTAAAATCACAAGCACCCATTTTATAGATTTTTCAAATTTATCTACATTAATTGCTCTCCACCTATAACCATACTCAGTATTAATTACACCTTGTTTATTTTTACATGCTTTTCACTAATTTTTATGTGCCCCAATAGTAACCTTCTAACATGCCCACTATTTCTCTACCACATACCTCCTTACGCATGCCTCCATGCACTGAAGTACATCAACCATTGTGCCTCATCCTAAGTAATTTCCCGTACTACTGCCTACCTCGTGTTACACTGTGTGATTATTCTTCTTCACATAGTCTTAAATCTAATTAAATTTCCTTAAATCACGTTCAAGCCGAGCACCTATAACATCTTTATTCTATGTAAATATAATATTTCAAAAGGGGTTCATGTTTTAACCTATCTATGTACCTCCATACCAATTGTATCTATTCCACCTCACACTAAAAATATGCATAGTCCTCTGTGCATGACTCCAATAGATATTAATAAGCTATTGGCATGCAAACATGCTTATTACAACAAAAAAATGAACTAAATTAACAAAACATAGAAAGGAGGAAAGGAAACACATTAAAGGAAAATGCATTAAAGGGAATTCTAATCTAAGTGGAAATAATTACTTGTTACAAACAAAAGGAATATTTATTTATAGTAGGGCTTCGGCCTACTCCCATTGAAGTAACTAAGCAATAAATTGGCATCCAGTTCTTGTAACTGAAAAACACCTAATTCCAATATCTTTGTTACTACAAAGGGTTTGAACTAATGAAATTGTAACTTCCCAGGGTAGTGCAAAAACTTTGAATCATACAAAATAACCATAATTGTCACCTCAAATGATTTATTCATGATATTCCTATCATGCCATGCTTTTTTTTTGGCCTATTCTATCTTTTCTCTCCATCAGGAAATAGTGAGCCACTCAACTAACTACATCAGTCTGTTTATGCGCTCCTCAATGGATTTCTCATCATCAATTCCTCCTATGCATGTAATACACAAGGATGGCAACATAAATTCCATAGTAAATACATCCACTATTCCAAACACTAAGGGAAAGGGTGTGGCCTTATTTAACCTTTTGTAGGTAGTCCAATATTCCCAAAAGTATAGTACATACTTTATCATCCCAATCTTTTTTTTCCAACATCATAGATTTTTTTTTATGTTTGTCCCATAATCTTGTTGAAATATTTATCATTTCTATTGTTTTATGGGTGATAGGGTGTTGTCTTATGGTTTACCACCATAAACTCTACCAATAAAATCTTGATGGTCTCATTCAAAAAATGTGTGCCCCTATCACTTGTTAGACTCAAATGACATCCATACTGAGTGATAATGTTCTCCCATAAAAATATCATTGTTGTAGTTATTGTGTAATCCTTAGTAAGTGTTTTTTCTTCCCACATTTTCAAATAGTCTTTACAATTTATAATGTTGCATGCACTAGTCCTATGCATGGGTGGGGAAATAGGTCATACAAAGTCAATCACCCATTTTTCAAAAGGTTCAACACTTGCAATAGGTCACAGAGGAATTTCATCTCTCTATATAGGCTTCCTATGGTACTGAAAATGGTCACATGCCTTAACATATCCTTTAGTATCCTTGTATAAATTTTCCCACCAAAGGCCAGCCATCAAAAAATTGTGCATGGTAGCATCACTTTCATAATGACCTCCTGTAATTCCACCATGAGATTCTTCCATAATACCCTCACAGTCATGCTTTAGAACATATCGGCGCAAAACTTCATCACAACTTAGCTTGTATAAATATCCACCTATTGATTGGTAAGGTTCCACATGTATTGCAAGTTGTTTCTTCTCTACGTTCTTCATTCCATCAGGTGCATGTCCAGTGCACAAGAATACGGAAATGTCCTCTAGTTCAATAGGTGTATGATTTAATCTAAAGAGATGTGCATCATTGTTTTTTTAATTCTCTACAACGTTGCATGTCCTCACTAGAATTGATTCTTGACAAATGGTTAGACCTTGAGTTTTTTTTCCTAGTTTTACAATTGTTGTAAACTGAAAAATCCTGAAATAGTTGTATCTACCTGAAAATATGCCCTTGTAAAATAGGATTGTTGAAAAAATACTTAAGTTTCATATGATCTGTAGTGAAAATAAAATTTGTAGCCAATAAGTGTTGTCTGAACTTGTACAATGCTTAAATCATGGAAAAATCCTCACACTCAGTAGTTGTATAATTATGTTCAGTCAGTGTTAGCTTCCTTCTTACAAAATAAATAGGGTGTTCTACAATTCCTTCACCCGATTGTGCCAAAACTGCGCCAATTTCCATCCCATAAGCATCAACATGGACATGAAAGGGTTTTTTCTACAAAGGAAAGTTAAAAATAGGTGCAGTAGTCAACATCTCCTTCAGTGTTTCAAACACCTACTGTTGCGCATCACTCTAATAGAATTTTCCTTTAGCTTTTAGCACTTCCACTAGGGGCATGGAAATATTTGCATAGCCTTTAGTGTATTTCCTGTAATACCTTGTATGTCCAAGAAATCCATGCAGTTCACTTTTATTATTAGGTTCTTCTAATCCCAAGATCACGTCGACCTTAGCTAGGTCTACCAACAACCCTTATAAATAATATGCCCCAGAAAAGTGCTAGAAGGTGTTGCAAAGATACATTTCTTAATATTCAAAGAGATTCTCAACTTCCTACACCTCTTGAACATAAGCCTCAAATTGTCACAATGATCCTTAACCAAACCATACACTGTCTAATCATCTATATATACATGTAAAAAATTATGAATGAAGTCCTGAAAATCATGTACAACAATGCGTGAGAACATTGTTGGTGCATTATTTAGTCAAAAGGGAATCACAGCGTATACAAAAATTCCCAACTCAGTGGTGAAAGTTGTCTTTTCCTAATCTTCCTTTTTTATGCACACTTGATGGTAACCTAGAAATTCATCAATAAAAGAGTAGATCTCACACCCTACAGCTTCCTCGAGAATATCCTTGATGAATAGGGTGGGAAAAGGATCAATAACACATGAAACATTCAATTATTTATAGTCCACACAGATCCTTATCCTCCCATCCTTTTTAATATTGATGACCATGGGACTACCCCACTTAGATTCGTCAATGGGCTCAATTATACTAGACTTGAGCATTTTATCAATTTCTTCCTTTACTTTGGTGCACATATTATGACTCATCTTATATGACCTCTTCCTAATCAAGCATATGCCTTCCTTAAGTTTTATTAGCATCTCACCTAAATAAGCATGTAATCCTTTTAACTTATGATAAACCCACAGAAACAAGTCCTGAAAGTCACACAATAGTTCAATAATCTTAGAAACTTCTTGCTCCGACCAGTAATTCCCAATAATGGCCTCTTTAGGCTCTATATATATTCTAATGTTAACCTTTTTTTTTCATAGGCTCATGATACACACACACCTTTGTGTCTATTGTATCCATTGCCTCATGTTTACCTTCAATGTGGCTAACATCTAGGTTATTGTCCTCATCATCATCATCATAATCATCATCATCATTGATCAGGCATACCATTTTACCATGTTCATTTTCTTCCCAGACATAGACCATTTCTTCTTCTTCAGTCTCTTTAAGGTCAAGGTGCACCTCTAAATATAGATCTTCAAACATGTCTAACAGAAGTTCTTTAGCCTTCTCCTATCTCCCAAAGTAAGGCACTTTATAATATCAAGTGCTTCATTGACTAAAGGTTTAGTAGAAAAATAATTAAAAGTATGGATCATACTTGAGGTCATCTCTTTCCAATTAATTATTACTCTTGTCAATTCTACATGGACATACTATGTGCACGCGCAGCCACCTAAGGTGGTGTAGAACTTATGCACCCAAAGGGATGGTGGTAAGACCTCCCACCCCTCTATTTAGAGTATCTCACGATTTTGAATGTGATACAGGGTAGGGGAATTCCCATGGAATTTACATAACTGAGAAGGTACATTTCTCCTTACAAACCTAGTAGAAAATGGGATTATCACTTCTCTTCATTCTAATAAGTTATCTCCATGTGTAGTCCACCAGTGCGCTACTATCCCGTGTAGAGTATAAAATAAAATATTTCTTCTATCACCCATATCCTTCCATTACACTTCCATGGAACGTAAAAAAACATCAGGGTTCCCTTCACCAGTGTATCAGAGTACTTGGTTATAACTAAAACACGAACCATGTGCATGGTTGATCATGTGAAGTGATTGTGTTCTTGATCTCTCACCTAACTACTTCATATGTTCCATGTGCCCAGTTGTCACAAGAAATACTTGTAGTATCACTAACTAAATGAGCATCATCCCATTATATCACCCCTTATATGGCTCAATTACCTCAGGGTCTTTGATTGTGCACGCATATATCTTGTTCAATTCTTCTTCACTAAAGGGCTCAACATACAGAGAAACTTTTGCATCTGTCAATTATATAATTGCGTGCTATTATTTATTATAAAATTTTATGTACCCCTTGTTAAAGTGAAAATTTTCATTATTCACATAACACCAGGGATTCCCAAGTAACGCTGGGAAACTATCTACTTCAGCTAGCTCCAATACTTCAAAGTCTCTAGTAAACTTGGCTCCCTGAATTGTAATAGTCACAACCTTTAACACTCAAAGTGGCATGGATCTAGTTCTATTTTCCATATATAATATATTTGAAGAGGGCTGGAATGGTGGTCTTCCCATCTTATCACATTCATCCAACATGAGTACATTAACTTATGCCCCTGTATCTATTATAATGTTGTTCATAAGATCCATCTATGTCTACAGTTAGTGTAATCTCCTTATCATACTCATGATTATTGGGAGGTATATTTTCATGAAGTATCTTCCTCTCACACTTGTTAGTTGTAGGTGGTAATTTTTCTCTCAACCACTCTCCTAACAAGGGGATTATGTTCTCCTGGAACAACATTCGACATACCTCCTTCAAGTCATCCACATCCTTCTATGGGAGTTCAACTTTCTCTACTCACTCCATCACCCATGATTGCTCCTTTCAACTCTAAATCTCTCATTGTAGATCCCTGATAACATCCATAGTTTCCTAGTATACCTCTTTCTGATGTACAACACCAGGGTACTTTGCATTTGTCACTTCTTGCTTTGTTATAGTCAAATTTTACTTCAGAGGTTCATGAGCACATGTAGCCTCAGTGTGTGTAGTAACCAAAATGAGTTGTAATTTAGAATTAATTCCAACCTTCAACATCGATTGATCTACATATGCACATTGTATCTTAATCATAGTTTTTCCTTTATATTTCTTATGTTACTTACTCATATTCTCATACAATTCTATACATTCTTCAAATTTGTGTTGCTTTCCACACCATGAGTAAACCACATTCTGAGGACACTCACGCTGATAGTGATCAAGAGATACACAATTATAAAAAGTTCCTCTAGGAAATCCTCCTCTTCCACCACCACGACCTCTTCCTTTATATCCCCTATAAAAGCCTATATTCCTATTATTCCCATTATTGTTCCCTTTATTATGTTGTTTGCACTACTCCTTATATCCACTTGCAACACTAGTTTGGTGCACACCCATCTCAATAGCCTCATGAATATGGTCAATCACTTTGTAGTTAACAATGTCATGAGTATGAGTTTTGCAAATTGTACAATACATAGATACATTCTTATGGATCATGCACTGCAAGAGAGGGAATCTACTCTCATTATGGTCCAAATGATAGATCTCAAAATCCAATGACACAGTGTGCACCAAATTGTGAGGACAACTATCCTTGATATGTCCTTCAAAATCACAATTTGTATACCATATTCCACTATACATCTTATGATATAAATTAGCATAGATCTTTTCCAACTATTTTTCCATTACTATAATTTGCACCTCTAAAAATGGACTCAATCCAGTTTCCACACTCCTGAGTTCCTCAACGTGTAGAGTTATCTCTAAATATTTGCATGGATCCACAAATTTTTATGAGATAGCACCCTTCTAAACAGATTCAACAATCCACCAAAAAACTATTGTACATGCTGACTCGGATTTATTTCATAAGATAGTTTTGAAAACAAAGTTTTAAAATGTGCATCGTATTCTCAAATGATCTCAAATAAGCCTTATTTAATTTCCTTAAGCAATCTGATACTTTTTTGCTCAAACTCTGGAATATGGAACTTAGCTAGGAATGTAGAGCATAAAGCATCATAATCCACTACAGTCTGATGTGGGTCATACTTTTCTATACCAGTTGTGTGGGTTCCCTTGAAGAGTAATAAAAAACTAACTCACCTTCCTATTTGAAGTAGTTATTCCCTTAGTGTGCCATAGAAATTCACACTTGTGCATATGTTATGCAACATCTTCAATACCTCTATATTTTGGGAAGTCGAGGGAAATCTTATAATACACTTGTTGAGGTTGATATGGGGGTTGGTGGTGATGTGGTTCTTTTCCTTTAGATCTAGAACCAGAACCACCACTATTATTTCCTCCATCACTAGAACCTCCTAATCCACTTAATCTTGAGCCTCCTAACTTACCTGATCTACTAGTAGCGGGTTCCATACCATTGGATGTACTTACTTGCATCCTAGCTATAGTAATGAACTGAACTCCCACATTATACAAAGTTTTAGTACTTCCATATGTGTTCCCAATGTTTTATGAACCCCCACTTTGTGTAGATGATGCGTCATAAAATATTCTTCCAATCGGGATTCCAAATAATGAAGATGATGTTTATCCTACTATAGATGAATGTGTTGTTTTATGTACTTATGTATTCAAAGTAAAACGACATCTAATTTAATTTATTAGATTACCTAGACTCACTTTCTTATCAATGATTTCTTCTAGAATTGGAACACTAGGCACAAGTGCTAGGTTATCAGGTGGGATTAGATGTGCATCATTGGTCCTTGCTCTTACCTCCTCTGATGTGATCTCATCATAATTCAAAGGGGGTTATTTACTTAAATTTCCTAATTGGGGGAGATCCTAATTCTTTGGATGTATGTCTTCCACGTGAGCCTCAAATCCTTCTCAAGACATCATCCTCAGCAACTCCATAGAATCCTCAATAGCGCAACTTCTCTAATTTTCTCTCCTATGATTCATTTTAATTAAGTCAACTTTATTCTATTTATCTTTCTACCATAAGGTCCACCATATTTCACCACACCTACGCATGCCCCTGTGCACAATGGTATGTTTAGCTAGCCATAGGTAGGCACTCTAAACTCAACACCACCATCAAGATCTTAATTTCCAAAGTAATAACATGTATGTAACATCCTATAGGATCGCATAAAAATTCAAACTGACAAACTTCCAGATAAGAATATGTTGAAACAACGTACTCCATAGTATAACTTCACACAACACCAGCCCACCAATGATCCACCGCATGCATCCAAGGTTCATCTACATCAAAAAAATCCTTGATCTATAACTCCATCTCTTCTTTGATGTGTAGGTAGAAAACCACTCGCAAATTCTATTGGAAAATAGTTTTAAAAACGTTTCATAGATTTCATGATATAGATTATCTTCCACCCACTTACACGCATTGAAATCAGGTCTAGAACCATATCTTCATGTAAAATGATCTTATCAATCATATACCCAATATTCAATGGCTGCAAGAGTCAACTGATACACCATCAGCATGCAACATCCTGGAAAATAGTTTGAAAAGAGTTCCTGACAAAGCAACCAAAATGTGTTATTTATTTTCTACTCAAATGCCTAGGCACACTGACACTTCACTCAGACAGGTCTGAGAATTTTCCCAAAGCATGCGAAGCCTACTAGGTCCCTATTTATTATTTTCTTTCCAAGGTGTTAACATGCATGTTCATAATAACCATAATCAAAGTGTATATTCCATCACAATAACCAGGCCCATGAGCTCAATTCAAAACACACATAATAAGAAAGCATATTAGATTAGATCACTATTAAAATCAGATTTACCATAAAATAACCATCAATAGAGTCATTAATGACCAATATCCATCCACAAAGATCCATTATATTAACATAGTAGTTGAATATGCTACCAAACTATCATAAAGTCACGTGCACAAAAATATTCCAGTATCATAACTCTAATACATATGGTCATACCAAAACTCAGAACTCTCTAAACTATGCAGATCAATACATATATATAGGCATGGGGACTTTCCCTTCATTGGCATTACACTCTCAAAATAGGATACATGCTCAAATTAGCCATGCATTGCTATAAATATAACTATGAAACATGCAAGTTTCAGTAATACTATATTATCCATATTTAAACCCTAATATAATCGTATTATTAGCTCTAACTTTGCATGTATTTAGATCTTCTAATTTTTCCCAAAAATATCCTTTTCTTAGCCTCAAAGTATTCTACTGTGATCCAATGTGTTCTTTGTACTCAAACCTATCTTTATCCCACAACATGCAAAAATGGCTAATTCCCAAGCTCTATCTCTCCTGGGTGAACCCTTCTTTCACCAAACATACACATGCACCTATGTGCCCCCTTCCTGCACACCCTTTTCTCACGTGCCTTTGATACTTAGGTAATATTTCATTAGGCCAAAAATTATTATGAGAGTGATAGGATGTGTGGTCTAAGTGAGGGAGATCATAGTTTTAATAAGGTCTCATAAGTCGATATTTCAACATTAGAATGGCCACAAGTGCAGGGCGTTAAGAGGATCCTTTTCAATTTTACCATTGAGGGAGGTTAATTGATAAGCCCCAGAACCATATTTATGAGTGATAATATATGGTCCAAGTTATTTTTGAGAAAAATTTCCACATTTACTTTTTCAAATGTTAGTGACATTTTGGTTTTCTTTAAGAACAAGATCACCAATCTTAAAGTTGTATTATTTGAGATATTTGTTATAATAATGTATGATTCATTCTTGATAGATGTTGATATTTTAAATGGTGGTTACATTCCATTCATCTAATATTTCAATTTTTGATAGGATTTTTTGATGATATTCTTCATCAAGGATGAATTCTTTGAGAGAAATGCATAGGGATGGGATTTGAACCTCGAGAGGAATAATGGCTTCAGTGTCATATATTAAGGACAAGGGTGTAGCACCCATAGGAGATCAAAATTTATTTCAATATTCCCATAATGCAAATAGGATTTGGAGATGCCAATTTCTACCAACTTGGTCAACAATTTTAATGAGAATTTTGTTCACTATTTTTTTAGATGTTTTGGCTTGGCCATTAGCTTATGGATAATAAGGTGAGGAAAAATTAAGTCTAATGTGGTAAGTGTTAAAAATTTTCTAAAAAATTTTATTTTTGAAGGAATTTCCATTATCTGTGATGACTTAATGTGGCATAGCAAAGTGACAAATAATGTGATGATACATGAATTAGATTATTTAATCTAATTTAGTGGATATAAGGGGGACTTCTTCCACCCATTTAGAAAAATATTCAATGGTTTTTGTGATGGAATTGTGTTGTTGTGATGAGAGAAGGTTGATAAGGCCAATAAGGTCAAGCCCTAATTGTGAAAAGTACCATAGGTCTTGTGTTTTTTGAAGAGCGTGGCTTGGGATATGTGTGAGATTGGAATGTTGCTGAAATTTGACACATTTCTTGACATATTCATAATATTCTTAGTTAAGTGTGGTCCAATAGTAGCCCATGTTTAGGATCCATTTAAAAATAGCCAAAATGTTGAAGTTTCCACCACATATGTCATCATGGACTTCTTGTAAAGCTATATGATCCTTCAGATTTTTAAGACACTAGAGAAGGAAGCTATCAAAACCTCTTTTAGAAATGATACCTCCTAATATGATGTAGTAGGATGTGAGTTGTTGAAAGGATATTTTTCCATTTTTGGATAGATCTAGGTGTAGTTTTCTAGTGGAAATATAGTCATATATCTATGTATACCAAGTGTTAGATGAGTTATCTTGTATGTGATTGATGGTGGGTAGATCCATTTTGGTGTAAGATAGTTGATCGAGTTTTTGTAAAATGAGGAAGAATTTTGAATCGTCCGGTGATAAAGGGATGAGAGAGGAAAGTAAAGCCATTGAGTCTACAAATTTTTTAGATGAATGAGGGGTGGTTTGAATTTTGTAATGGTTAAAGAGTTATACTAAGTCTTCTATGATGGTTTTGTATTTTTGTAGGACCTCATTCTTACATTGATAGATCCCTTTGATTTGGTTGATGAATAGTTGTGAGTCTCCATACATGGAAAGGATTTGTACACCAAGAAAGGAGGTGGTCTAAATTCCCATAATGAGGGCCTCATATTCCACCATGTTGTTGGTGCATTCAAAGTTTAATTTGAAATATAACGTAATAAGAGTGTCCCAAGGGGGTATTATGACTACTTTGGAACCTCCCCCTTCCTACATGTTGACCCATCAAAGAATAAGGTAATTTTAAGATGGGTTTTGTCCTAATCCAAATTATTAATAGATTCATCTAGAAAGTGTTCACAAGGTAATTTGTTAGTAGGAAGGGAAAATTCTAAGAGCCAATCAGCAATCACCTGCCCCTTAATGGATTTTTGAGGGATAGATTTGAGTTCAAATTTAGTCATGAACATGAGCCATCTAGTGATGTGATCATTGTGATACATCTTGGAATGCATGTATTTTATTGGATTAAATATGGTGATGACATGGGTTTTTTGATTGAGGAGATAGTGACGGATTTTGGAAGTTACGAATTACAAGGCACAATATAACTTTTTGAATTTGGAATAGAAATTCTCTTAATCATGAAGGGTTCAAATGATGTAATAGACACCTAATTCCTTACATTTTTCATCTCAATGCACAAACATATCTCCCAATGTGTGGTCATTTGTGGAGATAGAAATACTGAATGGTTCCCCCTCACATGGATGTGTAAGCACTAGTGGTGATTAAATATACTATTTGAGGGCATCAAAGGCCTATTGTAAATTATCATCCCACTTGAAGTGGATGCATTTTCTAAGAAGGTTATGGAAAGTTTGATAGTTGTATGATAATTTATAAATGAAATCACAGATAGATTAAATATTTCCTTGAAGGCTACAAAGTTGTTTGAGATTAGAGGGTGAGGGAATTTCAAGAATGGATTTTAATTTAGCTAGGTTAACTTTAATTCCCCTAATAGACACTATGAATCCTAGGATTTTTCCTATGATAACTCTTAAAATGCACTTAACATGATTAAGATAGAGAAAAAACTATAACAAACGTACAAATATCACGTCAATAATAACTAGATGGTATCTTCAGTGTTTGGATTTACCTAAGATATCGTCAACATAATCTTCTATGGTTTTTTGGCTAAGGTCGTGAAAGATGTAAGTCATGGCACATTGATAAGTAACTCTTGCATTTTTCAGGACAAATGGCATTACTCTATAGAAGAAGGTTCCCCATGGGGTGATCAAGGATGTCTTTTGTTTATCTTCTGGTGTGATAAGGATTTCATTGTAATCATACAAACCATCCATAAAGGATAGCATCTCATGTCATGTGGTAAAATCAACAAGTTGTTAGATGTTTGATAGAGAAAAATAATCTTTGGGGAAAAAATGGTTCAAGTCTTGGAAGTCCATACAGATGCGTAATTTTCCAATGGTCTTAGTGATAGGTATGATGTTGGAAACCCACTATGGATAATCAATGGGTAATATGAAGTTGGTTAAAAGAAGACATTAAAGTTCTTCTTTGAATGATATTGTTACACGAGGGTGTATCCTACGAAGTTTTATCTTCACGGTATTATCATCCCGGATGGTAACAATGTTGTCGACAATGATATTACTATTTATACCAGGCATGTCACTATAGGACCATGTGAAGGCTTGATTTTTTTTAGATAATAAAGTGGCTAATTGTTCAATTTCACATGAATCTAAGGCTTGGCCAATTTTAATAATGTGTGGCTCTTGTAGTGTGATGATATTAGTATCGGTGACCAATTTATTGATATGTGTAGATGTATTAGAAAGTAATGTCTTCTAAATATGGTGGTTGTTAGGAAAATTATAACTATATTGTGAACTAGAGGTTTATTCTAGTGTGTGTATAATGAGTTATATCACACAAATCATCTAAGAGGGATAATAGGGATACTCTTCAAGATAAGCCTTGAATCATTTTTAATAGGATCAAGCTTTGTGTATTAATATCCTCCTACCATTAGAATAATACACCTGAGTTATTTATCATATTTGTTTTTTGTCTCCTGTGTTTGGTGTTCTCTGTATATTTTTAGTTTTTAGATCTGGGAAATCAACTTTATTTGGTATCAGAGAAAATTCGGTTGAAGATGAGAGTTTGTGGAATAATTATTATTTGTTGTTACTAAATCTGAAGATTTATTACAATCTGTAGGAATCTAGTTACTTAGGGATCCCATTCAATGGAAAACGGAAATCATGAAGCATCAAGAATTCCTGTTGAAGAAAGTTTAATGTAGAGATAATATTGTTTATATTTGGCATTCAAACTTGAGAGGAAAAATGTAGTCCTAATTTACCATAATTAGAGAGCCCATCTGACACGTGGAATAAACCAAAGGGAGAGGTCAAGGTGTTGTATGCATTCAATCAACCAATACTCAGCTCTAGATCAGTTAAGTAATAATTATGCTTATCAAATTCTACCTCCAACATCGTTCAGATTCTCTTCTACTTCACATATATTGAAGTTTTCAAAAAAATTATTGCCCTCGATTATCTGGAGATCGACGTGTACAACGATTCTATCCTCCTATATTTGGCTTCACTAATCTATCTTGCATCAGGTCTTAAGCCCATGCCTGCTAGTGGGAGTTCTTGACAAATAGTTTTTCATGTTGGGTATGTTGGCTATATTGCATCTCCATCTAGTTTTTCTGCAATTACTATAGTAACTGGAAGGTTAGATCTGATCTGAGAATGGCATTTAAACAAACATATTTAATCAAATGTGTCGTATATTAGTAGTGTGGATTTGTGCGCAATATTTTTCCTCGAATCATGGTTTCAATATGTTCTGTAAGCTCCAGCTATTGAAATGTGCCTCTTGATTCATACTGTGAAAATGACAGTGTAATTAATAGAGGCATGATTTAGAAGGAACATCCATATATCCACTATTTCCCTTCTTTCGATCTTCAACTCGCTAGAATTTTTAGATCTGTGCTTGGTTCATTATCTAGGTATTCATATCCATTCATTTAGTGTAAGTCAAGGTCATGTTTGGATGTCTATTTATAACATTTATATTTTGTGAGTCTTCTCAAAATTAAAAGTGTCACTTTGAGTCCCATTATATACTCAGTGTGCTTTAAAACATTGTTATTATTTAGTATTTGGTCTCTACTAGATATTTTGGTTATAATCCTTTTAAAATTTGTAATGTTGAAACATTTAGTCTATGTCTTGTAAAAATTTTGTTCTATTAGTAAAATTTCCATGTGTTAAGTGTCCTATATGTCTATAGGAAATTTTGAGTCGAAAATATGTTATTAAAAAAAAAGGACAAATGAGTGCATTTTCGGTGTAATCCTACACTCAATTTTTAAGGGAAAATGAAAATGAAAACTGTTCCTGGCTTCAGGGGCTTTGCCCCTTGATCCCACCCTATATTGCGATAGGGAATGTGCATCATCCTCAGCTATACTTTCTGCTGAGTTAGTAGGGACATTCACAATGGAGGTTGGAGGCAAGGAGGAGGAGGAAAATTGGATCTCTTGTTAGTCACCAACAAAGAGATTGCTTAGCATATTGGTGACCTTCTTTCAGTTGTGTGTTTATTTTCTATTGTAATAATGAACAGAAGTCCCATTCCTGTTCAAAACATGTTTCTTTCCTTCTACAATCTCCTCTTCTGTATTAAAAATGGTAAGAGCAAAAATAATGTACTGTGCTATGAAATGGTTGTTGGTTCCATTATAAAACCTTCTTGAGAGTTTGTGGATATCTTGAAAAACACATACAGATATGGTTGCTGGTTGTCCTAGAAAACCTTCTTGTGGTTAGTGGTTAACCAATTATAAAACCATATGTAAAACATGAGCAAGTACAGGAGATAGCTTTCCCCATGTTCACACTAAGGGGGTGATTGTTAGGAAAATTATAACTATAGTGTGAACTAGAGGTTTATTCTAGTGTGTGTATAATGAGTTGTATCACACAAATCATCTAAGAGGGATAATAGGGATACTCTTCAAGATAAGTCTTGAATCCTTTTTAATAGGATCAAGCTTTGTGTACTAATATCCTCCTACTATTGGAATAATACACCCGAGTAATTTATCATATTTGTTTTTTGTCTCTTGTGTTTGGTGTTCCCTATATATTTTTAGTTTTTAGATCTGGGTAATCAGCTTTAGTGGTATTCAACATCCATATAAGTTAAGATAGCATCATCATCATGAAAATAGAGAATGTTGATGCTAGGGGAATATTCCTCTATCATGTGGACATTTTATGGGGAGTGTTTTGGTCTTATGATTAGCTTGATAAGTTAGTGTTCCAAGTATAATAACATTGAATAAAAAATAGTAGATGGGATAGATATGGTGTCATCATCATCATTATAGGGTGAGTATAATGATGATGATGGGTGAGACTGTGAGTTTGATATTGATGGTGATATATTAGAAGAAGGTATTTTGAAGCCAAGTTCTTGTTTCTAGTGAGGTTTTCTTAGGTCTTCAAAGGGTAATTTGTGTGAACCCTTCTCATATCAACCCAACCAAAAGCCTTTCCACACACAATGATGGAGGTAAGTATTGGAAAATTGAGATTTATCTAGGAATGAAAAGTCCAAGGAAAAGGGGTTCATGTGTTGTTGGTCGTTGAGATGAGATGAAGGGAAGTCGATGACTCCATACATTAACTATTTTTTTTGGAAAGGGGTCCAAAGGAAATGATATTTCCTACATTGGGTTTTTAGAGTGGTTGTTTTTCAGTTCTCCCATACGTTTTAGGCATAGGAAGTGCAATAAGAGATAGAAGGTGATATTTCCCTGGTGAAAAATGTTACATGACGTCTTTGAAGGATTGATCATATAGTAATTTGGATGAGGGGGTGGAAGAACTTATTGAAGCTTGATCCATGAAAAGGTAGAGAAATGTAGTGGAACCAGTACATCATTGGGTCTGTATGTCATGTGACATGTCTTGAAGGGATTAGGGTTCAATGAGGACTGTGAAGGTTTTACCCTCATATTCATATTTTATACATGTATGTAGTGTTGATGGGATACAACACATAGCACGTATCCAAGGATCACCTGGGAGCATGTTATACTAAAACTCTCTTTCTATAAGATAGAAAATCTCTTGAAGACTTTTAATGCCTATTTTTATAGGTAGAATGATTGTGCCCAATTTGGGGGAAACAATTTCATTGAAAGCACCTAACACAATAGGTGAAGTGGGTGGTTATGGTGTCAGGTAATTGAATTTTTTAAATACATGAGATGATATTATGTTAATGTTAGCATTGATTATCTATCATAACCCTCTTAACGAGAGTGTTATTGATTTAGGTAGTGAATGAAATAGAGGAATATTATGGTATCTTCAGGTTGTAAGGATGGAATTTTAGAGTCCTCAAATGTGATAGAGGGCATACATTTTAAGAGTCTCCAATGAAGATTGTAAAATGGTTTGGGGTCATGTGATGGTACTGAGATGCATTACAGAGCTTCAATTGTGGATTTTTGGCAATGTTGTGGAGAGTTTTTCAACAAGATCATAAAGAGACATATGTGACAGAGATCTTGATGTAATTATTTGATGATGGTATTTTTTATGGATGTAGTGGATTGTGTTTGAGGTTCCACAAGGATGGACACCTTGGCTTTAGAAGTTAATGGGTTGGGTGACTCGGAAAGATCAATGGAGGTGGAGACATTAGGTTGGTCTTTCAAATATTTTGTGCATTCTCTTGTGGCTATACATATGATATTTGTATAGAAGTGAGGGAGTTTACTATAAGAATCCTTGTTTTTATTAGATATGATATTAAGTGATGGTTTTGAATTTATATGTGTAAATACTTGTGGAGTAATATTTATTTGATGTTGGGATTTTTGCATTAATATAACGAGGTTTAATGAGGATAAGTATTATCTATGGGGATAATTCCTTTTTTAGCGAGACTTTGACATTATGGCATGGAAGGATTTTCAATTCCTTTGTATGATGTCATGGTATTTGATGATAATCATAAATGCCTCATAGTTATACCAGGAAGGTTTCCACCCCTGAGGATCATAGGGATTAATAGGTGGAAGTTTTATGACTACTGATCAGATGATTCTTTCAAGGATGTTAATGTAATATCTTGATGATGAGGATGATAGATGGGGGATATCGTTTGACAATTTAGGAGCATGAGATGCTTAAGTAGTATTTTGTGAGGCAAATTTAGGTGTTGTTCATGGGATGGGTTTAGACTCTATGATGGTGATTGTAAACTTGGATGAGGGATGAGGTCCTAGAATGGAAGGTAAGGACATGTTATCCAATGATGTGTTTGTATAAAGAGTGTCTTGTAAGATTTCTATTTTCTAAGGAGGTGATTTGTATGTTTTTTAATCACCAAGGCTTTGGGATCGGTGTCGGGTGACATGGTCTTGGAAAGAGCTATTTGGGATTTCAATGACATACTTATTTTGTATTAATTCCAAAGGAATGGTATGGGAAGTTTCTTTGTGGGTAGGTGTGGTAGGTTTTGGATGTTGTGATGTGGACAAGATCAGGATCTAAGTAGTGAGGGGATCTAATGAGTGATGTTGTTCAGTTAATGCTCTCATTGTGGAAGAAGATAGTATTACAGATGTGGATGAGAAATATTTTATAGTATTTATGGTGTGATGAGACCCTATGACATTTGAATGAGGTTGATTTCTGGTTCTAAAATGATTTGGGAAGGGTTGTTTAAACACATCCAAATTTTGATTCAGAGGCATGTTTTAGATTGTCAAGTTGTAATTCACCATGGTCGATAAGGTCTTGGAGGAAATTTTTGAATGAATGACATTTCTTAATGTTGTGTCCTTGGACTTGATGATACTTACAATAATCATTTTATCTATACCATGATGGTTTGGAAGAGGATACATGTCAATGGGTCAATGGTGAGGGAGTATGAATCATACAAGAGGAAATAATTTTTTCAAAGATAGCACTATATGACTTCCCCTAAAGGTGTGTATTTAAATTGAGGTTTGGATTTTTTGGAGTCCAAATGACCTTTAGACATAGATTTTGAGACAACTACGTTTATCGACCCTTTAGATTTTTCATTGTTGGAAGACATTTTAAAAGAGGACTCAGGTTTTTGTTTCTTAGATTGGATTTTAAATTTACCATCCTCGAGAGGGTGCGGAGTTCTAGTTTTCTGAGAACATGGTAAAGGATGTCATCAAATGTTTGAAAGGATTGAATTTAAAGAGTTGATGATATGTGTTTGGCACAGGATCGAGAAAACAAACTCGATCAGCTCAGTTTGTGGAAGAGAGAAGGATAGTTGGTTGATAATCCCTCGCCACTGGTGAAAAAATAAGTAATAGAATCATCCTCAAATTTTTTGATGACATAGAGATTAGTGATAGATATTTTAGGGTGATATTGATGTATAAGTGTTCTAGTAACAACTGCATGAGTTGTGTGAATAAGAATAGTGAATGTTGTGGGATACCATTGTACCATTCAAGGTCATGGCCAGCTAATGACATAAGGAATGTCCTCAACATGAGATCCTATTCATGATTAATAATGTAACACACATGACGAAATAACCTGATATGTTGTTTCAGGTCCTCCTTACTATAGAATTTGATGAATTTTGAGAGTTCCCAGTGTTGAGGATAGGCGTTAAAAGGAACAGATGCGTTGATAGGTTCATTATAAAAAAATCATATGAAAGGTTTTTTGGGTCCCATAGTGGCATTTTCAAGTCTATCTATTCTTCTTAACAACTCTTGCATGGGATCATTCTGAGGTGGTTGTGTGTTTGAAGATGAAGGAATGACTTGATTATAAGTGTGAGGGTTTGATTGCTGATATAAGTGATATGGTAATGGAATATTTTGAGAGTGAGGAATACTATTTGGTATATTATAAGTGTATTGAGAGACTGGTGGTTGTGAATATTGGATGTATTGATGGGGAAAAATAATATAAGTGTTGACAGGGGTTGTGATGGTTGTGGTATGTATTGAGAAGAGATGTAACTATATTTTGAGACAAGTGCAATGGATGCTTATTGTGAAAAGGGTATAGTACTAGCAATTTCACTCATGTTGTTAGGTGGTGTAGATGTAGGGATGGATAGGACTAAATTTTGGATTGAATACATAGTTTTTTGTGAAGAAACATGTTAATATATGATCAAAGGAATTATAGAGAGAGGGACACCCCATGAGCTTGCAACAGTAGGAGGATTAGTAGAGAGTGTGTGGCTATGTGAGGGTGGGGAGGTAGTAGTATGAGTTTGTGTAACTAGCAGGATAGGTGAGGAAGATGATGAAGTAGATGCTCATTGGTTAGTTGTGTTTTTTGATGATATGGAATTGAGTTTAAAACTAGAAACAGGAGTGGATGAAGTGGTTATTGATGTCCCTATATCACTAGTAGAAGGGTAAGGAGAGATTTATTCGATGACAAGTTGATAGTCAAGGGTCATAATGTTTAGAATAGTCACAAGTGTCGAAAATAGAAGATGGAAAATAATTTAGATAAGGGAGATAATTGATAGGAATACCTTTGGAAGTAAGGTAACTAAAAAGGGAAATCATTTTGGATTCTAAGATTTCTATAAATACTGGATCACCACTCTAGAAGAACTGTGGAGGGTCAGAACAAGGAACTTCTGATGTCATAGATTGAGTGTTGGTATAATGTGAAGGTTCTTGATCTATTTCTAAGGGTATTTGTAATAATTTTTTCATACTTGGGATGTTTTGAATATGATACTAAGTTGATTCTAAGAATTCCTTAAGTGAATCTAGCATATTTAATATGTTTTGAATGAAATATTGTAGTCTAGTCATAACCATGAACTAAATAAACAAGCAATAAATAAAATAAAGATATTTGTTAAGAGAAATGAAAACCATGCAATCACAAGAACGTTTTAGATTATCTTGATTATCTTAAGAAAAGTGTGAAATGAAAAATGGATGAAAAGGGAACTTTAGGAGAGGCTATCTAAGGTTGGTTTCAAGTGAGTCAAGGCCATATTCCTTGATATACCTGAAGGTATGTGATTCCCAATCCTATGTTGGTGTTGGTACGAGGCATGATATTGGGGCCTACCCCCTCACTTCATGGTCCCATAGTAATAAGGGTATCAGTTTCTTAGCTGATATACCACCCACCAATTATTTATACTCGACCATAACACTAATTTGACTTCCTTCTTGGTAAACAAATCTAAATAGGTAGACCTAGAAGGGATTATTTAGATGCAAGTTTGATTTTTTATGTGTTTTGGTTGTGTGTGAGGGGAATTTGTGAATACAATCGTTTAACCCCTTATTGAACTATATAGGAAAGAAAATTAAATATTTGTTTTAAAACCCAAAACAATGATTTATTTTGATGAAGAAAAATGCTACAAAATTATGATGCTAAAAGAAAATGAAAGAAAAATAAATGTTCCTATGTTTTCTATTCATTTTGATTTTTCTTATTTTATGTTTTTTTGAAGAAGCGATAGTAAAGCACTCCGAGATGAAAATTTAGATAATTTGACAAAAAAGAAAGAAAATGAGAAGATATACAAATCTAATAAAAAATGGACTAAGGGTCCCTCTGTGCATGATATAATGTTTGAGGTGATTTTTGGTTTTTCAATTATATGTTAAAACACCAAAAAATCTGAAAAAAGTAGGATTTAATGATACTTTTGTTGACAATGCAAAGTCAAGATGAATGGATAAAATATGGATGCAAGGATGTTTCTTTTAACAAATGAGAGAACCTGTATGAAAGGATAGATATTAGACAAAGATATGATGATTTACTTAGTAAATCCAGGAACCAATGGGCCTCCTTGAAGGGTGTCAACTTATTTTACAATCAAGTGATAATGATAGAAAAATAATTGACAAATAAACATATATTATAACTCTAGAGGGATATAGAGATTATTTTGTGATCATGCTAAACTTTTGCAATAGCTAACTAAAAATACTAACACCTATTAGTCTATAGATAAGATTAAATTTATCAATGAACCATCAAGATCATAGCTTATGATAATGCATAATGAAAACTACATGAAATTAATCATCTAATCTATAAACATTCTTTCTAAGTTAAATGATTGCTAATTAAAATGAACCTAATTAGATCAATGAGAAATCAAATTATGTTGTTCTCAAAAGAGAGGGAGAAGATCTCGCCAAAGAATGGATACAAGGCAAATATTGGATCTTATTGTACTACTCAACAATGGTAGGATTAATGCAAAGAAACTATACCAAATTAATGGAGAAAGCTCTTAAATCATATGTTTTATATGAGATACTATTTAAATTATAGCGTAAGGTGTGAAGGTAGGAGCTTGGTCCTTCTTATAAATTTCTATTTGGGGAAATATTGAATCACAATGAATGTGGGACAAATGATAAAGTAACTCTAGGCTAATTAATCATGATTAGATGATTTAACTATTGAGTTAGAAACTCATGGGAGTTGTAAGTTCTTTAATTCATCAATTAGGATTAATTAATAGGCTATAATAAGCTTTTTAGGCTATTTGGAGGTGATTTGAGAGGAATTTGATAAGATCTGAAGCATTTGAAAGAAACATTTAGCCAATAAGAGGGTGTATTGATTAAATTCATATTAAATAGGATTCATTAGCTAATAATAGACAATTGTTTGATTCAAAGAGAATTATAGCTAACGAGTGTCATTAATTGGCATCTAGAATGTGATAGGAGTTAGTTAATTAAAAAAGTTTCGTTAATTGACCAAAATGGAGGGAAAGGTTGGTTAATTAGTGAAAATCACTAATTATAATGGAAATGATGAGATAGAGGATATTTGGTGTCAGTTTAGCATTAAAACTATGTAAGCGGATTTTAGGTGTATACATTTTCCCCTCTTTGGGGTGGCATAACTTACACCACTACAAAAAAAATAGACAAACATAAACAAGAAACTTTGGAGAAAAATTAGTTAAATGGAGGATGTCCCCTCGAGTGTCGATGGGGTGATAGAAGAAGTCGATCAACAATCAAAAATAGGAAGGAAACGGATAAAAGAATCCAGGTGGAAGAAACCTTGATAGTGATGAGAATTGATAAAAGAAAATGGAAATAACCTTTGCATCCAACTCATTCAATAAATAACTTTGTTTCATAACTTTCCTCATATGATCTAAATCATCGGCCCTTATTAAATTGTACGCATACATCATATGTGTAAAATAAGATGAAAAGCTATAATACTAACATTTGTTCATTGCTAAAAATGGTTAACTCCATGCAACATACATAATGCAATGCAATACGTGAAAGTAAACTAGATAACTTGAAAGGGAAACAAGTACAATCACACATACTCAAACAAACAACATTCAAGACAATTGCACCAATGTTTATGTTATCAAGATTCAATTCCTAAATGTTCGTGTTAAATGACAAGGGTTAAAAATGGTACCTCAAATAAGGATACATGCGAGGGAAATAATGGAGGACACTTGGGTCCTACGAAAAAGCATTCATGTACTATGAAACACTACTAAGAAAATCATTGTTTCTTGAGAGTAAAGACATATAAAGTAGACTGGCTTTGTTAATGGAGGTAAATCAAACTGAATCATGAGTCATTGTATGAGAACAAGTAAAAACCTAAGAAATATTTTTTATCGGAAAAATTTCAATGTTAGAGGATAATGTATTTGATATAGGCTTCAATTGTGTGCATGTCGTTTGCCAATTTTTGAAAAAAAAATGAATTTTACAATTTTTAAGATTTTTTTGAATTTTACTAATTTGTTTGGATTTTTGAAAAATTTGATTTTTGCAATTTTTTTGGTTTTTTCATTTGTGCAAAATAAAATGATGTAGAAAAATTAATGAATTCATATAACATCACAAAAATTCACTGGAAGGAAAAAATATGCCCCATGTAGCAAAAAGGGTTACTGAGAAGCAAAAATATGCCCCAACATAGATAAAACGTTCTAAATATGATTATTTATTAAAAATAACCATTGCGGAAAGTGTTAAAAGACTCCAAAAGGACTGTAGCAATCATGTCACCATCTACGATCATCACAATGAGTGAAAACATCACAGGGGGAAAAAATACAAATACTAAGCCAAGGGGGAAAAATGCCCTCCTTATTAAATTTTTTAGAGAGAGAGAGAGCTTAGAACTTGAGAGTTATGGCATGGATTTAGAACCACACACACCATGCAGATAGAGTCTAAGAGTCCTAGAGGCCTACTCACAACCCAACGTCAGTATGTCCACGAACAATTGTGAGTTTCCCTTGCATTTATTGATTTTTTATAGCTAGAATAAAAACATGGGCTGGTGGTAGGCACGTATGCATGAAAATAGGAGCGTATGTGTAAAAGACTCCAAAAGGACTATAGCAATCATGTCACCATCTACGATCATCACAATGAGTGAAAACATCACAGGGGGAAAAAATACAAATACTAAGCCAAGGGGGAAAAATGCCCTTCTTATTAAATTTTTTAGAGAGAGACAGAGCTTAGAACTTGAGAGTTATGGCATGGATTTAGAACCACACACACCATGCAGATAGAGTCTAAGATTCCTGGAGGCCTACTCACAACCCAACGTCAGTATGTCCACGAACAATTGTGAGTTTCCCTTGCATTTATTGATTTTTTATAGCTAGAATAAAAACATGGGCTGGTGGTAGGCACGTATGCATGAAAATAGGAGTGTATGTGTAAAAGACTCCAAAAGGACTATAGCAATCATGTCACCATCTACGATCATCACAATGAGTGAAAACATCACAGGGGGAAAAAAATACAAATACTAAGCCAAGGGGGAAAAATGCCCTCCTTATTAAATTTTTTTAGAGAGAGAGAGAGCTTAGAACTTGAGAGTTATGGCATGGATTTAGAACCACACACACCATACAGATAGAGTCTAAGAGTCCTGGAGGCCTACTCACAACCCAACGTTGGTATGTCCACGAACAATTGTGAGTTTCCCTTGCATTTATTGATTTTTTATAGCTAGAATAAAAACATGGGCTGGTGGTAGGCACGTATGCATGAAAATAGGAGCGTATGTGCTGAACTAGGTTTGGGTCCCTGAGGGGTGTGCACAAGTACAAAATCTACCAATTATGCATGAAAAGTTACGCATGTGCACACATGTGAGGATAAATGCATGTATGCACTATAGGATGCGCACTAGCACCAAAAGATAAGCACTAGTGCTATAAGGCATGTGCTAGTGAAACAGTTTAGACCTTAGGCTATTTTAGAAGAAAAAATACCAAAACATTGACCTTATTAAAAAAATTAGGGATGAATTGAAGATGATAGAAGAATAATGAACATCTTGGGAAGATGTTTTTAGAATAAAATTTCTCTAATGAAGTGTTATGTAACCTTGAAAGTGAGATTGAGAAGGCTAGATACATGGGAGTGGTTTGGAAAACTATGAGCATTTGAGAATACTTTCATGCAGCAACATATATGAGGGTTGATTACCATCCTACAAACCACATGGCTTAGTTATGTGGCCCACATGCCATAGATCTAGTTGGACCATGCTTTACTCACTGCCTTGGTAGATTGTTAGAGGAACGAGAGCCAATGTTTTTGCTTTTTGACTGGTGAGATGTCAGTCACATTAGAGGATGTTTGGAGGAGTTACGGAGTAGCTATTTATGGTGGGATGATAGAGTATGATGCAGATCAATCCCGGATTCAAGAGTTCCTCTAGGACATGTTTCTATACCAAGATATACCATGGCAAGGGATGGAAGTGGACCTATATACTATGTTCAATGATCAATGGTATGCTCAGATACCATTATACCAGATGGATATTTTCAGTAACATCTTTCTACTCGACAAGATGGGTACTCACTTTCCTCTCGGGATGACCAAAGTTATTTACCATCCAATGGATGGTGAGATTTTGTGTTGGTGCTAGTGCATATTGGTTGATTTATACTGGTATTTACACCTAATAGCACACTAGAGGTAGAAGATCCTTAGATCTAGAACTCTTCTATAGATATGGGTGTGGGATCACATCACCATTGGTCAGCCCTATGGAGTACTTAAAAATAGAGCAGTAGACAAGTCTTAAGTATATGGATGGGATCCATTGGGTGAGGACATGTGTTCTCACATGGGTGACACTGGCTACTATAGATGCACATTTGATGATCTACAGTTGTGCATGATCACATGGAGGCCTTATAGGTAGTATCAGTTGTGTGGATGATGATTTAGAACTTGATATAGCCATAGTGAACCATTTTATGATTAGGAGTCAAGGATACATTCATGATTGGTATCGAGTGGACCGAGTATAGAGGAAGTTTGGTCAACAGCAGGGTATCCGTAGGATGACATGTGGTATGCATACAAGACATGTGACACCTTTAACATGGGGCCACATATTAGGGAGCATATTTCTTTAGACATTTTCACTCTTACAATGCCACAACCATGGGATTCATTGAGACATATATATGATCCAGGGGTTACAGTAGATTACATGGCTTGGTACGTGATAGTTTTGTCCCTACATTTGACTATTCCTCAAGCTTCCAATTATGCAGGTGTAGTTGCAATGGAGCAGGTGTTATATGGCTAGGCATTCAAATATCATGCTATATTAGGCCATCTGAAGGCCAAGGAAATGTTATAGGGGTGGGCCCCTAAGTATAGGATCCACAAGTTCAGGCCCGGTAGGAACAACTGTCACCAATGCGTCCACAGGCTCAAATACCATAGACATAGGGTCCTCAGGGACATATTCTGATTCTAGTACAACCATAGGGTTAGATGGGTTAGATGCATATTCAAATCCCACAGGTAACCCTATCATAACCACATATGAGTCTGCCACATAGTCCACCAGGAGATGGATGGGAGGGGGGAGATAGAGAGAATCACGTAGATAGATGGGATGGATGGGGGACTCAGCCACATATCCCAGTGTGCGGAGGATGGTTTTAATAGTATAGGGTACCATCTCCTCAAATACTGATTGTCTAGAGTTTCGATGATGTAGCCTCCCTGAGGTACAAATTACAGCAGATTACATATCAAAGAGATCAGCTACAGGCTGAGAGGGATTAGCTACGGGCTGAGCTAGGCATCATCAGAGCATAGCGTGATGCTATCTGGAAGTGAGGGACAATAATAGGAATCCCAGAGATGGTTTTTGATTTTGATTTGATCACTGGGGAGGCCACATATTACAAGATTTTATACCATGCAGTTGTGTCAGTTGGCCAAATAGTCATTGATTATAGCTAGTTGGCTGGCAGTTGGTCGAGATCCAAGTCACAAAGACAATCTCAATCAGTTAGATTAGTACAGAAGCCTTCAGTACAACAGGGCTCAGTTTATTAGAGTGTAACACCATACATGGGTCCATAGAATTAGATGGATCCACCTAGTGGCAGACTTGAAAGTCCAAGCATGGGAGAGAGTCATGGTTGACTCATTTTATTGATGCACTTGATATTAAGGTATACATTTGAGATGATGTATATGTACTATTTTTTATTATTCCTTTGTATGAAGTCCCATTTTTGATCCACACCCATGATGGCTTATTGTATCTGATATGTATATTGAGACACATTGTTTTGTACATGCACATTTGTAGTATGATAACATATTAAGATGATGGAATATTTTTACTTATCACATTTTATGTTATGAGATAACATGTTTAATCCACATTTTTACTATGTTCTATGTTTGAGGGGGGATGGGAGGTGATCCCTCTTGCCCTTCCTGGTGATATCATATGATGTTATCTTAGCATACATGTTTAATTTTCTATTTCATGATGATGTAGCTTAGAATTTATTAGTATATGATGTATATGTGATGATAGATGATATGATGATGAGATGACAACAAAATGTACAAGCAAACAAAAATCACAAGTTAATCAAATCTAATCAACACAAAAAAACAATGTACAAGTATGCAAGATAAAATGAACTCAATGTAATGCCCAACAAATCAAAGTAACACTCAATATAAGTAAACAAATGAATCCAATTTATAGAACACAATAGAAAAGAAAGCAACATAGTTAAAATTATGTATAATCAAACAACTAAAGTAAGAAAATCACTACTTTGTTTTTGTTAGATAGTTTTGAAATGTTTTACATTGTTTTTGGTATTATCTCTAGACAATGTTCTATTGTTTTTGAGTTTTCTACAAAACATATTTGAATGTTTTAAGTTTTATGAATAACATATTTGAATTTTTTAGGATTTTCAAAAGTTATACAATTTTTTTTTATGTTTTTTCTAAAAACATTCTGAAGCTATGTGTAAGGAAACAAAGAAATGTGGATGCCCCCAATGTTAGATGGCATGTACGAGGGTAGGACATCACATGTATTTTTAGGATTTGAAGATGTGAATGTGCTCCTAACATGAGATGGTAATATACAAAGGAAAAATCTTTATACATAAAAGTTGGATCAACCAGATTAAGGCCAAGAGGGATAGGCTCAAAAATATCTCAGACATAGGCAAGGAATAAATTATGATAAAGCCATCACAATCCTAAATTTTGAGATGCTTGTGAGCAACTGACCCTCTAATGGTGCCAAAAACTAGTTTTCACCAAAGGACTTGTCCAAAGTGCCAAAATTGCGTGGTTTTTACACTTGGACGCATTGATTTATATTTACTTTTTTTTAAGAACCCCATACTCAAGCATATAATCACTTGAGATGTATGCCATTCATGGGTTCCTTTAATTCATCATCATATGAGTGAGCAAGCTTATAAGCACCTAAACCATATTTAGCGACCATAACTTACCTTTCTTGTCACGATCCTTGGTGGTGTTGAGCTGATTTTCCTTCTTCACAAGGTCTCCTATCTCAAATTGGAATGCAACATTATTTTGTTATAACTTCTATGCACTCAATTTTGATACACTTTAAGGTGATCAAGGTTGTGAAGTATTTTCTCATCTAATAGCTCCAACTCTACTAGCCAATCCACTTTGTAGTCCTCATCTTTATTCAATTACCCTCTCAATTTTATACATAAAGAGGGGAGCTCAATCTCAAGAGGTAAAATGGCTTCAGTGTCGAATACTAGGGAATATGGAGTTATCCCAGTAAGGGAGTGGATGGATGTTATGTATGCCCAAAGGAATGGGTGAATTTGTAGATGTCAGTTGTGGCTAGTTGTTTTCACCATATTATCCATAATATAGATAAGGGTTTTATTTGTGGACTCAGCTTGCCCATTACCTTGAGGGTAATAGGGGGTTGAGTACTTGAGACTGATTTGAAATCGTTTATAGAAAACCTTCACGATGTTATTTTTGAATTATTTTCCATTATCTCTGACAAGGGTAGAAGGAATATCATAGAGGAAAATGATATGGTTCATCATAAACTTAGATATTTGTGCACCCGTGATATAGGTGAGAGGAAAATACACTAACCACTTTGTAAAGTACTCGGTGGCAGTGATAATGAACATGTGGCCATTAGAGGATGTTGGGACAAGCTTTCCAATGAGATCGAGCCCCCACTTTGAAAATGACCATGGTGTTGTAATAGGCTGCAAGGATTGTATTGGCGCATGAATCAAACTGCCATATTTCTGACACAACAAATAATTCTTTACATACTAGCAGTAATTATTTTCCATGGTAGACCAGTAGTAGCCTACTCTTAGTATATTCTTAAACAAGACTATCCCATTCGTATGAGCCCCACATATTCCTTTGTGAACCTCCTTAATCACTAAGATGGATTTTTTAGAATTAAGACAACACAAAAAACTCCTGTCATAGCCTCTATGGTAGAGAGTTCCCCCAAGTAAGGCATAGTGGGCTATACGTTGAATAAGGTTTATTTTTTTCAGAATGGGAAATGTCTAGAGAGAAGGTTTCATCATGAAGGTAATTGAAATTATCAAGGTACCATGGTGAATGAGTACCAACAACTTCACAAATCAAACAAAACTCGGGCATGTCATATGTTGGCATCAATAAGTGATCCAAAAAGAAGGTTATATAATTTTGTCCATGTGGGATGTGTAATAAATAACCCATCATATATATGGAATCTGCCACTCAATTCTACACTCTAGGAATTTATCCAAAGGTGATCTACATGAAGAAATATTTTAATGCAGCAACCCTTTTTTAATAAGGAACAAGTTTTTCATCCTTAACTTTATACTCATCTATAGTTTGTTTGATAATGAACATAGAATCTCCAGTCACATCGAGTTGCCTGATGTCCTAACGTATATCTATCTTCATCCCTGCAATGATAGCTTCATATTCCACTATGTTTTTTTGCATGGGAATCCTATTTTGAAAGCTTGTGGGATCAAGTCCCCTGAAGGAGTTATAAGCACAACTACTGCTCCTGAACCATGGAATGTGAAGGATCCATAAAAATACATTTTCCATATTATGGTTTCCTTGATATACATGATTGAAGCTTCCGGAAGTTCCAGACTCAATGGTTTTGTACCTAGTAAAGGGGCTTTAGCTAATTGATCTACTAGTACCTGCCCCTGGATTGATTTTTTGTGAACATACTCAATATAAACTTTGTTGAGTAAGATGATCCAATTGACCATCTTTCCTCTAAGTGATGGATTTGATAAAAAAAAAATTCAGTGGGTCCACATTTTATACAAGCTTTAATTTATTGTTTAGAAAATAATGATTTCGTTTTTGAAAGGAAAAGACAATGGCCAAGAAAGAATTTTTAATCTATGGATAATTGAGCTCGTAATCAATCAATGTTCGGCTTAGATAATATACATATTTTTCATTCTACTCCTTGTCATATTCAGTCAAGAGTGATCCAATTGAAAATTGTGTGGTAGAAATATACAGTAGTGGTGGTTCACATGTAGTAGGTGGAATAAACACAGGGGTTTTGACAGATATTCTTTAAGAAATGCAAATTCTTATTGTTGTCCTAGACCCCATAGAAATTTGACATATTTCTTGGGAATATGCGTAAAAGAATGGTACTTTTCTAAGAGCTTGGAAATGAATTTCCTAATTGCTTAAATTTTCCCCTACAAGCTACGTAGTTTTTTGATATTTTTAGCATGAGGCATCTCCATAATAGTCGATACCTTAGCTAGATCTACTTCAATTCTCCTCTATGATATAATAAAACCTAGTAATTTCCCTGATAACACACCAAAGACACATTTCTTTGGATTAAGATGGACCTTGTAGTCCCTTAGATGTTGAAACATGCGTTGTAAAATAGTTGGATGGTCTTCTCTCATTATGAACTTACACAGGATGTCATCTACATAATCTTCCATTATGTCATTGATCATATCATGAAAGATGACAGTCATAGCCCATTGATATGTTGCACATGCATTCTTAAGGCCAAAGGGCATGACTTGGTAATAAAATGTCCCCCAATGGGTTGTGAAAGTTGTCTTATGTTGATCCTCCTCTGCAATCATAATCTAATTATAACTTGAAAATTCATCCATGAGTGGTAACATTTCATAACCAGACATGGAATCTACAATCATGTTGATATTGGGGAGGAGAAATTCATCCTTAGGAAATTTTTTGTTTATGTCTCTAAAATCTGTAAAAAAAATTGATACCTACGGGAATTTTTTGTATAGATACAACATTTAAAATCCACTCTGAGTAGTCAGTAGGCCGAATAAAGCCTACTACTAATAATATTTCCAACTCCTCTATAACCAACAAGGTAACACAAGGATGCATTTTCTTGAGCTTTTGTTTAATAAGCTTTGCGTTTGGGTATACAACAAGATTATGCACCACTAATATAGGATCAAGTCCCGAAATTTCCATGTTGGAAAAAGCAAAGATGTCTGAGAATTCACGCAAAAACAATACAAATGTCTCTTATTCTTGAGGTGAAAGTGAAGCTTCCAACTTAACCATCATAAATAATTCCTCTCTTCCAATGTTAACCTCAATAGTATATTCCACAAGAATCTTAGATTCTTCTTCCATGTGCATAGTATCAGGTGGGATTGATATCTACTTCCAAGGGTGTCTCAATTAGATTTTCACCCTAGAATAAGTCAATTTCTTTTTCATGTAATTTTTCCTTTTGTTTTTCTACCAGTGCCTCAAAAAGGTTTTCACTGTAAGACTTGGACTTACTCTTTTTTAAAGGCTTCTCTGTCTAACTTTTTCCCTTACTTTTTACTTTATTTTGATGACCACATAACTCAGCCTCCTCCCCAAAATATGTAATTGCATCAAGGTTAATGAAGAATCCTTTTTATGATCACCTATTAGGATTTCATCTCACATACCCATAAACTCACAAATAACCTCATCCTTGGAAAATAATTCAATCGACACATGTTTTTATTGGTCCTAATTCACCAAGGAAGGATAAAAAAGGTTTCATTTAGGAACATGGATAGGTAAGGTAGGGGATATGGTAAAAATAGTTGTATCAGAAAATATATTGGTGGAGGAAAGGTCTTCGTAAAGACATTCAGAAGAAGTGGCATAACACTCTAGATAAATAGACCTATATGGCCGAATATAAATACCATATTTACACATTTTTCTGTGGGGTTTCAGAAGAGGTTCCTGCACTATTTGTTCCTTTGTACCACAGTCATACCATTGGTAGCCTATGACATACATCATTGTGTTTAGAATTACATATTTAGGATCCTGGTAGCATGATACAATCTCATCCATGGGAGGTGGTATCATAGAGTTACATAACAATTGTTCATTGAATAAAAAACCACCAAGGGTAAAATCATCAAAGGGGAATTTCCCTTTAGGATGTTTATATTTGTCACATGGTCTACCATGTGATTTGGCTGATAGAGGAAGGCTTGAAACCAAAAGGGCCTATTGGAGCTCCTACTCCCTGCAACTAGTTGAAATGGTCTTCGTCTCCCATGTAGCAAAAGGATAAACTGACGTTAAATCACTATTTTCATTACAGGTCAAGGAATATGGATTAACCCACAAAGTGATAACCTTAGATCAATTCAAAATAACCATTTATGTGGAAGGACAATCAATAGAATTAGGGAAGTAACTCAATAATGCTCTGTAGTGAGAAAAATGTTGAGAATCCCCCACAATAGTAATAATTTTCCCTTCTTAGTATATCTTCAAACACTGGTGATATGTAGAAGGCATGACATGAATCCATGGGTGAACGAGAAGTATTTTATAAGGAATATCCAAGTCTAGAACATATAACTTGGTATCGTGAGTAGTATGTCCTACTCACAACGATAATGTTATCATTTCAGCCGACTTTCACTCTTCATTGTCATATGCCTTGATGGTGATGACCTTTATTTCTAGATCTATTTCAATATGACCCAATTTGCGAACCAATTTCAAGTAAAATTTTTTAGGACTGATCCATCATCCACAAGCGCCTGTTTAATTTTCTTATGATTGAAAATAACCTCAATATGTAGGGGAAAATTGTGTGAAGGATCTTCTACAGGAATTTCATCTTGAATAATGGTAATATGTTCCATTGGAGAAATCTATGCAACCATTTCTTAGAATCGGGTAGGGTATATATCAACTGATACTCCTGACCCTTGTAATTTCTTACAAAGGATGTCCTTTTGTACGTTAGATATGCTATGAATATTTAAGATTGAGATCTTAGTGATAGTCTTTTAAATTTTCTCCAAGACATCATAGTAACTATCTTGAGGAGTAGATGGAGGATGTTTTGAAATAACAAGGTGATCACATCATGTTACCATGGGACACTCCTTTGTTTTGACCTTTATTGTGTTGATATGCTTAATGAATGGGTTTACACAAACAATTACGAAATCATAAGAATTGTTCTTTTTCGACACATAGTTTGTATCTTTATAAACATAGAAAATGCCTTTGTTTTGGGACGTCTGTCCTTGATCTAAAGTTTACTTTCATTTGTTATGTTTAGGGAAAGGTTATTTATAAATTCCCATTTCAGCATTGGATGATTTGTTAGTGCCCGAGGAATCCATTTCAACATCATTGATTTCAATTAGGTCCTAGATATAGTGATTCAGTTTTAGGCACTTATAATTTTTGTGGCCCTTAACAAGATGAAATTTGCAATAATAATTTTCTCTAAAATAATATGGTTCAAGTGAATCTTCAGGATAACGAGTTACTTCTAGGTACTTGACCATGTTAACCACCTCTAACTGTTTAAGTATCTATGACATAGAATCAAATTGAGGGGTAGATGTATGATGTTTATACTCAGTGGTTGGAGGTCTCTTAGCTAGTTTCAAGGGAGAACGATTTTAAATCACCTACACCAGCTTAGAATCCGTAATTTCATCACCTATGAATTTTTTTATTTTTTACAATTTTTTTATTTTTCATTAGGATTTTGATCTTGATTAGGTTTTGAATCATAGTTTTCTCGTGATAAGGTTTTCAAAGTCCCTTTGTTTAACACCATTTTTTCTATTTTTATAACTTGTTCTATAACCTCCTCAAATTTGTTACCGCAATGCATTTTCAAGTGGAAAGTGATATCAGGGTGTAAGTTAGGTAAGAAGATATTGACTTACTATTTTTCTAGTCTTGAGAAAGGGATTTGGCTAGCTAACCCTTTCCATCTTTGTAAGAAACCAACAAATTTCTCATTGTTGCGTTGTTTTGTGTTGCACAAGTCAATCATAGTAACATCATGTTGAAGGAGAAGTTGTGTACAAATATTTTTTCCAATTGTGTCCATGTAGTGACAAATACTTTTGGTATATGCAAGAACCATTAGAGCACTTTACCCCCTAAACTCCATGGGAAAATGTGTATAAGATAGTTTTCACTGAGTGTGACTTCTTGGAAGATCATGAAGAAGTATTTGAAATGATCCCTTCGATCATCCTTTCCCCTGTATTTGTCAAATTTTGGACAATCAAAGTGTCCAGGGAAATGAACTTGTAACATATCCCTATCAAAAGCATACAAACACAACTCTTCAAATTGGTACTTCTTATTAGGTCCTAACTCACCTCCTTGTAAGGAAATAAGGGTGTTCTTCATGGATAAGAACTCTTGATTGAATATTTGGTCTTGGATTAATGGGTTAGTCTTGTGTTCATGTGTAAATTAGGAAATCTACAAGACTTGAAACTAAACACATAAGAGTTTCAAAGTTTCAAACTAATCTAAAAAGAACCGAGATAAGATCTTAGGGAGGCTAATTTATTTAACATGTATATAAATTTGAAAACAATCAAACTAACATGCCTAAATAAATCTCTACTCTTTGAATTATAGATTTTAAATGAACCTAAAGATATCCTTAACAATTAGATTTTATTGTTAGCATGATCTCAAGGTTTGAGAATGGAGTCTCACCAACAATGGCTACAAGTTCATATTGGTTCTCTCTATATTACTCAAGCTTGAGTTAATGGATACATTATGAAGATATTAGCTCAATATAAATGGATAAATGCTCAAGATCCTAATTATCTATAGTTCTATGCTATAGGAGGAAAAGTGTTCTAAGAAATGATTAGGACGAGGGTTCTATTTATAGGTTTCCCATTCCAAGAATGGTATGATTTTGGTGCATGTGGGAAAAAGGTAAGTCCAAAAAGCACTTTTTGAATTGGATTCTAAGCTAATTAATATTTTAATATTAATTAAGAATCCCAAGTAGGCTTAGGAATCAATCTGGGAGCATCTAGAGGATATTTTGATATATTTTGGAAGTTCTAAAAGTGAGATTTAGCTAATAAGAAGGTGTTGGAACCCAAATCAGTTATCCCTTTATAGTTGAGCAACATTGACAGGTTGAGCGGGATGCATAGAGAATGATGGATCAATATTTAATTTTGAATGTAGATGTGGAAGGATCTTGTAATCTATTTTTCACTTGAGTGTGGAGAATTCAGGTAGCACCATGCTGAGGGTATGACCTACCCTCCTATTTTAGGCTTTGTCTTTGGCTAGGGTAAGAGGACCCATTTTGCAGTCTGTATCTATAAGGGGAATGAATATATCAGCAATATTTTATACTCCTTTATAAGGAAATTGAGAAATAACCTTGGGAATACATGGTCAATTAAAAAAAATCTAACTCTCATGATTTGTCACTTTAGACAATGCAAATGTCACCTAAAACAAGGCTCAAACTACTAAATATAGAAAAGGAACCAAGTTTCTTATGTATATTTTGGCTTTAACTAGGCAAGCATGGGTAGTTCTGGTGGAATTTGTTGGTTTTAGATTTATTTAGTTGGGGAATTAAGCAAGATAAAGTTGATTATACCAAATCTTTTGGAAATCTTAACAAATGCTAGAAATTCTGCCATATCAGATGATGAAAACACTTCAAATAATCAATAATGAACCTTCAACCAGAAGATGTACATCCATGGAATCCCAAAGATACATAGTTTCACACATTCTTTGAGAAATTAAAAATAAAATCTCATGATAAAGACTCAATTAAACATCAAAAATCCTTTATCTATCACGCCTAAGATACAATCATAGGCTAACAAACAATTTGTATCAACAAAATGAAAGCAGAGTGAATTTAAAATTGTTTATTACAAAATGAGATGAAAGCTCTTCTCATAACACAATTGCAATTACCATAATGTTACCAAAAGGATAAGACATTGTGTGATTCAAAGGAATTCTTAACATAATATTTCAATAGGAACATGAATAGCTACTTGGCATAGCTCAACTTAAAGCAGACACAACAATGCTCATGATTAACACAATCAACACAGGGCTCATCAAATTTATCAACAAGGGAAATTTTCATTTACAGTCTCAATGTTTATCAATGGTTATACATTTGCAACCATCTTGACATGATTCTATTTGAATGCTCAAGAAATTAAAATGATTCTCAAACAAGTTCTTGGAAAAATGGTGTCTCTCATTTTTCACCTTTCTTTTCTAAAATTTAAGAAAATTTTAACCCCCCTAATACAAGAGTATTCTCATTTCATTTATACAATTTCACTCACTCACTCATCCTTTGTTTTCCCCCAGAAACATGAATCTTTGAAGAGAATATTATTCTCTATTTTTTCCAGGTGGAAAATTTGTGAACCATTTACATTTTTTACTTTCATCGGATATGATTTGGGAACCATGTTGTTGCCTTTTGATAGTTGTATCAATCATTTATTTCCTCTTGGCATGCAAGAAACCTCTTTTTAATAATTCCCAAGTGGTTCCATATGGCTTGATGTAACAAGAAATCATTTTCATCTTTGAAAATCTACCTCGACCAATGCATACCTACATTTATGCCTCTCAAAATTGAGTGTCCTCACGTGGATTATATCACATCAATCACACATCTTCTGTTACACAGTGCCAATTTCTATAAATTTTATTCTGCTTGTGTGGGCTAAGAAAAAACTTCTTTCATCTGATGCCAACGATTTCACTCAACACAACTTATTTGCACCATTTTCATTATAAACTCAACTCTACTTTCTCACCAATATGCATCCCTTTTCCATCCTTGAAAGTGGAGAATTTTTATAGAGCTTCTATCAACATAATGGTGAATGTGATTGTGGAAAATATTCTGAAATATATTTCTTCAAAATATTTAAACCAAATCTTCAACCTGGATGGTCCAAATGAAGCCTTTTTAAGAGCCTTTTTTGATATCATAGTCCCAAGGGACACTAGAGGGCCCTTGACCTTTCGGAAAGTTCGGCTCACACTCCTCATGAGATTGATAAAGATCAGTCTTATCTTCTCATCCTTCCAATCTATATACTTCCATATTCTTTGGTGGGAACATCAAAAAGTTCCAGAAGACTAGAAGAAATTTTGGATTAAAAGGAGACCTTCTGTTTAAGGGATGATTGATTACCAGTTTCCCTTTTTATGCAATGAAGAATTTGTGCTAAAGGATATTCCCTAGGAGTCTTATGTGTTGTATGACAATTCTTCCATTGGTATAATACCTTCAATTTCTCACAAAATGGATGAATTGGAGTGGATAATGATTTCTCCAGAGAAATCTGTTGAAGGACATGTGCCATTACAACCATCCACCGCACCAGCACCATCTTCAAGAAAGAAAAGGGGGGAATCAAGATCCTAACCCCTAATTATCATTTCGGGTAGAGAAGAATAAATTTCTCTATCTTCTCATCACTCTAAGATTCCAATTTCCTCTTCCAGGGACAACAAGGGTAGGTTCTCTATCTGATCTTCAACTCATTCAATGCATCTTGATCCTCTAATGGAACAGGAATTTTTAGGTCCCTGAACAATTCCTTCTCCAAAAGAGTTCCCACCCTGGGTAAGTGCAGGAAATTGATGGACAAATATAGGGTCATCCATGGACATCATATTGCAAATAACAACATAATATCAACTTGTAGGGATTATTAGCAATACATACACTCAAAATTAGACAAAATTATATTAATATGAATCATAGCATCTGGAATCTAGTTTTTAAAATACTAATTTTTGTAAAAAATGGACAAGATTAGCTATATTAAACACTCAAAATTCAATGACTTGGTATTTTTTTTTAAAAACGCCGATAATATTATAGTCCGTTTGCCCACAATTTGGATGACCAAAAATTGATATCATATATTTTTCCTTTGGTGAGAAGTTGTATGCCACTATCTATCTTAGGATGGATTTTATTTTGTATTTTTTTGAGTAATATTTTATTTTTTATGATTTTTTCCGTGAAAGTGGTATGAAAACATAAAGAAAACAGAGCACTTTCCATTTGCCCACCATAACTTCATCAAAAAATATTGAAATCAAATAAAATTTTTCTGAACATGTATATAATTTCACCACGGTTGGGATGGTATAAGTTTTATCACATTTTGATAAGTGAAACAAATTTTGCAGTCTTAAACGTAGGCATAAACATTCACAGGAAAAAGTGTCTTAAAGACCTACTATTAGTAAAAAATTATAAAATGATATTTATCCTCTTCTATTCACTTTAAAATTAGTATTTCTACAAAGCTAATAGTCTCCCCTACGCAATGGTACCATTTTTATGACATAGTTTTTACTTTTCGGCATGGTTCAAGTCCACGGAATACTAAAGTTGATGTTTTGTTGTTTTTAATGTAAAATTCAGGATTTGATGTCCACTTAATTGTCCCCCAACTTGGTGCACTTACCCCCCTTCAAAAGGAGATAGAAGGGTGAGTCCATCTCAAGATATCTTGTTCCATCTAGTCCCCAGGGTTCATTTCTTTATCTTATGTACACTCCAAACATTCCCCCTCAGTCTATTCTTGATAGGTATACTCATCATAAGGGGAAAGGGAAGATGACATTCTTCATGGGTGGTTCGGATCTTCTGGAATGGGTATCTTCCTATCAGAAGAATATCAAGTTAGATAAAATCATGGAAATTCCTAGAATAACCCTTGATTCATTGATGGATATGGGGATGTCTCGGGATCTAGTGGTGTCCGTTGTGTTTATTTAGATGGCACAAGGCTCAAATGAATTCATGTTGAGGAAGAATAGGTTGTTGACCAAGCTTCCTCTGCTCAGAGGAAATTTCAAAGGAGTAAGGGAAAACTGAGCATTATTTCTCTTCTTTTGTCCTTACTTCAAAACATGTATTAAAATTTCTTCATCATAGGTTGGGGCCCCTATAGGACCCTATTTTTTTATTTATATCTAAAATTGTTTCTTTATATTCATTTTATGAGTTGCCATGTTGTTTGAAAACTTGAAGTTTGCATGTTCATATCACCCCTCACTGACCCATTTTTTTCCGTTCCTGGGGATTTGATTGAAACTCTATAATTCCTCTAGTTTCATCAATGGTACCCATTATTTTTGTTAACCCTCCACCTATATGTCTCCATTTAAAGAGATTTAACTCTAATTTTAGTCACGCCTTCAATCTGCATGCCTCGGGACCCAAAACTACATTAAATTTTTCTAAACACCGAGTTCTCTACCTATTCGTTTGGTTCTTTCACTGATGGTGGTTGCTTCACACGACATGTGGATACCCCACACATTCTTAGGTATTCTCTCATTCTCTCCTTTTCTAAATTTTTACATGGGTGATAGGTGGAGGCCTGTGAGCCCTCCCTCTTTTCTTTGACTTTTCAACCTGTCTGGGTTGCCTTTCTGTGTCATTAGCCATGTAGTATATCTTCACTCCTTGATAGTTGTTAATTATTTGAGCCTTTCCAATGATGCACTGATGGGACAAGTGGACACCCTCCACATTTTCTTCCACTCCTTAAGTAAATTTGTTTCTCCTGAATAAAAAATAATATCATGAGGATAAAAGGGGCCTTTTTTCATAGGATTTATAGGGGAAACATAATTATTACATTCCTTGACAAAAAAAAAGAGGATTCATTCCCTAAACACATGAATCACTTTTGTTTCTAACATGTTCTTATCTTTGAGAACACATTTTAAAACATGAGAAACCAATTCATAGTCAAAATTTCAAAGAAATACACCAGATTCAAGGGTGAGATCAATTCGAACAATAACACAAGCTCCGAATCAAATATGGGAACCCCCTGTAGGTGCTATAAGAACCACACAAACCCAAATAAAATAGACCAAGTTCCTAAAATCCATTGGTCTATGGAGTCAAATTAAAATGTGCACAGGGTCGAATGAGGACAACTTTCCATAAAAATAGACCGAGAAACTGAGGTAACTAATCACTGCAGACTAGGAGAACAAAAAGGGAAACAAAAAATAACAACAAAAGGGACAAACAAAATAAAAAGACTATACATTTTACAAGAATGTGTACCTTGTCTGGATCAATCGAGGAAATAATTTAGGTTATTTCCACTAACAGGAAAGTAGATCCCCATCTATATATTTCAATAAGAAAGTATGCTCACAAATTCTTATGTCAATGGATTAAGGTCCCATCCATAATGCATCAAATTTTCCATAATTTCATTTGTCTTCATGTCTGTTATCCCAAAGTAATTCCAGATATCCAACGTTGAAAGCTCTATGGGTCACCTTTTTATCAAAAGTTTTCTTGAGTTTCTCTCTGAACTTTAGGTGCCTCTTATTAGAATCCCTTCTCTCTTGATCTAATGCCAATATCTAATTTATTATTTTCTCATATGGTTTTATTAGCCATTCTTCCCCAAGTTGTTGCAAAAATTGATATGATGATAGTTGGAGATTCAAGGGAAATACAACTTGAATTCCATATACTAGCTCAAAAGGAATATTTCTAGTGACTCTTTTAATTGTAACCATGTCTTCCCATAAGGTAAAATTTATTTCCTCACCCCACTTCTTCTTGTTGACCTCCAAAGTTCTTCTGATTATCTTGAGTAGGTTTTTGTTACTGGATTCATCTTGACCATTCACTTGTGGATTATAATTAGAAGCATAAGTCAAGTTGATGCCATACTGCTGACACATACTTATTAAATGTTTAGCTCTAAATCTCATAACATTGTCAACCACAATTTTTTATAGCACTCCAAATATACATATGATGTTATTTAGGATGAAATTCATCACTACTTAATGAGTTGATTTTTTGGTAGGTATGGCTTCCAACCATTTAGTAAAATAGTTTATAGCTACTAGAATCCATGTGTGCCATGTACTTGAGGAATCCACCATTTCTCCTATGAATTCCATACCCCACTATTTGAATGGAGCCTTGATAGATACTATTTGCAAAGGAAAAGAACCAAATGTTTTCGTTCTTCTAGAAAACCTTTGACATTATTCACATTTTCTAACCAGTAATGTTGTGTCTTTAAAAATTGTAGGCCACCAATAACCTTCTCTTAGAATCTTATGAGTAGTTACTCTTCCTGCAAAGTGATCTCCACAACACCCCCATGAAATTCATTAATAATCCTGGGGGCCTCTTCCTCTATTATACACCTCAAAAAAACTCCCTCTGGGTTTTTCCAAGCCAACCCATACTCTGTCATAACATATTTTTGGGAATTCAATTTTATTTTCCTCCTTTGATTTTTATCTAAGTGACCTGGACACTCAAAATTTGTGAGGTAGAATATAACATCTTTTTACCATATGGAATCTATTAGTTTATCCTGAACACTCTCATCTTCTCCTTAAACTCTATTGATTTTCATGACATGTAGATTGCTTTTTGTCATTAATCTTGCAAGACCCAAACCCCTTACCAATTTTTTGGTCTAAATGTCCATATCATATTCTTATAACTTATTCACCTAACAACATCTTTTACTGGAAACCTCCATTTTTGATAAAATTTCCTTAACCATAGTGTGGGAAACATAAGCAACAACCCCAGAGCTCAAGATATAAGGCCTAAAAATCTTAGTTTCTCTTACCAAATTGAAGGCCTTCTTTTCCATGATGGTATACTTCAACTCATCCCTTGCAAGGATTTACTAAAAAAGAAATGGGCCTTACATTTCCTTCTTCATCCTTTTGCAAAAGTACAGATGCAAAGTAAAATATCTAAAAAGCCTTCTTGTAATCAGGGGCTGCCTAACTGGAGAATTTTTCAATGCTTCTTTAATTCTAGTGAAAGCTTGGAGAGCTCCCTCCTCTCATTTTATAGTCTGATCCTTCTTTAACATACTTGTAATAGGGATAGTATTTGCAAAAAAAATAGAAATGAATCTCCTAATTAAATTTATCTGGCCAAGAAATATTGAATCCCTTTCCTAATTTTTAGGAAAATAAATTTACTAATTGCTTTCACTCTTTTAGGGTCAATCATGACCCCTTCTTTTGACCTAATATACCCAAGAAATTTTTCCTTATGAACCTCGAAATGGAACTTTTTCAGATTCAACAAGATGTCATATTCCTTGCATCTAATCAAAAATTTCTATACATGAATCAAGTTATCACTTCTATTTTTTGAGATTACCATCACATCATCCTGATAAATTACAATGAAATAATTGATGTAACCTGAGAATACAACATCCATTTATCTTTGAAAAGTAGCCCCAATGTTCATTAAACTAAAAGGCATTCTCACATAAACATAAGTACCCCATGGAGTGATAAAGGTAGTCTTGATTCTCTCTGATTACTTCACAAACACCTGGTTGTATCCTGAAACCCCATCTAGTGTGGAAAGTAATTCAAGTCTAGTGACTAACTGCAACATGTTATCAATATTAGGCAATGGATAATTATCTTTAATTGAGGCCTTGTTCAAGTTCCTGAAATTTACACACAACCTTATGTCTCCACTTTTTTTATAATTGGCACCAAGTTTTCCACCCATGAAGAATATCTCGTTGGTTGTATGATCCCTCCATCCCTTAAATTTTTCAATTCTTCTTTAATTTTGAGGGAAAGAAGTGGATTAATCGGCTTCTACTTCAGCCTAAATGGATTTGCATTAGGTTCCAATAGTATCGCATGTTGAAAATGATCCCCCCTATATGCCTTCAATTCCAAGTAAGACCATGCCAAGTAGTCTTGGTATCTTTTCAACAACTCAATGTAGGACTGATTTTCCTCCTTACTCAAATTACTACCTAGACATACTTTGCTAGGTTTTTTTTCAATTCCCAGATTATGATCTTCCACATCTCTTGAAGTAGAGATATGTCTATGAACTACCCTGTTAGCATTATCAAAGTTGGATTCTAAATCCATTAATCCTCTAGGGATCATGTTTGTCTTTAATTGGATTATGTTCTTACCAAACAAGGTCTCTTTCCCATCACACACTGCAACTATTGGTTCACATTCAACGCACTGATCAATAAATTATACTTCATTCTACAAGAACTACTGAACCTAGATATCATTATCAAATACTTTTCAGTGTTTTACATTATTAGGGATATATGGTCTTGATAACACTTCAATATAATAATCACAATAAGGATATGCAATGCAATTTTCTAATATAGATCTAATCACCGCTAACCTATCTGATATAGCATTTTGAATTGTATCATGGTATAGTATATTAAAGGAGTCAAACATCTCAATAAAATCCCATACCACATGCTTATAATGTTTCATTCTCTGATTATTCGTAGCATACAGTTTTCTCACTTGCTTTACTACAAGTTCAAAGTCTCCTTTATAAATGATGTCCTTGATACCATACTTCCAAGAAATCCTCATGAATGAGAGTAGTGCCTCATACTCAACGATATTATTTGTACATCTAAACCTCAATCTAAAGGAGACGTTGAATGTTTCTTGGTTTGGAGATATCAATACAATCCCAACTCCATTTCCAAAACTAGAGCAAGCACCATTAAATAGCAAAGTCCAAGAAGCATCAATTTGATCATGATGCCTACTCTGATTAATGGCATGATCCTCAAAATCTACAAACCCCACAAAATTATTAACATCTACATCAGAATGCAACACTTCATAAGAATCATTTTTAGGATGTTTAATCAGTTGTAGCATCTTCTTCTCCCCATACAAATTTATAAGGTTCATGTCTACTAGTATGGTGACATATGACATATCCATCTACACACTTCTACCCACACTAATAGCCCACTTTCTTGACAGTAACATACCCCATTTAGCTGTTCAATCTATAATGACTATATTCATCGTTAAAAACTTATCAGGATAAGTTGCCAATTACACCACTAAGCCCTTTACATATCCTATCACTAGTACTTTTCTTGAATCCATAACGATGCATTTTCAAAAGGCTATTGTAACCTTGATATTCAATTCATTCATTACTTCAAGAGGCGTCACATTACATGAAGCCCCTGAATTGAACATACAATTGTGCACGATTATGTCTTTAATGATTAAAGTGGTATAAAAAGGATCAACATCAAGTTGAGATTCAATAAGGGAAGTACCCAAATATACTTAAGGATATTCACCCAAGTCTTTTAATGCTTCTAACACCTCCAAATCTATAATCATAGGGGGAAGATACACACTATTTACAACCTTTCTTGGGGGAATTCCCTCATATTTGAACCCTAAATACTCAAATTCCATATTCCTATGCTTAGGAATACTAAGAAATTCAATAATAGGTACAATGATATGTATTTGACTCAAAAGCTAGGAAATATCACAGGGGATATATTTGGGTAATATTGTGTTAGGAGGGGTGGTAACTACCCCTTCTTGCGATATGAGACTCTTCATGACTTAGGCATGGACATGGGTACAATATTTATTGGGGATAGTTAGACCTTTGTTAGGTGAATCCTTCTTGGGAGGATATTTCAGGATATTAGTGAGAAGGGGATTTTTTGGCTTGGGTTGTGGCCCTCCTCCTTTGATGATTCTAATTATGAGATTGTATTCCTTTTCTTGAGCTATTACCACGTTCATCAGAATTTGTCAATATTCCTCATAAGGAATTCCTTTGTCATACTTCTTAATCATCAGATCCCTTAAGTACTCAAAGTAATGATTAGGCAATTTGAAACCCTAAACCATATCAATCTCAACATCATCAATAGAGAGAAGAGGATATACCCGGTGGATGTAGTCCAAAAAATATTCAACATTCCAAGAACTTATTAATTCAGTGGAGGAAATTCCACAAAATGAATCATCAGGACACTCCATCATATAGACATAGCCAAAAGTAAGTTGATCCTCAGGCTCTTCATCCCCTTCACTTGGATCACATAGAGGATGGGATAAGAAACATTTATCACACTAGTCAAGGACATGTGATTCTTCAACAATAGATACTCTAGTAGTCAATATATTATGGAAAATTTTATTTTATCTCCGAGTCTGTTGTTTACTTCCTGACCCCATATTTCCCTTCCCTCTATCTTCATTTATGATCTCATGTCTTGGATGATCACCAAATCTATTCATCCCTTGAGGTTGATTATGACCCTTAGAATTTTTTCATATTCCCTTCTCTGGCCTGAAAAGTTTGTATGGAATTTATTTTACTGTCCCTATCAAGGTTTTAATAACTTCTTCTAGATCCATGACCTTGCTTGCCTAAGGTTTCTCAGGATTGACCAATTTAACACCCTCCCTCTTAGGATGCTTCCCTACATCCTTGATATTATTCTTAATTTGTACCTCCATTGTGAAGGTTTTCCTCATATTTTTAGGATCCTTGTCCCTCATATAATATGTTGCCTTCTTATCAAAGGTGTCACAATATTTAATGAAGCAAGACTCATTACTTGGTCTCAATATTACAAGAATTATATTCAAATTTTTGTTGGGTCCGGTATTAAAAACCTGAACTGGATCATTAGGGTTAATGCTCTCAAATTTAGAGATAAGAAACCTCATATCACTTTTATGACCATATTGTGCATTAAAATCATTTTTCAATGCGAGCCAAGAATCAATATAATTATCTAACAAATATTTATACCAATCCCTGGAATCTCCTTCTAAAGTATGGATAAACATTTTCACATAGATATCCTCATGTTCAATCTTGAAATCTTCCATGATGTTAACAAAAAGCCTGAGATACTGGTCACTACTAATAGCATTGTTTCATTGAAACTTTGGTAACCTATTTTTTAGATCATTCGATACTGCATTTGGATATCCCATCATCCCCTAAAAATTTATGGGTCGATATATATTTACAACCAAGGGGGGTTTTAGGTGGAGGTTCAACCATGTTATTGATGGGGATAAATACATTAATGGGGTTGATAATGTTGGATGTATCTATTGGATTTTGGGATAATGGAATAGGATCCCCCAAGGATAAATCCCTCAATAGCTCCCTCCCACAATGAACCCTACTATCTTGAAACATTAGAAAGAGGGCTTGAAAAATACCTTGATGACTTACAAAGGAAGTTCCTTCACCAATAGGAGTGTGTAAATTACCTCTAGGGCTATGCATTTTAGAATGATCAAACACACTAGAATAGTCTTCAACTAATGGCTGATCTAAATCAGGGGTAGGGATTTATTTTCTTTCTTTCCCCTGACTGCGTAATGGTTTCCATATTTGTCTTCTTACCTGATTTTTTTCCCTAATTCTAGAAACAATTTTCTAGTTGGATCTAACTTACATAGAAATACCTTCTTCCTTCCATTTCTACACATTTTAAAACAAATTCTCAGAAATACAAACTTAAGGTAGTGGTATTTACCAAAATTTTCTGAATTGAATGGAGTCACCACTAAGATCTTGTACCTTACATGTATAAATAACTTGAAATAACTGAATAATTGAATCTCAACACTTGTTTTAACAAATCTTAGCAAATTTCATCATCCTTTATCAACATTTACTCCTAGCCGAGTGAGATTTAATGGAAAACCTCCTCAAACTAGGAAAATATAAAGCAATTGAACTTTGATCTAGCTATTGTTTTTGCAAATATGGATAAATTATTGAAGATAGATCATAAATTTTCATTCATATATACCTCAAAGGTTACCTAAGGTCAATATTTATCTGTATTTGCACAGATGTCCCTAAAAAAAGTACCAGAGTGGTGTTAGTACCCAAATCAGTTCTCCCTTTGTAGTCGAGTAGTATCAATAGGCTGATCGGGATTCCTAGAGAATGATGGCTCAAGATTTAAGTCATTTTGTAGCCAGGGAAGGATCTCGTCATCTCTTTGTCACTCAAGTGTGGAGAAGTTAGGTAGCACCGTGCTAAGGGTATGACCTATCCTCATACTTTAGGCTCTGCCTTCGGCCATGGTGAGAGGACCTGTTTTTCATTCTGTATTTGTAAGGGGAATGAATATATCAAAAATATTTGATACTCCTTTATAAGGAAATTGAGAAAATAACCTTGGGAAGACATGGTCAATTGAACAAAGTCTAACTCTCATGATTTTTCACTTTAGACAATGCGGATGTCTCTTAAAACAAGGCTTAGACTACTAAATACAACAATGAAACTAGCTTGTTTATGCATATTTTTTATTTAACAAGGAAAGCATGGGTAGTTCTGGTGGGATTTTCTAGCTTTAGATGTATTTGGTTGGGGAATTAAGTAGGATAAAGTTGATTATAAAAAATCTTTGGGAACTCTTAACAAATTTTGGAAAAATTTCCAGATGAGATGATGAAAACACTTCAAATAATCAATAATGAACCTTCAAACAGTATATGTGCATCCATAGAACCCTAAATATACATGGTTTCACACATTCTTTGAGAATTTAAACATATAAGCTCATGATAAAGAATCAATTAAACATCAATAATCCCTGATCTATCACACCTAAGATACACTCATAGGCTAACAAACAATCTGTATCAACAAAATGGAAGAAGAATGAATTTAAAACTATTTATTGCAAAATGAGATGAAAGATCTTCTCACAGCATAATTGCAATTACCATAATGCTACCAAAAGGATAAGATATTGTGTGATTCAAAGGAATTCTTAACATAATATTGCAACATGAACATGAATAGATACTTGAAACACCTCAACTTAAAATAGACACAACAATTCTCATGATTAACACAATTAACGTAGGGCTCATCAAATTTATCAGCAAGGGAAAGTTTCATATATAGTCTTAATTCTTGTCAATGGATGTATACTTGGAACCATCTTGACATGATTTGATTTGAAGGCTCAAGAAATTAACACGCTTCTTAGACAAGTTCTTAGAAAAATGTTTTCTCTTAGTTTCCACCTTTCTCTTCTAAAATTTCATAAAATTTTAATCCCCCCTAATGCAAGAGTATTCTCATTGCATTTATATATTTTCACTTTCTCACACATCCTCTAGTTTCTCCCCAAAAACATGAATCTTTGAAAATAATATTCTTCTCTATTTTTTCCAGGTGGAAAATTTGTGAGCCATTTACATTTCTTAATTTATCGGCTTTGATTTGGGCACCATGTTGCTGCCTTTTGATAGTTGTATCAATCATTTATTTCCTCTTGTCATGCAAGAAAACCATTTTTAATAATTGCTAGGAGGTTCCATATGGATTGATGTGAAAATCAATCCTTTTCATCTTTGAAAATATACCTCGAGTAATGCATACCTGCATTCATGCCTCTCAGAACTGAGTTTCATCATGTGGATTATATCACATTAATAAATCACCTTTAATTACATAATGCCAATTTCTCTCAATTTTATTCTACTCATGTGAGCCTAGAAAAATATTATTTCATCTGATGGAAATGATTTCACTTGACTCAACCTATCTGCACTATCCTCATTATAAACTCAACTCTACTTTCTCACCAATATGCACCCCTTTTCCATCCTTGAAAGTGGATAATTATTATAGATCTTCTATCAACATAATGGAAAATATGATTGTGGAAAATAGTTTGAAAGAGATATAGTCAGAAGATTTAAACCAAATCTTTGATCTGTATTATCCAAATGAATCCTTTGTCAGAACCTTGTTTGATATCACGGTCCCAGAGGACACTGTAGGGCCCCTAACCTATCAGAAAGTTCAGATCGCACCCCTCAAGGGATTGATCAAGATCAATCATGTCTTATCAATCTTCTGATCCATTTACTTCCATATCTTTTGGTGGAAACATCAGAAATATCTAGAATACTTGAAGAAAGTTTGGATCAAAAGGAGGCCTTTCATTTCAAGGATGACTGATTACTAGTGTCCCTTTTTATGTAATGAAAAATTTGTGCTGAAGGAGATTCCTAAGGAGTCTTATGTGTTGTATGCAAAGTATTCCATTGATAAAATGCCTACCATTTCTCAAAAAATGGATGAACTGGAGTAAAGAATCACCAGCACCATCTTCAAGAAAGAAAAGGGGGAAATCAAGTTCCCAACCCCTAATCATCATTTTGGATGGAGAAGAAGAAATGTCTCTATCTTCTCGTCACTCTAAGGTGGAAATTTCCTCTATTAGGGACAATAGGGGAGGGTTCGTTTTCTGATATTCAACTCCTTTAATGCATTGTGATCCTCCGATGGAACAGGAATTTTCAGGGCCCCGACAAATTCCTTCTCCAAGAGAGTTCCCACCTTTCACAAGGAGATGGAAGGGTGAGTCCATATCAAGATATCTTGTTCCACCTGGTCCCCAGGGTACAGTTTTGTCTCTTCCAACCACTCCAAATGTTCCCCCTCAATCCACTTTTGATAGGTCTACTCCTCACATAGGGAAAGGGAAGACAATCTTCTTCATGAGTGGTTTGGATCTTCTAGACTGGGTGTCTTCCTATCAGAAGAAGATCGAGATGGAGAAAATCATGGAAAGTACCATAATGACCCTTGAGTCATTGATGGATATGGGGATGTCCCAGAATCTAACAGGGTCCTTTATGTTTTTTCAGATGGCACAAGGCTCAGATGAATTCATGTTGAGGAAGAATAGGTTGTTGAACAAGCTTCCTCCACTAAGAAGATATTTCAAAGAAGGAGTAAGGGACAAATGAGTGTTGTTTCTCTTCTTGTGTCCTTTCTTCCAAACATGTATTCAAATTTCTTCATCATGGGTTGGGGCCCTTATATAAATCTCATTTTGTATTTATATCTGAAATTTTTTCTTTATCTTCATTATATGAGTCGGCATGATGTTTTAAAATTTGAAGTTTGCATGTTCAGATCACCCCGAAATGACCCATATTTTATTCACGTTCCTGTGGCTTTGATTGTAACTCTAAAATTCCTTTGGTTTCAGCAATCATGCCCATTATTTTTTTTAACCCACCACCTATCTATCTCCATTTAAATATCCTTGACTCTAAATTTTTCCGTGCCTTCAATCTACATGCCTCGGGACCCAAAACCACATTAAAATTTTCTAAACATCGAGTCCTTTACCTATTCACTCGGTTCTTTCCGGTGGTGGCCACTTCACATGACACATGGATACCCCACACATCCTTAGGTCTTATCTCCTTCTCTCCTTTTCTAAATTTGTGTCTGGGAAACACATGGAGGCCCGTGATCCCTCTCTCTTTTCTTTGACTTTTTAGCCTACCTAGGCTACCTTTTTGTGCCATCAACCACATGGGGGATCCCCACTCCTTGATATTTTTAAATTCTTTGTGAATTTCCAATGATGTACTGAAGGGACACATGGAAACCTTGCATGTCTGGTTCTGCTCCTTAAGTAAATTTGAGTCCCACGAAGCACAAAATAATATGAGGAGGATAAAAGAAGCCATTTTTCATAGGATTTATAGGGGAAACATAATTATTACATTCCTCAACCAAAAAATAGGATTCACACCATAGACACATGACTCACTTTTTTTTCTAACATGGTCTTATCTTTGAGCGCACATTTTAAAACATTTGAAAACCAGTTATATTAGAATTTTCATAGACATACACCAGATTCAAGGGTGAGATGAATTCAAACACTAAAAGAAGGTTTATTCATTAAATGCAATATTAGAGGCTTAATTAACATCTAATTAGCTAATTAAGAGGATTATCACTAATCAAAATGTTGTTAATTGGCATCCTGAGTGAATTATAAGAAAAGGTAGATAACAAAAATTTGTTATTTGTTCAAGGTGAGAGAGATTGAATCGTATTAGTTTAATTTAAGTATTAAACTACGTAAGCAGATTTTAGGTGTCTACATTTTCCCCTCTTTGGGGTGGCGTAAGCTATGCCACATCAAAGATAGTATATAAGCATATAAATATAATTTTTTGATGGAGTGGAAGAAAAATTAATAGATTGAAGGATTTTTAACTTTATGGTTGTTTGATTTTTTGGGGATTTTGGAGCTCTTTGAACATTTGATCTTAGCTTGATAAAGAAATTGTTTGGGTTTCATATAAGCTAAGGCATAACTCATCTAATCCCAAGAATTGGGAGAAGAAATAGGATGTTTAGGATCGATGTGAGAAATGATGGTGAGCTTGCCAAATTCATTGATAGGAGGATGATAGGATGCACAAAGAGAATATTATCCAAGGTTTGAAGAAGATGGTCTACCAGGAGGTGATCCACAACTAGATGGAGGAATACTAGGATGTGGCCCAAGTATAGAAGATGAGGGACTACTAAGAGGTGTCCTATAGATATAAGAGGATGAAGGGATACTAGGACATGGCCTAATAATTGAAGGTAATGGGATACCCCAAGGTGACACATAAATATAAAATAATGGAGGGTTACTATGATATGACCTAAGAATAGAAGATAATGGGATACCTGGAGGTGACCCACAAGTAGAAAATGGAGGGAAAATATGATGTTCCCTGAGAATAGAAGATAATGGGCTACTTGGAGGTGACCCATAAGTAGAAAATTAAGGGCTACCAAGTGGTGGCCCATAGGATAAGAAAATGGGCTACTAGGAGGTGACCCAAGGTGATATTGTGATTGAGGAATTATGATAGATAAATAATGATCAGGTGATGAGAATATGGGCCATGGATCTATGTTAGACTCAATTCATTCATTATGCAATGAATAATGTGAAGATGGAGGTGTAATAAGAGGACTAATTTTGATGATCCAAGGATATTCCATGGTCCCCTGACAAAAGGAATCAACTTATTCCCCATAATACACAAACACATTGAGGTCTAAATAGAAACCTTTCTCATGGTCTTCTATAGGAACGTCATCATATAACCCCATGAATTCTTTGATATCTTCTTCATTCTAAAATAAATCGATTGGTATGATTTTTTCTTATGCAACCATAGTAGGTTAATTTGAAGAAAGGGGTCTACCTAGTGTGGAATATTTACAAGATGTTTGATGATGTAGATGAGGGAAAGGCTTGACCTTATTGTCTCTGTAAAGTAGTTGGATAGTACGTCGAAAATATATCTTGGCACATCGTTTCTTATGAATGGTTCAACTTGGATGCAAACATCAATCTTTAGAAGATTGATGAATATGGACTAAGGTATGATCAACATGACCCGGGGTTGGAAGAGGGATTGGATTCTGATTTATATAAGAAGATGACTTGAGAAATGAAGTGGATTTTTAATTAGATGTCTCGCAAGTGGAAGAAGATGACTCAAGAGATGAAGTAAACTTGGACTAAAATGTCTTGTGAGTGGAGGAAGATTGCATTGGTTTACCTAGAAGATGACATATTATCGGGAAACCAATAGGATCATTCATCTGGGATGTATATTACAATGTATGGGTTGACTTGTTTTATTAAGTAGAGGAACTTAGAGTCAGAGAGATCTTTGACGGAGGAAGGGTTCATTGAGGCAACTGATAAAAGGGGTCCTACAGAGAAAGGGAGGACTACGATTCAATAGTAGAATTAGGTGTTTGATTATATGGACTTGTAGTTACATAGATCTTCAAAGGAAGAGGATGTTTCTCAAGTGACTAATAAAGGGGGTCCTTCAAAGAAAGGGAGGACCATGACTTAGAAGTAAAATTAGAGGAATATAGATAATAATTCGGATCAGAATCATAAGGATACTGGGGAGAATCAAAATAATAGTTTAGATCATAATCATCATAAAGAATTTTTGTATTAGACTCATCAAAATCTATCCATTGACCATGAGATGAAGGCGGGGAAAGTGGTAACCAAATGATTTTTCTAGTGTGAAGAACCAAATGAGGTTTAGTCATGATGGGAATATTTATATGTAAAGGCCTAAACCTTAGTTCCTTATTGTCATTAGTGTGAGGAAACCTATGATAGTCAACCATTGTTGGTGTTATTTAGGTATAAATTCTTAGACTTAGATAGTGTGATTGAACTCCTTCAAAGGGAAGGAAGCTCCATGATGAATCGGGGAAGTATAATGAAAAATAAATAGACATTTTGCAAACAAAGGTATGCTTGTATGATTTTCCAAAGGGAATCTAAGGAAAATATACATCGTGATTGAAACAATTTTGAAAAATCAGTAAGGTTTGGCTAAAAATTTACAAGTATAAATGTCAAAATGGTTTGATCAAAATTTTAAAAACACCAAGGCTACAAAGGTTTTGTTTAATGTGTTCAAGCATACAACAAACCTAAGTAATAGGTGTGATAATTTTCAAGGTCGTAAAGGAATTTAAACAATAATGAATTAATGGATCAAAGGATTTTCCTAGAAAAACAAAATTCAAGATAGATAACACACAAGCAACAATCACGCAAGTTTGGTAAACCAATTAATTAACAAGAAACTATGCCCTATGAAAATGTTTTTCAAAGATAGTTAGTTATTATATGGTCAACACAATGTCAATACTTAAGCCAAGTTTGAAATGAACAAAGAATAAGTATTAACAAGGGGCTAATGTGATCTCCTATCAAAGGATAATTGTGATGATCTTAGAGACAAGAAACACCCAAACCCTAAAATAAAAATGGAGGTTACACATGTGAGCTACACAACAACACTACTAGGATATGCTACCCAAGCTTTATGAGAAAATGAGGTATTAGTATCGATATGACAAAAACAAAGTAATCAAAATTATTTCAAGATTGAGGTAATGTTTGAAATAAAACCATGCCAAAGTATGCTAAGGATTTTCTAATATGTCGGCACCGTAACGTCACAATATGGAAACTTAGATTACATTTACTAAAAATGAGATGTAACTATCATAATTGTGGTGAGGTGATGCGAACAACGTAACACTTCTAGGAAGATCAATGATGACTCAAGCCTAACTACAATGATAATGTGTCTCAATATGGATTTGAAATAAGAGGCCTACTATAATATGAGGACGTACCATTCACAATTTCAACACTTGCATTCCGGCATTAAAACCTAGTCATGCAAGTAGACTACAAAAGTGGTGAACATGATTATTTCTAGCAGTATACGTGCATGTTATTCTATTTTTTTGCAAAAATGGGCAACAAGATAGTAAAGGTGTAGATCAATTAAGGTTGAAATATACTTGGTGTCACTTTGGTAGAGTTTCACCTTGCCTTATGGTGAGGGAGAAACAAAGACAAAGTAATGTTTTGTAAATTTTGTGATGAATAACACTTAGTGAAAACTTGGATGAAGTCTCACCTTGTTCGATAAACAATGTTTCAAATTCGAACAAGTTTTTACTTCATGAAATCTCTATGAAACACAATTGGTTTGAGTCGGTCAAGATAGCTCCAAAACAAAATGGATATTTATTATTTCTCTCAACTAGGTGTCACAAATTACCTTTGTGAGCTTGGTTTTCCAAGGAAGTCACTGTAAGCACACATCCAGATTATACAATGAATACACAGTTATAGAACTTCAATATATTATTTCACAGAATAATATTCTTCACTATATATCATCATCTGGGATATTACAAATATATAGGAAATGTTGTTCCTATAAACAAGGAGGTGGCTACAACCACTCCTCCATAAATAACTGTAAACTCACGTACACAACAAACTCCTAATATACATTATTGTTACATAACAATAATGTCACCAAATTACATTATAATAATACACAAACTATATTATAATGTGAAGCACTAAACAAGATATTCCTAACATTCCCCCCCTTAGTGCAAACATGGTAGAAAAAAATCCACACACTCCTCTACAGTATGCTCACCCCTGTGGCATGTCCAACTCTGTGACTCATGACCTTGATCCAAAAGAAAGGCTCTCTCCTTCCATGGTTTTAAACAGGCTTACCACAAACCTTGACGCGACAGGAACCTCATCAACTGTTGACCTCGTGTGGTTTTCTAGATCCTCCCACAAACCCTTTCAAGATCCATGAACTAACTTACTCTGGTGCTACTGTTCACCACTATGCTTATACATCAGGGAATTATGTAGGAAACACAACTTGCATATCTCAAAACTACACAATAGAAGAAATACTGAAAAAAATTCACATTACTTCCTATAAGAATCGTAATGTTCTTAATTGTAGTCTCTGTCATTGATCACTGCCACTCGATCTTGAACATCATAGAAAACTGCCACTGCCACCGGAAGCTTTCCTTGACTAAGTTGTTTTGGGTGTAGAATGGGAATGAAACATTGGTATGTATTCCACCCCACAATGTGAAATTCCACTCAAATAGATACTGAGAAGCAAAATGCATCGAAGAACATACTCCTGAATGAATCTTGCTAGTTAGGTCTTGCTGCACATGGTCACTGATGCTAGTGAACGTATTCTCCTAGCTGACCATCTTCCAAAAAAGTACGGCAATCAGAGGACCAAGTCAGTCAGAGGATCACTGACAGTCATCTGTGCTCCAACATAACTTTCTTTCCAACATCCATCAAATACCAAACAAAACAGGAACTCTGAAAAAGAATCACACCAAGCTGAAATTCACACCACACAACTGAATCTAGAACACTGCAAAACTCAAAAACAAGTACTCACACTGCATACCTGTGCCACCAAATCATTCTGTGCGGCCCCGTCGTTGGTGACTGACGAGAGGTCGTTGTCTGACCTCCAGCCTCCGATGCCTCCATCCTCCATTTGACAAGTTGCTAGATCAACGGATTTCACTTTTGAGGCTCATTAATTTATTTCAGACGTCATGTTCCAGCGATAATGCGTCCTTGAGGTAAATTTTTTATAGTTTTCAGACTTTTACAATAACACTAAATTTGACAAGGACACTATTGAAAAGACTCGATAATACTATTTTGCAAATATGACAAACACATATCTTGATGACTAACATAAAATCCAATTAAAGATTGAATTTTAATAGATAAACAGATTGTGATGACTTTAGACAATGAGACACTTCACAATATATTGACAAGAGGACAATATTCTCAAACATATAACAGGACAAACCGTTCAACACCAAGAACTAAACATAAACTATAACTTATTAATAGACTCACAAAGATAGTTATGTTAAGTATCCAAGATGTAATTTTTCTCTACTAGAAATATGCATCTACATGCAGAGTGACAGCTGGGGACGCGTGGCTTTTACATTGGTGTTTTTGCATGCTTCATTCAAAAAAATTTATTCATTGCTGATGTGTATCTGAAAACCAATGCGTAGAATAGAAATTTGATGCCTTCTCGTTGTTATAGACTAAATTCCATTGAATGACCAAAAAAGCATGCAAATACCTTTCTAATGAAGATAATTCCTCCACGTGACTGTAGATGTTAGATATTGATGTGTAGAGTATAGATATAACTGTACAGGAAGATAACAGAATCATATAGTACGTGAGTGCCAGGTACATGGAGACAGTCAATGATCCAATGGCGCATGGGAAAATAAACTATTGATGAGAAGAAATCCACTTTTGCAATGAATAATAATGATCCACGTTGAGTCTGAAAGAATTGTGATCCAATGGCGCATGGAAGAATATTATGCGAGCTTAGAATAGGTTGTGGCATGTGCAGATCTGAAAATGTACTTTCAGGATTACAAATTTTTGACAGGAATACGGATCACCACGTTGACAGCATGGGCAGAGTGACCTGTGTGAAATGCAAGGTAGATGGATCGATCACCAACATTGGAGATGTGGGTCAGATGTGATGTCGTCACTTCCTACCATGTTGGATCTACACGAGTTAGCTTCAAATAGTAGTTCCGATGCATGGATGAACTTTCAAAGGATGCAGCATAACAAAAAAAATTGAACCCTTGTTGGGTGAAGCCTGTAATTAGGAGAGTGGAGAGAGTATATAATAATGTATTCTTTACAAACGGAACAATATTTTCATCCTCAGGGCAAAGCTCAATGGATCTACCCTTCACATCCTCTCACAGAACCATAATCACTCTGATACCAGATGTAAGCACACATCCAGATTATACAATTAATACACAGTTATAGAACTTCAATATATTATTTCACAGAATAATATTCTTCACTATATATCATCATCCGGGATATTACAAATATATAGGCAATTTTGTTCCTATAAACAAGGAGGTGGCTACAACCACTCCTCCATAAATAACTGTAAACTCACGTACACAACAAACTCCTAATATACATTATTGTTACATAACAATAATGTCACCAAATTACATTATAATAATACAAAAACTATATTATAATGTGAAGCACTAAACAAGATATTCCTAACAGTCATAATGACTAAACCTTGGAGTATATCGACTTTACTTTACCCCATTTGATATAATGAGAACTAAATGTGTTCAATTGTATTTTCACTAGGTTCACAATAAAGATAAATTTGACACCAAATTTCACAAGTGTATGCTAGTCAAGTGGTAAGTGGATCACTTCTAGTTCCATCTATAAGGTTCCCTCTTGTGTGGACTATTTTGGGGTTCCTAGGAGCATCCCTTTTATTCTCTTAAGGATTATTCCAAAGGGAGTTTCTTATAGTTTAAAGAACATGGGTTTACCCTTATCTGAACCTATAAATTAAGTGTTTTGAATATGGTTTGTTTTCTTATCTTTTATCTTGATGAGGTTTTCCACACTGTTGGCAACCTACAACAAATGTGTTGGCTTTGTTTAAATCCCAATTATTTTGCAAGTGATATTTTCCCTTTTTGCAAATATTAGTAGTTCAATACATCATAGAAATAGGATTAAATGTTTCTTTTGATTCCTAAGGTCACCCTAAGATGCGAAGGAAGAGCATACACAGCATAGAACATAACTAATTTAGTAAAAAATGATGAAAGCCTATGAATAAAACACACAACTCATTCCTTTTTTATCCAAATTGTTGTTCATTTCCATAGAAAACCTTTAATGAAGTATTTTTCAAAAGCATGAAATAGGTTTTGGATCATTTTTTATTCCCAGGATCACCTAGAAGGTGTGAGGGAAGAGCATATGTGATCCTAACCTTGCAAAATTAAAATGTAACTATGCAAAATGAAAATGTAACTATGAAAACACTTAATGAAACTAAAAAATACCTTGCAAATGGTTAGAAAATCCAAAGAAAAAACCTTTTGTTAGTTTAACACATTTTTCAACATTATACTGCAACGTCTACATGCCCTTTATGATGTATGTGCGCTTTTAACAGCATGTGTGTGTGTTTAGTAACATATGTGTTCCCTTGTCAAAAAATAGTCATTTTTAACGTATATGCAAGCTGAGATTCACTTGCGTGCCTTTTTTGCCATATGTGCACCCCTGTGAGCATATGCGCACATCTGTAAAAAATAAATATAACACAAAGGATAAGAAATTTTGTGCACATCCCAAGAGATGTATGCGCACATTTATATGTATATACACGCCCTTATTGGCATAAGCATGCATCTAGTAAATTTTAGCACATATGGTCAAAAGCATAATGAAGTATATGTGTGGGTAAGGAAGCATATGCACGTGCTTGGGAAGGTATGCGTGCCCCAAAAATGAGTGTACATGAGTTTGAACATATGTGCACCCCCTTTTAATGCTTACACATGTATCTAGAACTACACAAAAAAGGATGGAAAACTTATTTCTAAAACTCTAAACAAGTCAGAACTTTTTTATTTAAATCAATTTTTAACAAAAACCCATTAAATTTGCACACAAAAATAATACTTTAACACATATAAGGTTATCAAAATTTATTCAATCCAAAAAATGCAAGGAAATGGTTAGAAAAATAATATAAATCACAAATCTTGAAATCAACTTCTATGGACTACAGAGTAAGTCCCACCGGGCATGCCAAATGTGTTCATGTGTAAATTAGGAAAGCTATAAGACTTGAAACTAAACACCTAAGTGTTTCAAAGCTTTAAACTAATCTAACAAGAACCATCAAGATAAGACCTTAGGGAGGATAATTTATTTAACAGGCATATAAATTTGAAAACAATCAAACTAACATGCCTAAATCAATCTCTACTCTTTGAATTATAACTTTAAAATGAACCTAAGAAGATCCTTAGAAATTAGATTTGATTGTTAGTATGATCTCAAGGATTGGGAATGGAGTCTCACCATCAATGACTACTAGGCCATACTGGTTCTTTCCATATTACTCATTGAGCTTGAGTTAATGGATGCATTATGAATATATTAACTCAATATAAATGAAGAAATTCTCAAGATCCTTATTTCCTATAGTTTATGTTAGAGGAGGAAAATTTTTCTAAGAAATGATGAGGAGGAGGGTTATTTTTATAGGTTTCCCATTCCAAGAATGGTATGATTTTGGTGCATGTGGGACAAAAGGTAAGTCCTAAAATCACTTTTAGCAAGATAAAGAAATTTTTAACTAGGATTAAAAAATAATTAATATTTTAAAATTAATTAAGAATCCCAAATACACTCAGGAATCTTTCTGGGAGAATCTAGAGGAGGTTTTGATATATTTGGAAGTTCTGGAAGACAGATTTAGCCAATAAGAAAGTTTATTGGTTAAATTCAAGATTATAGGTTTAATTAACATATAATTATCTAATTAAGAGGAATATCACTAATCAAAATGTCATTAATTGTCATCCTAGGTGAATTAGAAGCATAGTTAGATAAAGAAATGTCATTATTTGTTCAAGGTGAAAGGGAGTGAATATTATTAGTGCAATTTAAATATTAAACTACGTAAGTGGATTTTAGGTATCTACAAGGCCTATACAAGCTATTAAGTCTAGTTATTTATTTGTCTTTGTCGTCTGTATACAAATCTTCATAACCCCTTTTAGGTTTGTCTTGTTTAGGAGTTTTGGTAAAAGATTCATAATATGATGCTTTTGGTTTTTCTTGTCTATGAGTCTTGGTATAAAAATATGAATACAAATATTTAGGTTTTTCTTTCCTAGGATATTTCATGGATTCTTTACTAACATGTGAAGCCAAACTTGCCAATTGACGAGACAAGGCTTGAATTTTTTCTAAAGTTACCTCTTGGGTCAGTATTTCTTTACGAGTTTCACGAGAAGGAGGTTTTTCATGATTGACATGCTCTTCATGATCCTCAAAATGTATTTTGACAATGGGGATGTGATATCCACCATCATTTTGAGAAGGTCCTTCCTCATTCCTTGGGATAGAATTCGAAGCATGTCTTGGGTTTAATATTTCATCAACACTATGCAAAGGATGTTCCCTTTCTTCTTCTACTTAAACCATGCTGGAAAGGAGTGAGGGATCAACCATAGATGGGAACTTTTCCCCTAACTCTACGACATGCATAAGAACCTCATTTCTATTTTAGAACAAAAAGTTGTCAATTTAGGTTAGACTAAACTCAAAATATGCCCAAGGAGAATTATCCTTGCTGCCACTATGATAAAGCATAATGTTTTCTTCTAGAATTGGATTTAAATTGTCATCTGTAAATGGATTTAAACCTATTTTTTTATGCCCCATTCATGTCTTGGGAGGCATAATGAGAAAAAAAAAATCTAAGGTTGAATAAAATGGACCCTAGGTAAAACCGAGTAGCGTAACGATGTGAAAGTCATCATAAAGAATGTCAAATAAAGAATGGTAAGAAGTCAAAAGGAAATATTCACTTAGTATGCAAATCAATAAAGAATGAAAAACTGACTAAAGGTATATATATCAACAAATATCTAGGACACAACGATCAAGTACAAGACTATGATCCAATCACAAAATAGTTACTCCCTATGTTTTCAAGTATAGTTTTGGTGTAAATAGTGACAATAGAATATCACCACTTAGGTCAAGTTTAAAATAAAAAATAACTAAATAATAAGATGGTGTTGATGAAATCCCCTAATAATATATACTAAAACTAGTTTTAAACTCAAACAAAGTCCAAGTCTTGAAAATAGAGGCTACAAATGTGATAAGCGCAAGAACATTATTTGGACATGTTATTCAAGCTTTATGGAAAAAGCAAGATTTTAGTATCAAAATGATTTCACCACAATACAAACAAAGTAATGACACTTTTCAAAACTTAAGGCAATGTTGGGATCAAAAACTAAGTCTAAGTATAGAAAGAAGTTTTTATTTATGCTAGCAGCGTAACGATACAACTTAGAGACTTAGATCAAGTTTTACAAAGGAAACAAGATGTAAGTATAAAAATTATATGGCTATAATGTGGGTAGCACAACAACTCAAAGGAAGTGAATGATGAGAAAACCTAACTACAATGATAATATTGACATGGGTATCAAGATAATTTCTACTAATATACAAAGATGTACTAACACACTTTCAACGCTTACTATCACAGTTGCAATAAGGAAGGATGTAAGTGTGTGTAAAATTGGTGGACATGATCTTTGATATCACTACATATGTATGTTTTATTTTGTCCCAAATGGGAAAAAATAAAACAAAGGATTATAACAAGTGGTGATGAAAAATACTTGGCGTAACTTTGACAATGTTTCACCTTGTCTTAAGATAAGTAAAAAACTAGGACAAAGTGACACTTTGTAAATTTCATGATAAATAACACTAGCCCTCAACTTCAATGGACTCTCCTCTTGTTTGAATAACAATTTTATGACTCCAATTTTTTTTTTCTTTATGATAACTCTGTAGAATTTGATAGATAAAGTCTAGTTGGCTCTAAACCACAAGCTTCCTATTGTTTCACTCTCTAGGTGCCACAAACTATCTTTGTGAGCGTGTTTTTCCAAGAAAGTCACACTAAATAAATTAAGGACTTTTTTTACTTTACTTTACCCCCTTAAATACAATGAGAAATAAATTATGTTCCGTTATATCTCACTAGGGTCACGTGAAGATAATTTTGATGCTAATCTCACAAAGATGTACTAGTCAGTTTGGTAGTGGAGCACTTCCAATTTCATTCACAATTCATCTCAAGGTGTGAACTACTTTGGGGTTCCTGGGGGCATCCTTATGGGTTTTAAGGTTTATGCCAAGGCACTTCCTCTAATTCAAATAGGATGATTTGTAGCTCTTAATCGAAACCTGCAAACAAATTGTGTTGAATAATGTGGTGTGTTTTTTATCTTTCGAATTAATAAATTTGGTTTAGACCACCATTCACAACCTGCAACACACTTGTAGTTATATTTTTTTTAAATCCCAATTCTTTGAAAATCTTTAGGTCTTGTGCACAAATTATTTTAGTATTTTCCAATAGAAAGTGAACCAAAGTTACTTTTTATTCTCAAGATCATCCAAGGATGGAAGAGAAGAGCATCCAAAATAATTTGATCGAACTAGATAAATGCAAATGAAAACTTTAAACAAAATGAAAGTTAAACAAAACTTGATGATTTTTTCATTCCCTTAAGCCAAAATTAAAATATTAAGTTTCCAATTTAACTACAATGTTGGAAAATGAAAAATAAAAGTTACTTTTGATTTTCAAGGTCACCCTAAGTTGCAAGAGAAGACCATACACAGACTTATAACCTAACTTGCATAAAGCATATAAATAAAATCATTCATCAAAACTTAAGAATATTTGTTAGAAATCTGATTTAAAATGTTAAAACCTGTAGAAAATAGTTAAGACAACCTGCAAACAACGGAAACATAGAAAATAAAAATTTCAAACTTCAAAGTTAGCACCAAAATGAACATAGAGAGTAATAGCATGATAATTTGAGTGGTAACGTGGGTCTGTGAGTGGTAGCATGGATCTTAGAGTGCTAGCACAAAGGTTAATGTGGTAGCGTGACCCAAAAGTCAATAATGTGGAACCACTAAGTGGTAGCGCAAGCCATATATGTGGTAAAGAAGGTCATACACAGAGGCCAATAACACATTGTTTCATTAGTGCATACAATAGAGAAGTAGTGTATGTGTGAATGTAGTAGCGTACAAAATTCTAGAAGTAGCATGAATATCGGAGCAGTAGCGTAGACCTATGAAGAAGTAACATGAGGCAAACATGAATTATCACAGGCTTTCTGTAGGTGATCAAAACACAAGAATTTTTGACAAAAATTCTCAAAAATATCAAAATTTTGTCAATTTGATCAAAATTTGACAGAAACTTACCTCCTAATCCTGTAAAGAGCAAAAAACAAAGCAATCATACCTAGAATAGTTAAATAACTTCATATTTATCTAAAAATGCAAAAGAGGTTTAGTAAATCAAAACTTTGAAACTAATCTAAAAATATTTAAAATGGATGCAAAGAACAACGGAGTTTGTCCCACTGGGCGTGCCAAATGTGATCATGCTAAACTTTTACAATAGCTAAATTAAAATACTAAAACTTAGTAGTTTAGATTTAATCTTAAATTTATCAATGAACCATCAATATCATAGCTTATGAGAATGCATAATGAAAACTACATGAAATTAATCATCTAATCTATAAGAATTATTACTAAGTTAAATGATTCCTAATTAAAATGAACCTAATTATATCTATGAGAAATAAAATTATGTTGTTCTCTAAAGAGAGGGAGATGATCTCACAAAAAAATTACTACAAGGCCAAGTTTAGACACCAGTTTTTAGTATCGTTCCTCCCATTCACCCCGTGTTTGCTCTCCTTCATTAGGCTTACCCATTCAAATCCCATTTCCCACTAAAACTACATATTCAATTAATCAATATTACTTAGTTAATTGATCCACTTAAAATAACCTAAACCTCATTATATGCTAATATCCAAAAATTCCAAATTAAGTCATATCACCCCACCTAATAATTAAATACTTCAAAATCATTCAAATCATGAACCCCACTCATGATTTAAATAATGTAGAAAAACCCTTATCAAATCAATTATTTCACCTCATCACTCAAATCATGTCCCCCTCACTCACCTAATCGAGATTACTTTTTCAAACACTGATTACCTAATAACCTCTAAGTTAACCCCATCTCCATGCTATAAATACAGGCCTTCCTCACCTCTTTCAAACAAATGAAGAGTGATAGAAAATCTCTGACATTATAGCCCCTCGTTTATCATAATATCATCATAGTGCCCTTATGATTCCACTTGAATCACCATAATACCATCCTCATGCCTTTTCGGTTCTCTTAGTTTAGTTTTCTTTACATTTATTTGGATCATATCAGTATCTCCTCTATACATCGGCATTTTTAGGTTATGTTATTTACAATTTTCTACATGTTATCCATTTATCTTTCATTTATATCATTTTATCTTACCAAACAGGGGTTGATATCTACATAAGGAAGCTCATCATTCTTGGAACCGACTTCATTGGGCAGCCCCTACGTATGCCATCTAATCCATTTTCCTCTTAGTTTCCTTTGTTTTATAGGTTTATCCATATCGTAGTGAGGACATTCACTTTGCGCCCATCTATTTACATCCATTAGCTCTACGGGTACCTTAAACCTCACATCTTTGAGTTTGCTTGATTTTATTTTTTATCTACCTCACTAATCTAGATAGGGATGGAGAAAGTTTGATCAACATTCTAGCACGCCTGGTGGGACCTTCCCATGAATTATTATAGGTAATATTGCAACTTATTGCTTTATCTATCATTTGCCTATTAGTGTCTACTGTTGTTGTTTCATTTTCCATTTCATCTAGTATGTTGTGTTTAACATTGGCATTGTGGGAAGTATTATTTCTCTTTGTTATCTTAGGGTGTGTGTGTAGATTCTGATAATGGTGGATATGTTGTTGGATTCATCGCTGATTTTAGGTGTCTCTAGGGTGGTGGTATTCTTGTTATTTTATTGTTTGTAATTGTCTCAGTTAGTCATCTCCAAAAGGTGACCAATCCGCAATTACGTCTACCACATTTCACTATCAAATCCATCTTTTTTTATAACATTGCCATAACTCCAACACCTTCCATTGGGATCTCCCACAATACCGTTCATCATGATTGGTGCTCCTTTAAAATATTTCACCATTTTTGGATACCACATATCTCTTCACAAAACATAATTATTATTTACTCACTAATCCTCATTTTGGTGCCTTTAATCTACAAGTTCTTGTCATTTTCTTTTTCTTTTTTTTAGAAGCTAATTACAACCCATCACCTATATGCTCTTCACTTTCTCTTATCAAAAGTGATCCTGAGAATCAAAAATGTGACTATGGTATCCTACATCATTGTCTTTTCATTATCATATAAAATTACTAACCCCTTTTGCAAGATCATTGCCACATAGTATTTTGTCATTTTTTTTTATCAACATACTTACATTGATAGCTCCATATTCTCCCTGGTATTTTTGTTGCACTAACTATGTAGATAGTATACATTATTTGCCTTCTTGCGATAGGATTTCTTAGAGCATACTATTTTATTTCCTCAACTTGCTCCCAAATTGTTGGCAAGAAAATTGTTAGGTGGAAAAAATTGTGGATTTTTGCCAAATCTCTAGGAATATAAGTCCCTCTACTTAACCGGTGCAACTGACATATATGCATGCGCAAGTAAAGGTGGATTTTCCTGGTGGCCTTGTTATCGGGGATCTAATAGGGGCACTTGACTGACCTTGCGGAAAAGCTAGCAATCTCTTGCTAGGGACGAATTTGTCTGAAGAGTGGGAAAGGGGAGTGAGAAAATAGGTAGGAGAACTAATTTTGTAGGTAGAAAATAAGATTCCTACACACAGTAGTTATGAATTTCATACATGCACTAAAATTAGGAAGAAACAATACTAAAAACAATAACAAGACCAATTAGAATTTAATGAACACAAAGTATCAGTAAACCCCTTAGTATAAAAAGGATTGAAACTCTTTCTTCTTGTATTGATTATCATGAAGAAATTGTACATAGTATGAGAATGGAAGACATTGAGAATAGGGGAAAAGTGGCTAACTCTTTTCACTCACAAGTGAGAAAAAAATCTCTCATGTACTTACAAGAATACAACCAGCTAGAAGAATTTCATAATTAGAACCCCTAGGAATGAAGAGCTCACTACAATTTTCCTTTCACCTCCCTCACATGACTCTTCATTTCCATATTCCACTCATGACCTTTCATTTACCATGAATTAAGTATTTCTCTTATAATTTTGAGAAAATAATTTTTACAAATTTAAAATAGGTCACTTAAGTGAATAGGATAAAATACAATGATGACGCATAACGAAGAAATTTAATGGGGAGAGAAATAAGAGAGGGAAAGAGAGGAAGAGGGAAGAGATAAAGGGAAAACACGCCTCGTGAAGAAATGATTTGAATGCTTTGATGCAGCCATGAAATTTGAGTGAAAATTTCTACCATTGATGATCTTTTACACTGATGAAGGTTTATCATTTGAATAACTTTGAATCATTTTCCCAATCTAGTGATGACTGTGAACTTTATGATACATGAACATCTTGGACCATAGAATGAGTGTTTATAAACATTTTTATGATGTTTACCACTGTAATCTTGATATGAACACATAAAATTCCCATGATAATCCTCCTTGAAACTTGGTTGATGAACCCTTTGACTCATTGAAATTGTTGTGACCAATTCATTTTGGATCACTCAGTTCTTTAAGTGATGAAGATGAATTCACATGATGTGCCTTGTGATGCCTTGCTTTTCTTCTGTAAACCATTACACTCAAGATGATGCTTCTAGGACCTCCATGAAGTTATCATTCCTCCTTTTCAAATCATGAAACCATCTCACTATCCAAAAGGGAGTCCAAAAATCAATAAGGTGAGTAAAAACAAAGTGGTCTATAATTTTCCACTACGAAATAAAAACTTTCTATTTTTAGAATATGAGCATGCGGTCTGCTATTCTGGGGCATCATATCACCTATCTTGCTCCAATTTCACCTTTTGAACCATCTACCATATTCCAACCTCCTTTTTTCTTGAGATATTACTTTTTTTAGTACATTTTTATTTTTAGCAGGTTGTTATTTGGGGACTTGCTATTTTGGGAAGAAGTTGTTTTCTATCTTACTTTCCATTTTACCTCTTTTTTTATTGAAATGAGTAAACAAACTTGTAATTTAGTGGGACTCATAATTTTTAGAATACAAGGAATTGTAACATATGTTATTGTTATTAAGTGGTGAAAATGACCTCTGTTTGCAACAGGTAAAAAAAAATTGGATTCGGCTCTTCATCATGAACTCGTGCTCCAAATATCATCATGATTCGCTTTCCCAAAAGATCAAAAATGAAAAATGAAAATTTATGTTTGGTAAGAGATTCAGGTATGGAGCTACTAGGGTAGAATACTGATAAAAAATAAGTCCTTCATATCTCGAGTAACTGGCAACTTCATCATGTAAAAACTAGTTTGAGAGAAACTAGATTTTTGGGGGACCCTTCCCTCTAAATATCGGATGATTTCACCTGTCGGATCTTTGGGAATTTGAAATTTTCTTCAAAGAGGGAAGTATCTTGATAAAAAACATAGACCTCCATATCCCTAAAAAATAGGGACTTCATGGCATGAAAACTAGTTCATGTGAAACTAGATTTTTCAACGAGCATTCCCTCCCATTTTTGCTCGATTTCGCCTATTAGAACCCTGAGAAGTGGAGAGGTAGCTCGCTGATTTTTTCCACTACTATGTCATGGCAGTCATTAATGGATATTTAAATTTTAAGGTTTATTTTTTTTCTCCATTCACGATTAAATCAACTCCATTGCGATAGGTTTTTGCTTCTTGTCTCACTGGTGAAATTTCTCTTCGATCCAATTGTCGGTTTGATGGTAAATGGAGCTTTGTTCTTCATGGAGACGGAAGTGAAATTTATTTTCTATGAGAATTCCTTGCAAAAAACAAGAGGTTTTAATATGAATTTTTAATGGCCTTCAAGAGATAATAACTCAGGAACATATGGTTTGTCAATCCATGTACCGGCTTGCAAGATATGTTTGAATCTTCATTTCACAGTAACAGAGGTTTCTAAAGAATTCCTTTGCTCTTCTCTTTGATTCTTCATTCCTCTAGCTCTTTATATAAATATATTATTTGAAACCTATGCATATTCATGGAGTGGAAGGTTTGGTTTCCATGGAGGATCTGGTTTGGAAGAACAATGGTGGACTGAGGTGTTCTCTGCAACTTTCCTCTGGCAATGGAGAAGCAGTAAGAAGCAGCCAGGCGTTAGAAAATTTTCAATTTTTAGAGTTGGATTTAGAAATATTTTCATGTCTCTAACATCCCTTACCTAAAATGGGCATGAGGGACATCAATTTCCACAGTGAGCAAGATGGCGACATGATGCAGCGATCCAATGGCAGGGAGTGAGAGCTAGAAAATCAGCTTTAAAGCACTGAGGGCCTGGAAGTGGGTCACATGGGTGAAAAAAAGTTTCCCCTAGAGGGCTGGGTGTATTTTTCAAAGTTTGATGTCCTTGACATATGAGGGACATTAGGGACATAAAATTCCATGGTGCTCCTGGAGCTGACATGTGGCAGAGATCTGACAGCAAGGAATTTGAGCTCCCAATAGCACTTGGGGGCTGAACTGATGATCCTGAAGGTTGCATGAGGTTTTAGAGGTTATATGGAGGTTGGGTGATTTTTTTTCATGGTTTATATCCCTAACCTTGAAAAATGTCAGGGACACAAAACCCAAAAGTTGGCTAACTCTCGAACTCGCTCCAAGTGGACAACTTGAGACAATGATAACTTGAGCTCCTGATGGACTATTTTGGTGAAATTTTATATGATCATAGCTTGAAATGTCCTTTTGAATCAATTGGTGGGATTATTATTTCTTGATTATTCAATTTTATCCCCTTAAAAGGGGATTTTTGTTTTGGTACTCCACTTTTACATGAGAAAAATTGCTTGTAGACATAATGCACCAAACTGTTGTGAAAAAACTGATTTCACCATATTGAAGGGCTTGGAATTATATTTATAAATATAATTTGTTTTTTCTCATAATTCTATCTAGAGCTTTTGGAATCACCTTTGGAAGCTCAGTGGTTGTTTTGGCCTATGCACTGACTAGGCCTTGAACCCTAATTTTGGTGAAACTACCCCAATTTGTTTGAATCTTTACAGAATCTTCATGCATCACTTCCATGATGTCTCAAGACCTTTTAATCACCTCCACGTTCATTTTGGATTTTCTTCTCTACTCCATGGGGTTGCTCCAGTCCTAAGAAGGCCGATAATAGCCCTTCCCACAACTACCCATAAAATCACCTAGGGGAATGAATTAACACCAATTGGGAGTTTACTGGACTGACTGGGAAGACTCGGGATGCCTCATAATGATAAAAACATGAAAAAAATTCTACAAAGGTATCATTGTCATGCTTGGAAACCATCAATTTCCATGTTGCAGATTTGAACGACAACATAGATAAAAAGGAAAAGTGCTATACAAGTATTCCTCATTTCCTTTATTTTCTCCTTTTGCATCACAACTCCCTTTTCCTGTGTGTATCCTCATTGAAAGATAAAATTTGGATTTGGGTTAACAAAAAACCTTCATTTATCATCCTAGTGTAAATAGGAGGTTCAATCTTCTACACCACACATTTTACCACACATTGCCTAAAACTTCACAAACCAATTAACACATTGAAACATTCCTTTCACTTGGTTCGTTGATTGCGATTTGATCACCCAATAGGAAACCATTTCAGACACTTCTTAACCATAACTGACCTGAAACCAAACATATTTTTCCTTCTTCTAGGTCCTCTTACATCCATCTTATTTTTCTTTACGTAATTTTCTTAATCAAAAAACTAAAAAAAAAACTATTTTCCTAACTTGCGTGGTTTAGTTAGCATAAAAGTTGATTTTGTTTCATGTTTATAATTACTCGTTCAACCGTTAAGAAAATGGAACACAATTTTTCTTCAAATAATTCTTCATCCCATCGAACATCCACCACGATAACTACCTCATTTTTACCCTTTATTACCTCTTTCATGGGCACTCAACCCCTCATCAGTGTTTCTCACCAAGCACCCCTTGTTCACACTTCGACCTTAGATAAGACCAATTCTTTCTTACACCATCAATCTATCCCATCTGGGCCAGCCACCCCACCATCTTTTAGATCGGAAAATTTTGGTCTTCATATCATCCCTCGTCATGGTGTAGAGTTCCAAAAACTTCTTGATGCTAATCTGGTGGCTCTCCAATATTATCTCCTTAGAAAATCCATTCATATTCCTCTAGATGGTCCACTACTTCAGCATATTTACTCTTATTAGACCAATCCCAAAAACACCCAACTTATCGCTAACAAATTTCTTACATCCCAACATGATCTTGCTTCATCTTCTACCAATCCACCATCCTACCAAACTACTCAGTTAGTCACATTTATTCCTCCCAATATGCTTCCAATCAATACAACCATTGCAACTACCATTCCTATCACCTCCTCAACCACAATTATTACTAGTACTCCCATCCAACATGTCCATACATCACATCCCCTATCAAAACATGATGTTCCTCTCACATCACAGTGCATGTCATTGCTTCCCAACCCCCTCTTATGGGTTCTTTGCATTATTCCATGTCACCCATTCCATTAACCTATCTAAGCCCACATCCCCACTCAAATATTTCCACAAAAACCAACCCAATCCCAACAATCATACCATGTCCCCATTTCTTAACAACAATTATTTCAATAACCACCCCTTCAATCGCAAACCATGATTCATGCTTTGTCCTATCAACTTCCCCAAACACTCACGCATCCACAAATCCAGCAATAAACTCATCTGGCCAATTCTTACATGTAACCACCACCTCTCTTTCCCCAACAGACTCTTCCAAATGATCCCATGCATTCTCTTGTAAATATGATAGCCAACCTCAAAGTTGTTACTTTAGTATCCAAATCTTCATTATCATATGAAAAAATATATAACGAGACTATTCACCCATTTGTACCAATTAAATTGTATCCTTTACACTAGGAACTACCAAAATTCATCAATTTTAACAAAAAAGAGGATCACAACAACATATTTGTGCATTCAAACATGTGTGATACCTTATTACACATGATCAGGACTTAATGCTCCGCACCTAACCCATGTCCTTGGCTAGTCCTGCGTTTAACTAGTACAACAATATCCCACAATATGCCATATTCACATTTTCCCAACTCGCGCAACAATTCTTAGATCACTTTTCGATTAACATTGTGTTGGGTTTCAAATTTGCACTTTAGGTGAAACCACAGTCAGGGGACAAACAAGTCCCTCCTCTTTGATGGGAGAGGTTCCCTTATTGAAAGCCAAAAACAAGATTATTTACAAATCTACAACTTTCATCAAATGTGGTCTTTGACATATGAAAATGTGTTTCCTTCAAAGAAAAACACCAACACAAGAGAATGGAAGAATGAAGGGGAAAGATAAGGCAGAAGAAGGCAATACTTTTGGGGAAAAGAGATTGCAGAGAGAACCCCTAATTGTATTGGATAAATGAATTACAGAGAAGAATCATTCACGTTTTTACCAGGTACAATTACATAGACACAAAGTTCTCATAATTTCATTTTGAAGAACACAAAGGTTTCTTAGCTTCTATTTGATCAAATGATTCACAAAACAAAGCAGAGGGAGAGAGGGAAACAAAGGAAAAGGAAAAAGAAGCTCTTGTATTGATTTTTCGATTCAAAATTACAGTCTCGACATATCAGATTTTCCAACCTCGATAATGGCTTCCAAAACCCTTCAAATAGCTCACAAAAAGTGGTTATAACTTCCTCCAAGCGAGCAAAATGGTTTGCAAATAGATTTCATCCTTCGTGCCCTTTCAAAATCATCCATGTGTGAAGAAAAACCATGGCAGAAAACTAATTTATGTGAATACACAAACTATTCATTTTATTCTCCAATTTTGATATGAATTGTCGATTTGCTACTAAAACATTCAAATAAGACCATCCACGTGGAAGGAGAAGATTAGAGCGGGCATGGGGAAGCCCCTTTCATTTTCGTGATTTTTTTTGTGTTTTGGCACTTTGGAAACAAATTTCCCCGCAGCCTCGCTCTGTTTTTTTGACTTGGACACGTGGCAAGCTGTGATTGGAAATGAGGTCATGGTGCAATTCTAAACATTTTGACCTATTTGGAAAAAAAAAAAACAAAATATCATTTACCTCCGCATGGCCCGCAGCTCCAATTCGGCGTGGATACATGGCACGAGCTGATTGGAAAGGGGTGTGCGACTCTCGTTGCATCATTTTCACCTTTTTTGGAAAAAAGGCACAAAAACTTGGTTTATTCCGCCGGCCCGCTGCTCCGCTTTGGCTCTTTGGCCACTGGTGCCCTTAGATCCACTACGGGTTATGGGGAAAATGACTTGCCTCAACTCTTTTTTAACCTTTTGGCAAAAGGCTCAAAACCTTGAATTTCTCCATCGCCCCACAAGGTCGATCCTCCCTTTAGACACGTGGTGGCCTTTGAATGATTGTGGTCCTTAGGGGATTTTTGTTTCAATTCTCCCCACGGGATCACGGGCCAAATCTCGCCAACTTAGATTTTTTGTCAAAAGAGCAATGTGCACAAATACCTCCGTCAATCCGCCTAAGGGAAACATTTCCAACTTAGGCCCCGCCGAGCCATAACTTAAAAAGTACAAGGAGTTAGGAGGACTTCTTTACCTTTTTGGAAAGGGGAAGAAATTTCCCATCTGATGAAGTGATTTTCATGAGTCTAAAAGTCCTTGGAAAGTTCCAATTTTTAAAATACCTCTTTCAAGCATACTTTAAGGGCACCAACTCATTTTTTTTTGTAATTTTAGACTTAGAAATTAAAGGGAAATTTGAGGGTGACAACACATCGCATGCAAAATAAATACCAATGATCTATATTCCATTTGGAAGTTTGAGGATGAATCCATCACATATTTTGCCACGTGATGGCGTGGCATTATAAACCAGCTATCCTTCCCTCTTCCACAAACTGATCTCATTAAGCTCTTCTCACGTTCATGTGCGAAGCATATATCCTCCACTTTGCAAATCTAATCATTTTGAACCTTTGATGAAGACTTCACCATGACCCGCAAACTTGAAACACGTGCCCTTGAGCAGGGTCATTTAAAATTAAAATCAAAGAAACCTAAACATGAATTTACCAAGTCCTCCATGCAAAACAACAAATCAAAGGTAGCAACCAATGTTGTGATCATTAAATCATCTTCCCCACCTACTTCCAGTGTGTGGCCTCAACAAAGAGCCCCTAGACCAATGACCAAATATACTCCCCTTAGAAAATCATATAGTTCAATATTTGAAAAAAAGATGGTGGTTAACCTTATCACTTTTCCTCCCATTTGACCGGTTAATGATTCTAGACCAAGACCCACATGGTATCAAGAAGAATACTACTATAAATATCACCCAAGTTTGAGGACAGAATATAGAGAGGTGTCAAACCTTGAAAGATCTAATCCAAAGACTCATTGATCAAGGTGATCTTTGAGTGGGAAATCCTAATGCATCCCCTAACCAATCACTTGACATCTTTAAACAACCATTCCCCAACCATGCACCAAAAATTCAAACCAGCACCCCTTCTACATCCCAAACACCTAACGCTCATACCATAAACACTGTACACACTATTGATCAAGATCCTAGCTCATCCAGGGATTCACCGCCTTCATCAACCATCACATCCACCTCTCTAGACATTTTTCCTACATCCACAAGTTCATCAACACTTATTCCCATATCTACACCAATCATACCTACATATATTTTGGCATCGATTCCCATATCCATATCTACTTCCACACATGTCACACCTTCCCCACTCATAAGTATATTAACGATTCCCCTTGAATCATTTATACAAAAACTATTCCCATCTCATCCTACACCTACCATTGATCCAACACTTATATCGACTCCTTTATCTATCACTCCTACTTCATCACTTTTCACATCCACTTCATTAGGTTCCACTACCTTATCTACATCCATTCCACCTTTACCCATTGTACCATCCTTAGCATCAGTCCCAATTCCTCTTTTTGCACTCTTACCCATACTCACTACATCAACTATTGTGACCACATCTACATCACCTTCTTTTTCTACATCACTTTCATCTCATGAAAAATTTTGGAAAGCACTTCAACTTGCAATAACTTCGAGTGATCCTCCCATCTCTTCTACACAATCAGATGCCTTCACATCAAACAAATATTTGTTTCCTTTTGACATCATCATACAAAGACTACTCTCTTTTCCTGTATTAAGCACAATACCATATTTGGACTCTTCAGTAGAGATTGTTGTCATTCCTCCCAAGGGTGCCTCTTCACAAACAAGATCTAGACCCCTTGGCACATCTCCTCAACGTCTTGTTTCACATCCTCACAAAAAGGTAGAGCTTCCTTCCCCTAAGACTAATCCTCCTAAAGCCACGTCATCATCTTCTATTTTAGGACCCCTTCCCACATCGTCTTCTTCTATTCTAGGACCTCTCCCCACATCACCTTCTTCTATTTTGGGACCAATCCCCTCATCATCTTCCTCTTTTTTGAGATCATCCCATTCATTAAAAACCTCTACTACTAATAAAACAACACAATAAAGACCTCTTTCTAAACCAGCTCCCAAAACCGAGTCTAGGTCATCCACATCATCAACCAATATTCCAAAACAAATAGAGTTGCCCCCATTCTCGTCTAAATCTAAGACAATATTAAAATCTCCCATCACACCACCTCGCGGAAAACCATCATCACAAAACCTTTCACCTATAGCTACATCATCACCCATTCCCTCGAGATATTATACTACCATGTTTTACCAATTTCTCCAGGCCTAGGCAATCACCTTGTTGCCAATTAAACCATTTGACCCAATTGCACCAAGACCCTCATGGTTTGACGCTAACCTTATTTTTTCATACCACCATGCACCAGGGCATGCCACTGAACATTGCAGAGCCCTTCAAGCCATCATACACAACCTTATCAATGAGAATGATATCCTTGATGAGGGAGAATCAACTCTTCCACCAACCCAATCTGCTCACTCACCCCAACATGGATCTTCTAGAACTTCTAAGCCACCCATTTCATCAAGGACTCTTGCCACTAACCCATCACTAAAAGAAGATACATCCAAGGAAATCACCAACCCACCACAAAAAGAATATACATCCAAGGACATCACCAACCCACCACCAAAAGAGGATGTTCTAAGGGATGATCCCCCTCTTTTAATCAACATTGTTTGGATAACTACCCATTCAGGACCACATAACCCTAACTCCACCACACAACCTAAGCCAATACCTTTGATGATATCCCTCCTCCTAAGGATCTTACCACATCCACACCCCCATCACAACCTAAATTTGTCATCACTTCTCACACCACTCATCCCCAATCAACCTCTCCATCTTCCTCTAAAGCCAAGGTATTTGTTTTGGCCACTCCTAATCTTTTTTCCATCGAACAGACCAATGTATAACAACTTCACCAGGCCTCGATTAAAATTTCACTTTATGAGCTTATCCAAAGCTCTCCTAACCATAAACAAACTCTTATTAAAGCTTTATAACAGATCCCAATATCATCTAACGAGCCTTAACCCCTCGTGGCTCTAGCTGATGCTCTTGCAGCATCTGCCACCATGTCCTTCGAGGATTCGGAAATCCCCAATATGCCACCAAAATAACATGATCTTCCTCTCTTCATCACGGTCCACATCAATGACATATGGATCTGACAGATTATGATTGATAATGTTGTTCGTATCAATATAATTTCTTGTCACACCTTCAACCAACTCAAATTACCTAACACCATTATCGTTAAATCTCCTACCATCCTCCATGGCTTTAACGATGATGTAACTCCCCCATTGGGTACAGTTTTCATTCCCATTTGCATTGGCCATAAAATCCTCGATGATATCTTCTACATTATAGAAGGATAATTTTAGTATAAGATTTTGCTTGGACGTCCTTGGATTCGTGCCTTGCACTGCGTCACATTTACCCTCCACCGCTGCATTAAATATGAACATGAAGGGACCATGTCACCAATGCTCCTCCTTTCAAGAGATGTCGTATAACTTATTGACCTAAAGATGTGTTTGTCCCCAAATCCAACCCTTATTCTGGTGCATTCACCAATTCTTATGTGACTGCATCTACATTACCCCACGATGGATCTATCAATGTTGGAATGCAATGCCTTTCCTTAGGATAATATCAAATCCTCTCTCTTAATTCTCTTCCTTCTCCCAACTGTCTCAGCTACTCTGATAAGGATCCTATATATTAATAAAATTTTGGGGAAATATTATCATTTTGCCCTTATTTTTTCCAAACCCATCTAGTATACGGAGCCCTTGATCACCCTTCTTCTCATATTGGAGATCACCCACACACCAAACCATATGTTGGAGGTTTCAAATTCCTTGGTAAACCATCCTTCACCTACACATACCTCCATCGTTGTGCATGGAAGGGGTTTGATAGGGTGTTATGAACAAGTTCATCATGGCCATGTCCTCAAAAAAACCCATGAACCATGTGAAAAATTTATCTTGGGATATAAAGATCCCTCCATCCCCCCTTCAGGAACTTATGCATCCTCTCCCATCAACATTGATTTTCCTCCCTCCTCTCTATATTACTATCTCACTGATCCCAATGATACCAAATCTATTCCCCCTAAAAAAATTAATTTCCACCATTTCCCTCGGATCGGTCACTTATCAGGTTAGAAATGAAACTTGGTCCTTTCCTCTCAAGCATCTAGAGATGGTACAGGAATATTCCCCTATCATTGAAATTATTCAGTGTGCCGATGATAATTCCATTATTTCTTACATGGGGGATCGAGGATTCTCATATCCAAAATTCCCTTCCCCCCTACACTTCCACTCTCTTAAATGATTCCACTATCGACATTAATATTGGGACTCCTCAAAATCCCTGCATCCTTAAGGTGGGCCAATCTTTGGAGCCAGGAACTCAAAGCCTTCACCTCTTTCTTATCCACACATAACTAGGCCTTTACATGGTTGTACTCTGACATGTCAAGTATTGAACCCTCCATCATTTTCCATAACATTTTCACCATCCCCAATGCTAAGCCAAGTTAGGTAGAAGCTTCGTCAAATGCATCCTTGAGTTTCTCTCCTTGTTAAAGAGGAGTTGTAATGTCTTCTTTCAGCCAATTTCATCTTCCCCATTGACTATCCCCAATGGGTTTCTAACATCGTACCCATCACCAAAGCATTAGGGAAATCTTTGTATATGCATTGAATTTTGGGATCTTAATCTCACATTCCCTAAAGAATACTTTCCTCTTCCCAACATCGATCAACTTGTGGATCTTACCGCGGGACATGAGATGCTTTCTCTTATGGATGATTTTTCTAGCTATAATCAGATCCTCATCATATCAAAAGATCAACATAAGACCTCCTTCATCACCCCATGGGGGACCTTTTTCTATCGTGTCATGCCCTTTGGTTTGAAAAATGTTAGGGCCACTTATCAATGAGCCATGACCTATATCTTTCACGATCTCATACATAAGACAATAGAAGACTATGTTGATGACCTCTTGGGAAAATCCAAACATCGATGCGATCACCTCTCTCATCCTTAAATTCCTTTTCAAGCGTCTCATCTGTTTCTTCCTTCACCTTAATCCCACCAAGTGTTTTTTTGGCAGTGTATTAACTGGAAAAAATCCTTGGCTTCATCATTTCTTATCAGGGGTATTGAGGTTGACCCCACCAAAATCAAGGTAATCCTGGAGATGTCTCCTCCTTCCAATCTTAAACAACTTCACAGTCTTCAAGGCCATCTTAAGTCCATCCACCGCTTTATTTCTCAACTTTCAAACCGTTGCTAACCCTTTCATCATCTTCTTTGTAAATAGATTAACTTCCATTGGGATGATAACTTCCAAAAATCCTTCGATGATCTTTAACAGTATCTCCTATCTCTGCCTATTCTTACACCTCCACATGAGGGGGAGCCTTTTTACCTATATGTGTCTACTACTGATCATGCACTAGGTACCATGTTAGCACATCATGATGGTCAAGGCAGAGAGCAGGATATCTATTACATTAGTCATACCCTATACAAGTATGAAACTCATTACACTAAAGCTGAAAAGATGTGTTGTACCCTTTTCTTTGCCACTTCCAAGCTCCACCATTATCTTCTCAATCACAAAATGTATGTAGTCACTAGCTTTCATCTTCTCAAAACCATACATTCTAAACCTTACCACAATGATTGCATCACTCGATGTCTCATGCTCATGACAGAGTTTGACCTAGAGTTCATCTCTCAAAAGTCTATTAAAGGCCAAGTAATCGCAAACCAATTAGCTGAAGCCCCTCTTCCTACCACTCATCTTCCTCATGAGAAATTTCCTGATGAATCCATTAACAATATTCATTATGAGTCATTTCCTCTTCGCATGACTCTCTTCTTTGATGGATCTAAATGTCGGAAAGGGGGAGGTGTTGCAACGTCATTCTCATTCCTCCTTGGGACACTCCCATGCCTATTACCCAAAAACTTGACTTTGACTGCATGAACAATATGGCAGAGTATGAAGCCCTTATTTTAGGTCTTGAAAATGCTCTCCTTTTGGGTGTTAAAATCCTCCACATCTATGGGGATTCAGAGCTCATCATCAAACAAATTACAGAAAATTATCAATGTAAAAATGATGTTCTACAAAAATATCGAGATATCATCCTATTTCTCCTTGAAGCCTTTGATTCTTATACTATTCAATCAATCCCTCACTCATCCAATTGTTTTGCTGACACAATGAATTCCCTTATATCTCTCATCCCATGGAAAACTAATGAATCCAATATTTTGGTGGTTGTTCATCGTCGTGATCAACCATCTCACATCCATGGGTTACCTCATGTTAATATTGTTGAACCCGACTCATAAGATCTTTGGTATTCTCAAATATTTGATTATCTATCCAAATCCATCATTCCCTCAAATATATCTAAGAATGGTAGAATTTCATTTCTCCAACATGCTAACCACTATGTCATTCTTAGAGGCATCCTCTACAAAAGTGGGTTTGATGGTATTCTCCTTCGATGCCTCAAATCCCATGAATCTACTCGTGTTATCCAAGAAGTCCATGATGGCATTTTTGGTGGAAATTTTAGTGGCTTGGTTGTCGATAAATGTATTCTTTGCTTTGGCTATTATTGGTCTTCTCTCAATTAATGACTACTGTGAATATGTTAAGAAACATGTTCAAGTGTCAGCAACATTCCAATCTTGTCTGCATTCCTAGCCAGGCCTTACCACCAGCTTAAGACCTTTGGCCCTTTTTGCAATGGGGCCTAAATCTCATTAGTACTATTAATCCTCATTCTTCTCATTTTCATCATTCTATTATCACTACAACTGAATATTTCACCAAGTGGGTGGAAGCTATTCCACTCACCTCAACTAAATCAAACCAGATCATTAACTTCATCAACCAACACATAATTTTTCACTTTGGCGTTCCTCACAAGATTTTCACAGACAACAGGAAGTCCTTAAAAAAAATATTTTAGGAAAATTTGTGAATCATTTAATATCAAGCTTAGTTTCTTATCTCCTTATTATCCTCAAGCTAACGGCTAGGCCGAAGCGACCAATAATACCTTGTGTAATATACTTGCTAAAACCATCAATAAATTAGGTCATGAACTGGCATCTTCAGCTTCCATTCACTCTTTGGGCTTACCATACTAGTGTCTGTACCTCCACAAGGGCTACCTCCTTTTCTCTTGTATATGGTTCTAAATTCATTCTTCCCCTCAAAGTTCAAATTCCATCCTTACGTGTGTCTCTTCGTGACTTCATTTCTGATGAATATTATCACCAAGAGTACCTAGCCCAACTTGAATTGTTAGATGAGTGTCACCTCCTTCCTCTTGAGCATCATCATGTTTATCAAGAGTGCATCCAGCGTGCTTATAATAAGCATCTCAAAGAATTGGACTTTAAAATAGGTGACCTTGTCTTAAAAGAAAATCAGAATGTCACTACTCTATAAAGGAGCCAACGGGGAAAGTTTTCTCCCAACTAGATTGGAATGTACATTATCACACATAAGTATGGGTCTGGGGCCTATCGTTTGGCTTCCCTTGATGGTAAACCAGAGACTGAACCTCTTAATGCATTGCACTTATGGCCATTCTATTGTTAGCATATATACCCATGAGTAGATAGTCATATCTTTAGATCATTCCTCCATCATTAGTCCCTTCCATCTATCATTGTAATGATATGGAACTATGTGGTCTACCATCACTTCCTCGATGTGACCTTAAATATGGGCACCATGGCTCTACCCATAGAATTTTCCTTATGGATAGGTTCTCCCTTATTGGTGAGAACTTCACAATCATTACATACATCACCCTCTTATTCACCTATTAGAGCCATGTAAAGGGGTCTAGAGATGTCTCTTGTACATTCATTTTCTCCTCCTAAGTGGTCTACCTAGATATTCCCAAATCTCCCCCATGTCAAGTTAAAATTCATGGGATGCAAAAATCAAAATCAAATGTTATCAAAAACAGACTGATCCCTTGAAGGATAGTTATTCATGCAAAAAAATATAATAAAAATAAAAGCATGCAAATCAACACCAAACAAAATCAAAATAAATAGATCCTTCCATCGAAGGAATTATTACATATTATTAAAAAAATCCATATAATTAAGTAAAAGTAGACCATACCCTCGAAGGATAGCTACTCTATTTATCATGGCAGTTGAAGGCTTCCCGCATTGATCAACCTTCTATATATTAGCATCCTAAGCAAGCTTTCTGCATCGATCATCTTTCTCATATACATTGCAGACTTCCCACATTTATGAGTTATCATGTTTCCCCTTCCTAAAGCTAGGGCATAGTCCTAAGAACAACCACTTATGGAGAAACCTTTTCCCACATACAAGTTACATCTCAAAACCCTTTATCGTGTTGACATTAGGTTTATGAAATTATTGCATCCATTTTTTCCCTCATGGTCTTTTGGTATAACTAACTTTCATTGGTTATGTATTAACACATGTTATTGGCTGTAAGTGCAATGCCTTGAGTGGTACCCTTTCTTGTTTACCTCCAATCCAGTTCGAAGCATGGTTTCTCTGTATGCCCCTTGCTATGATTATCTGTCATTTAAGGTCACCTTTTATCAAAATCGCATTCATCCATCCATATCAATTTTTAAACCATGAATTCTATATCTATATGTTTACCTTTAAGGATGAAATATCTTAAAATCATCCATAATTCCATGAATTCCATTAATATCTATGAATACTCTCACTAATACACTTTTCAGTTTGCGAATTCTACTTGATCTTCATTGCAGTTTGAAAATCCTACTTGAGGATATTTTTCAAGTAGCATTCATTATCCAGCAACTCCTCATCCCCCACCATGGTCACCATGTATTTGATCCATTCATCCTCACTCCTCATTTCTACTCATCTGCCACTTATCCCCACATTACCCTTCTCACCATTCTTGTCTCCTTTCACCACTTTGTGTTTTTCCATTTCACTCTTCTGAATTTAGCTTGATGATATTACTTAATCACCCCTTCCACATAGGCATATTAGTTGAGATATACCCTCTTCCTAAGATCCTCCCATTGTAGAAACTTCTCCACCATCTCCTCTTTCATCAGACAACAATCACCACCACACACATCTTTCTGCTCTGCCTCTTCCACTTATCAGTTTTGCCTCATCACTCTCACCACCTGGGCATAGAAATTAAGGATTCCCCTCACACTATCCATCCTACACTACATATCATCCCCCATCTATTCATGTTACACTCCTTTGTTTCCTTATTTCCTTGTTATCACCTCCTCTCACCTCTTGTTCCACTCTGACATACACCACTCACTCTTTTCTCATCCTTCTTAGTATTTTTCTTCTACTTGGTAATCTTACTTACACACTCTCGTGGTATGGAAAATTCACTTGAGGGTTCTCCTTAAGTCCATATTTTCATTCCCTCTTCTCATCAAATCTGTCAATCACTTCTTCTCATCAATCTTCTTCTTCTTCTTCAACTTAGCAATCCTACTTAACCATCCTCGTCACATGGCAATATTACTTAAGAGTCCCTCTCAAGATTTATTTACCATCTAGCCCTTCCCCATTCTATCATATTTCCTCCATCCTATTTCTCCCACCCCTTGGCATCATCATCTACTCTAACCAACCATTCCACCCCTGTACCCAATCCATTCTTGTCTTTCCCCTTCCATATCATCACTATCGGTTTGGCAATCTTACTTAACCACTCTTGCGGCATGACAATCTTACTTAAGAGTCTCTCTTAAGGATGATCTATCATCTTGCACTCCCCCATCACTCCACATCCTCACCATCTTCATTTTATCGTTAGTCCCCATCATCACATCCTCTCACCTCCTCTTCCATTCTCGCAGATACCACCTCATATTTTCCCACTTTTCATCTCCATCATCCCTTGCTTGGAAATATTACTTAACCACTTTTGTCTCATGACAGTCTTACTTAAGGGTCCTCCTTAAGTTGAACTCATCATTTTGGACTTCTCCCTTGCCTCATTCTTCATTCCCTCCATTGATTATTTCTTCCTCTTGGTCTTCCTTACCAACCACATTTTCCTCCTACTATTATCCTTTCTCAACCTATCATATTACGGAATTAATCTTCTATCTTCCACCTATAACCATGTTCCTTTCACCCATTTTCTCCTCAATTTATCATCCTTCATATTTTTTCTTTCCATTATTTTCATGTCTTATTTCTTCATCTTTCCCTCATTCATATCCATCCACTGCATCCTCTCCTCATCTTCATCTTAGAACTAGTCATTCTCCCTCCTTTCTTTACTCTTTCCACTCCATCATCTTGAATTTCTCCACATATCTACCCCCATGCTTACCCATCATTATTTTTGATCATCCCTTAACTTTATTTCATCATCATCTTCCATTTTTGTGCTAATAATTATCGTTGGACTCCTCCTAAAATTCACTCATCCTCATTCTTCATGACCTTTTCCCCTCTCTTTGAACTTCTCCTTTTTTCTTCATTCGTTCCTTCTTATGTGTCTATGGATCATTATCTGTGGACTCCCCCTAACATCCCTTCAATGGCATTTCCTCTTTTATTCCTCATTTAATTTTTCCCTCTCCTAACTTTTTCTCCCATCCATCTCTACCAATCAGTATTGGAGGACTTTCCTAATATCCCTTCACTAACATTTCCTCTTTTATCCCTCATTCTCTCTTCCCTCACCTCCCTTTTATCCACTCCTACACTTTCTTGTCTCTTCTTCCCCACCTCTCCATCTTCCCTTCACCCTCTTCAATATCTCTATTCACTTCATCATACACCCTCTCTCTATTTTCTTGTCATCCTCTTACCATCATTTCATGCATCTCCACATCTTTTCCAATCCGTGTCATTCCTCCCCTCTAGCTTCTCTTTACGTTCCTAATATTACTCACTCTTCACTGAATATCTCCATTCTTAGTTTCCTTCCTTCTGCATCATTTTCTCTATTTTCCTCTCCTCCTTTCTACTTATCATTTTATTTCACTTCCTCTATATCATATTCCTCCCCTTTTTACTTTTTTTTTCCTTCTTACTTCCCCATTTATAACCTAGCTCTTCAAGGTTATCCCATATTTTTATCATCCCACCCTCCACATACATCTCCATGCAGTTTCTTCTATATTATTTACCTTGGTTTTCCATTTGATAACTTGGCTCCTTCAATCTTCTCCTCATATCTAATATGTCATCTCTTATTTCCCTATCATTTTCACCTTCCCACTACCATCCCCTTCCTTTCTCTCTCACCCCCACCTTTTTAATAATTTTGTGCTAGTTTATCTTCTATTCTTTGCTTTTCTCAACATCTTCATGGTCCCTCATTATTTATTTCTCATCTCTATTCTACCTCCTCTTTCATATTCTTTACATTCTTCATTGTCCTCATCTCCTTCCTTTTTCTGTCCTTCTCTCCCTTTTTCCTGATTTTACCCCCTACTCTCATCTCATCTTCTTGTCAATCTTTCCTCATTCTCTCTTCTCCTATCATCCTTCTCTATTATTCTCTTCTAACTATTCTTGTTTTCTTCACCTCCAACTTCTATAGTTCATTTCTTTTCTTAGTTTTATCGTATCTTTCATTTTCCATCATTTCTCTCCCTTCATCCCCTTTACCCTTCGTCACTCCCTTCATTTTGACCCTCTCCCTCCCTTTTTATTAATTTTACCCTCTACTCTATCATTTTCTTATCTTCTTTTTATTTTTCCTTAATCATTTCCTTCCTCACCTATCACCCCTCTCTCTTATTCTCTTCTACCTCTTTCATTCCTTTTTTCTGCTCCTCTACCCATGCATTCATCTTCTTCACCTTTTCTTGCTCTTATCATAATCAACCACCAATCCTTTCCATGCATGTTTAATCTTCCCACTCTCAATCATTTTGTCCTAGTTTCTATTCCTTTGCCTACTCTTTTCCACCTCTCCCTCCTCCACCATAGTTTCCTTATTTTCTCATCTCTTTTGTCTTCCTTACACTCCTCCCTAACTCATATCCCTCTTTTTTCGTCATTTATCTCCATAATCTTATACATCATTCTCCATGTTGTATTTTTTTTGGTTTCCAACGCTTTCATTTTACATGTCTCTCTCCCATTTTCACACTCTACTATGTCATCTTTTCTCTTATCTTTCCCTTTTACTTTTCCTTTTTTATGTGTCATTCATCCCTTCATTTTTCCTTCCATCATCCTTATCTCTTCCTCTTTTTCCATCTTCTTCCTTCACATTTTCTATCATCTTCACCCGACATCATCATCATCTTCTAATTATTTTTGGTCTTCCCTTAACATTTCTTAACTGGCATAGCCTCTACCATCCCACATTTCCCTTATCACTTTCATCATTTTTCATGTCATCCTTCCCCCCTCATCTCTTGAATATTTTCTTCTCCTTATTTTTCATCCTTCCTCACTCCCTTCTTCTCCTATCATTATTCTCTATTTTCCTTTTTTCCAGGCCTTTCTCGTCTTCTCTATTCCCTTGTATTCTTCTCCTCCTACTTTCTTTATTTTCTTTGTTCTATCATCTCTTTCCTCTTCTTTTATCTCTTCATTTTCCTCCTCTCATCCATGTTTTCTCTCCCTTCATATTCATCACCTCACTCCTTTTATCTTTTATGTTATCTTCATATTTCACATCGTTATCCCTCTTCTATGCTTTTCACCCTCTACTACGATATCTTCTCTCCTCTCCTATCATCCTTCTCTATTATCCTCTTCCTTCTCTTTCCTTAACATTTAAGAATGATTCAAAATCCTCCTTGTTTGCATACAACAGCATCTCCATCCCATTACACCATGTCCTCATACTCCTCTCTATGAGGTTTCCCTCTCTTCCTTTTTGGGAGCGGTGTCATCTTTTCTATTCTCATCTACCCTCTCAAGGGGAACATCATCACATCTTCCCTAGGAATTTTTTTCTTCAAAGATACCATAACACTCATCAATTATCACCTTTTATTATTCCCAAATGATATTTTCTCTACCTTTTGCTTTGCAATTACTTTGTAAAATTAGATTGAATTCTTCTCCTCTTTTCCGAAGAAAAAGGACCGATTTGTCTTTTCTTTTTCTACTCATATGTCGTTAACGAAGAACCTTTCTTATGAAACATGTATTCAAAATCATATTTACCCCCCCTCTCTTGTGGAATTTTATCTCACACTTCTATCCCATCTGCTCTTCATTTCTACCTTTGTGACCATACTCATTCCCCCTTGGGCATATTATTTCACCACCCATCTTCCACTTTACCTTCTTGCTCATTTTCATGCCCTATGTTGGGGCATCATCATTTTCATCCTCTTCCCTTTTTTCAGAGGCATAAATTTTCACTTGATTCCTTTCATTCAAAGGATTTACATACCTTTTACATTTAGTTACATGTACTTTGATGTTTTCCTATGACCCATTGGTTATCACAGTTTGCATCCATACTGTAGTTAATTTTTCAAACTCATTGGCCTATACAACATTACCATCATCTACATTGATACAACCCTTTTTCCCCTACCCACATGATATCAAAGTCACTGTCATGGTTTTAAATGATATTGTGGTCCTTTTTGCTTGGGGCATCATGCCTTGTATTATGATTTTTCTTTACCCAACTGATCTTTCACATTATATATCTTTCAAAATTGTTATTGACTTCATTTATGTCACCAATCCCAAGTTTAAGGGGGAATACTTAGTCAATCATACTTTTTATACTTCATCATTTTTGTCTCATGGTTTTCCCAACGTAAACCACTCATCAAAAAGGGAAAATGTAGACACCATTTTTTAGTATCCTTCCTCCCCTTCACCCTGTATTTTCTCTCCTTCATTAGGATTACCCATTCGAATCCCATTTCCCACCAAAACTACATATTCAATTAATCAATCTTACTTAGTTAATTGATCCCCTTAAAAATACCTAAACCTCATTATATGCTAATATCCAAATATTCAAAATTATGTCTTATCACCCCACTTAATAAGTAAATACTCCAATAGGAGAGTTGGGGATGATATGATCTAGGTTAGATTAGATAGAGCCCTTATATTTTCTAACTGGATATTAGATCAGGAATTTCACGTTTCTTCATTACCCAGAATTAGATCTGACCATAATCCTACTATGTTAAATCTTTTCAATTGGTCCAAGCCCTCACATAGCTCTTTTAAATTTGAAAAAATGTGGTTGGATCATGAAGACATACTGATAGGATTAAAGAGTGGTGATAATTGGATGGAGAAGGAATTGCTCTATTCAGATTGCTGTAGAAATTGGAAATTTTTAAAAAGAAAGTGAGAACATGGAACAAAAAGGTTTTTGATAATATTTTTTAAAAGAAGGAGCTAAAACAACAGTTACAGGATCTTGAGAAGAGAATATCCACTAAAGGCATGGACTTTGTTAATCATCTTTTGGATAAGAAACTTCTTTTTGACTTGCATAACATTTGCAATAGAGAAGAAACCATTTGGAGACTTAAATCCAGAGCTAGTTGGATAAAAGAGGGGAATAGAAATACAAAATTATTTCATATAACCACCCTCAAACACGGGGCCTTCAATCAGATTATGGAAGTATCAAAAGGAAATGGGATTGTTACCACAGATCAGACTAACATCAAAGCAAAAGATCTTATATTCTATGAAAATCTACTCACGAAGATCAATTTTTACAATGAAGAGGCATCCTCTTACCTTTTAAATGCCATCCCTGGAGATATTATTTCTGAAGAGAGATTTAAAAGTCTTACCAAAATAGTGACAATTGAGGAGCTCAAAAATGTTGTGTTGTCTCTTAAAGGATGGTTTTTCTGAAATATTCTTCCAAAAAAATTGGGATATTTGTTCGAAAGACTTACTCAAGGTAGTTAATGAATTTTATAGAATCAGTAACCTTATTAAATAACTAAATAACACTCATATTGTGCTAGCTCCCAAAAATATGGATGTCAAAGACATCAAGGATTTCCGGCCTATCAGTCTAGTAAATGTTTTCTATAGAATCTTTACTAAGATTCTTGCTACTAGAATCCAACCTTTGCTCTCTGATTTTATCTCAAAACAATAAAGTGGTTTCATCAAAAGGAGAATAATACAAGATGGGGTGGTCATGGTTCATGAAACCATTCATTCCATGGATAAAATCAAAAAATCAAGTATGGAAATCAAATTGGATATGAATAAGTCTTTTGATAGAGTTTCTTGGCATTTATTAGATAAGGTCTTGGCTAAATTTGGGTTTAAAAATAAATTTAGAAAGATCATTCAAGCCTATATATCTATGACTATATTTTTAGTTGTAGTCAATGGTGCTCTGATGGGTTTCTTCACAACTAGTAGGGGCATAAGATAGGGAGATCCAATATCCCCTCTTATCTTCTTATTCATGGCTGACAACCTTAGCAGATCTATCACTAAGTCTATTAATGCTAGTATTTTAAAAGGATTTAGGCCTACTTCTAAAAATCAAATAGCCTCAAATCAGCAATTTGGTGATGACACAATTTTATTAATAATGACATCCATTATTGAGGCTAAATATATCAAGAACATTCTCAAATTTTATCAGACTAATTTTGGACAATAAGTTAAATTTGATAATAGCTCATTTTATTTCTTCAATACCCCTTTAGAAAGATAAAAAATAATTTCTCTTATTTTTGGATGCAAAATCGGCTCCTTGCCTACTACTTACCAAGGGTTTCCTCTTGAGAACAATAAAGTCACTATGAAATTATGGAATGCCTTACTAGATAGATTTCAGTGAAAATTATCTGGGTGGAAAGGGGATGTCCTTTCTAGTGTTGGAAAATGAATGCTATTGAAAATCACTTTACAAAACTTAACCATATATATAATGTGTATGTTTAGCATTCTTATAATGGTTATTGATAGGATTGAAAGGATCCAAAACTGCTTTCTTTGGCATGGTAATGAAGAAATATTTGGATATCATTTATTTGCATGGGATAAAGTTTGCATACCTAAGAAAATTGGAGGGCTAGGTATCAAGGACATCAAAAAAATGAATATTGCTTTAATTTCCAAAACAGGTTGGAGAATGTTAAAGAAGGAGTAGACTTGGATTGAATTAATTAGAGTTAAATATTTAGCTCAAAATAATGTGAATTCATTTCTCTTTGAATAACAGCTTCCCAATGGTTCTATTTTTTGGGACAACTTGCCTCAAATTAGGATATTTCTTATTAAGGGCTGTAGGTGGAAAGTGGGTAATGGAAATGATATTCAGTTTTGGCAAGACAACAGGACTAATTTCATTTTGAGTGAAAAAATTGATTCCATTAAGATCATCTTAACTAAGAAATATGGCACTAAAGTAAAAGACTATCTTTATGTAGAGGGGAATCAAAGAAAATGGAAACATCTTAGATTGGATTTACTAAATATGAAACCTGTTGTCTCTTCTCTTCAAGAACAACTAGATCTCATTTCTCTTAATCAAATAGATGTGAAGGATGAGCTTATATGGTTAAACTCTTTTGATGGTGAGTATATTGTCAAATCAGGTTATAGCTCCATTTTTTAGAACATTCAAAGTGAATTCAGTTGGAATAAAATTTGGATGCCTAAGCTAAAACCCAAAGTTAACTTATTCTTTTTGTCTTAATCTAAAATCAAATATTATTACTAATGATAATTTAATAAAAAGGGGGTTTATCATGCCAAATATGTGTTGTATGTCTAAAAAGGAGGATGGGGATATTAAACACTTGTTGTTACATTGTGAGTTTGCTTCAAAGCTATGGAATCTCATCTTCTCAAGATTTAATATGTGTTGGACTCTACCAAATAGTCTCTTGCAGACCTGGGAGAAATGGGATCCCCCTTATAAGTACTACATAATTCAAAGACTCTGGAAGTTGATCCTATCCCATGCCATATGGAGACTTTAGAAAACCAAGAATGGGATCATATTTAGGGATAGTAGGTAAGTTTGTAAAAATGTTTTTCAAGATATTATCACTACTGTCAAATATAATATTAAGAGATTAAGAACTCCTAAAAATAAGCAATATCCTAAGAATGAAGAAACTATTCTATCTACTTGGAAAATTGACATTGGAAGTATTCAAAGGAAAGTTTGGCCAAGTATTGACAGGTCATTAGTTCATTGGATCCCTCCTCCTAATTCATGGTAAAAGATTAATTTTTATGGGGCCTCCAAGGGCAATGTAGGCATTTCTAGAGGAGGAATAATAAGAGATCATAGAGGCTATTTAATTACTTCTTTTACTGGTAGAATGTATCATCAGACAAATCATTACGTTGAAGCCTTATCCACACTTTGGGGTATAAGAATAGCTAAGGAATGCAATATTTTGAACATTATTATTGAAGGGGATTCAATGCATATCATCAAACATTTAAATCAAACTCACCCCACTAGCTGGATAATAAAAAATTTCATTCATGAATCTATAAGTATTTGTATATCCTTCACTAATTACTAAATTCTTTGTTGGGCCCCTAAAATATTGGCTAAGTACAAAATGCGTGTAGGCACGCAAGGCCTAGTTGAAGAAAGGCACACAAGGATAAAGCACGTAGGGCAGGGTTTAAGGAAGGGTTTAAGGAAACCTATGATGCACATGTGGGAAGAACAAGGTTTAGGACTTAGCCATATTGGGCGTTTTGGGCATAACATGTGAAAAGCATGACCTGACTGTGCATGTGGAGTGGATAAGGTGCCATCTTGGTGACAGGTTGACCCAGGAAGGAGCATGCCTTGGTAGAAGCTTCTAGAAGCACATCATGGTAAAAAATGGGGAGCTCAGGCCTAGAGGAGCATGCTCGCATAGAGGACCACATTCAGACACTTAAAATCAGATCTGAGGGTGCTAGAGGATGAGTTAGTAGTCCATAAAGAATATATATGCAAGCACCTGTAGAAGTAGAAAAAGAGGAGAACTAGAGAGAGGGTGGAGCTCTACAAAAATACTATAAGAACTCTATTAGTGGGAAATTGTGTGTAGGAAAGATGTATCATGGGTATGGGATTGTGATAAATCTTATTTTTGATAGCCTAACTACGTTAGTCTTGTTATAATGCATTATTGCGGTTTTCTTCTCTGTGACATTCTTTAAGGGCTCCATGGATGTAATAAGGTTACCCGTTTACATGAATATGAACATTGATGATTCTGATGCTTACATCTTTCTCATAGTTATCTTTCATTTATGTTTATGACTAAGTATGGATGTTTGTACAACTTCTTTCAATTTTGGTATAAGTTTCTATAATCATTTAAGCACTTTCTGTCTAGTATGACTGCAAAGATCTAGAGGTCATGTTCTGAGCTCTATGGTACTTGCATGTCTTGAATTCCCTTCAAATCTCTTAAATATAGATCATAGATGATGTTTCCCATTAGAATCACATAAAAGAGAGACTCAGATGCTCACATGCATGCTTCGAGGTAAGCACCCAGTATCCACTAGGATGATAGGATCGTGCGCACATGGGGTTCCTTTCTTTTATGATAGGGGTAAAAATGACTACATCTTGGTTCCATTTCCAGAGACCTCTTTTCGAATTTGTAGTGGGAAATGACATACAACATGATCGGTGTAGTGAGAAATGACAGAGCAGTTAACTTTGGAAAGTGTTGAATCATGGTTCAAGAGCACAAAAGATGAATTTTCTCAAAGATTCAGCACTAGACCTAAGATTAATACACATAGATGGATAGAAGAGAACCTTTACCATGATTTGTATGAAACTTTTTTCTGTCTGCTTCCTAGTAGAATTGTATCAGTGGCTCTCAACCTATACATCTAGATAAAGTTGGCATTATAGATCATGTGTGTGGACCCAAGAAGAATACCAGAGGTTATAGGATGTAGATCTAATGTGGACTCTATGATATGGATCATTGGTGGAAAGGGGTACTATGGCTAGCTACACTCTGGAGTACGCCATTTCCACATATTATTGTCTGGAGGTTACGGATTTTGAGTTTCTACGGGATCCCAGAGGATCATTTCTACGTGTTATCCCTCTAGAAATGAAGATCTTGATGGTTGCCATGAGTTTAGAGGCATTTCCAATGGCCAGCTAAACCATTCTGAGCGTTGGGCAAGGAATCTAGGGTGGAGGAAGATGGCAGATGTTGCGATGGAGAAGGAAAGGGAGGAGAGACGAATCAAGTATAATGAAGTTCATGAAAGGGAGATTGCTAGAAAATGTGAGGTTATGGGTGTGATGGATATATGGCAGTAGACGTTGTGGGAAGGATTTAAGGTTCATGCAGAGGATGTGGAACCTGAGTAGTTTGTGTGACCCCATCTTGCCAAGCGTGTAAGAAAGACCCCTTTGACTTCTGATGAGATTTCATTACGTGCAGAGAGAGAAGAACCATTGGTGTGCATCTGAGCCCACCCATAGTGACCAAACCATGGTGCTTGGTTTTCTAGATTAGGGGGAAAATATTATTAGTCCAATTGGTTATATTGGAAGTGATCGATCTACACTCAGGAGATCTAATTTCTCATTTGGGCCTTCCATGGTTGCAAACACCATTCCGATGTTAGGAGGAATTTTAGGGCAAGGTATAGACATGCAAGATTTTGGTCTCACATATGGGAGTGGAGCGGGGTATACTATTGGTAGTGGGACATTATCATAGACCATCGGTGCATAGTTTAGTGGAACTATGGGAACCCTTAGCATGACCACTATAGGATCTGGTGGATCTGGGGGGTAAGGAGGAATAGGACTAGGTGGATCTAGGTGGATCTGGTGGTTTAGGAGGCCGAGGCCCTAGTGGACCTGGTGTATCAAGTGGCAGAGGAAATATTGGAGGAAACCAAGGCTTTGGCTTAGGAGGACACGGGCCTCAGCCACCCCCTCAAGTCTTCTTTGAAATGTATTTACATTTTCCCAATTACATAGGTATTGAGGATGTTATGGAACATGTTCACAAGTGTGAACTACTATGGCATGCAAAGGGTATCACAACCCTAGAGTGGAAGGCTAGTCAGTTTGTAACGACGTTGCAAGGGTACGCACATAACTAGTATAGGAAATATGACCCTCATCAAACGGTGGTGGATTATACTACTCTAAAGAACACATTCTTGGAAAAATTCCACATCCCTGAGTTTGAATAGAAGAGCATCAACACCTTGAAGGAGATTCAATAAGGAATGACAGAGAGTGTGCGGGAGTATGATGCGCACTTTAAAACTCTCTTGTCTAAGTTATCATATGATATTCACCCCTTACAGCATGCTCAGTGGTTTTTTGGAGGATTGATCACACCTTTTAGAAGGGCCTTATCTCATAAAAATTTCATAGGCCCACGCGAGGCATTAGAAGTTGCTCTACATATTGAGGCTATTGGTAGTGTTGATACTGGTGTTATCCCATTCCTAGAGGCTCAGATTGCTATTATGGCTAAGCAGTTAGATAAGTTATTTGTGAACTCGGCCCATGAGACTCGTAGTGGTTTACGGTGCACATAATGTGAAGTAGAGGGGAATGTCAAGGATGGTTTCCCTCAGAGGATAGTACGTGCCGTGACAGTAGACTGTGAAATTTGTCACAGGGATCATGGTGCAAGTAGATGCCCCTTGTTAGAGCGCATAATTTAGAAGAATGTGTCTTATTACTGTAATATCTACACCTCTACAACCCATGATACTAAGGACTGTAGGCTCATTGATCAGATCCATGAGGCCATTGATCATGGGGTGTGTCTAGACCAGCATTGCCAGTAATTCTAAGGGTGATGATCGCCGTTATGAGTAGTGCGCATGTAGATGGAGGTGCACGCGCAGAAGGGGATTTCACAGAGGATTCCATGGTCATTGTGGTAACCAAAGAGGAGGAATGAGTGAGTTCCCATGTGGAACCTGTTTTAATTTTAGGTCTACATAGCATTACAAATGAGAGTGTCCCAGACCTGTTACAGTGCTCATGGTACAGAAAAGAAGCACAAATATGAGGAGTGTCTTATAGTTGTTTGAGCACATGAATCAGTAGAACCAGAAAGACAAGGGTGATGCACTGGTCAACATTAAGAAGGCAGACACACAATGGATGCCATGTGGCTAACACGGGATGCAAGTTTTGATCCTATTTTGGTAACAACAAGAGTAGAAGATACTTGCGCGTAAAGGAGATACCAAGGAAGATTAACCTGGTTTCAAGGGAAGAAGTGATTCATGGGAAGTACCCAGACCCTGCATGTTAAAAGGAGGTATATCAAGATACCATGGATGTCGTTCAAAGTTTACAAGGAGAAATCCAGTTTCTAAAGGAGCATTCTAGGAGGGAGGAGCAAGTAAGGAAGGTCAAGGTGCCAAAGGATGACCTAGATGAGGTCCAAGAAGTATGTAAAATGTTGAGGCAAGAGAATATTATTCCCTTCCTAGGATCATGGTTGAGAGAGAAGGTACCAGGCACCACAGGAGAGCACGAGAGGTAGGTCTTGCATGCAAACCTTCCTCCTCACAGCCTTGACTATTACAAGGAGAGCACATTGGATGTAGTTGTAGATGGATGGCTCCTTAGTAATATCCTCATCGACACAGGTGCATAGGTCAATGTTCTCACTTTAGATGTATGGCATCAGATGGGGAGACTTACATTATAGCCATATTTTAATCTGTTGTATATGAAAAAAAAAATGAAGGTAATGCCCATCGGTGTCTTAAAGGATAGAGCTATCACTATTTAGGGAGATAAGTTTATTGGGGACTTCAAAGTCTTGGTACTCACTAAGGAAGATAATTTCCCAGCACTACTTGGGCACCCATGGTGTTACAAGAACAATGCAGACCTTTGGTTCAACAAGGGGTACATTACCTTTAAAAATAAGGAGCATGTCATTAAACATCTGGCTAATGGGAAGTTAACACCCTATATTGAACCTTTGGGGGAAGAGGTCCTAGACAAGATATATGTGTGCTCAATCAGGGATCCAAATATAATCCATCCTACCAACGGAGTTATCCAGTTTGAAGATGCTCAGTCAGTAAGTGACACCACCAGTCTAGCATGTGATAATTAGGTGAATGGAACTTATGAATTGATTGGACAGTAGTTGAGAGGATTGGTAATAAAAATAATAAAGGCCCGTATAGTTTGGTGCCTAGCAGGAAAGGATTTTCCTAACTATTCAGGTGGAGCCTTCCCTGAGATCTTCTTAAAGGAGATGGAAGCTCAATAGAAGAAGAAGAAGGAACATTTAGAGATATGTTAAGTTATTTCCTACTCATCACAGTGGCACAGTGGTGGGATACACATCAGTTGATCCTTTTGGAATGGCACGAGGTGAGAATTTCTCTCTCTATTGGGTTCTCTAGAAGCAACGTGCCCACTTCCATCAAGCACTACCATGGCAAGGAACTTGCCTCTTTCCACATCTAAGCTTGTGAGAAGGTCTAGAGAGAAGGTGCAGAAGCTTTTCCACCATCCCTTTAGGTACACAAGTTGTATTCTACATTATAGGGTTGCACACATGTATGGTACATATATTCAGAGACACACTACCAGATAGAGAATTAGAAAGAGCTAGCAGTTGACCTCGTTTAAACCTTTGAGTATCAAATTACCTAGCCATCAGTTGATAAGGCACTGTAGGCTGTCAAACACCTTACCATAGGGGATAGTGCCATGGCAGAAGATAGGCTATTAGAGTTGCTAGGTGTACTAGATTTGGAGGTGTTCTTTGAAGAAGAGGTAGAAGAAATAGAAGAGATACAACTTGAGCACGTGTGTTTGGAAAAAGAGAAAGGGAAATTTGGTATATGTTATTAATGGGGAGGAAGCAAAAATCTTGGATGTTAACCATTCTGTAGGGAAGCACGAGGTAGTGGATAGTGTTGATACTCGCGTGTGTGCCTACCATGAGCCCTTAAAGACAATAGAATGTTAACATCAGCTCAGGAGAAGAACCTAAGGAATCTATCATTGGAGATTACTGGTCGAGAGAAGGAAGTCTCTAAGATCATTGATCTATTGCATGGATTTTAGGATTTATTCCCGCATGCAGGTACCATGAGCTCAAAGGAATCCACCATTCCTTGGGGGAGATGAGGATAAAGCTGAAGGATAGTGCACCCCTAGATCAGGAAGAGACCCTACCAGATGAATCCCAATTTGCGTGCATGAAGGTAAAGGAAGAGATAGACAAAATGATAGCTTTTGGGATCATTGAAGTAGTGGAAGAATCGAAATGGATAAGTCTGATGGTAATTAGAATCAAGAAGGATGGGAAGATTAGGATCTGTGTGGATTATATGAAGCTGAACGTAGTATGTTTCATCAATCCTTTTCCAACCCCCTTCACTGAAGAAATTTTGGAGGGAGTCGTCTGGGCGTAAAATCTATTCCTTTACGGATGGATTTTTGGGGTACCACCAAGTCCGGATTGCAAAGGAAGACCAGGAGAAGACAACTTTTGCCACTGAGTGGGGAAGTTTTACATACATAGTCATGCCCTTTGGGTTGAAGAATGTGCTTGTTGTTTTCTCACACAAAGTGGTGTAGGCATTCCAAGACTTCATCCATAAATTTCTTCAATTCTATTCAAATGATTGGATGGTGTATAGGCTAGTAAAAGACCATTGTGATAATTTGAGGTTGATGTTTGAGAGGCGTCGGTAGTTGAGGATATCCCTAAATATTAAGAAGTGTGTCTTTACTACACCCTTTGGGATGTTACTGGGGCATATCATATGTAAGGAGGGCTTGCTAGTAGATCCTACCAAGGTTAGAGTTATTGTGGGGTTGGGGGAGCCTACTAGCCAGAGCGTAGTGCACGGATTTCTTGGGCATGCGGATTATTACAGGAAGTTCATCAAGGGGTATGCCAAGATCGCCACACCTTTAGAAGAGCTTCTTAGACATAAAAGTGCCTTCCATTGGGGAGAGGCGTAGCAGAAGGTGTTTAACACAATGAAGGATAGGCTTGTCACCATGCCTATATTACGTTTTCACTCTTGGGACAACCCCTTCCATGTCCATGTAGATGCCTCAGGAACCACCATTGGAGCAGTGCTTGCACAGTCGTATGAAGGAATTATTGATCATCCTCTAAGTTTTTCAAGTAGGAAGTTGACACCAGCAGAGCATAATTACACCACGACTAAGCATGAAGCATTTTCAATGATCTACACACTTTTCAATTTCAGACAATATCTACTGGCAACACCCTTTGTGTTTTACACTGACCACATGGCGTTAAAGTACCTGGTGAACAAGACCATTCTAAAAGGGTGCATATTTCAGTGGGTGTTGTTATTTCAAGAGTTTGAGTTCACGGTAGTTGTGAAGCCTGGAAAGAGTAATTTTTAGCTTGATCATCTGTCAAGAATTGATTCAGGGGAGGACGCGCAGAGCATTGAAGAGACTATGCCACACACGTAACTATTTAGGTTCTGGTGCATTCCCTCATATTTGGATATTGTAGTATTTCTAAAGGAAGGTGTGGTGCTAGAAGGGATGAAGGCATTAGAGAAGAAGAAACTAGCCATATGCACCGCACCCTACATGTTGATCAATGGGGACTTATACAAGTTGGGGCGTGATGAAGTTTTGCGCAGGTGTGTACTAAAGCATGAGAACCTCACCATCATAGAGGAAGCACATAGAGGAAGTGTGGGTGGACATTATGTAGATTATGCCACCGTGCATAAAATATTAATGGTAGGATTGTGGTGGGAAACTATGTATAAGGATTGCAAAAAATATTGTAAAGCATGTGACCATTGTTAGTGCATTGACAAGCTAGGAAAGAGAGATGAAATGCCTTTGCACCCTATCCCTAGTGCTGAACCTTTTGAAAAATGGGCAATAGACTTTGTAGGCCCTATTACACCAGTTACATGTAGGACTAGATCATGCTATGTCATCACTTGCACGGACCATTTGACAAGGTTGGTAGAGGTAGCCCCAACTAAATATTGCGCATCAGCCACAATGGCAAGATTTTTGTGGGAGAACATTATCACGAGGTATGGATGTCCTTTAAGTTTAACCAGCAATAGGGATACACATTTCTTGAATGAGACTGTGAGGATCCTGTTAACAGAGTTCATCGTGGCTCATCACAAGACTACACCCTATCACCCACAAGAAAATGGAACTATATAAGCATTTAACAAAATAATGAGTCATACCCTGACCAAAATTTGTGATGTTAGAAGACAAGATTGGGATGACAAGGTATCAGCCGTATTATGGGCTTATAGGACAACTTATAAAAGGCTGAAAAAATCCACACCATTTCAATTGGTGTTTGGCATGGAAGTTGTTCTGCCAATTGAATTCATGTTACCTTCTCTACGAATAGTGTGCGTAGGAAGGTTGGCTAATGAGAAAGAGATGGAAGAAATAATTTATGAACTGATGAAGTTGGATGAAAGAATATCACTCACCATGTGGATCCAAACAATAGAAAAAGTAAAGCAAAAATCATGGCATGATCACCACATTAGAAACAAGAATTTTGAGGTTGGGCAGATGGTCTTACTGTATGATTCTAAGTTTTTGTGCCATCCTAGGAAGTTGAAAGTCCATTGGTTGGGTCCCTACACAATCTCGTACATCTTTGATTCAGGCGCATGTTAGTTACAAGTGCTGGATGGAACAAAATTTCCTATACACTTCAATAGGAATAGGCTGAAGCCCTACTATAAATAAATCTTCTTGGTGTTTGTAAATAAGGTAGTTTTTCCAGTTAATTTAGAATTTCCTTTATGCATTTATTTTCTTGAGTTTCCCTTTCACATTTTTTTTTGTGCCTTGGGAATTGGTAAACTTATCACTTTTTGAGGATTTTTGAGTTCGCAGAGGACCACACATCACTTTAGTGTGGGGTGGAGTGATGTGAAGGAGAGCATGGGTAAAGTGCCAAGAAATTTTGTGTTAAAAAAGCCCAGTTGAATGGCCCTGTTAAAAGAGGTGTATAAAAATAAAAGATGGAAAAGGATGGTTGGTGTCAAGATAAGGCTACTTTTAGATCCCGCATATAAAGGAGGAAAAATCACATTAGTAACACAAGGTAAGGAAGAGCAAAAATCAAGACAGAAGAAGTTCCTTCAGTGCCAGTGATGTGTGTGTGAGAGTCTCCCATCTAGATGGATTAGTTACACACCAAAAGGTTGGATGATTGTCTGCATAGGTTTGGGTGCGCGAGTTAAAGCACTAAAGTTAGAATTCATTCTTAAAAAGGGAAAAACTATAAATAAAGGGTCAAGGCATTTCATTATTCACTTTGCGTATAAGGAGAAATAAGCACTTTTGCATCTTGGAAAACTAGGGCTTCCAAAAACTGATCCGTGTGAATAAAAATTTGAAGAGACTGAGTGTGAGTAACTAGTTTGGATTTGCAAACCAGAAGGAAGGTATTTCATAGGCATAAGAAAAGTTGGGAGAAGGCATATTCTTGTGAAGGGATTATCCCAACTAGGGTTTGAAGAACTAGGGCATGGGTTTAAGGTGTATTTTTTCACAAGTTCGAGATCTAAGGTTGGATATCGTGGAATAATAGAGTAACAAGAAGTGATTGAAGTGGTAAGAGGACCTAGACAATGGAACCCAAGAAACCAGTTATCATACCTAAGAAGGGAAAGGGTAAGGGAAAGTGAAAGTAATAATAAACTGACGTACGTATAAATGAAGAATGGTATGCAGAAATGTAGTACCCAGATGGAGTATTGTTGGGGAAGGAATGGGAGTCCCATCTAAGAAACATGTATGTAAATGACTACAATCATCATACGAGCACAATGAAGAAGGAGATGGCGTTAGAGTTAGTGCACCCAACAAATAAACGGACACCAGAGGGTTTTCCCATCTATAACGATGATGTGGAGGTCAAGTTGGGGAATGTAGGGTTATTACAACTCTTTTAGTTTCCCTACTTCGGGAAGCCTGAGTGCTTATATCAATGGTTGATGTCACATGTGCATGAAGACTACTTTCATTTCATAGGGTGCAAGATGCACATAACACCTCAGCTCATTTCACATTTCACAGGCCTCATCTGTGAACAAGACGGTTTGGAGGACGACTTAAGCGACAAAGCGGCAATTAAGGAGACTATCGCTGCCTATGCATACAAAAAGGGGTCAAGGTACTATGATATCACAGACATCAAGGACCTGGTAATGAATATTGCCATGCACCTAGTGTCAAAGTTAAATTACCAAGAGAGATGGACCCAGGTTAATAAGCCATGGTTGCATGTTTGTAGGAAAATTTTAGAGGGCACCATCTACAACTTGTCTGCATTCATCACGGATGAGATTTTCAGCTGTGCAAAGGAGGGTGATAGAATCCTTTTTGGTAATGTCCTACTAACCATTTTGTTTTCAGAGATTGGGGTACCGGATGCATCAGAAAAATTTGTGTGGGAGTACCCTGCTGAGGACCCTTCACCCGTAAAGATATTTGAAAAATATGCCTATGACACGATGATGACCGTGCACAAGGTGCACTTGGAGAAATGGTATACATGCCTAAGGAATGCATTTACAACAGATTGGAGGATCCCTGGACAATTTCACGTGACCACCAAGGGAAAACCTGAGTTTGTTGTGTACCAACATTTCTACCTGGGTAGGTTCAAACTTATAAATGAGACATGGAGCCCATGGTGCAAGCTCCCCTTTTCCTTCATAGCTCAATACTTCTGAGTGGGAGTAAACAAGTTCAAATAATCCAAGAATTTGAAGTTGGACCTTGGTAATCTAGACTGGGACCATAGGGAAATGTGTAAAGGGTTGGTCTACCCTAAAAAGTGCACATACGTGGAGAGGTACGTGTCGTATGAAGTTAAAATGACAAGGCCCGTGACTTTTCCCATTGCAGGAGGATCTGCAACGTGCGTATACCTCTGCATGAGACCCAAATCTGAGAAGGGTGCATATCTAGAGAATGAGTTGTCTATCCCTAAGGACCCAACTAGCAGGTAGAGACCCACACCTAAATGGGAGGAAAAAGATCCAGAGAAGAAAATACCAAGTGTGGTGGATACATAGGTAATAGGTTCCCCTGGGACAAGTGTTAGAAGCAATATGTACTTGAGCAAGAAGAGGCCCATAGTCAAAGAGAAGAATCTGGAGCCAGAAAATCCATCAGACAAGGAGTCATTGGGAGAAGAAGAGATAGAGTCACCTACATCAGAATCCTCAGTTAGGAAGAAGTAGAGGATATAAGAGGAGACCGCCTCATAAGAAAATGAGAGTTTGGAGAAATACATTGGTGAAAAAGATGAGAGTGAAGAAGATTATAGTGAAGAAGATGAACCTAAAAAGGACCAAGAGCCTCGTGTATTCAACGCGCATGATTTAGAAGAAGAACATTGAGAAGAGGAATAGGGGTTCCTTTTCGTGTGATGTAAGGATAGCCAGGTGGGGGAAGGCACCTAGGATATGGGAAGAAGTGAGGAGGTTGGCACGTAGAAGTAGGAGGCCCCAAGCCTTACACTGGAGCAGATAACTAAGGTGGAAGAAAGAGAAGAAACAAAGGTTATTAAGACCTTGGTGGAGGAGAAATTGGAACGCAGTGCTAAATTGGTGTTGAACAAGGATAAGGAGGAAATCACAGAGAAGGACCACGGAAATACTGGAGGCCCCATTTTAATTGTAAGTATTCTTAAGGGCATGAGCATGAGAGAAAATTGTCAGGGGAGGAGAGGCTAGGGATGGGTTATATTGATGACCCCAACAAAGTGTTTCGCACGTGGTTCCAAAGCATGATTCGAGAAGAGGATCTCATAGTAATGTCATCTTTTGATAAGGAGGCTTCATACCCATAGACAAGAAAGATGCTCTCATGAGAAATTGAGTCCCATCTTGATGAGCCAAAATTTAAAGCCATGGGAAAATAATAACATTTCTAGGACTAAGAGAAGAAAACACAATGGTGGATGCCCAGCAGCTCTCAGATGAACAGTTGTGCAACACACTCGACAAGGTCTCCTTTGAGATTGAAGCTAGACTCTTTGGGTGGAATGATAGAATCAAATATCTGGAGGATGAACTAAAGAAGAAAAAGGAAGATCTAGCTTCGAAGACAAAGGAGCTAAGTGAAGAGGAGTTGATCAGTGCCCAGTGGCAGTTTGAGTTAAAGGATGAGAATTCTAAGTTATGCGCAGTATACAAAAAGGTGGAGTACATTAATGATGTTATAGTGTTGAAGCATCCAAACCTAGCATCTCCCATGCAAAAGTATGGATATGCCTTGGGATTCCTAGAGGATTTAACAAGATTCCTCGCCATGGAGAGATAGCTGCTAGCTTTGGAGTCCATAGAATAATTAGCCACGCATTTGGAGAAAGAAGATAAGTTTAAGGTCATGGCACTCATAGCTGAGTACAGTAAGGTTCTTACTAATGTAAAGGTTGCTTTCCAGATTGCTGAAGCCACGTACAAAAACTGTACGGACAAAGAAAAAGTGTCAGGCACCTTGGTCACCACTCATAAAGAAGAACTTAAGGAGTTTCAAGAGAAGAATAAGGGAAATAGGGTAGAAAGGGACAGAATCCTTTTCGAGGTTGAAAAGTAATATGAGGCCATTGAAACCTTAAGGGGTTCAATCAAAAACTAGTTGAAGGAATTGTACCCATAGATTACATGAAGAATGGATGCATTGGAGGATGTAGGAAAGGATTTAGAAAAAATTACTGACACCCTGAGTGCGCAAGGAAATGGACTAAGTTTTGGGGAGGTGAGCACCCTTGTCAGCGACCTCTGTCAGAGAGAACAAAATGAATTTGATGACTAGAACAAGTTGGAGGCTGACTTGCAAAAAGATTTTCCTAGCTTATGGCAGTGATACCATCACTTTCCCATTCTTTCTTCTTTCCCTATTTCTTCATCCCCTTATTCTTGTTCTAAGGCATAATCCTACAATATTCCTTCTTTCACTGGAGAAGTGTTCCTACAGATAGAGAACATGCATAGTATGGGTTGATGTTGAGCCCCTAAAATATTGGCTAAGTACAAAAGGTGCGTAGGCGCGCAAGGCCTAGTTGAAGAAAGGTGTGCAAGGATAAAGCACGAGGGGTAGGGTTTAATGAAAGGTTTAAGGAAAACCATGATGTGCACGTGGGAAGAACCAAGGTTTGGGACTCAGCCATATTGGGTGTTTTTTGAAAAACACATGAAAATCATGACCTCGCTGCACATGCGGAGTGGATAAGGTGCCAGCCTAGCGATAAGTTGGCCCAGGAAGGAGCATGCCTACGGTAGAAGATTCTAGAAGCACATCATGGTTAAAAGTGGGGATCTCAGGCCTAAAGGAGCATGCTCACATGGAGGACCACATTTAGACACTTGGCATCAGATATGAGGCCACTGGAGGATGAGTTGGAAGTTCAGAAAGGCTATATATAAGTGTTTGTAGAAGTAAATAGAGGGAGATAGATAGAGGGTAGAGCTCTGTAGAAATACTGTAAGAACTCTGTTAGTGGGTAATTATGTGTAGGAAAATATGTATCATGGGTATGGGGATTATAAATTTCTTTTCATATCCTAGCCACATAAGTCCAGTTATAAATGCATGACTGTGGTCTGCCTCTCTATGACATTATGTAATGGCTCCATGAATGTAGTGAGGTTACCAGATTACATGAATATGAACATTGATGATTCTGATGCATACATATTTCTATTTCATTTATGTTTATGACTAAATATGGATTCTTGAACAATATTTCTATTTTAGTCCAAAGTTTTATAATTTGTTAAGCACTTTCTGTCTGGAATGACTGCAAGGATCTAGAAGCCGTTATGAGCTCTATGGTACTTATATGTCTTACTTCCTTTCAAATCTCTTAAACATGGATCATAGATGATGTTTCCCACTAAACTCACATAAAAGAGAGACTCAGCACCACCGCGTGCCTTGGGTGAGCACCCAATGCCTGCTAGGTGATATGACAGTGCGCATGGGGTTCCTTTCTTTTGTGATGGGGGTAAAAATGACTAAATTTCTTCATACCTATAGGGAAGGTAATAGAGTTACAAATACATTAGCTAATCATGGGATTAACAACAATTATTTCACTTGGTTTAATGATTAAAATCTCCCTACCAAGGTACAAAACTCTATTATCAATGACAAGTATAAAATTATACTTGTTATTCAAAATCTTAAATGAGTTGTCATCTGCCTTTTTGGGATTGATAACTCTCCCACATGGGAATAGTAAAGACATCTATTGTCATATGTCCTCACACGCTTTCTGGGTATATAAAGGGGAGGTTAAGAAGCAATTTGGGAACACAAATATCATCCCTCTCAATTGACACAAGAAACTCAGTCGTAGTAGTGATATAATGGGTGGAGCTCCTTACCAAATTGAACCCACCTGTGACCCTTCCTAGAAGGATAATGCAGCTTTATGGAATTTTTTGCAGTTGGGAGGTGTTTCCAAACCTCATAGAGAGGATTCAAGGACATGATAAGAATATCTCCCTATAATTTTCCACTACATGGAAGTAGAGGATGGTGAAATATGGAGGGCATATCATTCAGATCACAAAAGAACTTGTTGCAGAGGTAACTAGTCTGAGATTGGAAGGTACAGTAAGAGAATCGATAAGAACACGGAGGAAATAAAATTTAGTAAAGTGGGTAAAGAACTTGAGTTTGTCACAACAGCATCAAAGTAAACTCCATTCTAACACCCTTTGATGAGATTTCCAAGATGATGGTCTAGTTTATCACACTAGAAGGAAGCTATATTAGGGTTCCTCTTAAACACTTGGTTTTCTTGAATCATTTCTAAAGGAACCTAAAAGTTTGATTTCCTCACTACATCCTCAACTCTATGGAACGATCCATTTTAGGGTTCCAAAACATTACCTGAGCCACTCCTCTTCATCAGTGCATCATCTTCCTCCTTCATCGCCATTGACTCACTGATCACCCTGTCATTCTTTCAACCAATGTTATCCCACCTACCCATATCTCCCCCAATCCTGACCCTTCCATTAACGCCACCACCATCCCTCTTGAAAAGAGAAAATTCCAGTCCAAGAATACCTCATATCCTATTAACCACACTTTCCCCTCTAGTAAAGTTTTGTGTAACATTAAAGACTTGAAACTTCCCATAACCTTCTTCATATTAGCATCACAGGGCCAAGTGGCTCTACTCAGGAGAAGAAGGAGGACCTTCAACAAAGGATTGATAACATGGAAAAGGAACTAGATATTTTAAAAAGAGACATGAAACAGTTATCAAAGAAAAAGGGTAAGATTAAATTGGATGAATATTTTGAACTTGGTGAAGGTCAGATCAATGAAACATACAAAAAAACTAAATTCTCTTTATAATATATTGGGGTTCCAAGGATAGACATGATTACACCATTTCTACTCTTAAAGTTATCTATAATTTCATGGAGCAACATGTTAATATTTTTTGCATGTTTAGTGGTATTCCTTCTACTATTTGGGAGGAGGATTCAGTGCATGACCATGTTTTTCCTCAGTGGGATAAAATTGACCCCTCTCAAATCATTGTCATGGCTCTCTTCAGTTATCTGCAATCAGTGAGGGCCGAAATTGAAAAAGCATCTAAGTAGTAATATTTTGTGTGACTTCTTTGTTGGTGTATAGTTTTATTTTCTCGTTGTTGTTTTACAGTTTTGTTCTTGTTTTGTCTCTTTTGTGTAATTTATTTTTAGACTACAACTGGGCTTTATTGTAATATCTTGATGTTGATCAGACTTTGATGTTTTCACTGGATTTTCTAGATTTTGAGCCTTTTTATAATAGGGTATAGTCCCTTCAAAACTATTTTCCAATAACAAAAAATAATAATTAAATACTCCAAAATCATTCAAATCATGAACCCCACTCATGATTTAAATAATGCAAAAAAATCCTTATCAAAACCATTATTTCACCTAATCACGCAAATCATGTCCCCCCACTCACCTAATCAAGGTTACTTTGTCAAACCTCGATTACTTGATAACCCCTAAGTCAACCCCATCTCTAGGATATAAATACGGGCCTTTATCTTCTCTTTCAAACAAGTGAAGAGTGATAGAAAACCTCTTACATTATAACCCCTCGATTATCATAATATCATCCAAGTTCCCTTGAGATGCCACTTGAATCACCAAAATACCATCATCATTCCTTTGTGGTTTTTTTAGTTCAGTTTGTCTTACATTTACTTTGATCAAATTAGTATCTCCTCTATACAGCGGCATTTTCAGGTTCCATTTTTTATCATTTTCTGCATGTTATCCATATATATTTTATTTATATCATTTTACCTTATCAAACAGGGTTGACATCCATATAAGGAAGCTCGTGCTTCTTGGAACTGACTTCGTTGGGCATTCCCCACATATACCATCTAATTTTTTTCCTCTTAGTTGCCTCTTTTTTGTAGGTTTATCTAGCTCACAACAAGGACATTCACTTTGCACCCATCCATTTACATCCCATCATCTCTATGGGTAAGTTAAACTATGAATCTTTGAGGTTGTTTGATTTTCTTTGTTATCTGGCTCACTAATTTAGACAAGGACGAAGAAAATTCAATCAACACCAAGCTTGTATCTTCTTCTACTACTGAACAATGGTAGGATTAATGCAAAACAGGTATGCCAAATTAATGGAGAAATCTCTTAAATCATATGTTTTATATGAGATACTATTCAAAGTATGGTGTAATGAGTGAAGGTAGGAGCTTGGTGCTTTTTATAGCTTTCTATTTGGGGAAATATTGAATCACAATGAATGTGGGACAAATGATATAGTAACTCTGGGCTAATTAACCATGATTAGATGATTTAACTACTGAGTTAGCAACTCATGGGAGTTAGAGGTTCTTTAATTAATCAATTAGGATTAATTAATAGGCTATAATAAGATTTGTAGGATATTTGGAGGTGATTTGGGAGGAATTTTATTAGATTGGAAGCATTTGAAAGAAGTATTTAGCCAATAAGAGGGTTTATTGATTAAATGCATGTTAAAAAGTCTTAATTAGCTAATAATATCTCATTTTTTTATTCAAAAAGGATTATAACTAACAAAGTGTCATTAATTGGCATCTAAAATGTGATAGGAGTTAGTTAATTAATGAAGTGTCATTAATTGACAAAAATGGAGGGAAACATTAGTTAATTAACAAAAATCACTAATTATAATGGAAATGATGAGATAGATGATAGTTGGTATCACTTTAGCATTAAAACTACGTAAGCGGACTTTAGATGTCTACACATGCTCTGCGTGATAGGAAACCAATGTGAGGGCTACAACAAGCTCTAACTCCTCGAAGTATTTGAACTAGAATTTTTATTCATCATCTCATTCTTATTGTATGAATTTAAGTTGATCTTCAATGTATTCAAGTATGGTGTCAATGAATAACACAAAGGTTGAGTTCATGCGTGACTTCAAATTACTCCCATATGAAGGGTTGTTAGATAATAGGAATGTCGTATATGCTTGTGATCAGATGTGATTTACTTGTTATAGTCATCTATAGAGATAAAAGACTTGGAAACATGAAGATTAGATAGAAAATAGATTTATATTTGATGGAAGATATGATTAAATTGATTAAAATGCTAAAATTATAGGGATCACTGACAATTATGCACGGTCGTCAGTGATTCATATGAATCACTGCCAATTACTATGAAAAAGACTAATCCTTTGATAAAATGTAAATTGGATAGAAAATGAATGATCTAAGGACTGATATGACCTTATATATTACTTATTGATAAGATAAATATGAAGAAAAGTGACAGGTTCTTACCTTGGCTAAGAAATTTCAAGAAATGGTGTTGTGGGAACCATATAGTGTTTTTAGAGCTTCCACATATGTAATAGGGATGTTGAAGGTATCAAGATGATTGTGGTGATGCCATCTAAGACTTTAATGATTCAGAGATTTGTTACAAATGTTTGGGGATACATTTGAAGAAGTTTGATGTTACTTTTATAATCATTGGTGATCTATTAGAATTGTTGGTGATCTGAGAAAAGTTGGTAAACTTTCTTGGAATTGGTTTCAACCACTTCCAAAATGGGTAAAATGGGTTTAGATGCAAGCTTGATCAGTTTAGGAATATGTTAGAGAGGTTTGGAGGTTAGATTATTAGGGTTAAAATTGGATAGGATGGGTTATATATGGTTAGGTAGGTGTAGGGTGAGTAAATAAGATATACATGGAGGTAGAATGTGATTTTGTGGGGTTGAATTCATGGTTTAGAATAGTGAGATAGGTTTTAATGTTCTGAGTGTGAGGACTATGGATAAACAATGAATGGTACCAAAAACATATGTCTAAACTAGTCATTGTTATATGAGGCCATAAGGAAACTATATTAATTAGGGTGAAAATAAGGATCTAATGTGAAATTGAATAGGGGAAATGTAGGCATGACAAAATTCCTAGGGAATAGATATTGTAGGATCTTACACAAAATGATACTTCCATAGATGATATTATAATCCATGCTAGCATATTAATCTTTTTTTTCAATGGTCATATTTTAAACCTTAAGTTTTACATAACCTACTACATGCATAAGAGAATGGACCTATTGAGGAGCTACGTCATAATTATCTAGAGGATCATTCAAATGTTAAACCTTACCATTGATCCTATCCATATGGACACTATTTCTTTTTAAAGTAATATGAGGTGATGTCACATGTGCAACTACCTCAGGTAACTTATTTGGTTTTATGGGTCGGGCCTCATGTTGTGGATCTAAAGGGATGTTATCTATGAGAACATTATCTACACTAGGATAATAAGTTAAAGCTATACCATTTGCATCAACATGTTCATTTTTTCTAAGAGAATTAGACATGTTATCATTTACAAGCGAATTAGAATTACAAGTATTGATTTTAATTTCAATAGAATAAGTATAAACACAAGTTGAATCCATAGTAATATGTGTAATTAGATTATAATTAATTGTATTATTAGTATATGCAAGATTAACATTGTTAATATATATATTAGTGAAAATGTAATTATTTTCACATTCAAGAGAAGTGGTAGAAACATTGTATAAGTTGAAAAGGCATAGGAGTAGTAAAATTATTAACATTACTTTTTCATTTAGGAGGAAGAGTAGAAATGTAATTAAGGTCATGTGTAATCAAAGAATCGTCATTTATATCATCACTATGTAATTCCCTATGGGTAGATTCTAAATCACTATCTTAAATACATGGAATACCATCAATCAATGTAATAATTGTAGGGGTATCCTCCTCATATAAGATAAAAATAGTCTTATCATCACTAGAAATTATGGGATCTATGGCCTCAAGAGGATCAATTCCAAGTGTGGGGGAAGATGGTTAGTCACCTTCACTTTCCCAAGCATCAATTTTACCTTCAATACTAGGGGTGGTAGCATAGGATGTCTCACAAGTGTTCTCTAGTTCTTTGAATGGTGTAATAGGAAGAGAAGGAGTGGCATTACTAATGAAGTTGATTATGGGGGTTATCTCTCATAAGACCTCCACAATAGTATATGGTAGTATAAAAGGTGTTGTAGGAGGAATATATTGAGGTGGATTAGTAAAACTATGTGTAATATCTTAAAACATAATAAGATGAGCCTATTGATCATATTTGAATACAAAGTCATCATTTTTAGGAGTATTACAAAATATTTTACCATTAACAACATCACTACAAGTAATATGACTATAGGTAGCATAACTAGGGGAAAAATATTAATGGATAGCCTTTGAAAGTGGGGAACCTCATAGTTATGACTTTCACTTGTATAACAAGCAAAAGAATGATCAACTAACGTATAAACAAGAGGAGTGGGTCTAGAAGTATCATTAGATTTTCCAAAATTGAAATTAGTATGGACCTAATTAAAGGGATGGGAACCCTTATGCTTTAACAAATCTCTATAACAATCCTTGGCCACATAAAAAATAAGAGGTTATCCTATGACATGGAACCCATGCCCTAATATATTCCTAGGGTTTGGAGGTTAATATGCTTAATACACAAGAAACTAATAAGATCCTAGATTAGGTGAAGGGTTTGATCAAAATTGGGTTCACCAAAAAATTTAACCCTTAATTAAATTTTATGTCAACTTAATAATTAATTAGGTTTTATTTCCAATAATATAACAAATATCACACTACTAAAATAACTCATATTGACAACTTATATAATATCAATCAACTATACAATCAATCACATACCATTTTAAGCTCAAACAAGATGGAAAAGAGGCACTTTGTTGGTTCCAAACATATTTAGGATGTATCGATGACTAATCTAGGAAAGGGTAGATTATAAAAGATAGAATGGAAAATTTATAGAGTTTTATAACCATTAGGTAATGACTATATAAATAGGTCAAAACTATATCATACAATTCTAACCAAATAACATTTTCTTATACATCTCGGTAGTCAAAATATGTAACTTTCAGTGTCACTCTATGTCATTGTTTATCACTATTTGATACCTTTAACTTTACATGAAACCTTAGATGTCACACTTAAAACTTGCAAAACAAAACATATATATCCTGCAACCTACTCAAGAAATCTATATATCTGAAATTAAGATGAAAATGCTTCAGTAATACTGATTTCATCAGTCACCTCATTTTTGAATCACTGAGCATTGCCCTATATTTCAGAACTAATGTAGTTATCCTAGTTATTTGTGTAAGGTTGTATGTAAATATCCCTTAAACTAGGTTATCCCTTGTGCCTCAACATTGATAACAAGATATGTTACTTCTTCCTAATAGAAACCCTTGTGTGCAAATGGAAACTTCAAAATTATGCCCTCCTATGTTGTGTATGTAGTCTTTCTTTTCTTAGCTCAAAAATTTATAGATAGATAGGTTATTCCTAGATAATAAATGCTTAGGTTTGAATTGTATATATATGAGTTATTTTTTTGAAATTAAGACCTTAGTTATGAGAAAGGATGACCTAAAGGATATAAACCAAAAGATAAAAGAGTAAAAAGTGAACCTATGAAAAGAAGATAAGTGAGAAATAAAAGGATCCAATACCATACGCAATGTTCAAGACCCTATGTATGGTCTTGAAGTTGTTGTACAATCTTGGAACGAGGTTAGATAAAAGTAAATTTTAAAAGAAATATGTTAGATATTTATGTGATAATAATCAAAATCTAATCGAAGAGGGAAAATAGTATGAATTGGAGTCCAATCAAGGTACCAAGAGTAATTCAACAAAGTAATGATGCCACTAAATTCTTGTTTCATTGTTTAAAACTCACATACATAACAAAATTAAAAAATCATGATGTAATAGTAATTTTTGTGTAAAATCGGGTGTCTACACCATAACTAAGAGGTGTATTTTTATGTGTGTACATTAGAAGATCATGCATCTCCCATATCTTTTGAACTTATTGATAATGATTAAATTGTTCTAAATGAGTATATTTATAATTTTTTTGTCGGTAATGTGTGGTACACAACATCCTAAAAATTATTTTGGATAACAATCCATTAGGATCCATTATTCATGGTTGATATGGGAGCATTGGGTGTTTCCTAGATATCTCGATTCTTCTTGGTCCAATGGAGATCAATCTATATATGAATTTTTTTATTTCAATTATCTTGATTATTTCAATTTCTATTTTTTGTGTTTATATATACGTGTAAATATTAGTAATTTTTAATTTATACACTTGTTTGTAGTTACCCTTATTTTGGCCTCTATGATAAAGGATAAATTTCATCATCTTACTTATAATTATATGAAATCAAGGATGGTGGTTTTAGTGTCCTATAGAGGAGGAAAGTATTTTTACCCCCTTATTTGATCTTATTGTGAGGAATATTATATCCTATGTTTATGAGGCCATCAAATGTGATGAGGTGGAGTTATTGTGTTTGATAATTTATCTTGAAAATATATAAAGGCATCACCTCTACCTCTTGATGATGTACTAAATGTTGCACTTTTGGATCAGTTAGTGTTTCTCCAATAGGATAACTCTAAATTACATGCCTAGTTATCCATGAATAAGGATCAATAGTTTTAGGGTCAAGTGCATTCATGATCTCAAGCTGATTTGAGTCTTTTGGATTATATATAAATTCATATTAATAGGAATTTATACATTTATTCATCTAACAAGAATGATCCCTAGTGGTAGTTATATTACCATTATGTACTTGATCATAATGTATAACAATTTTTTATAATATATGATATATATGATTCATTCATGTTATTATGTTTTATCTTGTTATGCATGTTATAATTTATTTTTATTTATGTATGAATGTTTAAATATGATTTTAATTGTTTAA